>OX940975.1:63117060-63717060 GCA_954871275.1 Leptopterna dolabrata
GTCATAGGTAATAAGGTAATGTAGAGAAGAAAAAACAACACAGGCCATATATAAGATTGAGATAAGAGAAAACAAGTTTTTTTTCCTATGTAAATTTTGCAACATGGATTGTTTATTGGAGAAGTTCCACAGTCCGACGAGAGGCGAGTACAACCGAAGGTCTCGGCTCCGCAATTGCTGTGGAGAGACACAAGTCCCAATATGCACTTCCTTCAACTCAAAAATTTCAAAAACAGATGAATGAGAAGTGGCTGATAAAGTAGGATTTAAAATTATCCTAGTGACCTCATGAGTGAATATTCGAATGTTTAATAAAACATTCGAACAAATATAAACGAAAAAACGAATCGAATAAATATATATTACAATCAATAGATTGTAATATATGTTTATTAGGGAATGGTATTTTTTTCTGTGCCATTTTCATTGATTTTTCAAGCATTGGTGAATCAAGATGATTGAGCAGTTTCGTATCTATCATCAATGTTATCTGTAGTTCTTCAAGAGTAGTACGCTTTATGAGAAGGACAGGTTGATTAGTACTAAACATTTTGCTGCATACGAAGCGAAAGAACCCAAAACTTTGTTTGTTCAGATAAATATACAGAGGGATAAGAAAATGATTTCCTTATTATCGATCAATTCCGTGACACCACAGTTTGCTGAACTAATTATCGGGTGCAGTGCTATAGTCCAATAGCATTTTTTTTTAAAAGAGACTCGATGAAATGTTGAAGATATTTACCCTTCACTCTACTGAGACTTTCAAAGGAGGTGACATGAATAGAAGTTTACAGATATGGAGCGGTCCACTGCAATTACGATGCCCCCTTTTGAATTATTGTTGAAGGGCTCGTCATTCGCCCATCATTTTCCGCCATCTGCACGCGACAGCATGAAATATTGTCTCCGTAACACGCAATGTCCTCGGTTCTGTGTAGAGAGTAGGTAATTAAACGGGAACACATGTCTCAGTTGTCTATCGATTGCGGGTTGGAATTTGACATCGTTTCGATAGATGATCATTTTCCCAATACTATAAAGTAATTATTATTCCTTTGGTGGAAGAGTCAAATTTACCCTTCCCTACTTAGTCACATACCTATTGTACCTATTCATAGAGGTGAAAACGACAAAAGTAGAGAAGGATTTGATATCAGGAATAGCGGTATCTTAGCTGGAAGAGGTTCGTGGTGAAATCCTTTGTCGGCTGTTTTGTAATGATTTCAAGCTCGTCTATTCTGAATAGATTAGTGGAAAATCATTCGCTCTTTTGCATGGAAATTTGGTGAATTCTCGCTATTCTTGACGCAAAATCCCCCCCCCCCCCCCCCCCCCCCCCCGTATCTCTCCAAATCAATTCTTCCAGAAGGACACAGAACAGTTGAAAGGTGGATAATGTGTGATAGAATCCAATTTGTACGGGCCCTCCTGAGGACGAGTCCCGTGTTTTGCTAAAAGTCGGGAGATTTGGACTAAGGAGGCGCACACTCTTCCGGATTTCTCTGGCTTCCCGTTTGCAAACAAGTACTAGTTTCGGTGAGTGGACCAACACAAAACACGTTATCCTCCTGGTTCCTCCGAGAACATTGATTTGGAAATCATGAGAACACATTTTATTCCCATTATGGTGGTTAAACCAGCCCTATATTCTATAATTAATTTTCCTTACTGGATTGATGGAATGTAGTACGGTTTCCCTTTCTTTCGCTGACAAAACAGTAGGTATATGATTATAGAATTCCAATAGTTTACTTACAGCGTATTCATGATGTTGACATCGTAAGATTTTCATTATACCTATACCTATTTATAATACACCTGATTAGAAAATGTTAAAAATTGGCCTTGATACTGAGAATTGTCAGTGAAAGGCCTACCTAAAGCCCCAGTAAATCAACAAAGAATTGTTCATGTAGTACTTACGTTTCTATTTCACTAGATATCGTATTTCAGTTATGCATTTATTACTTACCTTTTTAAATTACTTATCGTTACCTTTTCTGTTGTTGCAGTGCCGGAGACAGAGATGCTCCTGTATACTCCCCGAAGGAGTTCTTCTAGCAAGGACCATAAGTTCGAAGTCAGATGTGAGGCGCACGGCGTCTACCCTGAACCTAACATGACAATAGCATCGAGAGAAAGGTGATTATTATGTGTTGCAGAATATTATTTCAACCAAGTAGGTATGAATATCCTTCAGACCCGATATTCCCTCTCGAATTTTGTTTTCAAACATCGAGGAACAAATTTGGTTCCAGGTCTATCATAGGAACACAGGTGCATAAAAGGTAGTTGCCAGTGTCCCATACATGTGCTGGTAACACAAGTAACTATGGACGAGAATATAAGAGAAGGAAACACACATTGATTTAAGGCAAACAGAATCACTGTATCTTTAATATTTCACACCAGTTGATGTGGACTTCTGATTATTTATAGGCCAAGTTGAGGAACATCAAAAGATTGGAGTGTCAATTTCAATACAATCATTGTTATCAAAACCCGCAGTGTTGTTGAGGAATGAGTCCAAGGATTTCTTCACTTTCTTCTTTTCGGAAATCACTCGGTGGCATCTTGCAGTTGAATGTAAACTAAACGAAAGCATTATTTGGTCCCAGAAAATCTGTATCATTGTATGATACTGTATGTATTATTTGGTAATAGTAAATCTGTGTTACCTCCTGTAGCAGTAATTCAGGTATTCAAAAACCCAGCAGTCGCCTCCCTCCTGTGGTAAGATATTCTGCCCGCGTTTTCGTTAGTTCGCTTAATCAACTAAAGCGCCATTGTATCGGGAACCTTCAGTGTTAACCCGAAGGCCGTAGCAATCAATAAAATGAACTCTCCCCAGACAGTTGTATTTATCTGCCTTCGTCGGGGAGTTAACAGGTAGGTAAGGGAACCCCTGGTTAATGGGTGGAGGGGAGACCTATTCTACAGGGCCATGGAAAAGGTCACAATTAAATTGAAGATTGTAAATCCGGTCACAGCGCTCCCCTACCAGTGGTTTCCCTTTTTCACGTATTTTTTTAAATCGGTCGAACCGCCGAGAGAACAGAAAGAGGGACAGGATGGGAGGCTGTTTGCAGGGCCCTTTTCAAACCAGAAAAAACTTCTCATTGTTTTCCGAAACCCCCAGACCTATTCTCCGGAACATAGTTATTATTCAATATCCCCAAGTTATCTTCAGTACAATGGCTGAGCGGGATGAGGTGTCCAGTGCGGTCAGAACATCAAACGTCGTAATTTCGAGAAGAAAAGAAGTGAGGGTGGACATCGGGGATGAAATCAACAGTTTCGGAAAGTGAACTCATTGTCGAGGATGGGGTGTGATGGGGGGGGGGGGGACATCTCGAGCCAAAATATCAGTCATAGAATTTAATTAAAAATGGCCCTTGATAAGGGCAGGCAGAGGACGTGCGGTAAGCTATATGTTTTCATCTGGGAAGTAGCCAGAAATAGAGGACATCAGCGAGGAGCGGTGGGGATGGGCGAGAAAGAATAAACCAAAAGAGAGACAATAAAAGCTCCCTTAATTGTTATGAACTGTGCATTTCAAAAGGTCAGCACAGGCGGGCCTCCTCAACCGACGACCTGTTTAACTTAAATCAATTTGGTCTGAACCGTGACCAGCGACGCCGCAGACAGGCAGGAGGAGTGGGAAAGGAATAAAGATATTTTCATACTATTCACGTTCTTATAAACCCAAATCAGTTACCCCCCCCCCCCCCACCCACAAAAAAAAAGAAAAGAAAAAGCTAACATGGTGAAACCGTGAAAGCCAGCTTGGCTCCCGTCCTTTTGTTTCGAGATTCCCAAACGGCTCCCTTCTTCTTCTTATTCTTATTCTTATGGTATTCTTATGGACGGGAGCCGTTTGGGAAAAACGGGAGCCGAATTGGCTATAGCCGGTGAAACTGGAGCAAAATCGGGCCAGGTGTCCCAAGAATAATGAATAAGAGATCATGATTCTGCATGCGCGAATGTACAATCAGGAGTACCTATGACTTCTGTTTATATTTTTGAATGAAAGTAGGTTCCATTCTAATTATCCAAACCCAATCCATTTTAGATGGATCGGTGTGATTATCAAATTGAATGGCCCTTCGAAATTTTCATAATCGGTAAGTACAACATAAACCGGCAATTTTTATGTCACATATTTTTCTAGAGCATTCGCAGAAGTTTTAATTGCTCCTATCGCATCGCTATGAAATTTATAGGTGACCTGAAATTTTCAGCAAAATTTGGTTGAAAAGAACCGGAGATATGATTGTTACTAGGTTTTCGTCGTTTTCGGAAGCGCCGGTATCATTCCTTTCGCAAAGAAATTCAAAGCCTGGATCGAGTGAAATTCGTAACCTTGCATTGCCCCCAACGATTTCGTCAAAATTTGTGGAGTTTGACCGAGGTCATAAGTGTCAGTAATTTTATATTTGCGCATGCGCAGGCGATAGTCATTGATGTAATTTGTTGTATTCTAATTGGGGGTCATTCCTCACATAATTTGTTACTCAGTATTTCAGCTCAGAACTAAAATTCTTTCGTATTTATTCAGTTTCGTATTTATTATTATTCAGTTTTTTGGTTTATTATTTTCAGTGGTGAACCTTTGGAATCGACCATGAAAAAAAACATTTACCCCCCTCCCCTCTCAAAATTGCATTGTTTACGTGTCAAGGGACGTATAATACGAATATCGAATAAGCATATTTCCGTCCGTCCGCCTTACGCCGTCCACGGCTTTTTACTTACTTCCCATGAACCAAAATTCGCGAAATTTGGTATGTGGGTCTCGTTTTGGCTCTAGTTGGTCCTCGGAGCTCGGCGTTACTGTCACTCAACTCTAAGGGGTGAAAAATAGGGGTTGAATTATCCACAGTATCCCTATATCTCGGAAAATTTTATTTTGAGGTATGGGTTTTTTCGAATTTATAAATAGTTTGATTTTTTCTTGATTTTTGAGACCATCTGGAGCATTCTACGATGTTGCCATAAAATTTGCTATACAATTTGCCGTAAAGAGCAGGGTGCATGCTGGCATCAAGCTGCGTTGAGAGCGTAGATCACTGGTATCTCGGCCAGGTTGGAGCTACAGCGCAGTGACTGTAACGCCAAAGTTCCCGCGATCGAAATCCCACCGAGACTGGATATTTTTCAGTCCACATTTTCACTCCACATCAACAATTTCCCTTCAGAACTTCATTTTTGTTTCTTTTTGTCATTTTAGCTACAGTTTGTCATTGACAGAATTATTTTAGTAACATTTAACACGCGATTTAGATAGGTACCTACCTAGTAACGAGTACGGGGTTAGGTAGTAAGCTACGGAGGGTGATCAAAAAAAAAATAAAAGGATTACCCTGGATAGCAAGCTAAACTGGAACGCCCAAATTAAAAACCTGCAAGCTGCTATTCGTTCAAGAATCTCCCAAATAAAATACCTCTTGGCTAGCAAGTTCGTCCCGTTCAACATAAAGCGATTGCTCTACCTCACTGTCATACGACCCATCTGGCAATATGCTTGTGAAATCAGGAACCCTGCAGCTGAAACACAAATTAAGAAAATCCAGACCCTCCAGAATAGAGTTCTACGCTTAATCACAGATGCCCCTTGGTACGTGCGCAATGCAACGTTACATACGGACTTGGACAATCCCTATGTGCTCGAGATTTTTAGCAAACCATACAGTGCCCTTGCCAATCGTATGACAACACCGTAACCCCCCAGTCAGCTCTATAGTGGACGAATACCGACTGCCTAGAAATCAACGTCGACTTAAACGGAAGTGGCACAGCGATCTGCTGACCAGCTAACTCCTTGGCAATGGAATAATTATTAGTATACCCTTCGTGTTACAATCTCAGCTCCATGAAAATGTCTATATCTTTCCTTATTTAATTGTTGCCAATTTATGGTTAATTATCTCTAACTAATAACTTCAATAAATTTTTATTTTTATTATAGTTCTGTATTAACTCACCAATGGGTGAGGAGCAATACTGCTTGTGCGTGCTTTGTGTATTTAATGTATTTGTTAGCGCACTTGATAGTGGCCACCACAATAAAGTTTCTGATTGATTAAAAAAAAAAAAAAAAATTAGGAGCCCTAAACTATTATTTGGCCTTGTGCAATGCACAGTGCTCGCAAGAACATCCTCCTAATTATTCAACCCAATTATTCCATCAAGGCTTTGTGGAGTTATCAAGTTATTTTTCTTATTCTCTGCAGATGAATTACCAGCAGCATTGACAACGACAATGGTTAGCAAAAATCGATTTATAATATTTACTGAAAACTGTTAAAAAGTTTATTCCAACTTGAGATTACATTCAACTCTGTTTAGAATGGAAGAATTGTACGGCGCTATGAGATATTTAGTAAAGAGTGGTAAATAATTATCCGGGATTAGTGAAGTATAGTTATCATCCAGGATCCTATCTTTGTTCTTTATTATTAGGTACATCATAATAAAAAGTAATGGCTGGCCATGAAAATGAAGAAGCTCTTATTTTTACGATGGTAAAATGTAAACGACTCTCTTTACCAGTAAACGATCAAGTCCCGATTTTAATGACTATAATTTCATTCGTCTAATTTCTCCATTCCGATGGTCCGATAGGGGTTGTGGCTTCAGTGGAGTTGAGAGGATGATAAAAAGGACTTTCACATTTAATCGGGACATTAGGAAATTCATATAGAAAGGTAACTACAGCCGATCGGAGGAGGAGGAGGACCATTGATTCCCGTAATTAGTATGCTCTGGGGGAGGTTGACCGGTAGACGCCTCTCTTATTCCCGATGGTATTCAGCGAACTGGAAATATCGGGGGAGATAAAAATAGCATAAAGATGAAGTGGTGGGGGGGAAGGAAAGGTGAAATGGGAAGGCATAGAAATCGCTGGACGAAGGGGGGGAGAAAAAATACCAGGGACAGGAAAGCGAGTCAAGGAGAAAGAAGGTTTTGATAGGAAGGAACTCAATCCTTTTAATATAAAGGGCCTCTTGAATCCTTGAAGATAACTGAAACCCCTGTAGCCATATTGATGTGAAAGGTGAGAACCCCCTCTCGTTTTTTCCTCCTTTGCCAGCGAGAGGGTTCTCTTTGTCAACCGTCGGGACATACAGCATTCTTCCAGGATTCCCCGGAGACGAGGCTTTTCTCTCTGCTCGCCGCGAGAATACCAACGTCAAAAAATCTGAATGGGATTTTATTACAACTAGCAGTGGAAGTAGCCGTTAACTATCGGAATGGCGGGGGGGGGGGGGGGGGTCGACTGATAAATATGAATATCATTACCGCTAAGTTGATTTGATAAGGTTCCAACTACCCACAGTGCTTGACAAGCTTCTTGAGACTTGCGGTCTTCTACCTCATTAATTTCAGAGATTTTATTACTACGCCCATTTTCGATCTTCAGAAGGCGAATTAGAAGAAGAGGAAGAATTAAAATTTTTAAGATGAGATAAGATTTTATTGGCAATCATTGATCAAGATTTGCTCATCAACGCTCAAGTTCATAGAAGTAGAGTAAAGCTGGGTTCACATTGACGCGAATCGGAGTAAAACACGCAAAACTCAAACTCGTAACTGAATTTGATTGGCTCCTCAGGTTAACGCTCTTGAACCAGCGTCCACGATCAAAAAGTATAGGTGTCTACGTGCTTTAAGGATCTGCGCTTGGGGTTTTGCGCGAGGGGAGGCTGTAGCAAAGGCTATAATCTCGACGGTTACGCGCTTTACGTCCGTCACTAGCGTTGTCCATGTGAAAGGTTAGACGTTTTTGTGCCCTTTATTGAAACTTTACGGCCTTTGCGTTTTACGCGTTTTACGTCGATTATGCGTCAATGGAAACCAGCTAAACTCCTGGATCTTTTAGATTTCATCAGTAAGTACTGTACTGAAAGTTGTGTACTGAAAGGAATCAAAGGCTTTTCTGATGTATAGATCTGATTGTACACCCACAATATGAAATCCCTCATTACACTTTTGGGTGATTAAATTATTCAAACTAAAAGCAGCTTTTTCGGTACCTAATCCTTTTGGTTTATTATTTTCAATTATGAACCTTTGGAATCGAGCATGAAAAAAATTGTTTAACCCCCCCTCAAAATTTGATGGTTTATGTTTCAAGGTATGTAGAATCCAAAATTGCAATAAAAATATTTCTGTCTGTCCGCCGTACGCCGTACGGGCCACTTTTCTTAGTTACCATGAAACAAAATTGAAGAAATTCGGGTTATAGATTCCGTTCGGGGTCTAGTTGGTCCTCGAAGCTCGGCGTTACTGTCAGTCATCACTAAGGGGTTAAAAATATGGGTTGCAATTTTTAGAACGCCGTAGCTCGAAAACTTTCGATAGAAGGATGAGGTTTGTTTGCGTTTTTAAATTTATCTTGAACTAAAGAATTTTTTAGACCACCCGGAGCGTTGTCCGACCAGCCGTTCGGTTGCACCGAAAAGCTTCGTCAACATGATCGTGAATAAATCCGGCCCAGATATCATTGCTAGGGAGCACCTGATTACAAGCACGGATGGCTGTATGAAGTCGAGTTGGTTTTTCTGCGATATTATTTCATTTGAAAAATGATGGATCTGTTGGATTTTATTGTTGGTAGGTACTTTTGAAACTTGAACAAATGTTGAAGTATTATTGATGGGCAAATTATAACTACAAATAACTACAAATAAGTCAATGAATTATTTAATCCTGCGCCTGATTGATGGCTGTTTTGGATTTTGTTGATAGGTACTTCTGCAACTTGAACAAACGTTGAAGTATTATTGGGTAAATTATTACAAACGGTTTATTATACTATCTAGGCAGAAGGGACATCTATACAGGTAAATTATTACACAACGGTTTATTATTTTACCTTATGCTTCGAGAATAACTACAATTAATTAATGATTGAATTATTGAATCCCGCGCATGTGTATGAAACTTTAACTCCCGGGCCTGCTCTAGTACTCCATTTAGGGCTTTCCTGGTGGGAGCTCGAGGCTACTGACCACCGAAAACAGTGATCTACGCAGAAGGGTCATCTATACAGGTAAATAATAAACCGCGTTTGCTGCGTTTTTTTTAGACCTGTACTGGTTTTTAGAAATAACGTTGTTGTGATCTAGAGATACTACGATTTTACTTTCAAACATTTCTCAAGCTCAACATTTCACTAAAACATAGCCACAGACTCTAGTGTAGGTACTGGTCCTGTTTCGATTACCTGTATAAGAACACTCTGTTCCGTAGCCTGCTAGGTAGGGACTATCTTTGAATGATTAATAAACCATCTTCATTCAGAGTTAGCGCCGTAAATTACATTTGAGAACTGTAGATTGGAAATTCAGATCTTCAGTTTATCTGAATTTCGTATTATGTACAAAATGTTCTATCGCACTAGAGAGAAAGTCCTACTACACATGGGTCCCATATATTTGCTTTCACGTTCTGCGCACCATTACCGGAAAACAGCACGCGAGCAAAGTGTGTAATTATAGTCTATAAAACCAGGAATTATGTAGCCTCTCGCCCTTTCCATGGTTACAGTATTAATTAGGTTTCCTCTGAATAATTCTGCATAGCTTGCCGTATCCTAAGCAAACGTTGCGTCGTTTACGTATGACCCGCTAGTGTGGATGGGGTAATATTGTGTTAACATCTTTGATAACGCTACGGTGAGTGTAAACGGCTTACGTAGAATGAACAAACATTCAAACATCACAACGCTCATGAGGTGGAAAGATTATGCTCGCTACACTATACCCGAGCGGTTCTTGGGCGGAAATGCCTCCTATTTAGCCGTAATGTATCCACCGTACACGAAGGCGGACTTTCTTAGTGAAGCGAGTTTGTCACGGTCCCGTTCACTAGAGATAAACCGACTCCGGATTTTCCTCTCTGCTAACGTTTTATTTGAAAATTTCGTATTTATATAGCAGCGCTCAAAGCATCGGCATCCGTTTTAACCTCGCGAAAAGCGGCTACCATGAGGTGGGCAATATAGCTTCTTAGTGGTGTGAGGGGCTGTACTACGCTTATACTTTATTTTCACATAATATCTAGGTATGTAAAACATTAGCAAAGAAGCGTTAGAATGGATTTGGTAGGCTGGACCTTTCAACATACATTTAAGTCACAGCAGATTCTTCAAATATTTCGATCATACTATTCCAAGTGAACGCCACATTATGAATTCTTAATTCTCTTGTTTTTGCTGGTAATTTTTCGCCTTGTTAACTGTAAAACTTTCATTTAAAACTGCTGAAGGATTTTGATGGAAAAGACTCCTATCTTGAAGTCGTATGAAAATCTTAGGGGTATACTACGGGTTGTGTTCGTTTTTGAAAGTCCAACTCATCACCTGTCTGGCATATCTGATCGCCAGTCCTAGATAAAACATGGAAATTATTTCAATTTCCCTTTATGAGCTCTAAAAACCCTTTTCATAGTGGTCAGTGATTATAATGTATATAGTTTATGTTAGTTATGTCATGACATGTATAGTAGCTAGGTATTCACGGTTGGGCCGTCCATGTTAAAAATTGGTAAATAGAAAACTTCCCAAAACATTCAACTTATGAGGCCACCGTTGTTAGAGTCCTCTTAAATCGAATCGGGTGATTTCGGTGATAATAAGTGTGTGTGATGACTGAAGAATAAGTAGATAGGTCCAGTTTATTTGAGTACAAAACAACAACAACAACGGGAGGTAGGTACTGAATTTAAATCAGCTGTTAGTGGGTCGCCATATTGTTTTGAACATAACGCGCCGAGTGGACGTTGAACATACCGACGTGTAATTTTAACTATTAGAGGTCGAATGATTGAAAATTGTTTTCGGTCTATTATACCGAAGTTTAACGGGTTAAAGAAGCTCAACACGTTTCAGCGTCGAAAACGACACGACGATACCTCTATTGTATGTTATGGTATTACCCACTAGGTATTATCCTTTTCCTGTTACGTAGTTCTTGAAGATTATTATGATATATGGTGGGCTTTAAAAATGTATATGGGACCGTTTGGGTACCAGTTTCAGCTTCATTCAGATTGTTCTTTTGATGAGACCTGGTGGCTACCACTAATTGTATGCCTACATACAGCCAGACACGAAACCAAATTATTTGTTCCCTCTTGTCCGGAACTAAATAGCAAGAGGAATTTTTGACTTTGATTTTAACAAATTTTCAGTTTTTTTTCTTCTTCTCGAGTACAAAGCATTATGATTCTGGTAGATGTGAAGCAAAATCAATAGTATTCCAACGAAACGCCGTTAATCGGAGTTTGTTTGGTCAGTATTTACGTATATCCGCCAACTCCATATCACGAAATAATGCGAGAGGTTCCGCTGTATGTGTTTGCCAAACTGGTTGGGAAGTAGCGGAAATGTAAATATCCGTTCCTTCCTGCTACGTTTTCACGAGACAGTAAATTATTTATGAACATGTGCATGAGCTGTCGACTGTTGCTACACGTACGCAACGGTACAAACTTCATCGAAGTTATTCAATGGACCGGGAATTTCTCATTCCAGTTTTGGATCCTAATGGTTTTATGTCAACCTTAATGTGTATTCGTTTCGACATTTGACGCACCCAAATATGTCGACGGTGGAGTATTTTAAAAATCCTTGATATGTGTGGATTTATAAGGTTTTTTAAGTGTTCAACATTGTTTAAATAGGAGGTTTGACTGTGACGGCAAACAATCGATAAATCTGACTCCTTGTTCGAAATTTAACTGTAGGAAATTTATTGAACGGAAAATAGGGAGCAAGGTTTTTTTGTAACGCACAACACAATGCAACAATCAGCCAACACTATTCTCAAACGGAACTTTTGGTGGCACCTGTTCGAAACAGAATTAAGAAATTTAGATACGTTTTTTACCTTCTCATTTCGGTCTTGCACGATACAGTCGTAGTTATTTTGATAAAAACTATGAGAATTATTACGCAGCGGTTTATTATTTTCCTTTAAAAGTCTTCTAGTGCCGTGCACGATGCCATGCATTAGCGGCCAACACTCATAATGTAACATGAAGTGTCGGCAGCGCGGCAAAGATCGCCAAAACTGGCAACTCCAGTCCATGCACGAATATTGCGCAGCTTGGAGACCTGCGCTTGAGTGGGTCCACTCCTCGCTTGCCGGCGATCTTTCCTTCAAGGATGAGCCGCGGAATCTCGTAACGTGAGCCGATGATGATATGGCTCAAGTTGGCCACCTTGCGAGTTCTGGTGACTCTGTAGAACTCCATGCTGATACCAGTAGGACTTCATTGCTGAATCTGTCGACCCTTGAGCTCCGGAACATGCCACGCAAAACCCACATCTCAAATGCTTCCAGTTTGTTAATTGATACCGCCTTCTTTGTCCACGTTTCCACCCCGTATAGCAGAGCAGACCAGACATAGCATTTCACTGTCCTGTAACGCAAGCTAAATGCCAGGTGTTTATCACTTAGCATGGATCTCATCTTGAGCAAATTCTGCCTCGCCTGGGCAATAAGGCTTCGTATCTCCATTCGTGGGTGCCATGTTTCATTGACCAGTGTGAACAAGTAGCGAAAGGATTGGACGCGTTCACTTCAAACCCATTAAGCTTCGCATGCGGCGCATTGTTCGTCCCTACTTTGACCATAAACTTGGTTTTTGGGACATTGACTCATTATGTGTTATTTACCTACGATCCTAAAAAACGGGAATAGGGAAATGCCCTCAGTTGCTAATGCTGTAACAACAAGGCATGGATTCGATTGTATAATGAGTGCTCAAACATGCCAATTGTGATGTCATCAATTTTATATTTTCTATAAAATACCTACAAATGCCTCGTGAGAAACAAAAATAGTTGAGTACCTATCACAACATCTCAATCACTCTTTAAAATAATAATTTTAATTTTAAGCACCGAGAAGAAACACACAGGAGCAGGTGTTCGTCATTACTTCGGATGCACGTGAACACAAAGTTCAATGCTTCTTAATATATAATATGTGGAAGTGGGTGCAACAGATGGGTCCTACATCAGGTTGTTTTTTTTCTCGACGTCTAAGTTGAAATAGGCTTCTTAATGTAGTACTCAAGAACCTTAGATCTATATCTATTAGATGGGCACATCGATGGTGTTTGATTTGTCACGACGGAAAATAACAGATCTTCAAAATTATGATCCTAAGTCATTCCTTTCTTGCGTTTGATAGAAATATAGCTATAAATTGAATTAAGTATGTAGCCGCTTGAGTTAACATAAATTTCGTTATTATCTCGTCATTATCTCTAGGCTCTCACTTCCGTTTCAAGAACCTATTATTGGCTCGTTTGCTTTAGTTTTAATGCGAGTCTTCAAATTGTCCCTAGGTAGGTGTAGTGTTGTAGCTCAACTGATATTCATATTGATGATTTAATTTACTTCATTTTTAGACTGGAGCCGAGAGACGACGTTTCGGTACACATCGAAACGAAAAACGGCGATGGTCTGTTCAACATCAAAGCCTGGATCGAAATGACCGACCGAGGAGACGGTAACTCCCTCACATTCGACTGTATCCTGAGGATACCTGACGCCAACTACACCGTCCATAAATCGATTATTTACTACCCGGGTAAGTATTATCTTTTAAATATATGGAAGAATCCTGTAATTTATGTTGTAAGATTGGGGTTTGATTAGGAGTATGGACAAAAGTTTGTGAGAGATTTCAGGATGTTTCTTTCGAGCCTATCGAACTATAGCGGAAGGCTCGGGATCACTTTTGGGAGAGTAAAATAAACTGGGGGGGGGGGAAGTTTTTTTTTCTTCTAATTTTGTTTAAGAAATCGATTGTTTCAGCGTGCTGTACGACTCTACTGGACCACAACAATGACTAGAGAAGTTGCATAATATATCGTCTTCCACATAATTGTTGACGCTGTAAAATTGATTTGTTTTCGACATATGAACACCTCCGACCAGTCAGAATAAATTGGGAGTGCCACCATTCGACTCAGCATCAAAAATTATGTGGAGAGCGATATTACCTATACCTAGTCATGTTGTAGTCGAGTAGAATTAGATAGCACGTTAACTCTTGATTTCCTAAAACAAAAAAACTCACTTTTTTTGGTTTCAACACAATTTCCACTCCCTATTATTACAGTAAATTTAAAAATGACCATACCATTCAAAATCTGCGAGATCCTGAGGAAGTTTTTCTTTCGGAAGTGGAATTTGGGTTGCCCTCTCTGAACTAGAGCGCTTTGAAGTTTTTCTTATTTTCTGAGATTCGCCTAATTCAGATTTTAAAGCGAGATTTTCAGAGTGCACACCAATCAAAAATGGGAAATTTTCGTGGGTAGGATTTTTTTTTTTTTGGTCTCAGAATAGGATTTAGCACTCTTGACCCCCCCCCCCCCCCTGCACCCCGCACCCGAAAATTTTCATCTCAAAACTCCATATAGCTTGAGCAACAAACGGATAGAAAGAAAACGAATTGAGGTTATAAGTGGATGGTGTTAGGGTTCCCCCCAGGTTGGCGCGGGGTGAGGGGCTTCACCTATGACGTCATTCCGCTTCCTTTCCACTGGTTTATCGCCCACCTTCGATCATCTGATACCCCTCATATAGCACCTTCGATCATCTGATACCCCTCATATAGCACCTTTTCGGAAAGCTCTCGCGGAGATCTTCTACTTGAGAAAATATAATAAAACCGATGAAATTACCCACTATTAAAATTAGCATATTCTTCAAAGGTAGTCTGTTTTTTTTTTTTTTGTAGTAGTCTGGGTAGTCTGTATGGCGAGTTTTATGTGGAAAAACTTGGTGTACGAAAAAACCAATATAAAATACCGAAAAAAGTGAAAAATAAGGGCTTAAAAGACCATTGCTACTAGGCATTTTCGATCGGAAATGACCTACAAAATTGATTCCTGGCTTCTTGAAGACTTGTCTCTGGGACACCCTGTATACCGCATTCCAACCCATTGCCTCCTTTCACTATCACCCACCACTCAAACATTATGCTCCTCCTCGAATTTCAGCTTAGCTACTAGCTTCTACCGATAATGATTCGTCGATAACTGCACAAGTAACCTCGGATATAAGAGCAACCCACCTTTTTTTTATCAGATCCCTCCCAGAAACGCAAGTACAAACGAGCCGAAATATCTCCGAGTTTCCTCCTGCTAGGAAAATCAGTAATAGAATTCCGCAATGCAACAACAAAGATACGGATCGGCCTGAGAAGGCGGAGGTGCCGTTCCCGAGCAAGACAATATGCTAATGAACTCATAAACTAACACTGATCTACTTAAAGCCTCCAGCTTGCGGCGTTCCCTTGTTTTCACCCTTCAAAACTCCGATCTCCTCCAGCATCTTCTTCCGCAAACCACCCTCCCTCTCGCCATCGTTTCTTTTTTCTCAAACACTTTCCACTAACTCATGAGTTTCTAACAAGTTTTGGTCCCGTCAATTCTTCCCCCTTAAGGAAGACACAGTGTTCTCCGTCCCGGACGAGTAATAAAACTTTGCCCCGGTCCCGCTCTCTCTCTCTAGCGTCTTAAAGCTGACTTTATGGGGTAATCTAATTTTTTTATTGTGTTAGTTTTGAAACTTTCTAGTGAGCGTTGGCGCAAAACTTAATGATTCATTGGCCGAGGTAGGAAATTCACTTCGCGGGACGTGGCATCTGTGTCTTGGGATCTTATAGTCTGTAAATCCGGGAGCTGTAACCTCAACAACGAAATTACCTAATTATTAGCTACATGAGCCTCATCAGTAACGTCTAATACACGTACGAGACGTAGATTCAAATAACCTGTTATTGGAAAATAATATGTTACAGTAAACACAACAGATATAAATACCAAGTTATTTGAAAATAATATGTTACAGTAACAGATTCAAATAACCTGTTATTTGAAATAAAATGTTACAGTAGAATCCCGGATCCGTCTTTTTTTTAATCATTCATAATGATTATAGGCAGGCTGTTTACTGATTTCTGTCCAACCGGCACCAAATGTTTGCTTTCAGGAATCGTTACTGAGAAACTATCATTCATAATGATTATGAGCAGGCTATCCAGTGAATAATTCACAATAATTCAATATAATTCCCCGTTTTCAATAGTTCGTTGTTCCTAGTTTCAATCAATAAAGCATGCTTTGATTTGTATGGTTTGATATCCATTTTTTATCAATCGTTATGAATGATCTCTAGGTGGCTGTAATGCAGCCGCTTATTTTTATTAAGTTTTGTAATATTCAGAATTCTTGGGAAAATGGTTGTTTTTAGCCCGTTTTCAGAAATAAGTGATATTTTTTAAATGAGGTTGATTGAAAGTAAAAATGCGGCAAGAAGTGACATCAATAGATGCGAAAATTATAACTTGAAAAATTTAGAGAAATGGGAATCTGACGTACATATTTGTACATATGTATTTTGACGCACATATTTGTACATATGTATTGTGACGTACATATTATTACATATGTATGTTGACGTACATATTTCTACATATGTATTTTGGCGTCGTTGTTTGCCGTATTTTTCATGAACCCTCATGAAATTTTTCATATGACACCCCAATTAGAAATCTCGCTTATTAGAATACCCCGCTAATTCGAATTTTTTACTGGTTCCTTGAAGATTCGAATTAGCGGGATTCCACTGTATCTCGAAAACGCTGTTACCGAATAACAGCCACACAAAATAATCATCCTCTACCTCCATGACCGCCAGATAACAGTTATAATGGAACCATATATTATACAGTAGTTTCATACTGTTATGTTTTCATCCTTCCTTATTTGTACAGCTGCCTGAAGAGGCAAAACGGTTGCAACAGGCTCGGGTTGATTATTTCCGATGCGTATACCCAAGTGATTCTTCGTAAACCGGAGTAAACGTTACCTCTACCTGGCATTTGCTGTGACTCGATTCAGTATTTGGCTCTCTGTGGCTTCCCACAAAGCAGAGTCAGGGTTACGATTTCATGTGTCACAGACGCCCCTGCTTGGCAGGGAATTTTGCCATCCTTGGGAGCCTAATTTATTTAATAGACCTGAGATTTTTTCCTTCTACGATGAACTGTGTAGATCATAAGCAGTCGCTAAATCGAATTGCATTAGGAAGTTTGAAATGTAGAAAAGTTGTTATCAGCCTTCTTTCCCATATCAAGTCCCTTCTCCTTAAACGGTAATTCCGGTCTTTCTCATTTTCTGTGATCGTCACTGAAATCACTAGAAAATTCTTTAACATTAACTTAATGACAGCTTATTCTTTTGGTCACTGTTCCTTCAACTTTTGCTCTGTTCTCATGAAAAGGAGAGGCTTAAGTGATAGTATCATACCCTGTACATGAACCAATCAGAATGGTGGGCGGTGGTCTGCATTTGACTCGTGCTGGGAGGGTAACTCAGCTTTTTTGAACGACCTATTCCGCAAACCCTTAGTCGCAAGGCAAATTTCCGGAAGTTGTCCTGTAACACCTGTCACAGAATCGCCACCGGTGACAATCGCTTCCAGTCGGGTCCGTTCAAAATTACAGCTGTACACCACTTGATCTATTCAACCCACCAATCTGTATTTTTACTTAAGGAACGATATACGAATTTTCCCCCTGTTGGAGATGAGAGCTTGCGAGCGTCCAGACCACTTGTTTATTCAAATCGAAAAATAACGCAAAAATATATTACTACGTGAATTCACAGCATGTTATGGACTGGTGGCGGTTGTCGCAAATTTTTATGTGGTAGGATTGTCATTGGTGGCTACTGACATGTATTCTGGTCGAATTTCTGGTCATCTGGGAAAAGGTTTCGAACTGGAAAATGGTTCTTGATCCACCACAAGTCGTAATCTTTATGATTGATACCTTCCAAGTGGTTGTTGATCCGGATTCCAAGGGATTGTTGACCCGGATAACAATATACTGTTGAACGCTGGAACAGAGGTTAAATGTAAACACGATTTTAGGAAGTGGCACTGTGGTTTTAAAGTGCTAAAAAGCGATCAAAACTATATTATTTATTTCAACAAACCTCTGTATAGATTTCAAAACATTTCCTCACAATTGGAGAATTTCGCTATGGTGCAGAGCAGAGCTCCGAATCTATTGGAGATCAGGACGAATGATGGAATTGATCAGAGGAGTTATGATTAATCCTGATCCCTTACATACCTTTAAACATATTTACGATATATTTACAGTAAAATTACTCGTATATAATAACACGGAGGGATAATTTTTTATTTTGGAAACCCTCAGCTTTATGTACGATGTCGCTTGATTTGATCAGCTGTCCTCTAATGAAAGTCAAATCCAGAGTGATCTTATCTCTCAAGGCGACCCACTGATACAATACTAACACGTACCTACCTATCGCCAGAACGTTAGTCATCCATTTCCTCTCCGAGCTGAGGAGGTGTAAATCTACCAAAGGGTTCGCTATAGAACTCAAGCTAATGGTACACAGGTTGAGACGTGGAAAAACGCGCTTTTATGTTTTGAAAATGAGGCGGAAATACAACATGTTACAATTCGTTTTACTCGGATTTCATTGGAAGCAGTCTTTACTGCAAGGTAGAGAATAGGCACTGGCGTTTAGAGAGTAACTTACTTGTCGCTGAGATAATCTAGTCGTACAGTAGTTAACACACGAAAACAAATCAAGTTATCCCATCAGCAGTAGTAGTACTTACCTAGTAGCAGCATAAAATTTGAAATGCACAGTAACCTCTTCAATCTGCCGACTTTTTAAAACATCTTTGTGTCATCTCCAGTTTTCACCACAACGACGACCACGACCACCACCACAACCTCGACCACGACTCGCCCGCCCAGAAGTTACCGCACGACACCCCGAGCCACCTCCAACCGCACGGTCAGGACTCATTATCTGGACCCTGATTTGTTCCGTGGTAAGCCCCGATCCTCGACAAAGTCGTTCATTTTCACATGTATCTTTCCACCTAGACCTCTTCGTATTGTAGTTATGACGTTTCGGTGACGGGTATCTATTCCTTCTCAATGTCTTTCGGTCCTTCGTTCATCTCTTCATGGAGTTGTCGCTTCAGTTTGCTGGACGAGGGTTCTTCTGAGTAGATACAAATGCACGTTGTGTCCATGATGTTCTGGTTTCCTGTTTTTTTCGTAGACGAACAAGAGAAAACATGTAGTATGGTAGATGAATGCTTTGGTTGTGTGGGTTTTCGTTGTTGAATGCTCCGTTGAATGCATTCCGTCCGATTTCGTGACGATATTGCCTGGTGTGGACCAGTTGGTGTGGTTGATCATTCCTATACATCTTTATGCACAATACTTCAGTTTGCACCGGCTTTGGATTTCCATTTCGATACATCTGACATGGGCAATGTGTCCAAGTAGTTCGAATACGGTGGATTCTGCACGCGGAAAGGC
Organism: Leptopterna dolabrata; assembly: GCA_954871275.1. Lineage (NCBI taxonomy): Eukaryota > Metazoa > Arthropoda > Insecta > Hemiptera > Miridae > Leptopterna > Leptopterna dolabrata. The sequence goes on from OX940975.1 coordinate 63,136,470, forward strand.
TAACGACTAAGAAGCACTCTGGTAGCTCTGCTCCAAGATGGTGTTTGGTCACAGCGATGTGGAAAGATCACTTTGGAAAAAGTTGTTTTATACTGCTGGATAAATACAACGGACGGTGAAACAGCCACGAAAATTTTTGAATTTGGTGGCAGGGGTTCTGAGAGAGCCTTCTCACTAGACCTGCCCCTTCTTCATTATCTGTGTGCGAATGGTCGTTTACGATATATCCATCAATATGAAGATCTTGTTGGGCGTTCTGTCACATCCTTGCCATCGGTGGCATTCCTTCGCTAATTCCCTAATATCTTCGGGCAAAATCCCTCTTCTTCTACTGTCTATTTATCTTTTGAGAACTTCTACCACATTTATATATGCTTATTTCAGTACCATCTAGCTACCATAACATATATGGCTCTCCTTTTCAATTCAATTGTCTCATTCTCTCTGCAGAATAGTGTTCCAGTGTTTGTTACTATCTTAGGCTTACATAGTTTTTTAGCTGTGTGTAACTACAATAAACTAACCAGCATTAGGCGTTCACTGCGTCTTGATGACTTGATTCTTTCCACACAATAAATTGACTACCCCACATTGGAATTCAATGCTTGTGATATTATTCAATAGATACCCAATCAATGTAGGTGCTATTTTCATACGAATGACGGTCGTATGTCAACTTCATCTCTTATATCATGAAAAAAATTTTACTATGCATAGGAAAACATCAGCTATCATTGTAATAATAATGCCATATGCTATGCCATAGCGTAGCATGGTGAATCAAGCAAGGATAAGTAGACTAGTAGGCGTATTAAATATATTAACGTTTCTCTGAGGGTTGCTTAAGAGAAGTACAAGCTTAGAAACCGTATGTCCCTTGCCAAATTGCAGACTACTTAGTTGGCCTCCAGACCACCTCTACTGCCCCCTAAAACCTCACAAATTAATTTAGAATGCACTTTCCCTTTCCTTTATTTTCGAAGGTTTTATTTTGGTTTTTATTTTTCTTACCTAAAAGGAGTACCTACTCTTTTTTAAAAGATAATAGATACCATTACAACATTTCATTTAAATTTCCGATTTATGGAGTCCCGTGAAGTTCAAGATGCGACGATACGCGTTTAGTTTGGGAAACAACCCTGATGGTAGGACCCGATCCCAATTAATCGGGTTGCAGCAGATCTCTTAATGTTAATCACGGCTCTAATTGTTCCTTAACGTTCAGATTGGGCCCACAAGCCACTGGGCACCACAGGGCTGAGTCGGAGGGGCCTCGGGTGATTGAAACCCCTTGATAGGGGATAGCCCCGAGCTCACTTCTACCGGCTCACCTCAGGGGATCCTCTGGATGCAGGAATTATACATGCGTTTCTGCCGGCCGCGGGACCCTTTGCGCAGGCGCTCGGCCTCAAGAGGTGGGATCGAATTAAATAAGCTTCATTACCACCGGCCGATATCCCTTTGGTTTCGGTTTCCAGCAAAGCCTGCCCTGTTACATAGGCCGTGTCCTGCCGATTCAACCCTGTTTCCCACTGGATCCTCCATGGATATTCAAAACGCCATATAAGAGGCGAAAAAAACTTAGGAGTTGTCGGCCAACGTGATGAGGATAACCTTATACCGCTCATAACTACCCGAACAAATGTTCGTAATGAGCTGAAGTGTGGGTGGCAGGAGCGGCTCAGGCCGTAAACAGTCCCACTAGCTCTTCATTGACATCGGATCAGTAACGTCATCTGCGCATGCACAAACAAGAAATCCTTTTCACCCCTTAGAGATGACTTGGTATCGCCGGGCTTCGTGGACCAACTAGATCCCAAGTGTGACTCACTAACCCAATTTCATTACTTTTCGTTCATGGTAACTAAAGAAAACGCTGCAAATTATTGCACAACGGTTTATTATTTACCTGTATAGATGCCCCTTTTGCGTAGATCACTCTTTTCTGTGGTCAATACCTACCCTCGAGCTCCCCCAGGAGAGCCCTTAATCGAGTACTGGAGCTGGCCGGGAATTACGGTTTCAAAAAAGTGCGCGGGATTCAACAATTCAATCAATAATTATTTGTTGTTATTCAAAGCATAAGGTAAATAGTAAGTAAAGTAAAATAACAGCCATTCCAGGCTGGGGCTTTTCGTCCGACTGCCCTGCCAGCGTCGTGGACGTGATCAGCTGTCCTCCAATGAGAGGATCAGAATTCGGTCTGATATTTCGCTCTTTACTTGGCTACTCATTGCCTCGTCCACTTGAGTCGAGAGGGGTTCGCCCATTCGCCCAACAGCTGCATGGGTCATACCTGGACGTGTCACCACGTTTCACGGCGGCGGCGGTCACCCATCTTAACTTCGGTGATCTCACGGGAACCGATTTATTCCACCTGATAAGGCCGTTGGACAGGTAAATAATAAACCGTTCTGTAATAATTTACCTGTATAGATTCCTCTTCTGCGTAGATCAATGTTTTCTGTGGTCAGTACCTACCTTCGAGCTCCCCCCAGGAAAGCCCTGAATCGAGTAATGGAGCCGGTACACGAATAAATTACAGTTTCATAAAAATTCAATTATTGAATAATCCCACATGTCATGATCACGTATGGCTGTATAAAATGGCTGTATGGTTGTTCTCTGATATTATTTCATTTGAAGAATGATGGCTCTTTTGGATTTTGTTGATAGTTACTTTTGTAACTTAACGGACGTTATGCTTCATGAATAACAACAAATAATTATTAATGATTAAATTATTGATTCCTGAGCATTTTTATGAAACCATAATTATTCCAGGTCGCCTCCAGTACTCGATTTAGGGCTTTCCTGTGAGAGAGCTCGAGGGTAGATATTGACCACAGAAAAGAGTGATCTACGGAGAAGGGTAAATAGTGAATAATAAACCATTATGTAATTGCAGGGTTTTTATTTTTTTCATGCTCTATTCCAAAGGTCCATTGTTGAAAATTATAAACCAAAACACCTGCTGTTGCCTTTTTCTCTTATCTCGGCCTATACCTGGTTAAAAAAAAATGAAAGTTTCTACAGCAACTTTTGCAACATACAATAGGTACTACTCCTAGTGATTGCTCAGACAGCTGTGGTTAGCATCCGCTCTGCTCGCCCTACTGCCGTATCTTTCTGCGTTACGTCGAGTTTCACCGGAATCGAGAAATCGAGATACGATGAGGTATCTATACGATAGGCCCTGGACACGATCTCGAGAGAGTTATCCCAACCATTTTCCGAAGAACGCAACTCTAAAGCGTAACTCTGTTCCAGGGTGACCAACTCTGATGCTAGCTAACTATCCAACGTAAGTTCATCGAGGAAGTTACGCTTCACGTAACTCCGAACATAATGTTGAAGTGACGTTAACATAATAATTTGTCAATAATATGTAATTTGACTGTCATGTTAACCTCTTTTTCTCATACTTCCTCGTAACATAATTATTCAGTAATAGTAATTATTCCATTTTGAAGGTTTTCTATGAGTTACGAACAATTTCTAGTAGAAAAATCGTACCCTTCTCCTGTACAGCCGTACACACGGCACGGCGAGACCTTGGGTCCATTGTATAATTTTAATTACCCGCAATACTTGCGAATTATAAGGCACGCACTTACCGTGCTCATGGTTTTCGGATGGCAAAGCTCAGGATGAATAGGCACACGAACCAAACCAAATGAATTCCAGTCTTCCAAAAATATTTTAAAGAGAACGCAAAATAAAGAGAACGCAAACTGCGGAAAACTAGGGATGGGTATCAATATCGGAAATTTCAATTAAAAAAAATTAAAATATCGATAATTGTATATCGACATTGAGGACACTCGATATATCGTATATCGATATTTTATGACGGTATATCGGTCCTTTTATCTAGCCACCCTGCTTTTGAATCGTCATTAATTTCAAGTTCTTGTACGTTTTTGAATTTGACAGTTTCAAAGCAAACTGAAGCGTATGTCCATGAACCATGTGAATCCAATTGAAACGGTAATCTACCTACCTATGCATATAAAATGGCCTGAAACGAGACTGGTGAACTTGAAAAAAAATTGTGTTTACCTACTCCTGTGGCGACACGAAGGATCTATTCAGGGCTAGAGGGATAAAAAAAACTAGAAATGATTGTTGTCTAATGTCTTGGTTTCTTATTCTGTGAATAATACACCTAGGTATGTATTCGCTCAGCAAAAAAATTCTATTACACCCCCTCAAAAATGTGTCTTTTAGGTTTCAGATGCGTAGATTCCAAAAATGCAATGTCCGTTTACCGTCCACGCCGTAGCATCCATATCTGCTTTATTTTCTGTCTAAAAAGGACCCATTTGAACCCGTTGTGCCAAGTGCCAACATTGTGGTTCTCAAGACTAGTGAAAACACATTTCGAACTTGACATTCCATCTTAAACATTGAAAAAAATGTGCAGGCATAAATTTATTATTTTGTTCATCTTCGAATGGCTTTTTTTAATATATAAGTGTATCGTATTTGCTGCGTCGATATGTCGTACTGTCGATATATTGGGCCTAAAAGTTTATCGATACATGATATCGATAGGATTTACTTCGATATTCATCCCTACGGAAAACCTTCTCGAGGTTCTAGAAAATTCGGGGTGAGGCGATAGCGTAGCCATGGATATATAGAATTTGGTTATCCGCGAATAAGTTCACTTATCTTAGCACTGAGATGCGCGACTCTCAACTCCCCAATAGTTGCATGGTGCTGGACAACGCAAGTCTTGAAAACGCTGAAACTTGCGTTACGAACGTAGCGCTTGCGTTTACGTACTCACTAATGTCATTTATACGGATCTGGCCAGAATAACTTGATTGATTGTGATGGGCTGATGAGCACTTGCGGTTGGACGTGCCGCGTCCGAAGTTACTTCTTGTAAAAGAGCAGGAACGGGAAACCCGTCTACACAAGTTTTTGCCACTTCCGTCCGCCCCGTGTAAACCGAGCCCCCTTTTTTTCGAGCAAAAAACCGTTCGAAACCGGAACAACCTCCGCTTCATCCCTCCGAGCGCCAATTTACGAGGCCCCTCCCGCTCGTGCCAAACGGTAATTGAATAGCCGCCACGTCTAATTACCTTCCCCCCTCAATGTAGGGCGCTATCTCCCCCCCCCCCCCTCGTCAAACCCACCGAATGCCCTTTTCTTGTGATAGCCATGTTTGTGATGGGGAAGTTGTTTGGGGCGGGGAGGAAGGTTTAAGGTCGATTTTAGCTCAGACGGTGGCTGTCCAATAACTCGGCTTCAGAACTTCCTCTTTGCGGGTCTGGACGAGGTTGATTTCGAACAATAACCGATTCATGAAGCCTGATGAGATACCTGGAGGGCCGGACGGCTTTATGAGGTCGGCCCCGTTCCCCGTCCTGACGTACAGCTTGAATCAAGTTAGCTTCCCATCTCATCCAACCACGCTAAATATCCGCGGTTTAGTTCCATGAGCCGAGCTTGTGCTTCAAAATGAGCTAAAACTACGTATAATGAAAATTATGACCAAACCGTTCGTCCAATTTTCGCTCCGAAAATTTCTTTATTTACAGTGATACGTAGAATTGATATGGCACTCTTTTTTGTTTTAATTTAATTTTCCGCAATAAAAAAATCAAAAATCCAATTACAAAAGATATTCAGCCGAAAATCGTTTCAGCCGTTTAGACACAAAACGTGACATAAATTTTCCCCCGATAGTCCTGCCATCTCTTGAAAACATTGCTTAGTAAAATCGGGGACATCTAGCCTTAAATTCTATTATATAGTAGACTCTCGATAATTCGAAACTAGCGGGCTCTTGGGAAAAGCTCGAATTTACATAGAGTTCGATTTATTGAATACCTCGTTCGAATTAACGAGAGTTCAAACTATTCTTTCAGGAGTGCTGGCGAGGACTGCATCCTAATTCTTCAGATTTGTCGACAGCGGATTGCGGTGAAGTAAACATTTTTCACGGCGTCAGTTTTTTACTCACCCTAATCAGTTTTTGCTTCCTCGCTACCGCAAGGTAGAGAAGCCTTAGATTCGCGATTGAGTAGGTATTTAAAAAAAAACAAATTGGTGTCCTCCAAAATGAAAATTTTCACTACCATTTTGCGCTTCAGGCATCAAGGACCATTTTTGGTTCCGTGTCTGTCTGTCTGTCTATGGTCAATTCCTTGTAACGCCCATACCTACTCGAAATAGTGGTCGAAATGGGCTGAAAGTTGGAGGGTAGGTGCGGGTTGGGTCAGAGAAGGCCCCATACTAAATTCATTGAGAAAGTACTGTAACTTTCTTCTGCGCATGTGCAAACGTGAAATACATGAAACGCCCATAACTACCCTAAATATCATTGAAATGAGTTCGAACTTGGAGGGTCGATCAGGAATAATACTTTGATATTCAACTGTTCATTATTTTTACCTTTAGAGATGCCTCCGCTTAGTTTGAAGATAAGTTCTTGAAAAATGTCATCAAAATTGGGCCATAGGTTCATGGAAATTGATTACCGCGGATTTAATTCATAGGGAACCAGCTGGTGCCCAACCCGCACATTTCCTGAAAATTTCAGCAAAATCGGGTTCGAACTGAGGGAGTTATGCGTGACCGTGTGAATTATTATAATTCCCTTATTATAATTATTGTAATAATTCAGCATTATAATCCAATTGGTTGTTATCATATACGCCCATTAGCAAAATTACTATTATAATTATAATTCAGTATTCAATATTATAAGCCGATTATTATAAAATATAATATATGTACCCCTTCAGCAAGAAGTTCATTTTCGCGATTTCGCAAAAAATGAGGTTAAGTATGATTTCTTCATCGAATTATACTACGATTCATTGTAGTATAATTCGATGGATTTCTTCTGCCGTCCACTCAGTTCAATTAATTCAAACCCAAATTATTTTATCGTATCTCAGATCTATTCCATCAACTCGACCGTATACTGTTGAACCATGATATTAATTACCTAACGATTATTATCAGTTTTAGCGCAGTTGTTATACGGACCACCGCTAGTTGTTTACTTTCATGCGCCTGGGCGATGTGGAATAGGCGCTTCTGACCCCGCTGGTTGGATCGTCAATGGGGCTGGTGGTTTCATACGTATAAGAAATTTCACTTGATGGCGGTAGGTGTACCCTAAGATAAATCAGCCTAGAAGTAGGCCTAAGTTCAACTTCATCAGCCGTCGAATATAGGAAGCACTAACCTGGTAGGTATTTCCCACATAGGACTCGCAAAATTATGAAAAAAATGGACGTAGGACAAAGTAGTTTTTCGTGGCTTTCCTTTGTTGGTTGGTCGTTCTGACCTAGCTCAAAAGATGCGTCTCTTTGAGCTCTACCAGACCTTTTCCTAACTCAAAAACTTCGAAAAAATGGACTCAGGACGTTCTTGCTAAGGGAGTCACTTGACCAACGCTGATAGCTGACGAAGAGTTTGGACTGTGGGCTTTGATATTTGGAGATGAACCAGTGATACGTAAGTATTACGTAATCTATTAATAGCTGTGAGAGTGTTCGTCTGATCGTAATGGTGGATTTAGTGTATACACAACGTTGAAAGATACAACGAGTTACAGCTCCTCCCAAAGGCGGAAGAAAACAGGAAAACAATCGGAACGAATTGAATGAGATTCAGTGTGGCTTCCGCCATTCGGGACGTCCGAGCCTAGTATATTGTCTTCACGAGTCGGCTTATCTGGGACGATACAGGCCATGAGATAAGAGCAGTGAGCAGCTGACGTCACATAACATATTATGCAGATTGTCACAATGTTGTACTACATCGGAGAGGGAGGCAGCGAGACCAATGACATATATAGCCCCGCATTAACTCTGCCGCCGACTTCAACAATCTATCTTCCCTCATTAGCATAAGCCGACTCTCCTTGATGGAACTTTCTCAGGCCGTCTCTCTCCGTTCCCTCTGATCCCGCCCTTTGTCTGGCGGTTAGTGGGTTTCAACGACAAACAACTCCGACGTTCTAGTTCAATTTGATGGATAGTAGGAGTGAAGTTGAATTTTGTCGGCCTCAAGCAGTAGGTAGTTGTTATTTGAAAGGAACGACGAAAGTTTCAAATGAACGAATCCAGTTACAGCGTCGGCGGCAACTGGCTCTTTGCCACATGAGACTCTCGAAAAGTTCATTTTATTCGGTGGAGGATGAAAAAGGCACTAATTCGTTGGGTTTTGATGAATTTAGGGATGTATTTTGGTTTATTATCTTCAATAGCCTTACCTATCTTATCCTTAGCCTTACCTATCTTAAGGTTATATTCAATAACCTCAAATGGAGTATGGAAAAAAAGAAAAAACATTTCAAATTCCCCTCAAAATTTGGTGGTTTGCGTTTCAAGGTTGGTAGAATCCGAAAATGGAATTAAAACTCGGCGCTTCGCGCCTCGCCAGGGGGCAAGCCCCCTGGACCCCCGGATGCTTACTGCTTAGAGCCTACGGCTACAATTTAAGAAACATGGAACATGCTTTAGCCACGCTTATACACATCGAAACATCCAAGTGACAACCAAACAAGCGTCATTGTTTACTATCGATTTATAACATCCATTTATATAGTTATATTATGAAACTAGGAAATAAATACCAAGAACAAATACGAAATAAATGCGTGATAAATCAAGAGCTTTCCAACTAATGGAAATCGATTTTTGTCCGATGAAAATGAAAGAAGTTTCATTTCCCTAGCAACTACTCGGTTGTACGTGAAAATCATTAGAAAATTTCGTCACCCGATTTCGTTCCCGATAAACGTAACACTTTTTGCCAGTTAGGTCAAGGCTAAAGCATGTTCCATGCTAAAATTTCTATACCAACCCAACACTTGGCTTAGTTACCATGAACTCAGAGTTATTTGTTTCTGCAATGAACGGTGCCGTTACCGGCCCACCTTCTTGGCGCCGTCGTGGCACAAAACCTGTACAGCTAATCCTGAGGGACCATCGAGCAGAGCCTCTTGTCAGACCCAGTCACCAAAAAACCTGCACAAAAGTAACGTTTTTGTCATTTGCGGCGTCGAATGAGTACCGTCTTTAAAGTTCGACAACTTACATGGAATTAACAGTTTCACTCTGTAATATCCTGATTTTAAAATATTAACGTATCTATATACAATTTTGGTTATTATTTTCAATTGAACTGTTTCAAGGGAATAACGAAATTTCTGTCCGTACGCCTTACTTGGCACAGTCCCATAGTTAGTTCCCAACATCCAAAATTAATGAAATTTGGTTTGTAGGACCCATTTGGGGCTTAGTTGGTCCTCTCGGCGTTACTGTCAGTTATATCTAAGGGGTGAAAAATAGGGGTTGTCATTTTCTAAACGCCGTAGCTCGATAACGTTGGATTGACGGGTATGGTTTTTATGACGTTTTTAAATTGACTCCACGTTTAGAATTCTTTGATACCACCCGGAGCGTTATACGTCCCGCTCTTCATTCACAGTAAGGCCCTGAATTTTGGACCGAAAAGCTTCAAAACAAGATGAATCATACCGTTCGCATAACTCCAGCCCAGATATTATTGATAGGCAATAATGTTCAGGGGAACAATTTGCCATCGGTAATTTTACTTTGAATTTCACTGTCAACTAGATCTTGACATGTTGCTAGCTCTTGAACGCCGGGTTCATTAGAGCAACATCTCACATGTCTTGGAGTTAGGCCTCGAGTTTTGTCTGGTTAAAGCGGGAACTAGCGAACCGCTGTCCAGCTCTGCTCCGCCGCCAATACCGCTGCAGGAGGCCTTTCAAGTCCCAGAGGATCCAGGGTTACCATGGCAACCCCGAAGGGTGTACATTACCAGCATATATCCCGACCTGCGGACCTCGTCCCCGCTACACGTTATTATCAACCGATTTTATTGGTTTCTCCCAAAGTCCATTACGTCTTGGCTTTTCGGCGTTTATATCTTCTATAAATTAGGAGACCGCACTCACATTTTTCTTCGGAGAAGGCCGTATATCCTGGCGGAAGAGGGTGTTCCACCTTTCTACAAGGTACATTCAGACAATAAGTTATACACTATAATAAAAGAAGAATCATGTCCATAAATCCTGTTAACTCCACGTCACGAGCACCATGCTGAATATAACTAGCAACAAACAAACGAGGTTGGTAAATCTTTTGTGATGGAGTCCTATTTCAAAACCTCGAGCACTTCGTACTCTCACGTTAACATTGATGTTTTTCTCCAGGGGCTGATACTAAACTGAAACGAAAACGCTGCCAAACCCTCGTCACATGGGTTTATTATTCTGCTGGTCATACAGCAATGTTGGTTATTCATTTACTGTTTCTTTTACGTTTACGGTTGTGTGTACGTACTGTTGATACTACATCCTGTACGGTAAAAAAAATCTGGTGATTACAGCCATTTTCACAGGTTTTTGACCCATAAATACTGAATTTTGAGCATGAAAACTTCGTTAGAATCTGTCCTTTGCTCACTGGTCAAAATCAACTTCATGTTTGGTATCCTCGCCCTAAAAACATGGACAACGATACCTCACAAGCCCATGTTCGCTAAAACCTCAAAAATACCTAATCCTGCACCCGTTTTTTCACCCATAACACCCCTGGATGTTTTCCGAACGGGCTACCGAGGTAGGGGAGACAACTAGAGCCCAAATGGAGCTTGTATGCGGAATAACGATTTTTTTTTTTAAAGACAGAAAATTAACGTAGTATATTGATGACACGACATCGCGTTTTTAGAATCTACACACCTCGAAACGTGAAAGAAAAAATTTTGAGGGGTCTTCCAGTAAACATTTTCGGACCGAATACATAGGTGTATTATTCAGATAAAATAAACCAAAAAGCTGCAAATCTCAACTCAAAGGTTTGTTATTTACCTGTATTGATGTGCCTTCTGCGTAGATCACTGTTTTCTGTGATCAATACCTGTCCTCGTGCTCCCCCCAGGAAAGCCCCAAGTCGAGCATTGGGGCCAGTCGGGCAATTTTTGTTTCATCGTTTTGATTAATGGTAACCGTTGTGGCGAATTTTCGTTTGAATTTGCCGCGAAAGAGTTAACAGAAACATTGCACTTTCTGAATAACTGTTCGAATCAGCAGGGATTTCCCGTTTGCGCACGGGCAGTGGTCATACCGATGATCCGAGCGCAGCTACCAACCGTATTTGAACAACATCGAGCCACTGATTTACGTGTACATTGTTGTACATCGCATTCGTGGTTGCGCGTGCGCAGTGGCCGAACCAGTGAGTCGATCGTTTTGTAATTCATAGTGAACCATATCCGGCCCAATCGCAATTTCATCAAAATCGGATTAGAAATCAGAAAGTTATGCGTTTGGCAAGGATTTGCGGAGAAACAGACGGTCAGACGACACCGAACCAAATTTGTTCAAGTTACAAAAGTACCTTTCAACAAAATCCAAAGTAACCATCATTCTTCAAACGAAATAACATCACAGAACAACCAACTCGCCTTCATACAGCCATCCGTCAATATAATCAGATGTTCCCTAGCAATGATGTCTATGCCGGATGGGGTTATGGGCCATTCCATTCACGTTCATGTTGACGAAATAACGGCACCCGGGAAATTTCAACCCCCTATTTTTCGCCTCTTATGGATGATTGATAGTGACGCCGAGCGTCTTAGACCGCTAGACCCCAAATGGGGCCTGCAAAACAAATTTGGTAACTAAGAAGAAAAGAAGTACGGCGGATAGACCGAAATTTTGTTTATTCCAGTTCAGGATTATATGTGTATACTTACCTTGAAACGGAGACCATCAGATTTTGAGGGGAGTTTTTCTGTTCAATGTTCGACTCCAAAGGTTCGTCATTGGAAATAAGAAACCAAAAGTATTCACTTCTCGAAAAAAGAACAAAACATTGTTACTTATTTCTAGTTAATCTTACAAATTAATGAGCGGTTTATCAAACGAATTTTCCCACTCAACGGAACATTTTTCAATTTTGATCGGTAAACTGGGATACTGACGTGGGCTGCAGGATGCACTCACTGTCGTCCTGTTGGTACATTTTCCAGTATTTTTCATGCTTTCATAAACTGAAAAAATATAAAAGTAAATAACGTTTTTACAATGTTTGCAAGATGAAAGGGGAATGTACATTTCTATTATATTTTTAAATCTTATCTCACTCTGGATCTGCTACTGAAAAGAAACAAGCAGTCGAGAGGGCACTGCTCAATCAACCAGGAGATAACTTGTCGGAGACAACGACATATTTTTTGCGACACGACAGGTTGTGCTTTCGTCATGTTTCTAATGATTTAGTCAATTTGCTAATGAAAATTTCAGAACCTTCTAAAAAACGAAGTTATTGAAGTGTGTTATACCACCGCATTTTCCTCGACAACCCTCCAAAACTTACTTGCGACGAACACTACACACCAGCAAAACCTGGAAGGTTATATTTGGGTCACGCACTATTTTGCTCATTAGTATTTTTCCCCCAGTAGGTACCCTCGCACAATCTATCAGTTAGCTTCCAGTTACGCGTTCCTGTAACGCGACTGTTAAATTTACTGCAACTGATATGGTCTAGCTATCCATCCGTCTAACTTGGGAATTAATAAACTGGCCTTCATTCATAGGATTTCGTCTTTTTGGTTTATTATTTTCAATAATGAACCATTGGAATCGAGCATGAAAAAAAATTTCTTACCCCCCCTCAAAATTTGATGGTTTACGTTTCAAGGTATGTAGAATCCAAAACTGCAATAAAAATATGTCTGTCTGTCCGCCGTACGCCGTACGCCGTACGGGCCACTTTTCTTAGTTACCATGAAAAAAAATTGATGAAATTCGGGTTATAGGTTCCGTTCGGCGTCTAGTTGGTCCTCGAAGCTCGACGTTACTGTGAGTCATCTCTAAGGGGTTCAAAATAGGGGTTGAAATTTTCAAAACGCCTATACCATTTTTTTACGTAAATATTTTTACGATTTTAAATAGTTCTTGAACTTGCGAGTTTTTTAAGACCATCCGGAGCATCGTACGTCCAGCCGTTCGTTCACAGTAAGGCCCCGAAGTTTGCACCGACAGGCATTTTCGACTAGGAATTTGTGAATACGGCCAATCATTGGTAGGGATCACCTGATTATATTGGCGGAGTATGAAGTCGAGTTGCTTGTTCTGTGATATTATTTCATTTGAAAAATGATGGCTCTTTTGGAGTTTGTTGGTAGGTAGTGAAACTTGAACAAACGTTGAAGTATTATTGATGGGTAAATTATTACTACGGTAAATCATTACTCAACGGTAAATTATTACACAACGGTTCATTATACCATCTACGTAGAAGGGGCTGGAGTTTGTTGGTAGGTACTTTTGCAACTTTTTTCACTCCTCATCAACAATTTCTTTTCAGAACTTCATTATGTGTGTTTCTTTTTGTTAGGTACTGTTTGTCATCGGCTGTATTATTTTAGCAACATTTAACTCGTGATTTAGGTAGGTACCTAGTAACGAGTACGGGGTTAGGTACTAACCTACGGAGGGTCTGCGATCTACATAATATGCATAGAATAGTACATATTATATTATATAGACGGGTTATCTATACATAGAGCTGTGATCTGTAACAGAAGGGTATTCTATACAAAATAATAAACCGTTGTGCAGGGATTTGCAGCGTTTTAATGAATAGGATTGTTTTCTTGTGATGCTCTTCTCCACGGCCGGCGGCAGATGTCTACCTCACCTTCAAGACCGCTCGGTGGTGCGGGTTTTACAATCACGTCGCCCACTGCCCCTGTTATTCCGACGGCCAGTCCTGTTCACTGTGTGTAAAATAATATTTAATATAATATATTATTTATATATAATATTACATACCTACCACCACGCCGCTTTGCCACCACGTTTGCTTACTTGAGTTTTATTGTCAATTGTTCTCCTTATAGATCTTCTTCTCTTTTTATACCTTGTAATTTGGGCCTTGCCCGTGTCCGTCAATAAAATAAATAAATAAATGCATTATACATATTACATATTAAGTGAAACTAATATGCGAGGCTATATGTGTGTCTACATGATTCAATTTCACATTATAGCTCCTCATGAATTTCTTAATCTTACTCATACTTAGGATCGGTTTCACCAAAGTTTTTAATGAATGTTTACTAATTAAACAGAAGATCTCACGTGTTGAACACTGATGTCAGGTTTCACAAACCTCGTTTAAGGTAAATCAATAAATTATCAAAAGAGACAAATCGACGATCAAAACTAACCAGTCGATTTCGGGTGGTCAGCATCCCAAATCAACGATTTATCACTTCGCCATCTTGCCGAGTCGAGAGATTGGGGTTTCCCCATTTGCGCAAGCGTATTTGAACTATAACATTTAGAATTAGCAATAAAACTATACAACTATAATCGCAATGAAATTCGCAGAGGACAACTAAACCTGTCCACCAAATTTGAGTGAAATCGACCATTTGTTACGAGAAATTATGTAGTTACATTACCTGCCTAGCTTGGACGGCTCAGTGGGACGCATTATTATTTATAATACGGTGCACTGTGTGGAAAAATATATTTTATAATAGGAACGACAAATGAAGCACCGTCGGTTTTCTTACAATCAGTAATGTTGAAATACTTGACTTCGGTCCGCTTTTGGTTTATTATTCTGTGAATAACACACCTATGTATTTACTCAGCAAAACATTTTTATAACCCCCCCTCAAAATTTTTTCTTTTGCGTTTCAAGGTGCGCAGATTCAAAAAAAAAAAAAAAGCTGCAAAGTCCTTGTCACATGGGTTTATTATTCTACTGGACATACCTACAGAAATTTTGACTGTTCATTTATTGTTTCTTTCATGTGCAATTATTGAAATGGCTATTTTTGATGGTTTCCACCAGTTTTGGTCCCCAAAAACACGAATAAGGCTCGGCTTTTCCTTTCAACAGATTATTTTTGATCATTGATAGTACCATTTGATTGTCTTGATTCACCTGGTGATACTACTTCTAGTGTAATTATACAAATGACTGGTGATTTCAGACAATTTTCCATGTTTTTGAATCATAAAAAATTAAATTTGGGAGCTGAACCTTCGTTGCAACCTTAATTATTCACTCCTTGGTCCAAATTGACTTCATATTCGGTATTTTCGCCCTAAAAACATGGAAAACGATACCTCACAAGCTCATGTTCACTAAATCTCGAAAATCCCTCGAAAACCCATATTTTTACACTAATTTTTCTCCCATATTACCCCTGGGTGTATGCCGATCGGGATGCCGTGTTTCGGAGCACAACTAGGATGCAAATGGGGACCCGAACTGTGTGTGAATGGGATACCTTTTTTTATACCCATTTTCACTCATAACAACCCTATGTATATCCCGATCGGGCTGCAAAGTTTCGGGACACAACTACCTAGGGCCCAAATGGAGCATGTGTACGAAAGAACGAGTTTTTAGACCAAAAATGAAGCCCGTACACGTGGTACGCGGACGGCGGACGGACATTGCATTTTTGGAATCTACGCACCTTGAAACGTAAAAGAAAAAATTTTGAGGGGGTGTTAAAAAATTTTCTGCTGAGCGAATACATCCTAGGTGTATTATTCACAGAATTATAAACCAAAATGCAATGACCGTCCGCCGTCCGCCGTATCATGTGTAACTACTTCATTTTCGGTCCAAGCAATTCATTCTTTCGCACACAGGATCCATTTGGGCTCTAGTTGTGTCCCGAAACTTTGCAGCCCGATCGAAATATATCCAGGTGTGTTATGGGTGAATAAATGGGTATAAAAATAGGGTTTTTCGGTATTTTAGTAAAATGAGCGTTTGAGATACCTTTTTCCGCGAATATGAAGACCATATATATGAAGTCGATTTTGGCCAAAGAGTGAGGAATTGAGGTAGTAACGGTTGTTCAGCTCCCAAAATTGATTTTTTATGAGAAAAAAACCTGGGAAATTGTCTGAAACGACCATCATTTTGTATAATAACACTAGAAAAAGTGTCAAGAGGTAAAATCAAGGCAATTAAATGGCGCTATCAATGATCAGGGATAATTTTGAAAAAAAAAGGTAAGTCGTGTTTCTGGAGGTCAAAATTGGTGGAAACCATCAGAAATAGCTAGTTCAATTATTGACTAGGATAAAAACAATAAATGAACAGCCGGCATATTTGTAGGTATGTCCAGTAGAATAATAAACGCGTGTGACAAGGACTCCGCAGCGTTTTTTGTTGTTGGACGCTGACTGCATGCTGATTTCCGCGATTTCGACAGTCACCAAACTTTCTTTCAAAAATAAACGTAACACTGCAATCAACAATAGTATAAACACCAAACCAAACGCCAAAAAACAAATGAGCACAAGTTGGTACTTGACCACACAATGCACGTCAACAACTAACTGCGTTATCAATCATTATCGCAATCACCCTCAATGCCTCATTATGGCAGGCCAATGCCTCCATGATACCGTTTAATCGACAAAGTTTTATGAAAATTTAGGTACATGTTTGTATTTTGTATCACTAAATCTGCTTCTCTTCTCGTCGGCATAGTTTAGAGAAAGTAGAAGAAACACCCAACCACCACAATTTCTCCCTTGAGAGGGAAAAACATTAAATCATGTTTAATGTTTTTCCCTCGCAAGGGAGAAATTAGATATAGTTTTTTAATGTCAAGAAAAAATGAAAGCCACAATTTCACTGAACTCTACAAGTATAATGTTGCATTTACTGTACTTATTATAGAACTCGCCATCAACATATGGTTGCTACAACAGAAGGTAGTAACTGTGTAGTAACCAATGAAAAACGTTGCATATTTGCGTGTCGGAATTCACAGAATGACCCCCAGCCCTAAAACATTAAACATGTTAACATTATAATCGTTGATTACACTCGTGAAACCTGGTTGTCACAAACTAACGCTTCAAATCACCGATTCGATAAAAACAGTGGTCTATTTTAACCGTGTTTAGGAACTATCTCAATGTCCTTCGATCATTCAGTTCAACAAAATGGGGAGCAGGTCCTCAGACGGCATGATGTTCTACCTAAGTAGTGTTCGCATATCATCGACTATGGTTCAATATTTTATGCATATGCTGCTAAAGCGACGCTTCAGTTCCTTGATCGACAGCAGCACCAAGCCCTCAGACTTTCATTTGGGTCTCTTTTCAACCCCCATGAATGTTCTACTCGCAGAAACAGGTGAACCTCCTCTCTTTCTCGGACGACAAATTTTTGCTGATCTTTACCTGGTTTCACTGTTCTATCGAGATTCCAGTCAGTTCACTGATGTCGCCATACTCGCAAGTGACTCCTTAACGGCCCAGTTTTTGATCAAGAAAAATTGGTCTATGATGTTTGACAACTTCGTTCGGTTGTTCGGAATGAATTAAAATGGATTTCTAAGTTTAGCATTCTTGCAATTTTCTCTCTCAAGTATGAGGTGCAGATGAATCTTCCTAAGGTACTATTCCTACCGGAAAGAACTTACAATTAAAATTTCCCCTCCAACTCTCGGGATCCATATCCAGCCCAGCACTGGCCGAATGATACCTACATTTACAAGGACGGTTCCGCCGTATCGAATCGCGTTGGTTGTGATATTGATGTGATTCCATTATTGTTATCGCTCGCAGTTTCCGACTGTGGAACTTCGCGACTGTCTACACCGCTGAAACATTCGCAGTGATGGAAGCCCTGACGTACGCAAATGACCTGGAAAGTGCCTGTTCAAAGATAGTTAAATACTGATCTGATTCTTGGAGTGTGATGAGTAAGCTTAATAAATTTACTCCATCATCACAAATAAACGGGATAGAATACGAAATATTAAATTTCATCTCTCACCTTCGCTCTAAAAACAACTTTGGATACGCGGGCACAAAGGGTTCCGGGGTAACGATAGAGCCGACAGCGAAGCCAAGGTTGGTACAGAGTTGCCTCAGCAACTGGGTCTACCAGCCAAATACACATACGACGAGTCAAGCAGGGTTCACATCCATCCGGAGCCGTCTGGAAATACGGATAGGGGAAGCTAGTGAAAAGCAGTGGAAGGGATGGAGGGGAATCGCGGAAGTTGGGAAGGCGTTCAGAACCTTCCGGAATTTTGGCTGACAACTCGTTTCCCGCGCTGTTTCGGTTGCCGACGCCATTCTGTATGCGCAGTAGTGAACTGCGCAGATGCGGAGCGGAAAATATCTAAAAAATCAGATGCGTACAGTTCGCTTCAAAAGTGCTTCTCCGGAAAGAATATTCCCCCCTCCCCAGCTGATGTCCAACCAATCAGCTGCTCGTACGCACTTTCCGGATAGCTTTCCGGATGGATGTGAACCCTGCTTAATGGAGCGGTGGAGAGAATACCATACAGCATGGCCAGCCGGCCATACATACAAAGATATTTTCTCTCTTCCATCAAAACGGAGAAGGGTTCCAACAACTCAACAGACCGCATCCCTAGAATTTTTATAAATCATTATGTAGGTTAGAATTCAGACACGGATTGTCAAGCTTACCTGCACAAAATCAAGCAGTCGGATTCCGTTACCTGTCATTTTTGCTCCGACGTGGAAACTGTTGAACATGTCATCTTGGTCTGCCCAGCATATTATGTAGAAGAAAGACAAAGAATGCTCACAAGAATAGTTGCTTTGGAAGCCACCGCTATCCCACTCAACCTGCTCTCACTCGTTGATGCAAGTGATATGCACATTCATGATTGTATATTTGGTTTTATTGTAGAGGCTAATATTAATGTATAAAATATTTTTATTCATTGTAAATAATCATTTAATTGACTTATTTTATATCTAACTTCGGCAGAATGTATTTATTTTGTTGCACGATGCCAATAAAAAAATTAAAAAAAAACGCTGCAAATCCCTGCACAACGGTTTATTATTTTGTATAGAATACCCTTCTGTTACAGATCACAGCTCTATGTATAGATAACCCGTCTATATAATATGATATGTACTATTCTATTATATGCATATTATGTAGATCGCAGACCCTCCGTAGGTTAGTACCTAACCCCGTACTCGTTACTAGGTACCTACCTAAATCACGAGTTAAATGTTGCTAAAATAATTCTGCCGATGACAAACAGTACCTAACAAAAAGAAACACACATAATGAAGTTCTGAAAAGAAATTGTTGATGAGGAGTGAAAACAGTTGCAAAAGTACCTACCAACAAACTCCAGCCCCTTCTACGTAGATGGTATAATGAACCGTTGTGCAATAATTTACCGTTGAGTAATGATTTACCGTAGTAATAATTTACCCATCAATAATACTTCAACGTTTGTTCAAGTTTCACTACCTACCAACAAACTCCAATAGAGCCATCATTTTTCAAATTAAATAATATCACAGAACAACCAACTCGACTTCATACTCCGCCAATATAATCAGGTGATCCCTACCAATGATTGGCCGTATTCACAAATTCCTATTGTGGGCGCGTCTCTGGTTACGAGATTTGGTTTGGATTGTATACAATTTCATTCACACTGGAGTCGAAAATGCCTGTCGGTGCAAACTTCGGGGCCTTACTGTGAACGAACGGCTGGACGTACGATGCTCCGGATGGTCTTAAAAAACTCGCAAGTTCAAGAACTATTTAAAACCGTAAAAATATTTACGTAAAAAAATGGTATAGGCGTTTTGAAAATTTCAACCCCTATTTTGAACCCCTTAGAGATGACTCACAGTAACGTCGAGCTTCGAGGACCAACTAGACGCCGAACGGATCCTATAACCCGAATTTCATCAATTTTTTTTCATGGTAACTAAGAAAAGTGGCCCGTACGGCGTACGGCGTACGGCGGACAGACAGAAATATTTTTATTGCAGTTTTGGATTCTACATACCTTGAAACGTAAACCATCAAATTTTGAGGGGGGGTAAGAATTTTTTTTTTCATGCTCGATTCCAATGGTTCATTATTGAAAATAATAAACCAAAATCAGATGCGTACAGTTCGCTTCAAAAGTGCTTCTCCGGAAAGAATATTCCCCCCTCCCCAGCTGATGTCCAACCAATCAGCTGCTCGTACGCACTTTCCGGATAGCTTTCCGGATGGATGTGAACCCTGCTTAATGGAGCGGTGGAGAGAATACCATACAGCATGGCCAGCCGGCCATACATACAAAGATATTTTCTCTCTTCCATCAAAACGGAGAAGGGTTCCAACAACTCAACAGACCGCATCCCTAGAATTTTTATAAATCATTATGTAGGTTAGAATTCAGACACGGATTGTCAAGCTTACCTGCACAAAATCAAGCAGTCGGATTCCGTTACCTGTCATTTTTGCTCCGACGTGGAAACTGTTGAACATGTCATCTTGGTCTGCCCAGCATATTATGTAGAAGAAAGACAAAGAATGCTCACAAGAATAGTTGCTTTGGAAGCCACCGCTATCCCACTCAACCTGCTCTCACTCGTTGATGCAAGTGATATGCACATTCATGATTGTATATTTGGTTTTATTGTAGAGGCTAATATTAATGTATAAAATATTTTTATTCATTGTAAATAATCATTTAATTGACTTATTTTATATCTAACTTCGGCAGAATGTATTTATTTTGTTGCACGATGCCAATAAAAAAATTAAAAAAAAACGCTGCAAATCCCTGCACAACGGTTTATTATTTTGTATAGAATACCCTTCTGTTACAGATCACAGCTCTATGTATAGATAACCCGTCTATATAATATGATATGTACTATTCTATTATATGCATATTATGTAGATCGCAGACCCTCCGTAGGTTAGTACCTAACCCCGTACTCGTTACTAGGTACCTACCTAAATCACGAGTTAAATGTTGCTAAAATAATTCTGCCGATGACAAACAGTACCTAACAAAAAGAAACACACATAATGAAGTTCTGAAAAGAAATTGTTGATGAGGAGTGAAAACAGTTGCAAAAGTACCTACCAACAAACTCCAGCCCCTTCTACGTAGATGGTATAATGAACCGTTGTGCAATAATTTACCGTTGAGTAATGATTTACCGTAGTAATAATTTACCCATCAATAATACTTCAACGTTTGTTCAAGTTTCACTACCTACCAACAAACTCCAATAGAGCCATCATTTTTCAAATTAAATAATATCACAGAACAACCAACTCGACTTCATACTCCGCCAATATAATCAGGTGATCCCTACCAATGATTGGCCGTATTCACAAATTCCTATTGTGGGCGCGTCTCTGGTTACGAGATTTGGTTTGGATTGTATACAATTTCATTCACACTGGAGTCGAAAATGCCTGTCGGTGCAAACTTCGGGGCCTTACTGTGAACGAACGGCTGGACGTACGATGCTCCGGATGGTCTTAAAAAACTCGCAAGTTCAAGAACTATTTAAAACCGTAAAAATATTTACGTAAAAAAATGGTATAGGCGTTTTGAAAATTTCAACCCCTATTTTGAACCCCTTAGAGATGACTCACAGTAACGTCGAGCTTCGAGGACCAACTAGACGCCGAACGGATCCTATAACCCGAATTTCATCAATTTTTTTTCATGGTAACTAAGAAAAGTGGCCCGTACGGCGTACGGCGTACGGCGGACAGACAGAAATGTTTTTATTGCAGTTTTGGATTCTACATACCTTGAAACGTAAACCATCAAATTTTGAGGGGGGGTAAGAATTTTTTTTTTTCATGCTAGATTCCAATGGTTCATTATTGAAAATAATAAACCAAAATCAGATGCGTACAGTTCGCTTCAAAAGTGCTTCTCCGGAAAGAATATTCCCCCCTCCCCAGCTGATGTCCAACCAATCAGCTGCTCGTACGCACTTTCCGGATAGCTTTCCGGATGGATGTGAACCCTGCTTAATGGAGCGGTGGAGAGAATACCATACAGCATGGCAAGCCGGCCATACATACAAAGATATTTTCTCTCTTCCATCAAAACGGAGAAGGGTTCCAACAACTCAACAGACCGCATCCCTAGAATTTTTATAAATCATTATGTAGGTTAGAATTCAGACACGGATTGTCAAGCTTACCTGCACAAAATCAAGCAGTCGGATTCCGTTACCTGTCATTTTTGCTCCGACGTGGAAACTGTTGAACATGTCATCTTGGTCTGCCCAGCATATTATGTAGAAGAAAGACAAAGAATGCTCACAAGAATAGTTGCTTTGGAAGCCACCGCTATCCCACTCAACCTGCTCTCACTCGTTGATGCAAGTGATATGCACATTCATGATTGTATATTTGGTTTTATTGTAGAGGCTAATATTAATGTATAAAATATTTTTATTCATTGTAAATAATCATTTAATTGACTTATTTTATATCTAACTTCGGCAGAATGTATTTATTTTGTTGCACGATGCCAATAAAAAAATTTAAAAAAAACGCTGCAAATCCCTGCACAACGGTTTATTATTTTGTATAGAATACCCTTCTGTTACAGATCACAGCTCTATGTATAGATAACCCGTCTATATAATATGATATGTACTATTCTATTATATGCATATTATGTAGATCGCAGACCCTCCGTAGGTTAGTACCTAACCCCGTACTCGTTACTAGGTACCTACCTAAATCACGAGTTAAATGTTGCTAAAATAATTCTGCCGATGACAAACAGTACCTAACAAAAAGAAACACACATAATGAAGTTCTGAAAAGAAATTGTTGATGAGGAGTGAAAACAGTTGCAAAAGTACCTACCAACAAACTCCAGCCCCTTCTACGTAGATGGTATAATGAACCGTTGTGCAATAATTTACCGTTGAGTAATGATTTACCGTAGTAATAATTTACCCATCAATAATACTTCAACGTTTGTTCAAGTTTCACTACCTACCAACAAACTCCAATAGAGCCATCATTTTTCAAATTAAATAATATCACAGAACAACCAACTCGACTTCATACTCCGCCAATATAATCAGGTGATCCCTACCAATGATTGGCCGTATTCACAAATTCCTATTGTGGGCGCGTCTCTGGTTACGAGATTTGGTTTGGATTGTATACAATTTCATTCACACTGGAGTCGAAAATGCCTGTCGGTGCAAACTTCGGGGCCTTACTGTGAACGAACGGCTGGACGTACGATGCTCCGGATGGTCTTAAAAAACTCGCAAGTTCAAGAACTATTTAAAATCGTAAAAATATTTACGTAAAAAAATGGTATAGGCGTTTTGAAAATTTCAACCCCTATTTTGAACCCCTTAGAGATGACTCACAGTAACGTCGAGCTTCGAGGACCAACTAGACGCCGAACGGATCCTATAACCCGAATTTCATCAATTTTTTTTCATGGTAACTAAGAAAAGTGGCCCGTACGGCGTACGGCGTACGGCGGACAGACAGAAATATTTTTATTGCAGTTTTGGATTCTACATACCTTGAAACGTAAACCATCAAATTTTGAGGGGGGGTAAGAATTTTTTTTTTCATGCTCGATTCCAATGGTTCATTATTGAAAATAATAAACCAAAAACAAGTATTGGTGAAACCGGCCCTGAGATTTCGTTGTAGCCTTGTCACCTTGGGGTTTGGAGTCCCTTGAATAGTGGTTTGCACTGGAGGTAGAGGAACGTTCATCAAGGGATGAAAAGAGTAGGGGCAGTCGTCCCTTTCTACACTGGTCTGTCAAACAGTCATTTCAGATTTGTTATTGGGACCGTTTTTGGATTTTCCTTGCAAGTCATCATCAGCCAGCTGAGCGCACGAGATGCAAATCGCACGAAGTCAGATGTACTTGTATGTTGGTTGTTCAGCGGTTCTGGATGTACTGGCCAGTTGGTGTGTTTGTGCCTAAACAGATAACGAAAACGTTTAGAGACTGTGGGTGGAAATGTTCAGTTTTCAATTCAGCATTTGAATTTCATACGACTCAGTACGTATTTCAAGTAAGCAAGTTACGGGAATATTTCAGTTTCAAATGACGATGAAATACTTACGGGTTTTAAATTCCTCATTGTGACACAACCCCCCCCCCCCCCCCCCTGAACGTCCCTCCGACTCGGAAGATTATCCCTTTTCCGCCCATTAAAATGCATAGAGCTCTCCGTCGTCTCTCCACTACTGGCGCTTATGAATATAATTGAAACGGCGATGGCGGCGGGGGGTTGGAATTCACAACTACGATATCAATCCGGTCTTGGGGTTGACAGTAGAGAAGAAAACCGCTGCGGAGGAGTAAAAGCGACACTAGCGGCGAAGGGAGAAACCACCGTCAGCTCATACATAATACATACTAAGCTTCTAGCCCTCTCATGAGGCGAGCCTCGTCTGAGACATCCCTCTTAGTTAGGTCCCTACTCCTCAACGTACACTTCCCTCCTTTTCCCTAACACTGACACGTCAGCCTTCGCAACTTTTACTTTTTTTCTCTTTTCGAATTGCATTAGCTTATGAAGTTCTGTTACCACGTTTTTTTCTTTACCTCTCACCGACAAATGAATGTTTTACTCGGGTTCCCGTTGAGGGACTTGAGCTTCCTACTTTCCAGCGCGCAGTGTTGTGCGTGTTTTTTTTTTCTTTGTTTTTTTTTCTCAACTCCCACATTCCCCTCGCGGTCCGTAAAATATTCATAGGTGGCGGACGGCTTGATGCCTCCCAACTTTCAACACCTTCAAACGCCAGTTTTAGTACTTCCGGAAGGGCGCTAGGGTGTTTCTACGCCGCTTCCTTATATATTATACCGCTAGTGCGAGTTTACCGGTAAATATTAAGGGAGGGTATTTGTTCGTGTTGCATGTGAGAGAACGAGTCTTAGTAGGAGGTTAGACGCGTGACAAACTACGAGTTCCATCAACGTCCGGAGAGAAAATGCGGCCATGAATGGGAATTTCATGTCTTATTCCACTGCTGAAACTGACAGTCCACTCTCGTTCTTCGCATATTTTATTTCGGGCTGGTGGTATTTTCGAGAAAATTCTTTTTGACCTCAGTCTGGATCTGCGAGTCAGAATGCTGAGGTGTTACATTTTCTCTGTTTTTCTGTACGGGTGCGAAAGCCGGACACTTGACCCAGTGATGGAAGGTAGAATCAGTGGTTTAGAAATGTATTTCTGTCGACGAATGCCGCAAATGTCCAGAATGGGCAAAGAAGGTGAGTTGCTGTTAACGTTCAGGGAGCGAAAAACGCGTTATTTTGGTCACGTGATGCGAAACTCCTCGCGATTCTGATGCGCGACTCAGCCATGGTAGCCTTTTCCATTTTTGACGCGGGCGTCAATGTAGTTGGTTTACACGAGGCGCATCAGATTTGCGAGTCACCTTTGACGCGCGCCATAGACCGACTGAGAGCGTCGGCTCGCGGAGTATCAAGCCTCAGCGAGTCAAGGTTCGTGGTCTAGAGCAGTCTACACGACGCGAGGCTTGACTCGCGAGTGATATTCGCGCTGTGTAAACGCGGTTTATGACCTTCTTCGGTTCATAATCCAGGGAAATATAGCTGGGAATAGATCCATTGGAAGACGGGAGAATTCGTGGATGAAGGACCTGCGCCGTTGGCTGGGCTTCATCCGTGGATATCTTCAGAGGAGCCGTCTCTCCAGAAACTGCTGCCAGTTGGATCGCCGGCCTTCGGACGGACATGGCGTAGCAAGAAGGAAGCAAACGGGTGTTAAGGCGTTAGGCGTTCTTTGTTGGGTGACTCACATTGTTTGACATTAATAGCGTTTGAGTACGGAGGGTTGTCGACGTTTTCACCACCTGAGCAGAAAATTACGAATAGGCTTTCGACGAAAATTCATAAAGTTACGTATTCGAACTTCGGCGCACGTGTGTAGTGTGCGTAACCCACTCCAACTAAATTTTATTGAGTTCAGTGTAGGAATTTAGGGTTGTTATTTTGCCACTTAGAGAGATTGACCCTCAGTGGGAGGTGAAATGCGTGAAAAACAACGAGTTCATCAACGACCAGAGAGAACACGCGGCCATGAAATGATAATTTCAGGCGTTTCATGTCTTCTTTCACTGCCAGCTGTTTCGTTCTACACTGAGTTTTCAGGCACGTTTTATTATTGGCTAGCGGTAATTTGGTATGCAGGGCTGTCCACCAGAGTCGTCACCCTTTCATTTTCTTGATATACAATAGAATCCCGCTAATTCGAATCTCCAAGGGACTAGTGAAAAATTTTCGAAATATGAGGTTTTCGAATAGCCTTTCGAAACGAGGGAGTGGAATAAGATTTCAATTCGTATTGCGGGGGTTTATTAATACAGTTCGCGCAAAGCATACATGGGAATTGGTGGGTTTTCAAGCATTTTTGAAAAATACAGTGAGTTTTGAAAGATACAGTGCCTCAAAGATGTGTTCTTCAGCCGTGAAACGTAGACAAAAGTTACAGCCTTTTTTGCAACGGATATTGTGTTCAAGTTTACCGTCAGGCTCACTTTTCATCATCGTCATCGGCTTCGCTTATCAGAAGCAATGTCATCGTCTGTAAGGTTATGGGCGCCTACAACGGCAGTTTGATCACCGACGTGTACAAAGTCCTGAAAACTTCTCCGTGCCTTATCCGCGATGGTTAGGGGTAGGGATATGATTCATAATAAATTATGTATTCACATATTTTTTTCTAGGGTCCATGACTTTCAACTAGATTTGTTCATACTGACATACTGACACTTTTTGAATCGTTTCAACATAAATTAATTTCACATATTCTCACATATTTTCGCTGTTAATTCATATTTTCAAATATTTCATTAAATAAGAGACCTATTTTTCAATTGCAACTGTTTTTCAAAGTTTTGAAGAACATCACCATTTGCGGATGGTTGTAGGGAGCTGTGTGAACAGTATTTTGCATTACGCTGTTCATTGTTGAAAAATCATTTTGGCTTGGTCACTCTGTTTTCTGGTGAGAAATGCCGCGAAATTCACATTCGAGTAGACGAATTGACTGGAATTGATCGCAAAGTATCTGCCTGAGTTTCCGGATGATTATTTAAAAAGTTTGTTAAAATTTCGTTTTCTATGATTAAATATGAATAGTACCTAGTGTCACTACTATTAGCAGATGTCACCCTAAATATTAGTAGATACATAATACGTATTTGCACAATTTATTCTTACTTCGAAATGTTTACCCATTTTTACTTCAGAAAATATTTTAAACATTTCACATATTATGTGCATATTTCAAAAAATGGATACATATTTTAGTTATATATTTCGTATTTTTAAATACATAAAACCCTATCCCTAGTTATGGCTACAATGCGTTTAATGTTTGTTTTCGTCATTGCACCGAAGCAGTTGGCTAACAACTTCTTTCCTATAAAGTACTTCGAAGTTTTAAACGATACCTTGATCGAGGGGCTGTACCTTTGATGTGGTGTTGCCTATTCACCATGTCGTTGTCCATGTCAGCGAGCCACTCGCCAGCCCAATCCGAAGTAGTTCAAGCCATGGCATTGGCCAAATATTTCACGGGGAAACATCTCGGATTCCGGGCTTTTCCAGTCATTAGAGGTGTCACCCTGTTGATAATTATTGAGTTATTGGTTTGGCATTGAGTGAAGTTATTTCTTAACGTAGTAAGTCCGAGTAGGAGGTGACCGAGTGACAACTACGAGTTCCATGAACGATCAGAGAGAAAAGGGGGCCATGAAATAAAAATTTCAGGCCTTCAATGTTCACTGCTGAAATGTTGACAGCCCGTCCGCTGTTTCGTTCCATGACACTGAGTTTTCAAGCACGTTTCGTTTTTGGCTCATGGTAATTTCGTAATCAGCTGCATGATCAGCGTGATGCATGATGCGTTGGAGCGTTAGTAGGTGGTTTATTCAGAAGTGGTGTACAGGGTTGTCCACCAGAGTTTTCCCCCTTCCACTTTCAAATTTTTTATATATTTCGAAAATACAGAAAAACGTGTTCAAAGATTATCTTGTCGAAGTTGGCGAAAATAAAATCCTTGGACCTTTGGGCCTTTTGACCTCCACTACTTTGGACCTTTTCCGTTATCGTTCCAAATTTTCTATATACTTCGAAAATAGAGAAAAATGTGTTCAATGATTTTCTTTTCGAAGTTGGCGAAAATAACATCTTTGGAACTTTGACCTTTTCCGTTTTCGTTCCGAATTCTGAATGATTTATTATCAATTCCTACGCAATTGTAAGCAATTTTAACCTTCAAAAAACTCAAATTTGCCCACTTTTCACTGCTAAACGTCAGTGAGGCTTGTTACTTACACTCGAGCGACATTCGCGGGTGGGGATGTATGTTTGTACCGCGCTGCAAGCCGCTATTTTGGGTACTTTCTGAAATTTTGAGGGTGTACTCCTTAGCCCTCCAGAATTTGCTGTATAGTTTTTATGTCTCGACGACCCCAGGGAGAGGCGCCACGCTGACACCACTGATGCCATCTGTCAGAAAAATGTGTGTTCGATATAGTTTTTCATATTTTGTAGCGCGCTGAATCAAATGGGATAACTTTCAAAGCCGTTCAAAGCATTCATCCTTACAGCGACTGATGAATAATATTTAGCTATAAACGTTACGAAAAATAGCTAATATTGAGCGTACAGGCAGAATTTGGGCCTATTTTCGAAATGCGTGAGGCACCTGGTCAGCGGACCCACTAGTGAATCATTACCTATTCCCTGGCAATTTTTTTCCTCCTCGAAAATCGAAATAGTAGTTTCCATCACTTTTCAAGATCAGATTCACGGTTTCAGATTAAGATCCATCATTTTTCAAATGAAATAACATCACAAAACAACCAGCTCGACTTCATACAGCCATCGGTGATTATAATCAGAGTGATCCCTAGCAATGATATTATCTGGGCCGGATTCATACCGGTTCGTCCACAATCATGTTGACGAAGCTTTTCGGTGCAAACGAACTGCTGTTCGTACAGTGCTCGGGGTGGTCTCAAAAAATTCTTTAGTTCAAGATCAATTTAAAAAGGTAAAAAAACCCTCATCCTTCTATCGAAAGTTTTTGAGCTGCGGCGTTCTGAAAATAATTGTAGTCCCTATTTGTCACCCCTTAGAGATGACTGACAGTAACGCTTGCTTCGAGGACCAACTAGACCCCAAACGGTACCTACAAACCAAACTCCATTCATTTTGGTTCATGGTAAGTGAGAAAGGTCGTGTATGGTGTACGGTGGAAGGACAGAAATTGTTGGTTTATTATTTCCAGTAATGAACCTTTTGAATCGGGCATGAAAAACAAATGTTTAACCCCCCCCCCTCAAAATTTTATGGTATCCATTTCAAGGTATTTAGAACCCGAAAATGCAGTAAAAAAATTTCTGTCCGTCCGCAGTACGCCGTATTTCGCACTTTTCTTTGTTACCATGAACCAAAATTGACGAAATTCGGTTTATAGGTCCCATTTGGGGTCTAGTTGGTCCTCGAAGGTTAAAACCGTAAACAAATTCGAGATAACGGCGTCCTGGAGATTTCAACCCCTATTGTTCACCCCTTAGGGATGACTGAAATAGTTCTCGAACTTGGGAGTTTTTTGCCATGAGCATTGTGCGTCAAGCGATTCGTTCACAGTAAGGCCTAGACGTTTGCACCGACAGGCTTTTTCAACAGCAGGGTGAATGAAATTGTATACATTCATTCCAAATATCATCACTAGGGACGCGATAACAATCGGGAATTCGGGTTAATTTTTTTTTTTTTTTTTTTTTTTTTTTTTTCATGCTCGATTCCAAAGGTTCGTTATTGAAAATAATAAACCAAAATTCGAGGCGAAGTCATGACGATTGGTATGTTAGGTGTTGGGAAATCGGGTTTCCATTGAAGTAGTATAAGAGCTCGACAGTTAATTTTATTTCGTCCAATTAATTTATGGCCATTTAATTGACTTAATCTGTAAAACGCTGCAAATCCCTGCACAACGGTTTATTATTTTGTATAGAATACCCTTCTGTTACAGATCACAGCTCTATGTATAGATAACCCGTCTATATAATATAATATGTACTATTCTATGCATATTATGTAGATCGCAGACCCTCCGTAGGTTAGTACCTAACCCCGTACTCGTTACTAGGTACCTACCTAAATCACGAGTTAAATGTTGCTAAAATAATTCTGCCGATGACAAACAGTACCTAACAAAAAGAAACACACATAATGAAGTTCTGAAAAGAAATTGTTGATGAGGAGTGAAAAAAGTTGCAAAAGTAGGTACTTACCAACAAACTCCAGCCCCTTCTACGTAGATTATAATAATGAACCGTTGTGTAATAATTTACCGTTGAGTAATGATTTACCGTAGTAATAATTTACCCATCAATAATACTTCAACGTTTGTTCAAGTTTCACTACCTACCAACAAACTCCAATAGAGCCATCATTTTTCAAATTAAATAATATCACAGAACAACCAACTCGACTTCATACTCCGCCAATACATATAATCAGGTGATCCCTACCAATGATTGGCCGTATTCACAAATTCCTATTGTGGACGCGTCTCTGGTTACGAGATTTGGTTTGGATTGTATACAATTTCATTCACACTGGAGTCGAAAATGCCTGTCGGTGCAAACTTCGGGGCCTTACTGTGAACGAACGGCTGGACGTACGATGCTCCGGATGGTCTTAAAAAACTCGCAAGTTCAAGAACTATTTAAAACCGTGAAAATATTTACGTAAAAAAATGGTATAGGCGTTTTGAAAATTTCAACCCCTATTTTGAACCCCTTAGAGATGACTCACAGTAACGTCGAGCTTCGAGGACCAACTAGACGCCGAACGGATCCTATAACCCGAATTTCATCAATTTTTTTTCATGGTAACTAAGAAAAGTGGCCCGTACGGCGTACGGCGTACGGCGTACGGCGTACGGCGGACAGACAGAAATATTTTTATTGCAGTTTTGGATTCTACATACCTTGAAACGTAAACCATCAAATTTTGAGGGGGGGGTAAGAATTTTTTTTTTTCATGCTCGATTCCAATGGTTCATTATTGAAAATAATAAACCAAAATCTAAACTGCGGGAAAGGACATAGAGAAAACTAATGTCTCCAGTGTACCGTGTGATTGCAATCAATGGAGGTAAATTATTGTACTCGGGAAACCCCTACCGACGTCGTTTGGCGACATATTGTGCGACCATGCTCCACCGGGCTCGGGGTCAATCGGGCGGCTTGATTGCAAACAATTACCAAGAGGGGCGGTCGACCGCGGGGTGAGCGGATAGTTCGTAGACCTCCGCGCTATAGTCGATTTACGTCTCGATGAGAGAGGGGGGACCCCGTGAAATAACACCAAGCCCCCCTTCCGTGTCTCCTCCTCTTTTCTCAATTAATTATCACTGCGCCAGTAATTCAGTTAATGACTGAAACCCCTGGGCGTTATGTTCCTGCCGCCTCCGGGAGCCATGTGTCGCTCCGAACCACTCGTCCTAATTTATATAAGCCTTCGCGGGGATCTAATTAAGTCAACAGTGGGCGTTGTGGGGCGGCTAAATATCGAGAGGGTTTGGCATTGCCGCCTGCTCCGCGTCCTGTTACTGTTTGACGACGCTCCAAGTCTTCAAATCAGGCGGCCGTTTGAGATACTGGGCGCTATTAGTGTACTAACCAAATAACTAATCGTTGGTTTAATCCAACTCGAAAGCTGAATCTGCTCCTTCACGATTCGAGCTAATGACTCCCGAATTTCGAAGGTTTACCTCGGTCTTCGACCTCTCAAATTAATTTAATACCACACTTGTATTACTCTTACATTGATTTGAGAGGCCTAAGACCGAGCTAAACCGTTGAAACTACTCGCTCGCGTGTTCCTTGCAACCAACACGAGCGTACTGAACATAATCCTGATTTTGCGCAGAGGGCACTTCCCAAAATTACGAAAATGAAAAAGTCTATGACCTAATTATTAGTGAATTTTGATGTTACATACTTACTGAGCTCCTCTCAAACACCGACGACATTATCGAACAATTTTACTGTTTACAACCATGAATTTCCATCATTGAACGGTTTATCTCCACTCTTTCTTGTTTTAGTCCATCCAAATTTCTGAATCCTCGTCCCACATTATTGGTACCTACATACAAGAATTATAATTGTCAGACTCCCCCCCCCCCCCCCCCCACAGGCTTTTATTTAACTCACTCTGTCCGTGGCAGTCAACTCTTGTAATCGATTTTTTGCCCAATATTGAGCTGAATAGTCATCTATCTTCGAAGACATTACATGAGTAATTAATAAAACATTCATTAATTATTTCATTGATTAATTTAAAAGAAGCTGAAATTTAGCATAGCCATCTATCTTCGATGACAAAACATGTATCAATCATAAAAAATTAATTAATTACTGTCGCACGCTTTTATTTTCAGTCATTAAACTTTCCAGTGTCCCGGTCAGCATAAAAATTGATTACAAGATTTATAATTTATATATTATAGTAAACAAATTTCAAAATCACGCTCTAATTCCGAAGTGATCAAAAAAGAATAAAGTATTTTCTTTCTTCCACCCGGGAACGTTGGAATTTTTATGACTTGAAAGCATGACGAGCCCATAATAAATTTCTTATCTACAAGATAAGGTAAGGACTTTCAATCGAAAATAATTGAAAAACCTCCTTTAAAAGTAAAATATCAACGCCCCACGCTATAATTTTTTTCGTAGAAAATTCCGATGTTCCTGGGTAGCAGAAAGAAGAGATTTATTTTATTTTTATTTTTTTAGATCGGTTTGGAATAAAAGCGTGTTTTTAAAGGTTTGCTTGCCGTTTCAGAGCATTCAGAATCCATCCCAGAGTTTTCACATTTTTCATATACGTATCCTATACATAAATATGCCATTCCGGACGAAAGCTGACCTTGGCTACGAGATGAATAATATAAGGGTGGGTTTTACGAAGCGTACGCAAATAGACAGAACTGTCTGATCTCAACACGATTCTCGTTGTCGAAAAATGGTGATTCGAAGCCAACCCGAATGAAAGACTCGTTTAGCAACAAGTAAAATTCGATCCTAGCCCAAGTTTTGCTATCCCAAGGATGGGGAGTTCGAAAAATTTCGCTGTTTTCGTTAGGGAGAGACATCTGGATAGTTTTATAGATTGAACATTTTTCCAAAATTTCATACTGTCCAGAGATACTACAATGATAAGGAGGAATTTGTTGCGCACAAACAAAGTACGAGTAAACGGTGGCGAGGCTTTTCTGGGGCGCCCTGTACATAGAGGTTAGTACAGATCAGCTGAGCTACCTCCCCCTACACGGAGATGTTGACGGTATCAATGCGCGGTAACATGGGAGCGAGGCGAGTTCAGATTGAGCGAGATGGTGTCAAGTTATAGGTTGTGTGGAGACTGTGGGGTAAAATTTCTGCCGCCTGAACTCAGCCATCAAAGGGCCTTATCAAGTCCAGTTCACTTGATTAGACGGTAAACGACGAGCTTTGATTGATCTTGAGGAAGTTGTCTCAAGGCCCGCTTCATAACGCAAGTTACCAGTTCATAGCGCTACACGTTGGAAACTTCACGTTGACAAATAAACACATTGAGCGAGTATTGATTTTGAGTTTCAGACTTCGGCCTGAGATGAATATTATTGCAACTAGAGGTGAAGGAAGACGTAACCTATAACGTCAGATTAGCTGGTCGTAATACCTTGAATGAGGTGAAACTTCAGGAACAGCATTAAAATTGTAAGTCATCTAGAGCACGATTTTTTTTAACCTCATTTAGGAATTGCAAAGCAGCCAGAGGTAGGTAAGTTACTGTTTATGATATGCTCAGCACGGGTACACTAAAATTGAAAGACGCTGTTTTTAATTGACAATATGCAAGTGTTGGCGATTTAACTACTGAACCTACTGGACAGCAGCGGCGCCGCACGCGGCGTGGATGTTGGTAGTGATCCATAGACCGCTAAACGTTTTGAAGTACTAAAGAAAAATTGCTAGACACAGTAGAAGTCGCTTAGTAAAAACGCGGTTAAAGGAATAAGTCGGATAAAAAGATAACAGCATCAGGTCCCGATCGGCTTTATGTAAGCACAGTGGGAATTAGCCTGTTATAGTGATCAGTTCCTGTCTTTTTGGGGGGTCGAAAGTCGAAAAAATAGGTAAAAATGGCTGAAATCTCCAAAAATTGGTAGGTATATAGTTGTTGTGTTAACATTATTAATATTTCACTCCTGTACTACTATAAGATTTTCACCAGTAAAGACAGAGAAACCGAGCTGCGCATTGCAAGGGACACAGCCAGGTACCTCTTCCTCCAGGGTCTCGAACTGTTATTCCGATGGGACCTGAGGATGGTAGATGGGCCTATAAATACGCCCAAATGCCTAGCTCGGGATCATTCATCCTCTCTCTCTCTCAAACGACTGCCCTCTCTCTCGAACCTGGCCTTCCCACTGATCCAACCTCTTCCCAGCTTAAGAGCTTTCATCGACGGTGATAACTGGACTAAAGCATCCCCTCAAAATACTCCTCGAGGTGCAAACCAGACAAGTATTTTTGCAGATATCCAACAACGGTGAAAACCGGGCTGATATCTTCCTCCTCTTTCAAATATTCAACGGCGGTGCAAACCGGGCGAATATTTTACCTAAATTCCGAGGTGTATCCAAGGAGGTGAAAACCACGCGGATACAACTCCTCTCATATTCCTACCTAACTCTTCGTCCTTTCAAATTAAAAACCTCTTCCAAATTCAAAACTCGCATCAAATTTTATTCCCCCCATAAAATTGTAAATATTCCAAACCAGAGCCATCACACTGGTATTGTTGTAACGTGAATACATCATTTAAAAAACAAGGTTTTGGCGGTATGGCGTTGTTCCTATTGTCTGTTCTAAAACTAAGGTATCACTTATTTTCGTTTCTGTACCTGTAGGCACCTTTCATCAGTTTATTTGAATATGATAATGATAATACACTTGGAAAAACAACACATTACAAAATCGAATACCTTTTCAAGCCGAAGCTGTTTAAGGACTGCGTGAGAAATGACAAAGAAACAATTCGTTTTATTGACAATAAGTAAAAAATATATACAGCTCTTCTTAAGACGCTTACAAATTAAACTTGACAGACCTAAATTTAATAAATGGATTGCGACCCCTCCCATTTAAGTAGGAAACTTGAGCTAGAGAGGGAGAAGTTCAGTAATTTATACAAGCCTTTCATTTATTACCTCGGATAGAATCACTGTATTAGGACAGTACTACGCTAGTAGTAGGTACCGGTAGGTATCGCTAATCGCCAACATATGGTCTGTCGTTGATGATGACAACGTTCTTCAAGTTCATCACTGACTGCCGAAAACCGTATCCGGCATCTTCAATCGACTCCACCGAATATATCGAACATGTTTTTGGTAGTGCCAATCTTGCATGCAATTGCATGTTACCTCGGTTAAATTCATGAAAATCCACTGAATTTAAGTGTTTTTCCATGTGAGAAGTGGGTTTTACCCGGGTATCAGGATGAAAAAGGGAAAATCCAGTGAATTTGGTTGTTTTTCTCTGTGATGAGTGGGTATACTGGGGGATCAGGATGAAAGAGGGGTTAGGAGTCCCGGCGAAAAGTTTCAAAGAACCAGATGCCCTAGTAGATCAAGGGAAGTGGTAGCAAAAGATAAATAAAAGTAAATCCACTTGGTACTGCAAACGTCGATCTACGAATCCATGGCTGCCGGGTAGTGGTGTGTTGAACAAGGCACCAGTGTAGGGTGGGGCGTTGAAGTGGTACATTTAGCTCTTTCTAGACGGAAGAACACACTGGTTTTGTTGTGTATTGCTTCTGGCTCTTCCCCTATACTTCTTATCTGTCTCGCCACGTCGTCATGCGCTTATTACAATTGTTGCTTCAACAGACATGTGCGTTTTAGTAAGCCAAATATCCTTCCATTTGCGACGAGTTATTGATTTCAGGAATAGAGAATACCCATGGTTCTGGAATTGATCATCTTCCAGATTTGCTTTCTGAGTTATTTCCTGGTGAGAAGAATCGAATCGATTCACCGGAATAGCATATCTGTTTAGAAAAATTGAATAACGTCATTACCGCAATTCTTCCTGCATGCTACATTATAGCAGAACAGACGCCGTGACTTCTCGGGTAGTACTCCGGCTGGCCCAACATAGATGTGCTCGCCTCAACGTCGTGGATTATATAGAACAAGCAGTGTCCATATAAAGGCAGCAAAACTTCCACATTTAATTAAAAATCAGCAACTCATGCCTCGTCCAGATGAAAAAAATATATATGTACCATATCATTTCATTGTCTACATTCAAATTGAATAATACATGGTTATTCCCCATCAGACTTCATCCACGAAACCAGATCCCTGAGACTTCTCATTGTCGAGGAGAAGTAAAACGGAAAGTGGCTTGAAAAAACACAAACGAGACTGATACGTTTGGGAACGTTTTCGGGGACACTGAGATGTTTTTGTTCAAGGAGCTAAGTGCTTTTACCGTGCGAGACCCTGCCAGCATCTCTGGACGTTTTAAAAACATGTCGTGTTTTGTCACAGTAATTCATTCCTTCCGTTGAAAGCCATTAGGTACTGAAGGAGGGCTGTCAGTAAGGATGAGGAAAAAACGAGGGAAGATGGAAATGTGCGAAAAAAATGTTTCACCCCTCCAGGTTACTTATTTTTTCTTCTTGAGGACTTTTCCATTTCACTAAGTGGTTTATAGAACTTACGTTAATGCATAGAACTTCCATGGATCTAGTAGTACTCACCGTTCTGTTACGGGTGAGCTGCGAATTCTTCTACAGCAATGTATCATTTTCTATGTAGATGACCCTTCTGTTTCGGTCTTTGTTCTATGCGTTCACCTTGGAATGTACGTGACCGTGCAGAATGTCTTTGCGGTACTGGAAAGAAGTTAGTATGTGGAGTTTAGTCTCCAAATGGCCCAGCATCTACCTGTCGAAAGCTGACTAGAAATTTCATCTGATTATTTTTGCTAAAAAGCAAAAAAAATAAATTAATTAATAGAAAAATTGTTGGCTATTGGAAGGATTTGGAAACATGCTCAATGGTGAGGTCATGATACCGTTCTGAAAGATGGCGATTGGGGGAGATATAAGAGGGGACAGTTTTTTGCGGGTATTGGTATTTTATAATGGAGAAAGGAAGAAATAGGTAGATATAGAGCTCGATTCGAATCTATGCGAAAGAGGGAAATGATACGAAATTTCGCTGAAGACAAGAAAATTAACGTTCAGAGCGCATCTGTAACTGAGTGAAGTTTTTTAAAATTGCATTTATTCAAGAATTTTTTACAATCAAACCAAAGTACATAAAATTATAAAATAAAAACTACATGAGTCTTTGGATCCAGCAAAAAAAAAAAAACTTGTAGTACTCAATCTAGCTTCTAATGCGGAAAAATGATACATTAATTTCTTAGAAATGCCTAATTAAAACATCACCTATTCAAATTTACAAAAGCAAGAAAAGTGATTAGAATAATAATAAGATTCAAATATTACAGTTATAACTACGCGTTATATTCCAGGTATAAAACTGAACTTAAGTGAGTATAAATTTGAAGTAAAAATGAACCTATATGTTTTTATTTTCCAATAAACAAGGTTTTTAATGCATTTTTGAATTTATCAAGCTCAGGGATGTTCGATATCTCAATAGGAAGTGAATTAAGGAGCTTGATTCCTCTGTACCCCAACGACCGTTGGCCAGATGAAGTAAGCATAAAAGGTATTGTGAGGGATTTGCGGTTGGCAGCTCTAGTCGTGCCCATCACAATATCCAAATTATTTGCTGTATTTCGAAGCTTAAAGATGTGGACAACAGACTATATCAATTAATTTATGAATAGTCAAAGCTTTGAAGCCATGAAAAACCTTATCCGAAGGATATCTCACACTCTTTTTGAGTAAAATTGTTATAATAGCCTTTGCTTTTTAAAAATAGTTTCTAAAGAAATGTTATATACACCTCCTCAAACCGCCGAACAGTAAACCATGATAGATTATGCCAATCCATGATATACCATTTTCAAAGATCTACATCTAGATCTACATCATAATCTACATTTTCCTCCCAGTTTAAACACTGGTCTGTGATCACACCTAATTACCGAATTTTGCGATCCTGTTCTATTTCAGGGCATAAGTATCCTGGAAGGCAGTATGAGTCTTCATGTAGAATCAAACTTTCAATATTAGTCACGGAAGTCGATCGAAGAGAAAAAGCAGTGAAAAATGTTTTGCTATAATTTAACTTGAGCCCATGGGAACAAAACCATTTGGTTAATATCTTCGTTTCCACTATACCCGATTTCTTGATTTGTTCCCAACTATCGCCAGAAACAATAAGTTCCGTGTCATCAGCAAAACACGTTAATTTCCCATGGAGCTTCAAGTCAAATACGCCATTTAAAAACAGAATAAATAAAATAGGCCCCAAAACTGTTCCCACGGAATTGCGTATGTGAAAGTTTGCTCATCATTGAGTGTTCCTAAGATTTTCACCCTCTGTTTCTTTTCATCTAAGTAACTTTCCACCCCATCCAAGAAACTATTTTCAGTTCCCATTTTTTCGAGCACTTGAACCAGCTGGACACGTGAAACTGTGTCGAAGGAAAGTGGGAGTGGAGACCTGTGACAGAGTGTGACATTGGGGGTGGGCCCTCGAGGGTACCCCTCCTAGACCAGCGAAATTATCACCGGTTAAGAAGGGATATCGATTAAGCTTCCGCTCACCGATCCCGTCTCCACCGGAAGAAAAAATGTATCGAGAACACTCCTCCCTACACGACATACTTCTGGGTAACGACATCTGAACTACTTCAAGGTGACTAACATCCATCGTAATGGTACTACCTCAATAATATTTACTGGTGGAGAGCAAAGCTCCTACATACGAGTATTGGCGGATAATGTTGTCAGAGGTTGTTGTCCAGTGAATTGTGCTCATCTGGGCAGCCTCTAGGTAGGTAATCAACCTCCATCGTTATGATGGAACAACTATTGGGACTTGTAAATTGGGAAATGGCATCAATTGCCTTCAAATGAGTTCAGTATATTTTAATTATACTGAAACTCTAAGGGGGAGAAAGGGGGTGGGGAAGCCAATAGATGTATTATCAAAGGGACAGGTTGTAAGTTAAGCAATTCTTCTGGGAAACCTTTGGGCTTATTCTTCTGGTAAGCCCACAAAGAGTGGATGGATTATGGTGAATTGCTCAGACCATACTACCAAACCACGCTGTGCTACTATGTGCCAGATTGTGACAATAGGGGTGGACCCTCGAGAGTCCCCCCTTAGACCAACGAGATTATCACCGGTTAAGAAGGGATATCGATTAGGCTTCTGCTCACCGATCCCACCGGCTTTCTCCATCGGAAGAAAAAATTTATCGAGAACAGCCACACTGTTAAAGACTTCAAGGCTCTTCACCAGAGTGAAATGGGAGCGGGCAAGCAGTGTTGCTGCTACGCGTGCCATTCTTTATATATATTACCATATACCCGAAATTACAATTAATTAAGTGTAATGAAATTAATCCTGGCTAGGAAGTCCGGTGTGTTGAGGTCGCCATGCACAAGTCCATGCAAGAAGGAGACAGAGGTAGGAGACTTTATGAGCGATTTTTAACTGTTTTTTGCGATTATTCATTATGATGAAAAATTGTGAAAATGAGAAAAAAGTCGCTTCCGATGTTGGACATTAAGTATTGCAAAATAAAAATTAACTCCCATATTAGCAAGCGACGTGTTCTAGAGACCACGGAACTACAAGAGACTCACTAAGCTGCCGCCAATCCAGGATGAGTGTTTATACAAATTGTGAACGGGAGTGCGGAAAATGGTGTAGGAAGAGCTGGGATCATACTCACAAAAGAACCTGAAACTAAGTTTACAGGCCTAATTGACA
Organism: Leptopterna dolabrata; assembly: GCA_954871275.1. Classification (NCBI taxonomy): domain Eukaryota; kingdom Metazoa; phylum Arthropoda; class Insecta; order Hemiptera; family Miridae; genus Leptopterna; species Leptopterna dolabrata. The sequence continues at coordinate 63,176,329 of OX940975.1, forward strand.
AACCAACTGAGCCTGAGAGAGGTTTTGTTAGTATTGTGTCGCGGTGGTGTGAGGGGTTCTCAGATATCTGTTAGGTCAAAATGATCGCTCAGTTTCCGGGTTACCCGCAGGGCCGCAAAATGGGAAGTCATTCCCTAGCGGCAATAGGATTAAACGGACCGCAGAGGGAGGGGCGAGGAAGGAGGCAAACCGCTGAATTGCTTTCTGAAAAACATTGTTCATGCATTTGCGGCTAATGAGAAACTGACCTATCCGGGAGCTTTTCACTTTCATGCTACGAGTGTTTGTCGAAGGGATTCCGTTTTTCTGGGTCGCTGTGGCAAGGGGGTACGCGGAAAAATGAAGTGGCGTATGAAATTATAATCCGACAATATTCCATATGTGGGGAAACAAAATTGGGTCGTGTACCACTTCGCGGGAAACATCGCCGACAACTGAACAGACCGCCAAATGCTCCATAACATTGGTATAATTAGTTCACTTCTGGGGTATTTGGTGACGTCTTCTTGGTTCATGATATTTTTTTGGTTTATTCTTTTTCAAATGTCGATTACTTATATCGATCCATATCTAATGAATTATTTGAGTAACGGATTGCTAAATCAATAATAACAACACGACCACCAGGGTACAAGAGTCGGGGTGCCGGAGTAGCGGAACCTCGAATTACTTTTAGAAGGTTAAGAACTTTCTGCCACGACAGTTCTGTGTAGATGACCCTCCTGTCTAGGTCACTGCTTTGTACGCAATACCTACCCTTGAAATGTCAGTAACTGTACAAAATAAAAGAGGTTAATGAGGAGAAAAAAGTTGAGCTTAAGTGCAAGTTTGTCCCACATAAAATCTATCAAAATCCGATTGTTGGATTCATCTGAGCCCGTGGAAAATGTCCCGTGATTGTACATTGAGACTGAATTTAGAGGAAGAGGCCCTCTGACGGGTTCATAAATTCCGCAACTTAGATCCAGATCATCCGTGAAAAAATGCGGTTGGTAGATAATAACATTTTTGTTTGTACTGGACGCAAAATGCCTACCTTCATCATCAAGTCGCTTTCATCAAGAAGTACCTACCAAATAAGTTGCATTTAGTACCTACCCAACATAACCTTCTTCTTTTGAGCGTAAAGGTTGAGCGAGAGTGAACACCCCTGGATTTTCGAGATTATCTGATATTTCAATTTAGACTACCTTAGCGGTATTTTAAAATGTTTAATGCTACTGGTGATGGAGGAGGGCTGCCTTCCGCTACTGTACCGCCCCTTCTAGGTTAATGGGGCCTAAAGGGAGAACACTCGGGTTTTGAGATTCGGTAAATATCTCAATATGAGTATTCATAATCGTACATTATGATGGTGGAGGGGGGTATGCGACCCGTATGTAATATCCAAATTTGACGATGAACTACTCTCAAAGAGTGAAAACCATATCTACTGGAAGCGGCATCTGAACCACATTTCCTCAATCAGCTCGGCAAGTGTCTTTTATATCACGTTGGACTACATTGCATCCCCCAGGAATCCCTAGATCCCTTGCCCTCCCCTAGTTGAAATCCCAATTCATTTTTTAAAATAATTGGTTTCATGTTGTGTTAAAAGGGTGTTCATGGGAATGTAGTTGAGCTGGGAAATACTTTCTTGTTATAAATGTGAGCGTGCTTGAAACGTTTTCTCGCTGCTGATTCGGCAATTCCCTACAGCAGAGTCTTGTGTCTCGAGAAAAAAAGGAGAAAAGTCGTGTTAACACAAGACGTTTTGAGCAAATAGCCAGCCCTTGACCCCTTGGGCTCCATCCATCACCCGAACCCCGGCTTGCGCCATTCCATCCATTAACTTCAGCCAATATTTGAGGTGGAGAGGGGCCCTCTGAGCCAATGTCAACATTTTCTCTTACCACCGTTCTCCTAATAAACTGGAGAAAAAAAGTGGCGAACGAACACCCTGATCCTCCACAAATCCCGATCTATAGATAACTGGGATCGCTTCTGATGTCATTTGAAATAGAGTTCACTGTGCTAATGGCGCCTCCCAGAGTTTTCAAGCATTTGCTTTTCAATGAACCGAAGAAAACCACAAAAGATCTTACAACAGGATGTTCACTGGCAGGTGAGTACTATGTCGAGAGTTCCAATCTGCAGTTTTTTTAAATATAATTTCTTCTATAAATCATTAATTTGGTATCGGTCTTCATTTCCATTCACACATACAATTTTTAGTTACACTCAGTGTGTACAAACTATAAGGAGGTAGGCACATAACTTAATGTGTTATAATGTACATAAGAATATCTCGTTATATAATCATCTTTTCACTTCACACATCTCTTCATTCACAAATACATGACAATAATGAGGAGTGCTCATGACTTCTAATTACATTGCTTCCAATTTTAAATGAAATTTGGTTCCGTTTTAGGAATTTTGAGACCAGCCGCACTCTCCTATGACGAACAGTTCTATTTCAATGAGCTTTCAACGTTTTTACAACGTGACGTCATTGCACTCCGCTCGTCAGGGCGGGATCCCCTTGACCGGTGTGACGTCACTTGTCAAAATTTTGAAAGCTAATAGAATAAGAACTATTCATCGGGGAATAGAACCTACTTTCATTGAAAAATATTAACAGATGTCGTGGTTACTCCTCATTGTTAAATTTGGATTTATTGTGTTACATAGTGTAGAAAATGTATGATAGCAAGAAGAGTAAGAAGATGTAAATTGAGAATAAACGGCATAATTATTTTGAAAATTCGCTCATAGGTCATGCTGCATATTTGGAAATTTTCATGCTTGGTGTAGCTGATACTTAGGAGTATTTCATTTCTACCTACTTCCCACCGGAGGGATAGGACTCAAATACTTCTGCCGCAGCAGAATGTAAGTTTCTCAGAGAGATGTGTGGAGATTTGTGGGTGGTATCAGACCTTCCTCAGCTACCTGTTCCATACCGGGCGCTCCTTTGGCAATTCTGTCCGCTTGTTCTCCGCCACAAGACGAAATGAATAGTTATGAACCTCTGTGATCTCATAGATTATTAGTCCTATCAATGGTCAGTAATAGTGATTTTCTGTTCTGTTTTAGTGCTAGGTATATTGTAAGTCTGAATATGAACATCCCACAAGTTTCAATGGGTGAAAAATTGTTACGTTCTATGGTTCGTGCAACCAGTGACCTGGAATCACGAGTAACAGCGGTCAGGGCGAGAGCCCCCAATGAAAAATCATAGAAAGTGGCCCGACCCGATCCACCATCATAACGCGTCCTTTCCTCATAGATGGCTGCCTCATTTGCGCCTTCTCGTTGACGAGTTAATCAGTTCGACTTCTTTACTTCTTATAGGAAAAGCAAACTGTACTCTCAGTCGTCTTTCTTACCTACGCGCATTCCGTATTTTCTGCTCGTACTCATATCAGCTTACCGTTCGGAAGAGTGCCAGAACCGTCCATTTGGCAGTTCATGCAGTTACCTTGGATTATGACCTACAGTGGACTGGACTAGCACCCTAGCTACTTTTGCGTAACTTTAGCGGCCTTGGGGGTACGAGTAGAAAGCCCTTACAATCACAACGCGTCTTTCGCTCAGATGGCGTCCTCATTTACGAGCGCCGGCTTCTCGTTAACGAGTTTGTCAATTCTGCTTCTTTATTTCTCCATGGAAGAATAAACTCTACTCCCATCAAATCCGTTGCGCATGCGCATTCTTGTCTTTTCCACTCGTACTTCCTTCCGCGCATATCACGACTCGCCTCTCGCAAGTACGTAGAACTGGAGCGATTTGAAGGGTGGAATGGACGTGACTATAAGTTATTCATATCCACCGACCCTACAACTGGATTTCAGAGACGTCCTGGCATATATTAGAAGGTGACGTTGTCGTCCACCATGTCACGAACGCTTTCCTGTTTGCTGTCTGAGCTCCTGTTTGTCGAGCGCCTCATAATTTTCTCAGTCATTATGGATTTCACCTCGGTAGTTCCTCTGTTTGAGTTCTGATCATTTCGAAGGCAAGTTAGGCAACTTCGTGGTCTGTATGTTAATACCAGCTAATTTAATGCCTTACAAAAATGTAGAGTAGGAGAGAATACACCAAACCTAGTGGTGCCAATCAAAAAATATGTTGTGTATTTTTTGGAATCTTGAATTAATTTTCGAAATGTATAACAAACTTACCTAAAGTTGATTATGGCCCTACAGCTGGTTCTATCGCCAGAAATACGTGGTTGATACCGTTGTCTACTGACTACTGTTATTGGCCCGTGTTGATTGAACAGACCTTTCAAAGTATGGAACGTTCGGAACTGGTTGGGCAACCTACTAGTTCTATAGAAGGCGGAAAAAGTTGGTACATATACCTAGTTGGCCGGATTTCGAAATAGGGTATTGACATATCCATACAGTTGATTTTGTTTAAATAATAATAACCATTATTATTATTAATTTATTTTTTATTTTTATTTTTTGTGAATTTGAGTGCATCAGTCCGCACATAACCAAGGAACCGTAGTCTCAGAGTAGGTAGGAATCGTCAAAACCTAGTCGAAAGGTACACTGGGCGATGGAACACATTCAGGTCGGTTTGAAGTACTTCCAGCCCATCAGGCACATAACCCTGTGTGTGTCGGTTCCAATGAAAAATCAGTGATGAATGGTAGCGACTGATAAGGAATAAAGGGCATTGACGTGATACAAATTATATTCCCAACAATGGCGCGGGCCCGTTACCGAGAACTTTTTTTGCCTGAAACATCAAAAATAGTTCAGGAATAAATAAATTGAAATTGTGTCGATGGAAATAAATGTGGCTCGTTGGGTTTCCATGAAAAATTCACTTTGACCAATCTGACAATCTCTTAAAAACACGCCACCATTATAAGCGAGCTCGGAACGGGTAAACGAACGATAAAAATCGCTGGTATCGGTTCAGCTCCCGTGATATCGTTAGGTAAATTGTTGACACTTTCATCAATAACCTCCCAAGTTGAAAACAAGTCCGTTCCCAAAATAGCTTCCGCCTTCAGGTGAGATTCATTATGATGATTGACGTTCAGATCAATCGGGAAAACGTCCAAACAGGAAAATACTGAACCGAACAGACTCTTTATAAGCGTCTATCGCAGAAAGCGAAGACAGCGCCCCTTTCGTCATTAGAGAGAAATGCGAAGCGTGGTGTGGGGTGGTGTGTCAGAAGCAAAAACACTCAAGTCTTTCAATTCGCATAGTTGATCGTTGACGTCTAATAACCCACAAATTACAGGCTTTTCGTCTTTTTACGCCTTTTTTCTCCTTCTTCCATCTACCTACCGCCTTTTCTTTGGAGCTTCGAGGATTTTTGAAGACCTCTTCATCATCATTGCGATTTATCTACTGAAATTATTCCTAATGATCAGAAGGTGAAGAGGGACTTTTTTCTCTTCACTTCCTCCCCACCCAGGAACCTCTCTGTAATGATACACCGTTATCCTTTGCTCTCACTCTCATTTACTCCTTTTGACTGAGTTTCCGTCCCCAAGGACCAAAGGCAACGTCTTTTGCTACATGAAAAATCCGTCCCCTTCACTACCTGCCTTTAGGACCTTTTCATGATCACCGGGTCTTGACATAATTCAACTCTCCTCTCTCTTTTTTTTACCTCATTTGGGGAACTTATTAAAATCTCGTATAATTAATAATAGTTTCATTTACCAGCAGTCTGCGTGGAAAAAATTTGGTCTTCCTATTCATCTGATACCTAACGACGTTTCTGTTGAAGCCATCCACGATTCCTTATTGCATAATTTCCGGCATCATGATTTATAATGAGTAAGTACCTATGTCGTCAAAATTAATTATAATTTTATAATTATTCTGCTCTGGCAGTGAAATGGTCCAAACGGAGACAAGAGGAGTTCAAAAGGTGTCTGAGGACTGAGGGAAGGTAAGAGTTTGAATGCGTTCAAGAACCTCCTCGTTGCCAGTACCTGTACTTTATCATAAGTCAGCTTTTTTCTTGATTAATGTATTACAACGGAATAATAATTATGATTCAACTTAATTATTCATCTAGGGTGTCTCAAAGTATTTCCTTGCGAATTTTTGAAGAAAAAACACTATTGAAACAGGCGTGAAGCGTTCAAAACGTAATATGCATGAATTCCTAAAAATGAAAAAATAGTAGAAACTTTTCGGAACAAATCCGTTATAGAGCCTCAAAATATTTGTTGATGATTTAAAATATGGGAATTTTTGGGATGCAATAAGTTGGGCAAATGTTAGTTTTGGTGGTTCAAAAACCTTTAAATGTGGCTGTAAATCAACAAAAAAGAATATAAAATCATCAAAAACAGTATAGAATGGTGTCGAAAAAAATAGAAAAAATGTATAAAATGGGTAACAATGACCAGAATTGCTAATAAATTCCCGATATGTAGTAGAATGTTGATTTGATGCAGAAAATCTTTCGATGTTACCAGAAACATACCTGTAGCATGAAAAAATATGAAGTTATATTCATTTATCTGAAAATAGGTCAATTTTCAACCGATATTGTACAACCATCAAAAGCAGGGAAAAATTCGGTTAGACAGTTCGCCAATAACGGTCGCGTTGCGCGATTGACACTTTATATGCCATAATGATACGTACCTACCGCTGGTACGATTTATTGAGACTACTCTGTTCTAAGGTACCTTGTGTTGTATTAGAAATCAACAGTGTTACTTACAAAGCAGTAACATAATAAGATTTATCAAAAATAGAATTGTCACAGTTAACTGTGACAGTAACATAATTAGATTTATTAAAAGTAGAATTACCACAGTTATTGGTTACTGAGTTTGAGTAAGTCGATCAAACTCTCTTGACGAAATTCCTTTGAATCAGTTTCGCCTTATTTTTTGAAGAAAATTGAATAGGACCGGTTTTCTCCCTAGTTGATGTAAACGTGTATTATGTTATATTCGGGACCACCACAGTGTTCTTAGCATAAGCTCTAGTGGATACCATAGATTTTCTAAATGTACCAAGCGCAATCCCTGCCATTCGAGTCGTAAGCAGACCCCAGTATACAGTACTCTCTCGTTAACACAAACTCGGTTAACGCGAACAGTTTCCACGGTCCCGAGGGCCCCCCTATATTTTAATGTATGGACTATCTTATTTACTCGGTTAAAACGAATTTATCGGTTTACACGAAACTCGAACAAAGTATTGGGCCGTTAGTCAATTCCATCGGTTAACAAGAACAAAAGAGGCCGAAGGGTAACGTTTCACTCGTTCACCTGTGCACACAAGGTAGATCGTGCAAGAGTTGAAAAAATTCATGTCCTCCAAAATTACAGTTTCAGACATCAAGGAACATTTTTGGTTCCGTGTCTGTCTTGTCCATCCGCCTGTGTGTCTGTCTGTCTGGTGGTAAACTCCTTGTAACGCCCATAGCTACCGGAAATAATGGTCGAAATGGGCTGAAATTTTGAGGGTAGGTGCAGGTTGGGTCATAGATGGTCCCATACAGAAGTCATTGAAAAAGTACTGTAACTTTTTTCTGCGCATGCGCAAACGTGAAATACATGGAACTCCCATAACTACCTTAAACATCGTTGAAATGAGGTCCAACTTGGAGGGTCTATCAGGAATAATACTTCGATACTTCCATATGAATTTCATTGGAATCGTACTGTAACTTTCGTTACTTGTAAATTTCGTATTTTGATAACGCGAATTCGTTCGTGTAAACAGAATTCTTCTAACACGAACGAATTTGTGTTAACCGAATCGGCTTATACGAATTTCGATAATGCGAACAGGCCATTTCGCGGTCCCTTGGTGTTCGTGTTAACTGTAGAACTGGAACTTTACTTCAACTCTCTCTCCTTTCCTTGCATCTGCTGTGGTGGTAGCCACGGGATGCTTCCTTTCCTCTAGTACTTGCTGTGGTGATAACCGCAGGGTACTAGCATCCCATCTCCTCTGGCGTCTGCTGTGGTGATAGCCGCGGGACGCCTTCCTTTCCTCTAACACTCGCTGTGGTGATAACCGCAGGGTGCTAGCAAAAGACTCCCGAGGAGCACTAATACCTGATGTGATGATAACCGTGTGGTGATAACCGTTGGATATTAGTTTTCCTCATATCCTTCCAACTAACGCCTGCTGTGATTAGGGATCACAACATTTATTAATGATAGGACGCTCAGTCTAGTCGTGTTCAGTACTGCCACGAATCTCGGAGCATTGTGTAACTCGGATGAAGTGTACGTGGACGGGACGTTTCAGTGATTTTTTTCAGTTATCCTCTTGCCACAGCTATTTCAGCGAGAATTATGTGCCCTTAGTATATGTTTTGTTGCTGGGTAAGAAATAAGTATGTTACATGCAAGCATTGGGTGTTACTGAGGACATCTGCTTCAACCACTATAAATTATTTAGGATTGAAAGCACAAAAATGTTGTTGACTGATCTGGAAGTGGCGATACAAAATGCGTGCGCAGAGACATGGCCCACTATCCGATTCTTTTTTATAACTTGTGTATAACTTGTTCAGAAAAAAAAGTAGTTATAAGTACTACAATGACAAACAACAATACCTATTCATTTTAGTGACCAAGGGAAATTTACATAGTCCCTTGGTCACTTAAATTATTAGGTACTGTTGTTTGTCATTGTAGTATTTGTACCTACTTATATTTTTGATATTTTTTGTCTATGACTTTCGTATCATGACTCTACATGACAACCTATTACATATTACATAATAATGCTCTGACTCTAACTCATCGAGCCGACGTTTTTAATCAGCGCACGGGACTGAGAGTCTTGGGCCTCCCTGCAGAACACGGCTCGGAGCCGTCAAATCCAATTCCGCGTTTGGTGTGATCCAATTTTATGTACACTTCGGTGGATACTGATTCAAGTTCATAAATAAAACCCTTCTATGTTAATTTTCACAGGTACAGGGGAGTGTAAAGATACAGAACCCATAGGTGAGTTGAACGCTTCGAGAAAATACCGCTTGAGTCGTCTTCACACCATAATATTACTAACCTGTGGGATATTTCAGCTAACACATAATGGAAATTTTGTGGATTTTACGTGTTTACTCATACTTACTCCTCTGTAATCTACTTCTTGCTCGAGTCTTGTGCCCATTTATAACCAAATTACACTATTAATTTTGTTGTCCTAAAATGAACTCCGACTTTTCCATCAGCAGTATTTATGTTTTCCTCTGAATCAACAGGTTTACTAATCAATAGCATTACAATATTATGTCTGCTCCAGTGGCGGCGCACTGAGTTTAATTTCAGGGCTCAAGGGAGACAAAAGGTTTTATAAATTTGAGAGCTCATATTATTTGGTCGAACAGCTCCAAGGAAGGTTCCGAAGCCTTAGTAAGGCCTTGAGGATTGGCTGGGACAAACTTGTAACCCTACCTGGTTACTAACTCCAAATTGATTCAAAAACTCAATCCAACATCTTCAAACGTTTTCAACAACAAAAATTTATGCTTCCGCGTCTACCAAGATAGTGGAAGCCTTAAAATCATTTCAGGAGAAAAATAATTTTTTTTTTACAAAAAGAAAATTTCCACTGTCTAAGTTTCCAGATCATAAGTAGGGCTCGGATTTTTGTTTCGCTAAAATACTCGTTTTATGCACCTGAAATATGCGCTGAAAACTTAAAATATGCAACGAAATATGCAACATAAAACGAAATATGCAATTAATTATGCACCGAAAATAGCAAAAATGTGACTAAATTCACCAAATATTCCGTGAAAGGTGCCTTTATTTGTAATACCAATAAAATTTTTAATTATTTATTGACTGAGGACAATTTTGAGGTACTCGAGTAATGGAGCCGGCCCGGGTTTCATAATTCAACCTAATTATTTGTTGTTATTCATGAAGCATAACGTTTGTTCAAGTTAAAAAAGTGCCTATTAACAAAATCCGAAAGAGCCACAATGATGGATCTTTGCTGGTAGGATATTATTTCTTCAAATGAAATAATATAACAGAACAACCTACTCGACTTCATACAGCCATCCGTGATTGTAATCAGGTGCTCCCTAGCAATGATATCTGGGCCGGATTTGTACCGTTTCATTCACCATCATGTTGACGAAGGTTTTCGTTGCAAACGAACAACTGGTCGTACAAAGCTCCGGGCGGTCTCAGAAAAATTCTTTAGTTTTAGATCAATGTAAAAACGTTAAAAAAAAAACCATATCCATCTATTGAAAGTTTTCGAGGTGCGGCGTTGTGAAAATTGCAATCCCTATTTTCCACCCCTTAGAGATGACTGACAGTAACGCCGAGCTTCGAGGACCCCAAATGAGATCTAAAAACCAAATTTCATTAATTTTGGTTCATGGCAACTAAGAAAAGTGCGAAGTATGGCGGACGGAGAGACATTTTTGATTCCATTTTCGGATTCTACGTACCTTGAAACGGAAAACATCAAATTTTGAGGGTTTTTTTAATGCTCGATTCCAAAGGTTAATTATTGAAAATAATAATGAAGCAAAAGGAAATCTTGGTTTTGAATAAAACTTGAAATGTCTAAATAAAGTCATTTTCATTGGGGATTTCTTCAGTCACTGCAAAAAACAGTTTGTGGCGAGGACCTTCTGAACTGAATTTTCACTTTGAAGGTTCGGCGATTGTCGACGAGAATGGATTTAATTTGGAGAAGGATATTCCTGCGTCAACTGGCGCAGGTGGGCAGAACTTCATACAAGCAGTTTCAGTAGGTGTCAATCGTCTTTCGCCCTGGTAGGCAGAGTTGGTTTTCAGTGTTGCGATTGCAGTCTATGTTGTTGTACCTAGTTGTGGAATATCTTCTACCTATCCTACCTACGTATTCTGGCTGTAGTTTCGTCTTCTACCTTTGTAGTGGTATCTGCTTCACTGTCAGGAATGTAAGTAGATACAGCGGACTCAAAAATGGTGAAATGGATCGTTAGCTCGGTAAGACTAGGGGAAAATAATTTGTCGTTTTCACGGAAAAATAATGTTTCTGTTCTCTTTTACTCCATAACGTTAAAAATGCGCAATTTTATGCATTTATCCCTAAAATACGTGACTAAACCTAGAATATGCATTTTTAGATATCACAAAAGTCGCGTTATTTAATCCGTTTTACGGTGAAATGGATATTTGGTTTTGGTGGATATTTGATTCTTTTGGTTTATTATTTTCAATAATGAACCATTGGAATCGAGCATGGAAAAAACAAAAAAATCAACCCCCCCCCCCCCCCCCCCCTCAAAATTTTAAGGTTTACGCTTCAAGGCATGTAGAACCCGAAAATGTAATAAAAACGCTGCAAATCCCTGCACAACGGTTTATTATTTTGTACAGAATACCCTTCTGTTACAGATCACAGGTCTCTGTATAGATAACCCGTCTATATAATATAATTTGTACTATTCTATACATATGTAGATCGCAGACCCTCCGTACGTTAGTACCTAACCCCGTACTCGTTACTAGGTACCTGCCTAAATCACGAGTTAAATGTTGCCAAAATAATTCTGCCGATGACAAGCAGTAACTAAAACGGCAAAAAAAAAAACGCAAATAATGAAGTTCTGAAGAAAAATTGTTGATGTGGAGTGAAATAGATGCCCCTTCTGCGTAGATCACTGTTTTCTGTGGTCAATACCTACCTTCGTGGTAAAGTATAATGAACCGTTGTGTAATAACTTGCCCATCAATAATACTTCAACGGTTGTTCAAGTTGCAAAAGTACCGATCAACAAAATCCAGCCCCTTCTTGGTAGATGAACCGTTGTGTAATAGTCTACCGTTGTGTAATAATTTACCGTTGTGTAATAGTTTGCCGTTGTGTAATAATTTACCATTTTGTAATAATTTACCCATCAATAATAATACTTCAACGTTTGTTCAAGTGTCAGAAGTACCTACCAACAAAATCCAATAGTCCATCACTTATCAAATGAAATAATATCGCAGAACAACCAACTCGACTTCATACTGCCATCCTTGATTATAATCAGGTGCTCCCTAGTGATGATTATCTGGGCCGGATTTATACCGTTTGATTCATGATCGTGTTGACGAAGCTTTTTGGTGCACACGAACGGCTAGACGTGCAATGCTCCGGGTGGTCTCAGAAAATTGGCCGGATTTATACCCTTCTATCGAAAGTTTTCGAGCTACGGCGTTCTAAAAATTTCAACCCCTATTTTTAACCCCTTAGAGATGACTGACAGTAACGTCGAGCTTCGAGGACCTACTAGACCCCGAACGGAACCTATAACCCGAATTTCATCAATTTTGCTTCATGGTAACTAAGAAAAGAGGCCAGTACGGCGTACGGCAGACAGACAGAAATTTTGGTTCATTATTTTCAATAATGAACAATTGGAATCGAGCAAGAAAAAATAATCCTTACCTCCCCCTCAAAATTTGATGGTTTACGTTTCAAGGTATGTAGAATCCAAAACTGCAATAAAAATATTTCTGTCTGTCCGACGTACGCCGTACGGGCCACTTTTCTTAGTTACCATGAAACAAAATTGATGAAATTCGTGTTATAGGTTCCGTTCGGGGTCTAGTTGGTCCTCGAAGCTCGACGTTACTGTCCGGCCCGGATATCATAACTACGGAGCATCTGATTATAATCAAGAATGGCTGTATGAAGTCGAGTTGTTTGTTCTGCGATACTATTTCATTTGATAAGTGATGGACTACTGGATTTTGTTGGTAGGTACTTCTGAAACTTGAACAAACACTGAAGTATTATTGATGGGTAAATTATTAAACAATGGCAAATTATTACACACCGGCAAATTATTACACAACGGTGAATTATTACACAACGGTAAATTATGACACCACTTTTAATTATTGCACAACGGTAAATCATTACACAACGGCTCATCTGCCCAGAAGGGGCAGGATTTTGTTGATAGGTACTTTTGCAACATGAACAACTGTTGAAGTATTATTGATGGGTAAATTATTACACAATGGCAAATTATTACACAACGGTAAATTATTACACAACGGCTCATCTACCCAGAAGGGGCTGGGTTTTGTTGATATGTACTTTTGCAACTTGAACAACCGTTAAAGTATTATTGATGGGTAAATTATTACACAATGGCAAATTATTACACCGCGGCAAATTATTACACAACGGTAAATTATTACACAACGTCTCATCTACCAAGAAGTGGCTGGATTTTGTTGATAGGTACTTTTGCAACTTGAACAACTGTTGAAGTATTATTGATGGGCAAATTATTACACAACGGTTCATTATTCTATCTCCGTAGAAGGGGAACCTATACAGGTAAATTATTACACAACGGTTTAGGTAGGTACCTAGTAACGAGTACGGGGTTAGGTACTAACCTACGGAGGGTCCGCGATCTACATAATATGTGTAGAATAGTACATAATGTTATATAGAAGGGTTATCTATACGGAGACCTGTGATCTGTAACAGGAGGTTATTCTGTACAAAATAATAAACCGTTGTGCAGGGATTTGCAGCGTTTCTTTATTGCAGTTTTGGATTCTACATACCTTGAAACGTAAACCATCAAATTTTGAGGGGGGGGGTTAGAATTTTTTTTTTTTTTTCTTCATGCTCGAAACCAAAAAATTTCTGTCTGTGCGCCGTACGCCGAACTTACCACTTTTCTTATTTACCATGGAAAAAAATTGATGAAATTCGGGTTATAGGTTCCGTTCGGGATCTAGTTGGTCCTCGAAGCTCGGCGTTACTGTCAGTCATCTCTAAGGGGTTAAAAATAGGGGTTGAAATTTTCAGAACGCCGTAGCTCGAAAACTTTCGATAGAAGGGTATGGTTTCTTTACGTTATTAAATTCGTCTTGAGCTAAACAATTTTTTGAGACCACCTGGAGCATTGTTCGTCCAGCCGTTCGTGTGCATGTGCACCCAAAAGCTTCGTCAACACGATCGTGAATCAAACGGTATAAATCCGGCCCGGATATCATCACCAGGGAGTACCTGATTATAATCAAGGATGGCTGTATGAAGTCGAGTTGGTTGTTCTGCGATATTATTTCATTTGATAAGTGATGGGGTGACTCGTTCCTCGGAAATCGCCTGGCGTTCAATTAGTCTAAAACCGAACAAATCGTCTTTGGACTTACAGATCTTTCGGGTATTGAGGATAATCCAGAGAAGGTTAGGACTTTGGGAGTACTCGTGGACCCAAAGTTGAGCTGGAAAGTCCACTGTGAACAACTGGCCTCTTCTTTGCTTGGCATCGCATATCTGCTCCGTCGACTCATAGAAAAACTCCCTCAATCTGCAGTATTGTCGGCATATCACGCGGCCTTCCAGAGTAAAGCACGATATTGCATTCTTTGCTGGGGTCACTCACCACATAGCGAATAAATTTTCAGCAGCCAAAGGAGAGCAATGCGAGCCGTTGCAGGTATTGCCTATCGGAGTGATTGCCGAGACGTAGTTTTGGACCTCGAAGTCATGACTATCCCGGCTCTTTAAATTTTCGAGTGCCTAATAATGTCCATAAAAATGTTGATGATTTCCCCCGCCCGTCCCATTCGTATAGTACAAAAAACTGTGATTCGCTTGCACTGCCATCATCCCGTCCAAAAGTCAGTAAAAATTCGACTAACTGGTGGGGAATCAAGTTTTTTAATGCTCTGCCACAGTATATAAGACAGGAAAAACATAATATTTTTAAAAAGATTTGCAAAGAACTGATGCTCCAAACTGTCCCCTACACGTTTGATGATTATTTCAAATTCGTCAAAAGTTATTTATAATAAGTTATACGTGGTATTTCACTTCACTGAGTACTTAATCTGTGATACATTCCTAGTTATAGTTTTTATGTTTAAATATGTAGACCATTGTCATATAGGTACCTTGTGGGAATGACAAATTTAAAGCCGTTTCTAATTCTGATGGACTATAGGATTTTGTTGGTAGGTACTTGTGAAACTTGAACAAACTTTGAAGTATTATTTATGGGTAAATTATTACACAATGGTAAAATATTACACAACGGTAAATTATTACATAACGGTAAATTATTACATAACGGTAAATTATTACTTAACGGTAAATTATTACACAACGGTAAATTATTACAGAACGGTAAATTATGACACAACGGTTCATCTACCAAGAAGGGGCTGGATTTTGTTGATCGGTACTTGAACTTGAACAACTGCAACTTGAACAACCGTTGAAGTATTATTGATGGGCTAGTTATTACACAGCGGTTCATTATACTTGACCACGAGGGTAGGTATTGACGACACAAAACAGTGATCTACGCAGGAGGGGCATCTGTTTCACTCCACATCTACAATTTTCCTTTAGAACTTCATTATTTGCGTTTCTTTTTGTCATTTTAGTTACTGTCTGTCATCGACAGAATTATTTCAACACATTTAACTCGTGATTTAGGTAGGCACCTAGTAACGAGTACGGGGTTAGGTACTAACCTAGGTAGGGTCTGCAATCTACATCATATTATGTATAGAATAGTTCATATTATATTATATAGAAGGGTTATCGATACAGAGAGCTGTGATCTGTAACAGAAGGGTATTCTGTATAAAATAATAAACCGTTGTGCAGGGATTTGCAGTGTTTTACCTTTAGATCATCAAAATATTCATGCAATGAATAGCGATCATTTTTGCGGCTGAGGAGGTTTTTTGGGCGGACAAATTTTTACATAAGGGTTATTTGTTGTGTTGGGGGGGGGGGGGGGGTCGGATGCGGCCCGCTGTACTCAGCCACACACCGACCTCGTCCCTGCCTGATGAAGATGAGCGTTCATCAGTTAAACATGAAACCCCGTTCAAACATTCCGCCGGTTCCGTCTTGACGTGGGTTGAGAGGCACCGCAGTTCGTCATCCCTCGAGATCCCCCCCGACCCAGACCCACCGTCTAATCACACCGCCCTAACCCACGAGATTCATCCCCCGGCGGCCCCGACTCACGGGGAGGTCTGATTCCCGCCAGTGTTGCCAGCCCGGCGCGTTGAGCTTCATCGGGAGACAAACGAAACGTACCTAGGGTTTACCGGGGTAAATATTGTAGGGGCTCAGTCCCCCTCACCACAGGTAACTCGACGTCCCTCACCACGTAGCTCCACAGGGAAAACATTGCACCGCCCTCGGGACCTGCAGAGATCCCTCACGTTTATTGCAAACGGCTAAATTATTGATGTCGTCTCTCCAGGGAGCGAACAGGTGGAACTGCAACTTGATTTCTCCGTATTTTTAATTCAGGTCTCAAACAATTTAATGCATAATTTAAACCGTTTGTGTGGCGTGGGGGGGGGGGGGGGGGGGTTAATTGGCACCTCGCGCTTTCCCCCCAGTTTAAGTTCGGTGGGGTTCGGTTTTTATTGTGCTGTAATCGCAATTGGGCTTATTGCCCCCCAGCGTTGGGGGTTGTACAGAGCTGCCCCATCCGCCACCGCCACCCCTCACCATCACTGATCACTGAGCCTCTTTTCTCAACGTTCGACCATGCACAGCTGATCGGTAATGTAAATTGTAAACGATTACAAACCGGTTCTCCCTAGTGATGATATCTGGGCCGGATTTATACCGTTCCATTCACGATCGTGTTGACGAAGCTTTTCGGTGCAAATTTCAGGCCCTTACTGTGAACAAACGGCTGGACGTGCAATGCTCAGGGCGGTCTCAAAAAATGCACAAGTCCCAGGTCAACTTGAAAACTTCAAAAGAATCGAGATATCGGCGTTCTGAAAATGTTAACCCCTGTTTTTCACCCTTTAGAGATGACTGGCAGTAACGCCGAGCTTCGCGGAATACCTCAGATGGGACACACAAACCACATTTCCTTAATTTTGGTTCATGATAACTGGAAAAAGTGCGAAGTACGGCGAGCAGACAAAATTTCTTTTAAATTCCGTTTTGGGATTCTACATACCTTGTAACAGAAACCATCAAATTTTGAGGTGGTTAAACTTTTTTTTCATGCTTGATTTACACTCGGTTTATTATTGAAAATAATGAGCCAAAATTTTTGTCCGTCCGCCGTACTTCGTATTTCTTAGTTACCGCGAACCAAAATTAATGAAATTCGGTTTTTAGGTCCCGTTTGGGGACTCGTTGGTCCGAGAAGCTCGGCGTTACTGTCAGTCATCTGTAAGGGGTGAAAAAAAGGGTTTCAAATTCCCAGAACGCCGTTATCTCGATTTTTTAAAAACTTTTTAAATTGATCATGAACTGTTGAATTTTTTGAGACCACCCTGAGCCTTGTCCGTCCAACCGTTCGTTCACAGTGCGGCCCTGAAGTTTGGCCCGAAATCTTCGTCAACATGATCGTGAATGAAACGGTACAAATCTGGCCCAGATATCATCGCTGATTATAATCACAGATGGCTGTATGAAATCGAGTTGGTTGTTCTGTCATTTGAAAAATGATGGCTCTTTTGGATTTTGTTGATAGGTACTTTTGTAACTACAACAAACTGTATGTTTCATGGTTAACCATAAATAATTATGAATAATATAATTCTTGAACACCGCATATATTCTTGAATTTATGAATAATTACCCGGGTGGCTCCAGTACTCTGTTCAAAGTTTTCCTGGGGGTAGTTATTCATCACAGAAACCAACGCATAAGGATCATCGGTACAGGTAAATAATTAATAAACCGTTGTGTAATAACTTGCAACGTTTTTTAATCCATTTTTGGATTCTACGTACTTTGGAAAGAAACGGTCAAATTGTGGGGGGGGGGGGAGGGTTAACTTTGTTTTTATGCTTGATTCCATCGGTTCGTTAGGTACTGAAAATAATAAACCTGAAGTACTAACTATCAACAAAATCCAAAATAACCGAAAATAACCATCACTCTTCAAATGAAATAGTATCAGGGAACGACAAACTGCAGTTCATGAAACCATGCGTGATTATAATAATTTTGTTCGCTAGTAATGATATCTGGACTGGATTTATGCATGCCGTTTGATTCACGCTCATGTTCACGAAGCTTTTCGAAAATCAGGGCCTCACTGCGAACAAACGGCTGAACGTACATTGCTCCGGGTGGCCTTGATATATATCCTGAAGTTCAGGAAATACTTGTATTACCAAAATATATGAAATTGCCATACCTGCTTTCCATTTTGATTTCTAATTATTATTATTACCCAGGTTACGGAGCATGAAATTTTCAGAATTTGGACATAGTGGTTGACTTTCTTATTATCATCTGGGTTAGAACGTGAAATCTCCGGAATTTGGACAAGTGTATCATGGCTTCGCTTTATTATCATGATTACCTAGATTACGGAACATGAAATCTAGAATTTGGACAACTGCGTAATCTTCGCTTCATTAATATTATTATTACCTGGATTATGGAACATGAATTCTTCTAGAATTTTGGACATCGTGATTCACTTTATTATTATTATTATTATTAGTATTATTATAACCTCGGTTACGGAATATTAAATCTCCTAGAATTTTAACAAGTGTATCGTGCTTCGCTTTATTATTATTATTATTACCTGGGTTACAATTATTATTATTTTTATCTGGGTTAGGGAATATAAAATCTCCTAGAATTTGGACAAGTGTGTCCTGGCTTCGCTTTATTACTATCATAACCTGGGTTACGGAACATGAAACCTTGAATTTGGACAACTGAATCGTTCTTCACTTTATTATTATTATTACCTGGGTTACAGAACGTGAAACCTCTTAGAATTTGGGCGTGTGTATCGTGCTCGCTTTATTATTATTATTATTACATGGGTTGCGGAACATGATATCTCCTAGAATTTTGGACATCGTGCTTCACTTTCTCCTAGAATTTGGATAGGTGTGTCGTGGCTTCGCTTTATTACTATCATAACCTGGGTTACGGAACATGAAACCTTGAATTTGGACAACTGAATCGTTCTTCACTTTATTATTGTTATTACCTGGGTTACAGAACGTGAAACCTCTTAGAATTTGGGCGTGTGTATCGTGCTCGCTTTATTATTATTATTATTACATGGGTTGCGGAACATGATATCTCCTAGAATTTTGGACATCGTGCTTCACTTTCTTATTATTATTACCTGGGTTACCGTACATGAAATCTCCTAGAATTTGGGCAAATGTATCGTCCTTCACTTTCTTTTTATTATTATTATCTGGTTTAGAACATGAAATATCCGGAATATGGACAAGTTTATCATGCCTTCACCTTATTATTATTATTATCTGGGTTAGGGAATATGAAATCTCGTAGAATTTGGGCAAGTGTATCGTGGCTTCGCTTTACTATTATCATAACCATGGTTATGAAACATGAAACCTTGAATTTGGACAACTGCATCGTGCTTCACATTATTATTATTATTACCTGGATTACAGAACATGAAACCTCTTAGAATTTGGATATGTGTATCGTGCTCGCTTTATTATTATTATTACCTGGGTTACGGAACATGATATCTCCTAGAATTGTGGACATGTGTCCCGTGCGTCACTTTTATATTACCTGGGACGGAACATGAAATCTGTGGGCAGGAGGGGATCCCTGTACAGCATCAATGCACCACTTTGGTCTGTACCAGATCTGACCTGGCAGGTCTGGGAAACGGTAAAGCGTCGACTGACTAGGTAAGCGTATTTTACATCGACATCAGCTGTGGTCAAGCTTCAATTATCCGCGTCCCATTAGCAAATTGTGATCAAAGTCAACAGTGCAGTTCCTACTATTGGTGGCTCTGGTTTCCATTGCCTCTGGCATAATGAGCGGGTTCCCGTGAGTGTTGTAGCCTCAAAGACGCTTTTAAACTGACGTTTTCTCTGTGGAGTTTGAAACCTCTCTGTGGGGTCCCCGGGTGCTTCTGAACTTTTGATAAGATCAACAGAACCTCCGGCGCCCTTTGTTAACGCTCGGTCCTTTAATCAAGCGCCTTTTAGCTCGGGCAGTCGCCATTGTTTTGAGCCAATTCCCCTTCATTAGGTACGAGGTTGTGGAGTGTGGAGGTGTGAGGGCCGAGGCAGGCGTATGTAGGCTGGTTCTAGTCAGTCGTGCCCCCGTTTCGAAACAAAACACAAGGAGAGGCCTCCCCCTTCAATCACAGTAGCTACTTAGTTCACCCGTTTCCTCTACTTTATCACGTTAGCCTCTCTGTGACCCGAATAGACCTCTGGTTTGTTTTAGATGAGATTTCAGAGAGCTGCAAGTACGCAGCTCTCCTTTTCCAATATTACTTCAGCTCAAAGCTTGTAGAAAACTTCCGAAAAAGAAACACTTTGAAGTTTTTCGACAACGCTTCATCATTTGCTGTATAATTAGTGTTATCAGAGGTACCTATTGCCTTTTTGCAGGTAGGGTCCTGCTTTTGAGGCCGTGGGTCCTGTTGTCCACAAAAACCTCCAAAGGACCCTAAATAGGTACTGCCTTTGAGTGATGGTCCTGCTCAGCACCCTTCTTTCCATCAAACACAAAGATTTGCAACAAACTGGAAACTTTTGCAAAGAGTGCCTACCCTCTATTTTAATTTTAAATAGTAACTGCTTCTCACTACTAATTTTTGAAAAATAATGAGAAGAAGAGCTATTTACAGCTTCGAAAAATACCTGCCAACTTCAGTTTGAGATCATGAGCTTGTAAGTCGCTTCATTTTTCATGTGAAAATCGCTCATGATGGAATAACACTAGACTACCTTCACCATTCTCTCAAGAATGTAATGATTATATTAAGCTTTTCAAATAAATTTGGTTGATCTTCATATGTTATGGAAAATGTCAAAACAAAATGGCAATGAGTATAAACAAGTAGGTCATTTTGTTTTGAAATATCCCATGCGACTATCAACCATATTTATTTGAAAAGTTGAACCATTACATTTACATGAAAATCTGAAGGAGTTCCAGTGTTATTCCATTAAATTGAGTTAAAGAGGGTTTCTCGTAACCTATTTAATTTCATCATTTTTTATTCAACCTTCAATTATATACCTTGTTGTAATTGAAATGTTACCTATTAAAAGTAATTATAAGTAATAGTCTTTTCAAGTATGCCTAGTTTTTTCCAAGGCATTTGGTTCATTTTCCTTTTTTTCTTTCAACTGCCATGTGATGAAAAGCGAAGACATCATTGTGATTAATGTCAAACGAAATATTCTACCGCTTCCTAATAATTTTTTTTTTGTAAAGAATAAATTACTAATAATGTTTGATACAATGACATTCATTTGAATCTGAGTTTGAAGTTGACATGGGCCCAGTCAGCACTTATCTTCAACATTTCAGCTCTACGATCATTTTTTTGTAGGACATTTTTGACAGTCTCAAAGAAAACATGTTGCAGTTTGTAGCCGAGTGTTTGTTTCGTCTGCGGTCGTGCAAACTTGTTTTCCACGAAAAGCCCATTGGAAGTTTGTGTTTTGATCCTTGTATTATTTTTGAATAATAAACCATTCGAATCGTCCAAAGAACGAACCCAATTACCCTAGCCGTCCAACTTCAGCACGCTTTTGTTAATATGAAATAAACGAATTAGACATTTTCAAGTACCGCATTCTGGCTTCTTTTGTTCCGGGGTTGATCTAGAAGTATTCCATAAAGAGAGAACAAATGTGAAGAGTTGAAAAATTGGGCATTTCACAGATACAGTATTGTTTCCTGAATATTGATCGAAAACAGAAAATAATGAGCCGCATGGAATTCGCGTGGATTGTATTCTGTTCAGTTTCTTATGACGTTGAACGGAGGCTTCTGTTATAATAAATTGTCCTTTGTTATGAGGTATAGCGTATGCCTTCTATCCGATTGACCATACGATAAATAGAACTGGAACGGAGGAACTGTGCTGTGATTATGGTCTTTGATATCGGAAGGAGGTAAGTTTCTCGTTACGACAGTGTAATTGATTGTTCGGCGTCTGTAATAAATACCTGCTGAATCAGAAACCTCCCCCTTTGTTCCGACACCCCGTCATTACTGTGACACAGCTTTGTGAGAAAAAAAATATATATTAAAAAAAAAACAAGTGACTTGTGAGGGAGATACCACCCTTCCGAAGTTCAACAGAAAGGAGGGGAATAGTGAAAAAACGGATGAAGGAAAATGGAAGGATGATGGAGAGGAGGGAAAGGAAGAAAAGTAAAGGTAGCTGCCACATTGAAGGTGGAAGCTTCGAACGGAAGCTCGGGGGGGCTGCTGGCGAAAGCGACGATATTAATAAAACGAGCGCCGTTATCAGGGAACTAAGTATGAAGGATGGGGTTGTCATTATCCCATCCACTTGACACACGACACCTATTTACTTCGCCCCCGTTTTTTAGGAGCGGTATATCAATTTTTCCTCTTCCTCGAAGCCTCCCAAGGACCCCCCCCCCCCCCCCTCCCACCATCAGACCACATCTTCCAGGATTTTCCTTCAGGGTTTTCCTGTCGCTCTGATACGAAAAAAAAAATCGTTTCTCATTAATTCCGCTTTGCCAAATAGTTTGGGAGTTTACGACGTTTTGTCACCACCTTTCATTTCGGAGAGAGCTGCTGGTGTCGTTGGGTATTCATTATAGCGTTTTTTGTTTATTATTTTGAATAACAAATCTTTGAATGGAGCATGGAAAAAAAAATTCAGCACCCTTCAAAATTTGGTGGTCTCCGTTTCGAGGTACGTAGAATCTAAAAATGGAATAAAGAAATTACGTACGTTTCTTAGTTACTATGAACCAAAATTAATGAGATTCGTTGAGATTTTGTAGGTCCCGTTTGTGGTCCAGATGGTCCGCGAAGGGTATGGTTTTTATGACGCTTGTAAATGTATTCTGAATTGTAGCAGTTTTGGAGACCACCCGGAGCATTGCACGTCCACAGTGATGTTCTTTCACAGGAAGGCCCTGAATTTCGAACCGAAAAGCTTCACCAACATGTGAATCATACGGTGTAAATAACTCCGGTCCAGATAATTATCTAGCAATAATAATATTATTATGATTGCTAGGGCACAGCTGATAAAAATCAAACGTGGTTTTATGAAATCGAATTTGTTGTTCCGAGATATTATTTTATATGAAGAAAGATGACTACTTAGGTCCCCGCGACTATCAGGTGGGGGGGGGGGGGGGGGGGGGGTGTGGAAAAATGGATAATTCGTGCAGCTGTAATTGCAAAAGGTTAGAGAGCTTCGATTCTGGTATCATTTTTATCGTGTTTATGTGTGGGTAGGTAGCCATCCGCCTAATAAACCCATGTGACAATGACTTTGCAGCGTTTTCGGTTTTGGTTTTGGTTTATTACTCTATGAATAATACACCTATACATCATATTCGCTCAGCAACATTTTTCTAATAGGTACCTCCTCCAAATTTTTTCTTTTACGTTTCAAGGTGCATAGATTCCAAAAAAGCAAAGTCCTTACGCCATCCGCCGTATCATACATATCAACTTTATTTTCGGTCTAAAAAATTAGTTCTTTCGCGCACAGGCTTCATTTGGGCCCTAGTTGTATCCCGAAACTTTACAGCCCGATCGGAATATACCCAAGGGTGTTATAGGTAAAAAATGGTGTTCGGTGTTTTCGTAACATGAGTTTGTGAGGTATCTTTTTCCGTGGTTTTTATGACGAGGAGACCGAATATGAAGTCGATTTTGCCAATGAATGGAAAATAGATGTTCTAACAAAGTTTCAGCCTTAAATTTACGTTAAATTTTGGTGTAAAATCGTCGTTCTTCCGCATTGGATCCTCATTTGGGAACACGTTTGGGTCGTAGTTGTGCTCCGAAGCTCGGCAACCCAATCGGAATACACCCAGGGGTGTTATGGGGGGGGGGGGGGGGATGGGTGTAAAAATAGGGGGTTTTTGAGGTTTTAGTGAACATTCGCTTGTGAAGTATCGTTTTCCATGTTTTTTAGGGCGAAAGACCGAATATGAAGTTGATTTTGACCGAAGAGTGAAGAATTGAGGTTGTAACGAAGGTTCAGCTCCCGAAATTCATTTTCTATGAGTCAAAAACCTTGGAAATTGTCTGGAACCACCAAAATACACAGAGCAGTAGAAGATAGATAGGTAGAAGCACAGTAACAGTAGAAGTAGTATCAACAGGTGAATCAAAACAATTAAATGGCACTTTCAATCATTAGAGATAATTTGTCAGAAAATAGGAGCCTAATTCGAGTTTTTGGGCGGCCAAAATTGGTGAAAACCACCAAAAATAGCTATTTAAGTTATTGCACATTTAAAGAAATAATAAATGAACATTTCTGTTAGTAGGTATGTCCATTAGAATAATAAACCCGTTAAACAGGTACTTCGCAGCGTTTTGGTTAATTATTCTGTGAATAATACCTACACCTATGTATTCGCTCAGCAACAAATTTTTATAACACCCCCTCAAAATTTTTTCTTTTCCGTTTCAAGGTGCGTAGATTCCAAAAATGCAATGTCCGTCCGCCGTCCGCCGTCCACCGTCCGCCGTCCGCCGTATCACGTGTACAGGCTTCATTTTCGGTCTAAAAAAATCGTTCTTTCGCACACATGCTCCATTTGGGTTCTAGTTGTGTCCCCAAACTTTTCAGCCCGATCGGAATATACCCAGGGGTGTTATGAGTGAAAATGTGTGTAAAAATAGGTACTTCTTGCGTTTTAGCAACATGTTAGTAACATGAGCTTTTAAGGTATCGTTTTTCATGTTTTTTGGGGACGAGAAGACCGAATATGAAGTCGATTTTGACCAAAGAATAGAAAATTGAGGTTCTGCCAGATGTTCAGCTCCCGAAATTGATTTTTTATAAGTCAAAAACCTGGGAAATCGTCTGAAATCACCATCAATTTGTAGAATAAAACTAGAAAAACGCTGTAAAGTCCTTGTCACATGGGTTTATTATTCTATTGGACACAGCTACAGAAATGTTGGCTGTTCATGTATTGCTTCTTTCATGCGTAATAATCGAAATAGCTATTTCTGATGGTTTCCAATAATTTTGGGCCCTAAAACACAAATTAGGTACGTTTTTTTTTTAAACCATCTTTGATCATTGGTAGTGCCATTTAATCGTCTTGATCCACGTGTTGACACTTTTTCCAGGGTTATTATACAAACAGATGGTGATTTCAGACGATTTCCCAGGTTTTTCACCCATAAAAAATCAATTTTGGGAGCTGAACATTTGGTAGAACTCAATTTTCCCCTCTTTGGTCAAAATCGACTTCATATTCGGTCTTCTCGTCCAAAAAAAACATGGAAACCGATACCTCAAAAGCTCATGTTACCAACATGTTGCTAAAACGCAAAAAGTACCTATTTTTACACACATTTTCACTCATAACACCCCTGGGTATATTCCGATCGGGCTGAAAAGTTTCGGGACACAACTAGGGCTCAAATGGAGCATGTGTGAGAAAGAACGACTTTTTTAGACCGAAAATGAAGCCGGTACACGTGATACGGCGGACGGCGTACGGCGGCGGCGTACGGCGGTCGGCGGACGGACATTGCATTTTTTGAATCTAGGCACCTTGAAACGGAAAACCAAAAATTTTGAGGGGGTGTTATAAAAATTTTTTGCTGACCGAATACATAGGTGTATTATTCACAGAATAATAAACCAAAAGTGTCAACAGGTGGATCAAGACGATTAAACGTACTATCAATGATCAGAGATAATTTATTTATTTAAAAAAAAAAAGAAAAAAAAGCGTACTTTATTCGTGTTTTGGTGGCCAAAATTGGAGGAAACCACCAGAGATAGCTATTTCAATATTATTCTATATGAAAGAAACAATAAATAAACAGCCAACATCTCTGTAGGTATGTCCAATGGAATAATAAACCCATGTGACAAGGACTTTGCAGCGTTTTTTCTATAAATTGATCCTTTCTGTGTTGTGTTCACGAACAATGGCCAGTTTGACGTCCTTCCGTGAGTATCTCATGACCGTTATATCTCACTGCTGTACTTCTCGTGAGCTTCCTCGGCGTATCCAAGACCGCTCTGACTGAGTGAGACACTCGCGATATGATTCGAAAATGGTAGGAATTAACTTGTGACAAGTTGATGATAAGACTTTCGGGAAGAGGCCAAATGCGATAGGGCGGCGTTGTTAGTTGACGAGGCACCGAAAACCGGCCTCATTTCCTGCTCTTGCCCTTCTAACACCCTCCACTCCACGATTCCTAATACCTTCCTCTACCACCACCCGCCGTATAATGTTACGTGACGGTTGATGAATGCTCTAACCCCGCCCTACCGTCCTCACGCACTAAGCCAAGAGATCAACAAAAACTTGACTCATCGTATCAACAATTAACCCGGCGTAAAACTCTACTGGCGTTACGTTTCACGCCTGTAAGGACGTGACTGCCGTAGGGGCTGCCCATAACTTTGGACTTTTGGGTCTTGCAAAGTGGAAAAACTGTTTATATTTTATGAGGAAAACCCTTCCCATTGCGTACTGTCGAGTTTTCCCGTCGTTAGTTTCCTTCTCAATAGAGTTCGTGAGCACCTTCCCTCACCTCATTTCCCTCTAAAGAATTCAACCGAGAAGTCCCTTCTACGTTTTCCTTTCGTTTTATTATTCTCTGAATAATACACCTTGTTTTCGTTTTGGAAATTTTTTTTGGACCTGCCCCTCAATTTATTTATTTTTTTTTTTTTTTTTACGTTTCAAGGTGTGTAGATCCCAAAAGTGCAATGTCCGTCCGCCGTACCATCGATATGTACCTTAATTATCTGTCTAAAAAAATCGTTCTTTCGCACACAGGCTCCATTTGGGCCTTAGTTATGTGCCTTTCCTCGGCAGCCTGATCGGAAAACACCGAGGGGTGTTAGGTATTTTTGAGGTTTTGGTGAACTTGGGATTGTGAGGTATCGTATCCAATTTTTTTTTTTTTTTTTCAGGCTGAGGTGACCAAATATGAATTTGATTTTGACCACTGAGTGAAGGATTGAGGTTCTAACGGTGTTCTAACTCTCAAAATTCAATATTTGTGGGTCATAAACTTGTGAAAATGGCTGTAATCACCAGAAATTTGTATAATAACACAGGATGTAGTAAATAGGTGATTCAAGACAGTTGAATGACATTAATCAAAAATAATTTGTCAGAAATAGCAACCTAATACTCGAGTTTAAAACCGTTAAATTAGCTTCATAAGTCTCTTCACTGAGGTCCCAATCGTGCTGTATTCAGTCGAGAATATTAAACTTACGTGACAACGACTTAGCAGAGTATTTTTTGGCAGGGATATGTCTACTGGGGTGGGCAACCAAAAACGTGTGTCCCATTTTGGTTTATTATTCTGTGAATGATACACCTATGTATTCGGTCAGCAAAAAATTTGTATAACACCCCCTCAAAATTTTTGGTTTATTATTCTCTGAATAATACACCTATGTAATCGCTCAGCAAAAAATTTTTATAACCCCCCTCAAACTTTTTTCTTTTCCGTTTCAAGGTGCGTAGATTCAAAAAATGCAATGTCCGTCCGCCGTCCGCCGTACGCCGTCCGCCGTATCACGTGTACAGGCTTCATTTTCGGTCTAAAAAAGTCGTTCTTTCGCACACATGCTCTATTTGGGCCCTAGTTGTGTCCCGAAACTTTTCAGCCCGATCGGAATATACCCAGGGGTGTTGTGAGTGAAAATGTGTGTAAAAATAGGTAATTTTTGCGTTTTAGCAACATGTTGGTAACATGAGCTTTTGAGGTATCGTTTTCCATGTTTTTGGGGACGAGAAGATCGAATATGAGGTCGATTTTGGCCAAGGAGTGGAAAATTGAGGTTGTACCAGATGTTCAGCTCCCAAAATTGATTTTGTATGAGTCAAAAACCTGCGAAATCGTCTGAAATCACCATCAGTTTGTAGAATAACACAAGAAAAAGTGTCAACACGTGGATCAAGACGATTAAATGCCACTACCAATGATCAAAGTTAATTTGAAAAAAAAAAAAAGATCGTACCTACCTAATTTGTGTTTTGGGGGCCAAAATTGGTGGAAACTTTCAGAAATAGCTATTTCAATTATTTCACATGAAACAAACAATAAATGTACAGCCAACATTTCTGTAGAATAATAAACCCCATGTGACAAGGACTTTGCAGCGTTTTTGTTTTCCGTTTCAAGGTGTTTAGATTCCAAAAACGCTGCAAAGTCCTTGTCACATGGGTTTATTATTCTATTATTTTATTGGTCTACAGAAATGCCGGCTGTTTATTTATTGTTTCTTTCATGTAAATTAATTGAAGTGGCTATTTCTGGTGGTTTCCACAAATTTTGGCCCCCAGAACTTGAATTAGGTAACTACGCTCCTTTTTTGACATTTTATGTCTTTACTTTGCTACATAAACTCGAAAATGTAACGCGGGACATGTATCGGAGAAGCGTCACGAAAATATTTCTGATGATTTTCGCTTACAACCGATTCGTTGCTACGGAACTTTATCTTCGCCAGTTATCATCGTACAAAAATCGTTCACCATTCGTTGGATAGCTCTCGATTTACCTAACCATATTACGTTAACCACTGCGGAGTGCGTGGCCAACAAGCTGCGGTATGAGCGTGATTGTTTAAATGAATGCGTATGAACTTCTCCGGTTATCATCGTATACAAATCGTTCACCACTCGTTGGAAAGCTCTCGATTTACCATTACATCGCAACCATCAACGAGCACAATCAAACGTAGTTATCATTGGTCTTATAAGACGGCACTCGTTGTAATAATCCAGTACGAAGTACGTGGTGTGGGTGCGGGAGGGGGCGCAAAGACATAAAATGTCCCTCGTGGTTGCGTACTCGTACGAAACCTGTACCCACCGTTTGTGTTACACAACGGTGTTTTAATAGGTTTTTTTTTTTCTTCAAATTACCCTTGATCATTGATTGTACCATTTAATCGTCTTGATCCACGTGTTGACACTTTTTCTTTGTTATTATACAAATTGATGGTGATTTCAGACGATTTCGCAGGTTTTTGACTCATAAAAAATCAATTTTGGGAGCTGAACATCTGGTACAACCTCAATTTTCCACTCCTTGGTCAAAATCGACCTCATATTAGGTCTTCTCGTCCCCAAAAACATGGAATACTATACCTCAAAAGCTCATTTTACTAACATGTTACTAAAACACAAAAAGTACCTATTTTTATACACATTTTCACTCATAACTCCCCTGGATATATTCCGATCGGGCTGAAAAGTTTCGGGACACAACCAGGGCCCAAATGGAGCATGTGTGCGAAAGAACGATTTTTTTAGACCGAAAATGAAGCCTGTACACGTGATACGGCGTACTGCGTACGGCGGACGGACATTGCATTTTTGGAATCTACGCACCTTGAAACGGAAAAGAAAAAATTTTGAGGGGGTGTTATAAAAATTTTTTGCTGAGCGAATACATAGGTGTATTATTCACAGAGTAATAAACCAAGTGTCAACACGTGGATCAAGACGATAAAAAATCAATTTTGGGAGCTGAACATCTGGTACAACCTCAATTTTCCACTCCTTGGCCAAAATCGACCTCATATTCGATCTTCTCGTCCCCAAAAACATGGAAAACGATACCTCAAAAGCTCATGTTACCAACATGTTGCTAAAACGCAAAAAGTACCTATTTTTACACACATTTTCACTCACAACACCCCTGGGTATATTCCGATCGGGCTGAAAAGTTTCGGGACACAACTAGGGCTCAAATAGAGCATGTGTGCGAAAGAACGACATTTTTAGACCGAAAATGAAGCCTGTACACGTGATACGGCGGACGGCGTACGGCGGACGGACATTGCATTTTTGGAATCTATGCACCTTGAAACGTAAAAGAAAAAAGTTTGAGGGGGTGTTATAAAAATTTTTTGCTGAGCGAATACATAGGTGTATTATTCATAGAATAATAAACCAAAAAAGGATCGTACCTACCTAGTTTGTGTTTTGGGGGCCCTAAATTTATAGAAACAATAAATGAACAGCCAACATTTCTGTAGGTATGTCCAATAGAATAATTAACCCATGTGACAAGGATTTTCACTAAAAAAATGTACTATACCACTATACCAATAAACAAACTACCTAATGACACGTATGGATAAACAATTTCGTATTTAAGGAAAAACGTAAGAAATTCAACTCGAGGTGGAAATACGTTTGTTTTTCGGATGAACCTTTTTTCTCTGAACAGGGAGGACTAGGTAAGTGTATTACCTAGTGCGCATTTGAAATTTGTTGCAGAGTCTGCTGAGGATCACTGGAGCAATAAACAACTATTATAGGTAGTAGAGCTGAAGTCATGAATTCGGTTACTTCTTTTTTCTGATTTACGTGTGTTATAAAGTGTTCACAATTCGCACAAGACGTGACATATATATTTCGTGATACGGAAAATACAAAAGTAATGAAATCTGCAATTACAATGCGTAATTGAAACCTAGACCACTTGTTGGCCCTCTCAACAATCAAAAGCAACAGATTCACCCCCTTTCTTCATCTTCTCTATTCCTGTAGTCTTGAGGATTTCTTCATTGTGAAATCTGGCTAAAGGCTTGGTGAGGATGTCAGACACGTTATCTTACGATGAAGAGGGCCACCCAATTTTGTTTGTGCGATTTCCAGACGATGGGTGCCGTTCACCTTGATTTCCAGCCCAGTCCGCATCTGAAAACCCTCGCACTGTAACCATTTCATTTTTTCCCGATGTTTTGGCGATTTTTAACTCGTAGTTCTGCGCAATTCAAGTACCGCACGACCCTTTTCGCACCTCGCCAATGAATTTTGCCTGGGTTTGATGAAAATTGTCCTGGTGTTGCTTGAGGCAAATACATCAACTTGCCCACAAGCCGCCTGGAAGGTATATTTTTCATCTCTTCCTTCTTGTCATTTGTCTTAGGGCAGTTCGCTTTGCTCAAACACTGGTGGGTTCCACTAGAGTTCTCACAGGTTTGTAATCCATCATTCCAAATTCGTTCAAAATTTCCTTGATGTACTTTGCTTGATTTAACTGTAGAGACCCATCGTCCATTTTCCGTACTTCAATACCGAGGATGTAATGTAGGAGCTCCATATCTTTTAGATCATAGTAGCTCTTGATCATTTCCTTTCTTTCGTCCATGGCGTGTTGACTGGAAGTTATCAGGATTAAATCATCGACATATACTGATATTATTCTGAAGCTGTCATTCTTCTTTAGATAGTAAATACAGGGCTCCGCTTGCATTGTTTCATCCCCCCTCCTGTAATTTTTGTCCAGTGTTTCATACCAGGAGCAGCCTGACTGCCTCAACCCTCACAGGCTTTTAATCGATCTGTAAACATTTCCTTCAGAGCATGGTTCTGTTACTCCTTCTGGTATTTTCATATAAATCTCCTCCATCTAAGCAGGCAGTTTTAATTTCCAATCCGCCAATTTGAGAACGAGTCTCACTGAAGGAAGGCTGATCACAGGACTACACGGTTCATCAACGCCTGGCTTTTGCGTGAAGCCTTGAGCTACGAGCCTTGCCTTGTACATCTCTATGTTCCCATCGGCCAGGTATTTCTTCCTGAAAACCCATTTACATCCCAGTGCTGTTTTACCGGGTGGTACCTACCTAAATCAGTTAATTCCCAAACCATCTTTGCTGTCAGCCAATTCTTTTGGTTTATTATTCTCTGAATAATACACCTATGTAATCGCTCAGCAAAAAATTTTTATAACCCCCCCTCAAACTTTTTTCTTTTCCGTTTCAAGGTGCGTAGATTCAAAAAATGCAATGTCCGTCCGCCGTACGCCGTCCGCCGTATCACGTGTACAGGCTTCATTTTCGGTCTAAAAAAGTCGTTCTTTCGCACACATGCTCCATTTGGGCCCTAGTTGTGTCCCGAAACTTTTCAGCCCGATCGGAATATTCCCAGGGGTGTTGTGAGTGAAAATGTGTGTAAAAATAGGTACTTTTTGCGTTTTAGCAACATGTTGGTAACATGAGCTTTTGAGGTATCGTTTTCCATGTTTTTGGGGACGAGAAGATCGAATATGAGGTCGATTTTGGCCAAGGAGTGGAAAATTGAGGTTGTACCAGATGTTCAGCTCCCAAAATTGATTTTGTATGAGTCAAAAACCTGCGAAATCGTCTGAAATCACCATCAGTTTGTAGAATAACACTAGAAAAAGTGTCAACACGTGGATCAAGATGATTAAATGGCACTACCAATGATCAAAGTTAATTTGAAAAAAAAAAGATCGTACCTACCTAATTTGTGTTTTGGGGGCCAAAATTGGTGGAAACCATCAGAAATAGCTATTTCAATTATTTCACATGAAACAAACAATAAATGTACAGCCAACATTTCTGTAGAATAATAAACCCCATGTGACAAGGACTTTGCAGCGTTTTTATATTGCTGCTGACCAAAAAACAGCCAAAAAGTCAGTCTTGATAAAAGTCAGGTCTTTTAATTGTGTTCCGATCTCTTAGCTTCATTAAAATTTCGTCTCTTTTGCTTTCTTTGTTTGCTTCCTGTTGTGCACTACCTTGTTCTTGTTCTTCATGGTCCTGTAAAAAGTTCACATAAGAAGTCAGCTCTGCCCATATTGATGGAGGGTATTTGGTACTGCACATATATAAATGTGATGGAAAAATGAGCAAGTCTGATCTACTGTCTGAACTGCTGAACCTGATAACTCCCATAATCAGGTGCCATGGGGAGACACAAGCAAAACACTCGCGATCTGATTAAAACAAGTTTATTTTGATTACGACGGTTGACTTAGAAAACTCGAACTTGAAACTAGGAATTAGACAGAACATTCCCCCTCGAAGGTATTCACAGTGCTATAATCAGAAATCGATCTTAATACCTGGCGATTATAAAATGCGACTAGCAGAGCAACTACTCACAACAGACTGCGGAGTGGAGCCTCAGGGTGTGCGCTCCCCTCCAGTTTTCAATAGTTTGTTAAAGTGCATGGAGGGGTTCTATGAGCGACACAATTGGTGTTTTCGAGTACTAAAGGAAACTGATAAATTCAGTAGGAATAATCATAATGTTTTAGTAATATGAGGACGTGGTTTCAGTCGGGTTCAGCAGTTCAGGCGATACATCAGGCTTGTTCGTTTCTTCATCACATACATATTCGTATATATATATATATATATATATATATGTGTGTGTGTGTGTGTGTGTGTGTGTGTGTGTGTGTGTGTGTGTGTGTGTGTGTGTGTGTGTGTGTGTGTGTGTGTGTGTGTGTGTGTGTTACGGTGAAAGCCCAGAGCCTGTCGAAAGCTGAGTCTCACCGGCGACTGTTGACATCCACCAAAACTGATGACATGATCGTGGTCAAAAGTCCGGAATTCGGGCTTCCACCCGTGAATGTAGGCAACCACCACCAACGAGCGGTGGAAGTCCAAACTATGCTGCGTTCTCTTGATGTATCTCGCAAAGAGCTCAGTTATCTGCGGTTCCGTTTGCTGAAGTCTTTCGTGATGTCCGAAGTGTCATGTGATTCGAAAGAGGTAGCAACAATGACCGTCGTGTTTTGACTTGATTGACCGTTTTTACATTATTGACAAAATTATTATGGAGGAATTAGCAATGAATAAATTTAAAACAACTCCTCATGATTTTTTGCGTAAATCTCTAATCAAACGCTTGCATACGAGTCTGCAACACATTTTATGTCCCAATGGGAATTTAGGGATAATTTACGGTATCATTTACGGGTTGCAAGATTACCACGATCCGGGTTACATGGTGGTGCAAGGTTACCACATTCGATTCTAGTAAGTAATGACTTTCTTCACTAGTCTGTTGCTGACTACCTTGTTTACCAGCCTTTTTTTCATCATGCTCAGCTCAGCTACCGCGCCGGCTTGGTGATTGTTAACAATCATCGGTGAAAGCCCGACGTACAACGAGATTTCGGGATTTCACCAAGAGGATCTGTGATTCTTGACTATCACCGGTGATTGCCTGATATTCACCAAGCACTGCACTTTCACCGTAACATATATATATATATATATATATATATATATATATATATATATATATATATATATATATATATATTCTAAATACGTATTTGATAAATTTGGTTTGGACGATACGCCGGGCGAGGTCGCACGCGACGGAGTCCCAAGGTTGACACAACCTTCCTAGCTCTCACTAGGAGCGGAACCTACACAAATTTATAAGCCATCTGGATTAGGCCTGGCTGGTTATTACTGTTTCCGAGTTAATGAGGGGACGAGTCGGAATCCAAAGCCACCCCTCCGTACTGAAACGGGTTAATCATTCGAAATACTATGGTAGCAGTTAACGTTTTATAACATCTGTTTCTTGAATTACCGACTTTTGTTTCAATATCCAATTATCTTTTCCGTACGAGTGACCCGACGGTGGCGGCAGTTGTTTGAAAGATCAAAAGTACCGAGTGAGGCGGATCTCTAATTGGAATTTCTAACCGTTTAAGATTGTTTTCAGAAGGAGCACCAACGCTGATTGTTAACTTCAAAAAGATCTGAATGAGAACGGAAGGGGGGGGGGGGGGATCACAAGAAAAGCTCTTATTAAAATATGCAGGATTCAAGGTAATTGGCATCAAGGCAAAAATGGAGGCGGTCGAAGGGAGGGGTTGGTGGTAAAGCTAAGTTAAAGGTCTTGGAAGAGCGGAGTTCAGTAGGAGATGTGTTGGCGTGAGTGGGGGTGGAGCAAACACCGAAAGCCTTCCCGAGGAAAGAGAGGGGTTTCCGGGGAAACTGCTGAAATTTAAGTGGAGACTCCGCTCCGCCTTTTCACAGTGCAAAATACTCTATTGTTCTCATCCGAGTTCGTTAGAACGGCTACCTCATGCTGAGTTCCCGTTACAGGTCGACGCGTGATGTTTGGAAAAGTTTCTGGATTGTCGGTAAAACTTGGATGTTCCTTAGGCTGCTGCTGTTTTTGGTTTATTGTTCTACACTTATGTATTCGCTGAGCAACAAATTTTTGTAACTCCCCCTCAAAAATTTTTCTTTTACGTGTCAAGGTGGGTGGATTCCAAAAATGCAATGTCCGTCCGCCGTTCGCCGTTATCTTCCATATCTACTTCATTTGCGGTCTAAATAATTCGTTCTTCCGCACAAAGGCTCCATTTGGGCCCTAGTTGTGTCCCGAAACTCTGTAGCCCGATCGGAATATACCCAAGGGTGTTGTGGGCGAAAATGGGTGTAAAAATAGGGTTTTTTGGTGTTTTAGTAGGTAACACGAGCTTGCAAGGTATCGTTTTCCATGTTTTTTTAGGACGAGAAGACCGAATATGAAGTTGATTTTGACCAAAGAGTGGAAAATTGAGGTTCTAACGAAGTTTCAGCCTTAAATTTACGTTAAACGTTGATATAGAATCATCGTTCTTCTGCACACAGTTTGGGTCCTCATTTGGGAACACATTTGCGTCCTAGTTGTGCTCCAAAGCTCGGCAGCCCGATCGGAATACCCAGGGGTGCTATGGGAGAAACATGGGTGTAAAAATAGGGGTTTTCGAGGTTTTAGTGAACACGAGCTTGTGATCTATCGTTTTCCATGTTTTTTACTGCGAGAAGACCGAATGTGAAGTTGATTTCGACCAAGAAGTGAAGGATTGAGGTTGTAACGAAGGTTAAGCTCCCGAAATTTATTTTGTATGAGTCAAAAACCTGGGAAATTGTCTGAAACCACTACAAATTTGTATAATAACACTAGAAGTAGTATTAGCAGGTGAATCAAGACAATTAAATGGCACTGTCAGTGTTCAAAGATAATCTGTAAAACAAAAAGAAAAAAAGGAGCCGATGTCGTGTTTTTGGGGGCCAAAATTGGTGGAAACCATCTAAAAATATTATATTTCAATTATTGCGCATGAAAGAAACAATAAATGAACAGCCAACATTTCTGTAGGTATGTCCAGTAGAATAACAAACCCATGTGACAAGGACTTTGCAGAGTTTAGTTAAGATTTGGCGCCTACTCCAAAAATTTTGTTATATTGCCTTTGAATAAATTATGTACGTTTGTTCAGTATAAAAATTATTCTTTACTTTTTAGTTTTATACAGCTTTTTTGAAGTCGGCTTTGTGTTTTGTTAAAAAAAATTATTGTTTGCTTCTTAGTGCTATATTTTTAGTAATACCCATCATGCTGTCAAGTACTGGTACCGTAATTACTGGGGCGTCCGCAATCTTAGGCAGGCTAGTTTCTATCGTAAAATCGTGCAATGTGTGTCAATTCACTAGAAATCGAAGAGTATAACCGGCCTAGAACAGGCCCATACTACCTTTTTACTTAGAAAACTAGTATGGGACCACGGGGGGATGATCCGCTTTCATTTGGAGAGATTCTTCGAAGTCGGTCCACTAGTTTCAGAATAATCGCTTATCATATCGTTATTCCTGTTCCTGTTTTTTTTTTTTTTCCTGTTGGCTACTACTGGCTACATCTTTGCAAAAATAATGGGACCACCGCAAAAATGATGGGACCGGACCGATGATATTTTTTCATTTGTAAGAAGATTAATTTAAATCGGTTCAGTAGTTTCGAAATAGTAGAGAAATTCAGTAGTTTCCTCCTTTTTTAAGTCAGTTAAAAATTAGTGTTTTACACCCCCAACACCACCTCCAGTCAAATTTGGGATTACTGTACTGGGGTTACGGGAAGAGATCGCCTCCGCAGCTTCATACCATTCAACCCTTCATTTCCAC
This sequence comes from Leptopterna dolabrata, assembly GCA_954871275.1. NCBI lineage: Eukaryota > Metazoa > Arthropoda > Insecta > Hemiptera > Miridae > Leptopterna > Leptopterna dolabrata. The sequence goes on from OX940975.1 coordinate 63,212,977, forward strand.
CCTTTTTGCCGGCATCCTATCTCCTTTTGACCATCTGCATTATTCAAGAACGAGGCTAGGCGTAATTTTCAGTATTTTATGTCTTATTCCAAAAGCATCCCTTTTGGTGGTCCTTGGGGCTCAAATTGAATAATATACCTATTATTGTACTCGTCGAAAACCAGCTACCCCCCCCCCCCCTCAACTTCCTACGGAAATAACCCTGTAACTATACTAGCGGAAACAACTGTACTAGTGGAAATAACCCTGTAAATTCGATGCTCATAGTAATGATTTACCGAGATGGCCTTATATAAAATGACGTAACCAACAAGCAGCGGACGTGTGCTCAGAGGAAAGAAATATTTTCAATATGTTGAAGTTGTGATGAGAGAGAGCGGGATTAGGTCGGACAAGGGAAGTCGAGAAGTAATATATCGCATGGATGCTTGACAAAGATGGATTGCAAACATCACCCAGAATCCCCTCGTTCCGTATTTAATTGTTCGGCTAACTTGTAGTCACTCTCTTCCATGTGTACACACATTTCCCCCTTCAAGATCTCTGGTGTGTTTCCTCCTTTTCTAAATCATTCGCTTTTGCCCCAAAGGACGGTGCTCATATTGATCTCGCCGTGCCCTCGAGGGCCTGAATAAAATATAGTTGGGGTTTGTAGCTAACGAATCAAAGTCCGACAATTTCAAGCTATGTAGTACTCATGTGCACACCGTTCTGGAGACATTAGTTGTATTAATTCAGGTAGTCGATTTCTCGGCTGTTCTAGATATTGTGTTTGTTGGAGTCCTGAATCAGAATTTGAAGTTTGTGCAAACAAAATTTCTGGAGTGTTCCGAGATATTCCCAAAAAAACAGAAAAATTTTAGCAGCTTTTCCAGTTTTTTGCCCGTAACTATGCATTTTATCGAAATACCTGTGCAAAAAGGTTAAAGCATTCAACAGTTAATATAAATCTCATCTTAGTTTTCGAATGTAGGACCAGTGATTGATGAGCTGGATCAAGTTGAAAATTGACGAAATTTGCGTGTTTCGCAAAAAATAGCGTTCTTCGTCATTGTTTTTTTCTTCCTTTTTTTTTCAGATAACTCATAATCTACGCATTTCTCAAAGAAACGCACCATGTACAAATTGAAAGAGCATTCAATTCTCTATGTAGCACATGTAGATTCCGAATAGTTGAGCGGCCGTTAGACGCTCGGACTTGGTGGAGGAGTATTTCGGTCGTAGCTGCCACATTCAAACCCCGTTCATCCCTTCGACTGGTTTGATTCGTCCAACACCTACCGTTATAACAGTACCTAATGGAACTTATAAACAAATTGTAGGCTTTTTTGTATTCTTGGGGTACGAGGGATATAAAAATTGATAGTTCTTTATGCCGGAATTAGAATTGTTGATCAGATCGAATGAAAAACTATAATAATTAGACAGTAAAATTGACCCTTTTTTTAATAAACACGTAATAATAAGATAACGTCCCTAGATAGTCGTTTCGCGGGGGGCTATTACCCTGAAGGCCCCAGTCCTTGAGATGGTTGTGCATATGGAGCAGATGGCTGCTCCTCTGTCTGGTGATCTGAAAGAAAAATGCATGATCACTATCTTAAGCAAGGTCAAGAAAGAGTTTTCTCCTATGTCTACGAATGTTACAAATTTGGTAATTTTTTACCCATTTTATTAAATTTTTTTATGAGCTGCAAAAACTCGGATTTTACAATGTTTGTATTCCATAATTGCTTTGAACTTATTAGGTACTGTATTCCCCTATTTGTATTACAATTACAGACCTTTAGGCAAAATCTAGGATTTCGTTCCATAGCCAAGTTTAGGTATCATTTTGAAGGTCTCATTTAAAAAAATGTACCTACACTTAGTAACTGTATAAAACATTTTTAAATGTAGAAATGGGTTCAAAATGTCAATTCCCTAAAATTGAGGTATTGCACGATAGGAGGAGATAAAACTACGTTTGGAAAGGTCACTCGGCAGTTGTACTAACTTGAAACAAAGTGCCTATTTGGCGACAAATTCCCAAAATGAAATAACGCGACGGTAGAGACTGAGCGCCTACTTGTATACCAGTTCGTTTAATCTCCAGTGTTTGATGTTTCCACGAACCTTCGGGGGTGAAACTTTGCCAGAAACATGTCTCTCGAAATGAGTTTCCCTGAGAATGCCTTCGGCGGAGGAGTTTCCCCTTGTAGAAATTCTCCTTTGTGGAAAGGGGGGGGGGGAGGAGGGGGGAAAGAAGGCGAATTTGAAATTACCCCCATCTTCCCCCTCATGTTTGTGGCTTTAATCAATAAATAATTTAATTCGCGAAGGGGAGCCTCCAACCCGAGGGAGTCGAATCGTTTCGGATTGTCGGATAGGAAAGGGCGGTAGTCTGGAAAGGAGGCTCCCTGGGAGCAATCATTGACGCAATTGTCATTCTGAAGAAGGTTCTCGAGTGCCTCGCCGCAAAGCCCGCCTCCATCCACCTCCCCTTATCAGTCGCTATCAGACCCTTATCAGATCTTATCAGTCTGGGATTTCCGTGATGAGCGTCCGGAGACCTCGTTCGCACTCAAGTTGACACTTGTCGCCACCTCGCTTCTTCCCCGCATGTAGCATTGTTAACTCCTTGGTTTTCCAATCTCTAAGTTGATATCCTCGACTCCCAGCACTTTCTGTGTGTATATACGTTTAAACAGGGCCTAGCAAATCTTTTCTGCCAAATTTTTGAGGTTCGTTTGCATAAACTCCATGTAGACCTTCCGAGTTTCACAGATAGAATTTGTTACACACATTATAGTAAACAGGTACCTACCATGTTAGAACACACCGGTCGAGCGAAATTTGAGAAAAAAATTTTGAAGTAGGTACTATGTTAAAAAATACTCTCCAACTGGAAAATACCGTAGTCCGAAATTAGAATATATGTGGGTGTACCTACCTGTATTTCTATCACCCGGTATCATTTTATCTCATGCAAATTTTTCTCAAATGTGAACTGAACCGCAACAGGTGCCTGTAACTGGCGAACTTAAGAAAACTTCGCTGTTCTCTTTGCCTCATATACCTCATTAGGCTTACATAAACTTTTTACGGTTTTTGCTGTGGGCCTGGAAACATGATTTTAAGTTCAGTAACGGCGTCTTGAAAATTGCAACCACCATTTTTTCACCCACACATCTCCGGTTTATGATGTGTTTCCTGCCAATCGGGAAAGGAATTTTCGGTTTATTATTTTCAATAATGAACCTTTGGAATCGAGCATGAAAACAAAAATTTTAACCCCTTCTCCCCCCTCAAAATTTGATGGTTTACGTTTCAAGAAACGTAGAATCCGAAAATGCAATAACAAAATTTCTTATGTCCCCCGTACGCCGTACTTCTCACTTTTCTTAGTTACCATGAACCGAAATCAATGAAATTTGGTTTGTAGGTCCCGTTTGGGGTCTAGTTGGTCCGCGAAGCTCGGTGTTACCGTCAGTCATCTCTAAGGGGTGAAAAATAGGGGTTGCAATTTTCAGAACGCCGTAGCTCGAAAACTTTCAACAGTAGGGTATGTTTTTTTTAACTTTTTTAAATTGATCTTGAACTAAAGAATTTTTTGAGACCACCTGGAGCATTGTACCACCAGCCATTCGTCTACACCGAAAAGCTACGTTAACATGATCGTGAATCAAACAGTACCTATAAATCCGGCCCAGATATCATTGCCAGGGAGCACCTGATTATAAACACGTATGGCTGTACGAAGTCGAGTTGGTTGTACTATGATATTATTCCATTTGACAAATGATGGCTCTTTTGGATTTTGTTGATACCTTGCACCTTCTTTTGTTGCACCTTGAACAAACTCGAGTATTATAGGGTAAATTATGGTACAAAGGTTTATTATTTACCTTATGCTTCATGAATAACTACAAATAACTAATCATTGAGATATTGAATCCCACGCATTTGCATGAAACTTTAATTCCTGCGCTGGCTCCAGCACTCCATTTAGGGCTTTCCTGGAAGGAGCTGGAGGGTATTGACCACAGAAAACAGTTACCTACGCAGAAGGGGTATCAATACAGGTAAATAATAATCCGTTGTGTAATAATTTGCAGTTTTTTTATTCTCCGTTTTTGGGTTAAAGACTAACGTGAAGTAGTTAGCGCGCAAAAACGTGTTTTTGGGTTATGTAGAACAATTTTTATTTCAGATTCGGGATTATTCTTCGGAAATATAGCAAAATCTCCGTTTAAGGAAAATAGGTGGTGAGGAGGGTTCGAGGACACTTTCCATGAGGAGCAAATTTAGTCTCATAAAAACGATAAGATAGCGACTTATAATATATACGGTTTAGAAATACTGGAAATATTTCATGGCGTTTGTCAAGGTTCAATCGTACATTTTATAAGCTCACCTTTGTGTCAGTTCCCAACTCTGTTCTATTACTGTAGTCAACCGTCTGAAGAGTGGGTTCCGGGCAGTTGATGTGACCCGTTATTACGAGTATTCACCACGCAGTTGATTTGGCTTTTTAAAACACGAATACTTGGTGAGACTTATCATTCTGTCTAACTGCACGAACTTCATGGACCTAGGCTAGCTGCTGTTATATCCCCTTCAATCATTATGTCAGTGCTAATTATGACGCAGTGCTAATTATCATCGAGTGGAGCTGAGTAGTTCTGTTTCAGGTAACATACCGCCCGACTAAGTTCTCTGACATGTTTTTTTTTCTCGCTGAAAGTTCACTCTCACTCAAACATCTAATTATTTGATACGTCCAACGGAAGTGGTTTGTATAAATGAACCGCAAGTGTGTTCAACTCCTGGTATTGTACGGAAGTGAATGCCTCATGTTGTAATGGCTTTTTAAGCGTATCCCTCTCTGCTTCAACAATGGTGAAATCCCCCTCCCGCAGCCAACCAACCATTCCACTTCGTGATTCTTGGCGCTAAGAAGGAAGTTGTTCGAGCAATATTTGCCCGAGTTCTGCCTCTTTTTCTCTCGTTGAAGGTTGGGAGTTGAAATATTTAATGTGTTTACCCGGTTGGAGCTTGACTTTCCTACGAACTCTCACCTTCCCTTCGAACGCAATAAACTATTAAAGCGGCGTGTTTGAAAATGTGTTGTAGGGACTGTGGTTTTTCCGGTATCAATAAGAAATGTGATGTAATGAACTTCAAATGCCCTCAAACCATTTTTGATGAAGGTGAACCTTTTCTATGTCGGCCTCCTGCTTGTATCGTCGAGTTTTCTGTTTTTGTTTCATTCTCAAAATATAACTCAAACAAGATTTTATCGATTTCTTGTGATCAATAGGAGAGTATAAGCTAAGCAATGTTACGGTTTCGGCATTCCTGATCCACGGATTGGGCACACGTCATCAATAATTTGTCTGCTTCTGCACATACGCGGAGAGAAAAAGTTTGCGCCAACCACAGGAACTAGGGAATGAACTTAGGATAAAGGACAGGCTTCTAATTTGCAATAATAATCGCATCTATGAGGCCGGAAATGACGCTGTTACTTTTATTTTTATCCTATACCTACTGACCAAAATGACAGCTTTCACAATGTTTTTCGCAGTGTTTTTCGCTGTTGCCTCGCAATGCTTGTCGCTGTTCGTGATCATACTAACAGTGCTGCAAATTATTACACAAAGGTTTACTATTTACATGCATAGATGCCCCTTCTGCGTAGATCACTGTTTTCTGTGGTCAATAGGTACCGACCTTCTTGCTCCTCCCCCCCCCCCCCCTCCCCAGAAAGCCCTAAATAGAGTGGCGCTAGAGCCGGCCAGGGAATTACAGTTACATAACAAATATGCGGTAGATTCAAGAATTCTATAATTATTATTTATCGTGATTCATGAAGCCTAACTTTAATGCTCAAGTTACAAAAGTGGGTACCCGCCTGTCAACAAAATCCAAAATAACCATAATTCTTCCAGTGAAATAATATCACGGAACAACCAACTCGAATTCATGCAGACATGCGTGATTACAATCCTGTGCTCCCTAGCAATGATATCTGTGCTGGATTTATACCGTTTCATTCACGATCATGTTGACGAAGCTTTTCTATGCAACTTTAGGGCCTTACTTTGAACGAACCACTGGGCGGACAAGGCTCCGGGCGATCTCAAGAGATTCCTCAGTTCGAGACCATTTAAAAAAAATAACAAAATCGACATAACAAAGTTTGAGGGGTTTCGAGGTTCAGTCATGCCACTTGCTGATAAAAATATAATTCGGGGTCAGGTAGAGAATAAAATCCTTGAATGAACCTCGAAACCCCTCACACATTGCATTCAACATTTTGCAGTCGAGAAATCCAGCCTTATTCGACATAACGGCGCCCTGGAATGTCAACCTCTACATTTCACCCCTTAGGGCCGATTTCACCAACATTTTTAATCAAGGTTAGACGATCCTAATCACGATTTACGTTGCTTAATCATGGTTAACAGAACTGTTCGATTCCACCACACTCGGTTTAGCATTAACCATGATTAAGAACTAATCGGCCGATTTTGGTCGATTAGGGTTCTTAACCACAATTAGACAACCATTTTGGTTTATCATGCAACGAAACTACGTCAAATACGTCTTTCTTATAGTGATATCGGTATTATATTTACACCTACGATGCCTCGCGCATTAGTGCGTGCTTTCGAATTATCATTCCAAGATGAAGATGATACTGTCGACCATCCTAAATAGACAAGGGAAAGCAGTGAAGATTTCATCGACTTTTCAATGCGGTACCGACTATCAAAACAACTGTTCTCAGCGTACTGGAACAAATAGAAGGCCGTCTAGAATCCCGCCGACTGCCAAGTAAGTTACATGCAGAACATTAATAGAAAATAATGTACCTACATGTAACTGCATATTATTTTCGCATGTGTAACTGTACCTGTTACAAGTTATTGTGCATGTAGGTAAACCATGAGATGACAAATTTGAAATATTTAGGTGCGCACTTATACTAGACTGGACTTCTATATGCAATTGTTTTTTCGAATAATGATCATAATAAATAACAGTAATCTCTAGGTAACATTTTTGAAGTAGGTGTAACAGTATCTAGAGGGACAGTAAGTAATGCTTTTCATAACGAGGTTATTCTTTGCAAATCTTTTTTACCTTTAATCATTACGCCCAAAAACTTTTTGAAAATATATATTATAAAGCCACAGGAATTTGTAGTATTTATGTACAATTCGGCAATACTGGAACGTACCTATTTACGTATATAATGAAAACCAAAATGTGTTTTTTTAGGCGCTGAGTAATTGATTTATTAAACCTATTATCACTATTTCTTTTCAGATTCGCAAGACAACCAAATGGAAATGGAGAGGATGAATAATGAAAGGCGAATTTGAGTTTTCACGTTGTATTGTTCTAATAAATAAAACCTTTTTAATTGACATTTCTCAATCACCCAAGCTTTGGCAAGTTCATTTTAGGAGGTACCTACCTACATCATAAATTTTAAAGTCAAAAACACTGTGTAACGGTGAATTGATAGTAAATAATCAAAAAACAGGAATTGCTATTTAGGTCCTAATGGGTATGTAGGTTGTGAAATATAATCGTACCTACGGTAACAAAGTTCTCAAGTAAAAGGTAGAAGAGTAATTCTGAGTAGAGAGTTGAATTCGTCGCATATTCACAGTTTTCTTGCACTCAACATAGTAGTTATTTTTTTAGGAGCTCTACAAGTAAATTTTCATTCGACACTTCGAAAGCTGGATCCCCCTTCCTTTTTTTTGGGGTTCATTATTAATGTTATACCTCATGATAATAGAAATGGCATAGAAAACAATCACTAAAATGACAGGCGATTGAGTCTTGACAGCACTAAATAACCTGGTTTTGTTATAACCTCATTACACCACTGCCTTGTTGATACGGAACATATAGCATCCATAGTGAAGTAAATTGTGGTTAGCTAACCAAGATTAGTGGGATCCATGATTTGCATGGTGGAATCCAAACGACGTTAATCACGATTAAAAGGTTTGGTTAACTCAAATCTTGATTAGCTTAATCACGATTAGTGAGTTTTTGGTGAAATCGGGCCTTAGTCCGTATGACAGTAGTCAGACTGACAGTAACGTCGAGCTTCGCGGACCAACTAGTAGGTAGAATCCGAAAATGGAGTTCAAAGATTTCTGTCCGTCCGCCGTACCTCGCACTCTCCTTAGCATGAGCCCAAATGTTATGATATTTGGTTTGTAGGACCCATTTGGTGTCTAGTTGGTCTCCGAAGCTCGGCGTTATTGTCAGTCACCTGTGAGGGGTGAAAAATATGGGTAAACATTTTCAGAACGCCGCGCCGTAGCTCGAAAACTTTCAATAGAAGGGTATGGTTTTTTAGTTTTTAAATTGATCTTGAACTAAAAAAAAATTTTGAGACCACCCGGAGCATTGTCTGCAGCCGTTCATTTGCACCGAAAAGCGCTGTCAACAACATGATCGTGAAAGAACCGGTATAAATCCGGCCCAGATAAATATCATTACTAGGGAACACCTAGTTATAATCACGGATTGCTGTATGAAGTCGAGTTGGTTTGTTCTGTGGCTTTTTAGATTTTTTTGATAGGTAGGTACTCTTGTATCTTGAACAAACGTTAGGCTTCAGAATAACAACTAATAATTGTTAATGATTGAATTATTGCATCCCGCGCATTTTTATTAAACTATAATTCCCGGGCCGGCTCCAGTACTCGATTTAGGCCTTTCCTGAGGGGAGCGCGATGGTAGGTATTGACCATGGAAAACAATTACCTACACGGAAGAGGCATCTATACAGGTAAATAATAAACCGTTGTGTAATAATTTGCAGCGTTTTCAACATTTGTAAGCCCTCCCTGGAAATACGGACTGTGGTAAGCGCCAGTCCTCCATTGTTCTCTAAAAAATCATCCATTACGTCGATCCCTTGATGAACAAATAACAGGAGAACCCCCCTCTCCCTCCCCCCGCCACATTATTCCATCTCCTCCATCCGCTCCGACAACGGTCCTTTTTCCATCATTCAGAAACTCCATTTTTTTTCTTTACTGCCCCTCCTCCGTGGCGGGGTCCAACCTTTTGTGACATATTGGAAGATAAATGGTCAAATATCTGAAATGTCACAACAGCGTGCTGCGGCAGCAGGCGTCAAAGAAACCCACATCATTATACCGTATAAATTGTTTAAAACGGCGGCTGGCAACATACAGCCAGCCACTGCATTCACAATCTCCGGCTCGCTTGGAGTGTTATGGGAAAAATGCATAGGTTGATGTGACTTTGTAACGTACTCTATAGCTTAATGAGCGCCAGTTGGAACGGACACTTTTCTCGGTCTCATAACGGTGTAATTGCCTACATTTATCTACATTTCGTGAGTCGGTTGAAAGTCGGGTAATTTAAACATGGTATAACAATTCTTCTAACAAACCATCAAATTAAATTAGTATGCAAATTCTTCATGATGAATCCTATAACCTTGAGCTGAATCCCAATAATTCTAAATTATACCGGAAGTCTCTTTGTATGTTGTACAAGCGAAGCGTAGCGAGATATGACATCGGAATTGCCCCTTCAAGACCTTGGGCGATTACGCCTGCAGTGCACAGAGGTATAGCTGGTCCCGGTACCCCTGAATCGATAACCCCACTCAAATACCGAAAAACGTCTTATTTTTAGGAAGTGAGTGGGCTCTGAAGACGGAGGGGCACCGAACCAGAACACAGAGCCAACAGATTTTTCAGCAAAGGCTTATCTCTCCGTAAACTTTTAATGAACGTTCTATCGTCGTACGAAAACGTCGAAAATTTCGACTGTCGAATAATTAGCCTCCGAATTCATGTGGTACAAAAATAAAGTAAACTAAAAACAACGAAACAATAACCCGTCGGCCGGTTTCTACTTGAATGGAGAAGCTATTGACTAGAAGCCAAGTACTTATCTGTGTGTTAGGGCGCAGGTCATTTCGCAAGAACAAGAACAGCAAACAGGACAAAACGCACTTAGGTACCACAAATCCAGATCGGTCACAGAAACCGGACCGAACGCAGACGCGCGAAATTCGACGCAAAAAATGAAAAACTGACAACATACCTACTCAACAGAGAAAGCGAATGTGATTCACGAGAAAACAAAAACACATCGAAAGATATAAGCATTTCGTATCGAGATGACAAGTTGAATCGAAGGGCTAGAATCGATTGTGAACAATAACGATTTTTGGGTGGAAATCAGATTCTGGGGACAGGGCTCAAAGTGGGCGTGGCGCACTACATTTTCATTCGACTGAGCATGCGCGGACGGGCCACTTTTCTCAGTTGCCAATAGGTCCCAGGGCCTGCCAGTTTCGGGAGCCCAGGTTTCAATTTCGATTGCAGGACATCGATTACTGTATCTGTATTCCGATAACATGCTTGGTCCCAGCTACAGGCAAACTACAGCTAACATGAAGGAATGCCATGGATGCTCTACTAAAACACTGAATATCCATAGCCAGAGAAATCTCGCGGGACTTTGTGAAAAAAGCTAGGTGCAGTGCACGGAGGGAAATTCAAATGCCTACTGAACAGATGTTTGGATTTTTTTGAATTATTTATATATTTTTATTTATTCCCCCCCCCCCCCACTCCTAGTGTTTTTGGGTGCCGATGCAGTGGCCCAAGTGGCTTTATCGACGCAACGCCTCTGTTTTTAGGCTCACCCTATTCAAACACCAAAATCTGAGTAGGAAGGTAGATACTATTCTCGGGAGACAAGTTACACATTATGATGTCAACCAACACTGCCTCTCATAATTATGTTTGGTGCTTTCTACACAAATTTATTATCTACCTTTCTGCTTGGAGGTTGAAAGATCGAAAATCGTTGTAACACGCATGTTTGTGTCAATATTTAACCAGTGTTACGAATCATGTAATCATTCATTTAGTTGATTTTGGTTCGGACGTTGGCGTCCTATCGGACGTGTTGTTGTGATTCCATTCCACACGTCATGAAGTACACTACCGTGTATCCCCCCTACCCACCATCACCACCTATCCACTCGAAGCCAGTATATAGGTAAGCGCCACTGTCTCGGGCTAAATCCGCATCTGTCAGCGCCCTCCCGGAACCATTGTTGGACGATTACTGATCCCGCGATCCCTCGAAAAACACATGCGATCGATCACAACGGCGCCAATACAACCAATACATCAGACGCCTCCGCCGGCGAATAAAAAGGAAGTTTGTTGCGAGGTTTGCCGGGGAATAGGAAAAACATCCGTATCCCCAGAGTGTCAGCTCGAGTTATCATTTCACGCACCCTTCAACAGTTATTATCTCTCAGTCTGCACGAAAGTTTCCTCCCTCCTCAATCAAATACGGCCAACTGGACGGGCGCTGGAAAACCTCCAAGGGTCAGTTCGATGTACGACTAGTGGGTTATCAGAATCAGTCAGACAATTGTGAATCCCTGAATCTAGAAAACACTAAACAACAGTTATTTTCCCTACTGGCACCAGAGGCGCTAGTAGTAGCACCGACATTTTCAGGTGTATTTTTGAGGTACCTACTAAAATCTATAGGCACAGCAATTTCTGACGGTGATGATGTGTATACTCTCAGAATGTTGAGTAGTAAGACCTGGAATTGACTTTGTTTTTTATATTGGCGCCATTGCTCGCCGGCACCATCGTGACGCCAAAAACTATACAGCACATTCCGATGCCACGAGTATACCCTCATAATTTGAAGTCATAAAACCAATTCTGATGGTCGCTTTTCGCGAACCAGACGAAAGGCACACAGACAGACACCTGCATTTTATTCCTACCTTGAATGATGGATGTGGTCGCGAATCGATTCCTGGAGGGAGGTAAAGAGATTGAAGTAAAGTAAACAGCCATTACGTCCAACTGCCCTGCTGGCTTCACGGAAGTGATCGGGCTGACCTCCCAGGGGGATCTGAATTTGATCCGATTATTTCGCTTACGACTTCACCGCCCTAGGTTGGGACGAGGGGCCGTGGGATTCGAACCGACGGACCGCAGTCACCGTTCAATCCAAACCACGTGCCCGACCGTTAACATAATAGAACCGTTTAGATGCCTATTCTTGTGGTTGAAGTATCATCTTTATTTCCTGAGTTGATACACCTACAATTAAGTTGTTTCAAACAAAGGAAATAATGAAAAATAATTATCAACTACTAGTGATCACGAGTCCAGGCCGTGGTGTTCTTCCAAATCCTACTTCAACTTAGTATACTCGTATTTAATGTGTCCAAAATTTACTGAACCAGCAGTCTATTCCATTTGAAAGTGACTATTGGGAAGAAAGTACGGTTTTTACGAGACCATTTTGTTAATAAATACGATTTCCCAAAATGTACCTATCTAATCTCTTGTTAACACCTTTGATTTTGAAACCAGGTCTTAGTGATTCCTAAAGTAGATTCAGTCGTATGCGGAGTAGCTCCCGGAATTGACTCCGTCGTAATCTTGAGAATCTTACCCATGTAAGCAGTCGGCGAAAATTCTCGGCGTGTGTATTTTGTCCATTGTGCTACAACGGATTATTTGACAACGGAGTAACCTCATTGTGGGAGAGGAGGAGAGAGGAAAAAAGAAAAGAAAAGAAAGGCGGGGCCTCGAGAAGAAGGAAAACCGGGTTTTCTTTGTCGGAAACAATATTCTTGTTCACTACACTGGGGTCGCTATATACACTTCCTTTCAGGAGGGGTTTAAGGTCCGGTTGTGCGGTTGTTGTGTAGATTGATGTTGTCGAGGGGAGGGGGGGTTGTTAGATCAATGGTTATGACAGTACTTGCCAAGTCAGGAGCACTTTGGCTTCACCTTCTCATGGAAAGCCGTCGTCGCGAACTTCGATAGACCGGCGTTAAGTTGGTCATTGATCATAATAACATGAACTTTAATACTCTGACACGCTCTCTCGGGATAAGTCAGGACGAAATTCATCGCGTTATATCACTATTACCACTCCAGGAAGCGAAGTTGGAAATAACACGCGATAGAATTATTTATTTTGGTTTATTATTTTCAATGATGAACCTTTGGAATCGAGCAATGAAAAAAAAAAAAATTTAACTCCCCCCTCCTCAAAATTTGATACTTTCCGTTTCAAGTTACGTAGAACCAGAAAGTGGAATATAAAATTTTTTTGTCCATCTTCCCTACGCCGTACTTCGCACTTTTCTTAGTTACTATGAACCAAAATTGATGAAATTTGGTTTGTAGGTCACGTTTCGGATCTAGTTGGTCTGCGAAGCTTGGCGTTACTGTCAGGGGTGAAAAATAGGGATTGCATTTTTCAGAACTCCGTAGCTCGAAAACTTTCGATGGAAGGGTATGGTTTTTTTTAAAGTTTTTGAATTGATCTCAAGTTAAAGAATATGTTGAGCCTACCCGGAGCAATGTACGACCAGCCGTACATTTGCCCCAAAAAGCCGCGTCGACATGATCGTGAATGAAAGTGTATAAATCCGGCCCAGATATCATTGCTAGGGAGCACCTGATTATAACGACGGATGGCTGTATGAAATGGAATTGGTTGTTCTGTGATATTATTCTCTGTGATACTCTTTTGGATTTTGTTGATAGGTACTTTTGCAACTTGAACAAACGTTATGATTCATGAATAACAACAAATAAGTAATGATTGAATTATTGAATCCCGTGGATTTTTATGAAACTGTAATTCCAGTAAGTACTTGATTTAGGTCTTTCCTGGGGGGAGCACGAGGGTAGGTAATTGACCACAGGAAACAGTGATCTACGCAGAAACTGTTGTGTAACAACAGTTTCAGAACTGTTGTGTAACAACAGTTTCAGAACTGTTGTGTAACAATTTGCAGCGCCTTTGGTTTGCTAGACTGTTTGAAAGCTCCAAGATGATGAGTAGGAGCCTTCATCCTTGTCAATGCGTTTTCTTATTGGTGAAGGGTGTAGGGAAAATCCCGGAACAAAACGTGGTATGCATTGTCGGATGTCTATGCAACCAAGGTGGCTATAGGGGGTTGGAAGAGGTTACAGGCAGAACGCCGTTTCCAAGGAAGCGGTTGGGGCTATCATGGTGTTTGCTATCCAATCTCCTATCCAAAATATCCAACGCCTGGATATTTTTCGATCCTATTCCCCTTTTCTTGTCAACTGAGGCGAATGTGCCGCGTACGGTGGACAGACAGTAATTTTTTTCAATTCCGTTTTCGGATTCTACGTACCTTGAACGCAAACCATCAAATTTTGAGTACGGGCGTGGGGGAGGGGTTAAAAGTTTGCTTTTCTCATCTTCGATTCCAAAGGTTTATTACTGAAAATACTAAACCGACATTTTACTCTACAGTTTGACACTATTCATGGCATGTTCATTTTTGTATTCATTCAGATTGAAAGGTAGATAATATATAGGTATATCACTGTTATTGGGATTCAAACCTGACCGAATGTTTTACTAATTTCGTAACGTTGTGCACCAATTTCAACGGTAGAAAACTTGTTTTCCATTTTTTTTTTTAACCTAATAACTTTAGTTACCTCGAGTAAGTGGATCAAGTTTTAAATGAAATATGCTCGCAGGTGAAAATCTCACCACCTCTGAACATTTTATGAAGTAAGTAATTTTGCTTTCAGTTTATTCCTCTCCTTGTTGGATAAGATTAACCTAAGAATTTCACGCAAGGCCAGAAGAGGTTTTCCATCCCTTGGATAAAGTTGGCGCTTTGTTCACACCCGCGTGACGGGTCTCGGTCTCTTTTTAATTAAAACAGTTTAACTGATTCTGTCAGCTTTTCTCCTATTTTTCTAGCTACTCTCTTTACACACTTTTAATTTTCCGCAACGTGCACAATTTCTCTGGAGCCGCGTTTTGTTCGTCAGCGAGAAACATTTTTTTTTTCCTACGTTTCTTTTCAGGGCTACGGAGTTTTATATATTTTAAAGAGCAAAAACGGAGTACAGGTACTCCACCCATTTAGTCAATACTGCTAGCTTCGATGGGGGTTGATTACCAGTAGGGCCAGATGATACTAGTTTATAACAAACTATCCTACCTACTATAAAACCAATCAAGAACCATGTGTTTTCGTTCATTTCCTTACACCGAATTGTAGTTACGTCACTATTATATATCAAACAGGATGTGTAATCGAAATGTTCAAAATCAAACCGAATGAAATAATATGTTCAATAATCTGGAAACCTACATGTTCCAAAACGTCAAGATTCTTAAGATTCACTGTCCTCGTAGGTTCTTTCAAATTATATCACCAAGATGGTTCATTCACTAAACAAGGCAGTTTTCCTCCCCGCCGAAAATTGAAGTGAAATAGAAAGGTTGCTCCAGACATGAAAAATGTTTCAATAGACAAATTTTTCTCTCAAATAACGTCAAATTCATGTTGTTGGTGGTTAAAAAAATATATTAGAAATTAAATCACCTAAAAGTAGCTCGAGACAGGAAAATATTATTTCCATAGCTGAAGAACAAAAAAATGGGTCAAATCCAAGTTTTTGGGGATCAGTAAGATCGCTAAAATCGCAAAAAATGGCTGCAAGTTTCCATCATCGGATATTCACTCATATGACGGCGCTGCATGACATCAGTCCGAATCAAGTAGTCCTGCGAATTGTGTTGGCAGCTCTCGGTAATATTCGAACTGCAGCCATGCTTTGCCATACTTTGTCGAAGGCTTCTTCTCGAGCTTTTTGGTTTATTATTCTGCGAATAATACACCTATTTTATTCGTTCAGCTAAAACTTTTTATAGCACCCCCCCTCAAATTTTTTTCTTTTACGTTTCAAGGTGCTTATATTCCGAAAATGCAATGTCCGACGCCGTATCATCCATATCTACTTTATTATCGGTCTAAAAAATGCATTCTTTCGGTCGCAGGCTCCATTTGGGCCCTAGTTGTCCCGAAACTTTGCAGCCCGCGATCTTAATATACCCAGGGGTGTTACGGGTGAAAAATATATGTAAAAATAGAGTTTTTTGGTGTTTTAATAACATGAACTTGTGAGGTATCGTTTTCCATGTTTTTTTAAGGACGAGGAGACCGAATATGAATCGATTTTGACCGGAAAGTGGAAAATTGAAATTGTAACGAAGGTTCAGCTCCCAAAAATCATTTTCTATGGGCCAAGAACCTGGGAATTTGTCTGAAGTCACCATAAATTTGTATAATAACACTAGAATTAAACACTGGAAGTAGTATCAGCAGGTGAATCAAGGCAACGAAATGGCAGTATCAATGATCTTTGTCTAAAACAGTAGTCTAATTCGTGTTTTTGGGGGCCAAAATTGGTGGAAACCATCAAAAATTGCTATTTCAATTATTGCACATCGCAGAAACAATAAATGACAGCCAAAATAATCGGGACATTACTGGTAGAAGTAAAATCTGTCTGTGTCATTTTGTCGACTAGTTTAGGTATCATGATTAAATAAGCTGTTTTCCGCAGCTGTGGAACATACCGAAGTGAAAGCGGCGTTTATAATAGTTAATGTTACCTGTGCTGTATTTCGTAATACAAATCAGCTTAGGCAATGAAGGACAGACTAATGATTATTATTGCCTACTATTTTAGTGGTTCACCATATATAATCGAGATTGATTATTGCTTATATGCCTTTTTAAAATCGTAATCCAATGATTACTATTGTTATGTATTACACACGCCTAAAGACATGTTAGAGTTTTGCTCTTCAACCGCATCGAACTCGTAAGGCCACGATCTACACTCAAACAGGCCTAGCCTAAAATGGGGTTTAAAAGGTCGGAAAATAATAAACGGCAGGAGGTTGAAGGAACAAAAGAGTGCGTTTTGTTGTTAATTAAACGTCACCGGCAGCAGACCCTGGTTTGGTTGTAATGGTCCGCGCTTCCGTCAAGCTGTTTCAGGATTTGTATCTATCAGCCTCCGTCATTATGTTAATTTTTCCCGTTTACAGTAATATTTTCATGTTTTAAATGAGTTGGAAAAAGTATTTTCTCGGCTCTTATAATTTTCCATCATGAGGATTGGCAAAATCAAATAATACTGGATCCAGTTAATTGCACGAACGAAGGGAAAAAAATCATGGATTACAATATCGTTGGTATTCGCTATCAAAATATGAGTTTTTATAACTCCGAGAAGTTTTCTGTACTCACTACATAGTCAACGTTCGAATGCTTACTCGCTGCTCACACCGGATAAATTCAATGGGTGGCCAGCTAATTCACGTCACTGTATGCTAAACCGTTATTAAACCGCCTATTCTGTGATTTCTCAGCGAAGCGTGACATTACTGACAACTTAGATAAATTCTATAGAACACTCAGTCATGCGTTAATGATGAGACAATATATTTGTTCATACCAATGGAAGCAGCGGATGAGTTATTTAGAATCAAATCGAAGCGACGTCTAATATTTAATAGGTACTAATTTCTTTCAATAGCGAACCATCATCTTGATCTATGAAATCTACTGACAAAAAATTGATTGACAGAGGTTTTTCCAAAAATCGTTACATACTCGTACTTGGGTCGAATCCTTCGTCTTAGGGCCGGTTTCACCAATACTTCCTAACCATGGTTAAAATAGATCACTGTTTTATCGAATCGAAGATTAGAAGCATTGGTTGAGGACAAGCGTGTTTCAAAAGTTTAATCAATGATTGACGTCGATTTAACATGGAGCCCGCCAAAATGGGGGCATTGGGGATGATTACAATTGAAAACGCAGTCGCTGACGTGCATTGTGAGGTTAAGTACCTACTTGTGCTTTTTTTTGGCGTTTAGTTTGTTCTTTGTATTGTCGATTGTAGTGTAACGTTTATTTTTGAAAGAAAGTTTGTTGGCTGTCGAAATCGCGGAAACCAGCATGGATTCAGCGTCGCAAAAATGACAACGAGAACCGAAGTTTGATGACAGTGAAATTGTCTCCATTTTCGCGGAAAAACATTGAATCATGGACATATTTTTGGACTCACGAATTGACAGTACCTTACTGCATATCCAAATTCAACGTTTTTACGTGAAAACTGAGAAAATTACGCTTACATTTTTTTTTTGTAAACGGAGAAATTTGGGGATTGAAGAAAGGCTCGCTCACTCAGCTGATTAGGAGGGTCCTCACCTCGTCAGTTCTTACTCACCAGTCCTACCGAGGCTCCATTTCGAATTTCAAAAGCATATCGATGTTAAGACGGATTTCGGTTGACATTGTTCGCAAGTATTGCAACATTCATGAGTGTAAGAAAACGACGGTGCTTTTTCTGTCGTTCCTGTTATAAAATATATATTTTTTATGCACTACATAATAATATCATCAATGTCCCGCCAAGGTAGGTAGGTTACGTACCTACACAATTTCTCACTAACAAATGGTCCAATTTCACTCCAATTTGATTGTCCTCTGTGAATTTAATTGCGGTTGGAATTGTATAGTTTTATTGCTAATTTTAAATTGTATACCTCAACTGCGCTTTCGCAAGTGCGAAATCCCTACCTCTCGAACCGAAAATGGTTTTAAAAAAATCGCATTATTAATATTGTCCAAAGAACTGCATGATCGACTAGAACTTTTTTGTAGGTAAACTTGTTTCTCTCTCCTATCATTTCAAAGAAACGTTAAAGCTTGTGCCTTTTCCCTTGATTATATTGTAGATACCTCGTCACAGAATCGATATCATCGAGCTCAAATTAATATGTTCTCTCTCTCTGTCATCCATCGATGACGGCGAATTGTGAATTCTTCATCTTCGTCCTCCAGTACCAACAGAAGTGCCCTGATCAGTCCCCTACTAATTTTTGTGGATGTAGAATAATAATAATATCAGGAATAATAATAATAGAAAAATGGGTCGCATGAAAACTGTCGAACTGGCAAGATGGCGCAGTTTAAATCGTTGATTTAAGACGCTGACCATCCAAATTCGGCTGGTTAGTTTTGATCGTCGATTTGTCTTTTTTGATCATCGTTCTATGTTAAACGAAGTTGGTGAAACCGGACACCGGTTTTTAATACGTGATATCTTCGGTTCAATGAGTAAACGCTGATTAAAAACTTTGGTGAAACAGGCCCTTAATTAGCACCACGGAAGTTGCTGATGGTTTTTTGTTTGTTGTAAAATAGAATATACAAAAATGTATAATTCGTCGACGAAAAAATTGTTCGCTCCTTCATATATTATGTGATGTATTCACAGACGATGCGTGTCCCGATAAAGTAACACAGTTAAGCAGCACCGTGGGCTGTTCTCTGATCTGATGCTCGGTGGTTCGACCTTTTTCCATAGGAATCCCGTCTGCGCCCGTCACTTGTGGTTGCGAGGGAGATCGAATGCTATCCAGCAAAGGTCGGTATGGGAAACATCTCCCATTCCGCTCGGCTGCTGATGCTCACAGAGCACTGAAAAATTCAATCCGCTCGCTCCTTTGCCGCTCTCCGCATTCCTCTGTTCCCATCGTTGCGGGCTCATGTTGAGGTTTCAATCGCTGCGGCCTTCACAGAGACATCTGATAAACCTTTGCCCTTTTCGCATGATTTAAATCTGTTTCCAGCACCTCTATGGTGTATGTTATTAAGTTGTAGAAAAGGGAGCACATAGGCAGTAAATGGAAATAATGTCTGCCACGTGAGTGGACTTCAAATCCATGTTCGAATATACCTGACTTCGTGATTATTGGTGACCAGAGCCCCATTTTATCTGTCTGGAGGACTCTCGCTGGGCAGCAACCTCTCCATGTTTCATTGTTATTATTTGTTTAACGCATTTTTGTTACATTAAGTATTGTAAAAACTGGAATCATAGAAGTTGCTTATAGTAACCTTTTAATACGAATTGTTGGGAATAAAGAATGCCTTTCGTTGTACACACACACAGAAATCCTTCATCACTTTTGGTGCAAGCATTTAATATCTGGTAGAGTATGTAGTGAGTATCTGGTGAGTTCAAGTGGGAGAACTAAGGAAAAACGCTAATTGTTGGCACTTCACATTTTCTTGTTTAGATTAATTGTTATTTAGTAAATGATTTTGAAATTATAGGTACCTGCATGCACAATTTTGTTGGTTTTCATTCTAGAATCCTTTGGACTTTGATGTCTTTGGAAATGTTCACGTACTGAGCGTTGGGAATTTGTATGGAGTATAAGCGGATCAAATGTGAGATTGTGGGTGTCAGAAACCGTCAAAATTACTAAAAAAATCTCGAAAAATTGTGAAAGCCAAAGAAAGGGTATTTATTCCAACCGATACCTACTTATTTGGAAAACAAAATATCAAACAAACTGATCAAAATTAGAATAACTTTCTTATTAAAATCAACAATAATAGGTGGTGATAAATTGATAATTTCTTTCTGATTTTCTTGAGTAAAGTAAAACTATTATAGCACATTGCGTTGTTCGAATGGTAAGTTCCTCAACATGTCGCTCGCTGGTTCATGCTGCATGACGAGTTATTCTATATTTTCTGGTCGGAATATAATCTGATTCTTCCTACAAAATATTGTGTTAGTTTTGTTGATAATTTCAGTTGCCTAAATTACATTTTCTCCGATATTGTTCTGCGTTATTTATTCAGAGCTAACCCTAATATATATTTACCTTCGAAACGGTTTTAATTCCGTAATTGCAATCGTTTACTGGTCCCACAGAATATATCCTCCTCCCCACCCTTTCACCTCGTCGCTCTCTTCCACCCAATAATAACACCAGCTTCATAAATACCATCCGGGACGAATCGAATTACCGAAGTTGGTAATGTGTTTCAAACGTTTTGCCGTAACTCTGAAAACGTTGACGTCCGTAACGTGATTGCTGTAGCTCTCAAAGTAGCAATGCAACAGGAATTAGGTTCGACGTCCCGAGTTTAAAGTTAGAGAGAAAGACCCCGATGCCCATTAAACTGCCTAACTCGATTATTCTCTTCACATTTTGCGTGTGAAATGTCTTGTAGCTCGCTCCCCGTCTCACATCTGTTATACAAAGTCCAGTTTAAACACTTGCGTGTGAAGGATTTTTCGACTGAATTATTAGTGCTATAATCGATTTAAACACCTAACTCTCACAAACATCGATTTTTAACGTGAATATGTTTTTTTGGGGTGAATACACAAATATGTTTTGCAATCGCAAAATTGTGTAGGTATTCGATTTTGCAAACCCTGATTTGGATGTACTTCACTTACTTAGGGAAGTGTAACTCCGTTAGTTTTCATCCCACGAGAATCGTTCACCACTCGATGGAAAGCTCTCAATGTATCAGACATCACATCGTATCTCGTGCAACCGAATTTCCCCCTCCTTATCCAATCTGTGAAAATACATTCATGATTCACTGTTTTCCTATGGAGAGGAGGAATTGAGAGTCCAGACTTTTCATTCTCAAAAGTTTCATCTCTAGACACATCTGGAGTCGATAGTAAATGGTCCCAGCAAGCCTTGGCGCCATCATCCAGTATTTAGCAGTTTTCGTATTATTTGGTACCGAATTTCATTTCTACATCGTTGCAGTTGCTGTCATTTGGGTCCTTTCGCCCTGAGATGTAACGTGGTGGCGGGTTCACATGAATTCACAGTGTACTTTGAACAATTTAATTTTTTGTGGCGCATTGTTTATGTTTTTCAATTCGATCATTCCTTTTGGTATTTTTTGGTCAGTAGCACTCTGAATACATCAGACAAGTTGGTGGATTTAGGCCCTGGGAGGGCGGTCAACAAGCACCAACCCCCTCGTGGATAACGGCTCAGTGCTAGTATCCACGAAATCCTGACGAAAAACGCTGCAGATTTTTACAAAACGGTTTATTATTCACCTGTATAGAAACCGTTGCGTAATAACCGCTGTGTAATACCCCTTGCATAATAACCGTTGTGTAATACCTATCCTCGAGCTCCCCCCAGGAAAGCCCTAAATCGAGTAGTGGATCTGGCCCGCGAATTAAACTTTCATACAAATGCACGGGATTCAATAATTCAATAATTAATTATTTGTTGGTATTCATGAATCATAACGTTTATTCGAGTTCCAGAAGTATCTATCAACAAAATCCAAAAGATTCATAATTTTTCAAATGAAATAATATCACAGAACAACCAACTCGAATTCATACAGCCATCCGTGATTACAATCAGGTGATCCGTAGCAATGATATCTGGGCTGGATTCATACCGTTTCATTCACGTTCATGTTGACGAAGCTTTTCGGTGCAAACGAATGGCTGGTCGTACTCCCAAATCAATTTAAAAACCAACGTAAAAAACCATACCCTCCTATTGATAGTTTCTGAGCTACGGCGTTCTGAATATTTCAACCCCTATTTTTCACCCCTTAGAGAGATGATGGCTGACAGTAACGCCAAACCAAACCAAACCAAATCAAATCAAAATATTTTATTTGTAGAAATCATTCACATGACCGTTATAATTTACCTACAAACCAAATTTCATTAATTTTGGTTCATGGTAACTCAGAAAAATGCGAAGTACGGCGGACGGGCAGCAATTTTTTTTATTCCATTTTGTGATTCTACACACCTTGAAACCATAAAATTTTGAAGGGGTTAATTTTTTTTCCATGCTCGATTCTGAAGGTTTATTATTGAAAGTAATAAGTAGTGGACATCCCTTATGTTGGTGTATAGGTCACTATCACTCATTGCAGGTCTGTTGGAAGTATATAGGAGTAATTGGTGCATGATAATGATGAATTAGTTGTGCGAATTAGTTAGATTACCTAATTTCGTGACTAGTGGCACGATTTGATCATGCCAATGCCCCAAGGGGCATCATGAAAATGCCCCAAGAATATTGTGAATAAATTGACTGATTGATCTAAGATTAGGTAGCTATCTACCTATTGTTTCTTAAACAGCTATGTCGTGTGGCAGCTACAAAAGTTGAAAATCCCGCGTTATCTCGCCACCCTCCCATATACACATACATTTCGAAAGTCCATCGACGTAGTGCACAACTGGAATGAATACTCCGTCGAACAAAAAAAACCCCCACGTAAATCGATTGAGAACTAAGCACTGGGCAGCGCACACAAGATTTGTTCGAAAACCCACGTTTTTCGGCATTGACCCCCTTCCCCCTTCTAGAAATAAATTTCGAAATTCCGACGACGTGGGGCACAACTAGACATTTTTCTACATCGGAAAAAAAGAACCACGCAAATCGGTTGAGAATTGCGGCCTGGGCAGCGCACACAAGATTCTGTCACACACACGCGCGCGCGCACGCACGTAAGCTTGTTTTTTTTTCTTTTTTTTCTTCACGGATTTGGATTAAGGATGGTCCGAAGTGGATTTGAACGAGTTTCTTTTCATTCTCGGCTGAGTGCTGTCCTCTTCTGACCCGATCAAATACATTACTGAGGGACGCCCTAAAAAGACTCTTGTCATATGCGAAAGTTGAACTTAACCGATCCTGTCAATACGATCCTGGCCGTCTTGACACCTCTCCGACCATCAACAGGCGGTCAGAGCCCAAATAAAGACCTTCCTAAATAATTATAGAAATAAGGTTCATAAGTAGTTCGTAAGTTCTTAGTTTCGGGCTTGTAATATTGACTGCCCGATTCTAGGCCGATTCAGGTAATTCATGGATTACGCTAGAACAAATGGGTATGAATGTCAGGTGCTATTATAAAATAGCATTTTGGTTTGTTATTCTCAATAATAAGTACCTTTGGAATCGAGCATGAAAAAAAGGTAACACCGGGCAAAATTTGTTGGTTTACGTTTCAAAGTACGTAGAATCCGAAAATGGAATAAAAAAATGTCTGTTCTTCCGCCGTAAAATTTGGTTTTATAGTGCCTTTTGGGGTCTAGTTGGTCCGCGAAGCTCGGCATTAATGTCAGTCATCTCTAAGGGGTGAAAAATAGGGGTTGAAATTTCCAGGACGCCGTTATCTCGAAGTTTTCATACGTTTTTAAATAGTTCTCGAACTAGGGAGTTTTTTGAGACAACCGTTCGTTCACAGGTGAATTAAATTATTGTATACATTCAGCCCAGATATCATTGCTAGGGACGCCGCAGCAATGCGAGTGATCACGGCTCTGCACTTCGAGCCACGCGCCTCCGGCTCTTCCATGAAATGCAAAGGGGAGGATGCGGGTATTCACACGAAGAGCGAAAATGGCTCTCGCTCCTCAGTTTATTGCTATCCATCTAAGGATTCTTGTTACGTCAAAATTCTTTCTTGCTTTCTTTTTGATTTCAGATAGTATGTAAACGTGGAAATGTTAATTAATTCCGTGTGCAATCGAAATTTGTTGCCATCCTGTCGAAGTTGTTGATAAAGCGTGGCAAAAACTCCTGCTTCATCCCGCCGTTGGTTGATAGGATAGACCCAACACCGTCTGGTACTTCGGCGTTTTTGGCGTCAAAGACGGCGTCGACGATGGAGAAGGTAAATGGCCTAAGTACGCATGCGATCCATGCTTCTTTAACTGGGCGGAACTAGCGACTGAGCGCTCGAGAGCCAAAAGGCTCTCAAACGTGAAAGGTGGGAGTCAAGAGCGGAAAACGCTCCTGACTGCGAGCCACGAGCCGTGCGGCTCCCCGTGTGAAAGAGGGCTTAGGGATTGAGGTGTGTGGGGAATGATAGACTTGTCTGTGTGCCTGTTGTGATGTGCGGAGGAGTATTGTAAACGGTGGAGGTGGTGAAGGGCAAAGTTCTGTGAATTTCAAAACGCTTTGATCATTGTGTGACTACTGAGCATCAGCAACGAAATTTTGATTTGCCTTTCGAATACTTCGGATTTTGCGTTAAGGCGCCGGCTTTTGTTTCTCAGCGGGACGTTTCTTCTACCCAATTCCCAACTTCATCCGCCATTCCACTGTACGGCTCCACTTTCTACGTGGTTACTCGATTTTCGGGCTTTCCTGGGAGGGAGCAAGTGATCTACGCAGAAGGAGAATCTATACTGAAAATAATAAACCCTTACGTAATAATTTGCAGCGTTTTTTCAACAAACATGCTTTTTTTCTTCATTCTTCTTCTGTTTTTCGTTCAGTGGCGCCGGTGTTGCCTGAGTGGCGTTCGCAAAATGACACGGATAAAAACCGGCACTGGGATTTCATAACTCCGGTTGCACTCGAGTCGATCTCGAGACAGGCCGTGTCAGTTGAATCCTATTTCCGGTCGGATGCCCCGCTGTCGGGAAAAGGCTCGTGGCGTGATCCCCGCCACCTCAGACACGATCGCGAGCGTGAATTTCGGAAGTAATCCCATTCCTCGCCATTACGACCTTTTTCCGCCTACCGCGGTAAAATGCTCTCGGAAAGTTGCTTTTCGATAAAGTTCTGACTTTGAGGACCGGGGTGGAGGAACCCGGTGCCTCTAATTATTTATTGTCAGACAGGAGGGGCCGAGAATAATAGACAAGTGAGGGCCTGGCGTGAGAAAGCGGTTGTAGTCTTGAAACGTCAGGCGAGGCCTGCAGACTTCACAGGTGAGAGGATCTGACAAACTTGGTGTTCAACTTCACACCACCAAGTCGAGCTTCTCTCGCCCCATCCCAACCTCTTGGTGAGCTCACCAAAGTCTCTTGTCCAACTCCTATTACAACTTTCCTTATATCCCCCCCGTCTCACATAACCACCACCTACCGCCTCGACTCCACACCACATCAACCCTTTTTTCCCCCTCTTATTATCGGAAAGGCTTTTCTTCCACCCACACGTCGGGTTTCTGGACGATTCACCCTGTCAGAGCGTATTGCCACACATGATACCTTTGTACGTCTTTGCCGTTTCTTTCTAGATGATTGGTGTTATTGTTCCATCACCAAAGATTCGATTATTCGATTTTTTGTTTATTATTCTCATTAGTAATCCAAAAATTGAATAAAACACTGAACGTCGACCAAAAATACTGAATTATGACATGTAAGTTCGGTTTGGAGTCTTGTTGGTTCTTGAAGCTCGGCATTACTGTCAGCCGTCATGAAAATTCCGATCATGCAGCATGGCATGCAGGATCGAATTTTCAGAGAAATAGTTTGGGAAACTGAGCATTTGAATTAATGGCCATTTGCCTGAGCTCATTGCGACCTGACTGGGCACTCGTAGAGACCAGAATGGCATCACATCGTGCAGAAAAATAATTTCAAAACATCATTTTTGGGTTTTCTGAACCAAAAATTGTGATTTTGATCACTCGATGCAGTCTGGATGATTGGTGTTATTGTTCCATCACCAAAGATTCGATTATTCGATTTTATGTTTATTAGTCTCATTAATAATCCAAAAATTGAATAAAACACTGAACTTCGACATGCCGAAACAACTCACAATCTACTCAGCAACAAAAAAAAGCAAACGACACCTCACATGCCTACATTAAAAATATTCAATTTTTAGAATTTTTTTCGTAAATTTGGTTCTCTGAGTGCTTCTAATTGGACTGGGACCAGTAGCAATCGATTCAACGTCCCCAAAAAACATAATTGGCAACACCCCACATGCCTATGTTGCTAAAATCTTTTTTGTTTTGATTTTTTTGGACCAAAAATTTGTAAATTTGGACACCCGGGCACTTTGTGAATTTTCTGCGCACGAACGAATTTTTTACCGTGGAAATTAAGGGACTTACCATGCGGGACCACACACGTACGCGCGTGCGTGAAAAGCGAAAATCTTATCATTTAGATCTCCGATGCGTGAAACGGATTTTTGGAGGGCTTTCCGGTTCACAAGGAACATCTCTGAAATTTAGAAACTAGCAAAATAGCTTCATTTTCTTTGAAAATTCGCTAAAAACACTGTAAATTCTTCCACGAGGGTTTATTACTATGTATTGTTCGTTAAGTTATACCCTTCAAAAGCCCATAACTGATCAGAAGAAATGCATCAGTAAGGAGAAATGTTGAGGGTTTTTCAAGCAGGTTTCTTCCTCGTAACAACCGACTGTGAGATTCGTCGACGCATGTGACCACATTTTCCCTGAAAACCCCAAACATTGCGACCGAATTTAGAGGATAGTTGGAAACAGGCCCTCTAATGGGTTTATTAATTCCCCAGATCACAGCGAGATTATTTATTGAAGTGCAGTAGATCCGAATATTTCAATGGACACTGGACACCATGTACCTACCAACTAATTTCCAAAACATTCTTCATTAGTTGAGCTCGAAGAGTAGGTATCTCAGAACAACCAATTCGATTTCTTAAACAACGCGTGATTTGAATAAGCTATCTGTTTATCTCTAATAACTGGGCCTGGAGGTACATCCTTTGATTCAAGCTCACGTTGATGAGGTTTTTCGGTCCAAAATTCAGCAACATGAACATGACTCAAACAGTACAACTCCTCCCAGTCTTCAGAGTTAGGGAAAATATATATACATTAAATCAAGGATATCGGGGATATTAAATCAATCATGGTCTAATGAAATCGATATTGCTGTTCTCAGTAGTAGGAAAGAAAGACTGTTTGTTGGTGGTTATAAAAACAGTCAGGTACTTGGTGTCCATTCACCAAGGATGGTTTTGGGCATTTCAACGATATCTAACGCGGAAGGGTTATCTAACGCAGAAATTATGAGCCGTTTTAGAAGAAAGTGCAGCGTTATACCTTGCGTCTCGTTCTAGGATATCTCAACAATTGAAATGAGTTTGAAGGGTGTGATAGAGCAAAGCAAAGCGTGTGCAAGCATGTGCCAAGTGTGTGGGCAGCGTAGCATCCTCACGTTCTATGCGAAGGTGAAAACCATAGCCTACCTATCAAACTCGGTTTGATGTTTGCTCATGCTCCAAAATGAGTAATTACTCCTATGGCTGTAAAATTCTTGTGAGTCGTATGTATCATGAAACTAATTAATTATTTACAGAAGAAACTAACGTACCGTTCAACTGTTGTGTTACAGATGGCGATACGAATTCGGCTAGTTGGCTTTTGCCTACAACGACTGTCCTCATCACGTTGCTCCTTTCGACGATACTGTGAGCCCTGCTGGTAAGTCTACTAATCAACCCAGTAGGCTTCCCGTTACATTATATTTATATTGTGATTTACCTACTAGCGAAGTATCCCCAATAAATCAATTCTAGAAACCGGTATTTCATTAGCCAAGGAATCAGTCAAGTCTCCAGAACGATTCCAGGGGGCATGAAATTGAATGGTCAACGTTAAATTCAATATCTAGACATTCGACAATCCATTTCGATCTATGAAACCTGGCATTGGGTATAATAGCGAATTTGGGAACAAATCAGCTACTGCATAATAGTAACTCTTCTTTTTATGCATATATTATTATTTCTCCGCTCTGTTTTTAATATATTTTACTTGGAGTTTTGAAATTAATCTATCCAAATTACCATGTTTCGAATCCAACCGTGTTGAAAAACACGTTTTTTAACCAGACCAGATTTACCTAAAAGCTTGGAACATTCGTTCCGAGGAGGAACCTTCGAGAGGGAGAAAAACTCGTGGCGTGAAAACCAACGATGGCTTAGTCAATTTCCCCATTACCCCTCCACTCCTTTGCGCTCTATCAAGTTTTTTACGAGGACCGCGTTGAGAGAGAGGACTGCATTTTCGCCAGGCCCTCTAATATCATGTATGAACCATATTTCAACGAGTACGCCACCCTTGGAAAAAATGGCGGAAAAAGAGGTGCGCAAGTGGCTAAGGGCCTTGAAAGAGGATTGGAACAGACTTGGAACAAAGGACTCCAATGAAAAGTGCGCCGTGAAGGCCAACCTAATACTCGAGTCGGTACCTTCACATATTTCCATATACATATACGTATAATGTATATAAATATTTATTGTATGTATAAATTGCACCCTTTCATCTTTTCATTTTTATTTCCGACCCCCCTCCCAACACTACTCTCTCCTTTACTTCAGCCCTCCCATTACCACTTACTCTGAAGTTTACACCGCTCTTCCCCCAAGTGTAATCTTCTTGGTCGAGGGGGAGGACTTTACTGTAAGTCACAATTAAGGATCAGCCCTTCCCCTCCACTTCTCCTTCTGCTGGGGAAAAAAAAACACTCGCAAAATAAGGTTCCCCAGGACCATTACTGAAATTGTAAAAAATAAGAAAAAAGTACTTGATGCCGAGTTCTAAATGTGTCTTTATGTTTTCTAGCGGTGGTAATATAATGAAGATACCGAGAAAGTTGAGAGGGGAGTCGTCGTGATAAAAGTATACAGCTGTTTATATCTGTGGTTTAGGCTTTCAACTTTATTGATATTACTTTGAGTCGGAGTGAAGTGGTGAAACTCCGAGAGTGCTTTGAGATTCAAATTACGCGTATGCGCCTTTTGTGAGATGCAGTACGACGAAGCATTGACCGTTTAGTACATATTCCCGCGAGGAGTTTTTGAGAAAACATGTTCTCTGCATTTGAAGAGACCGAGCGGTGCAACCCAGATTGGAGTTCTTAAAACATTCCTGTTAGGAGAGATATTGTCCGAAGATCCTGATGCCACCAAGATGTCCCCTGGATATCCGTACAGGGTCTTCTGAAAATTACAGAAACACGATGGAACTCGTTACAAGCTCATATTCTCAGTAAAATCTTCGAAATGAACTGTGGGAATAACTATTTTTTGCATCTAAAAGAACTTTCTTTGTAGGAGTATGCAATTATGGGCGTTTGAAGGGTACCGCGTCCGAGAGAGAAGAGACAAGGTTTAGTTAAGCAGCTTGACCATGATTATCGGCTTTTAAAGTGAATTACCTACTCAATCTACCCTATAATTTATCTCATTAAATATTTTCCACCTTTTTTAACCATGAAAAATCCATTTTCAAAAATAATTTCCCTATAAACGTTTTTATTACGCAACTTTTATGCAAAAAATCTAAATATTTGATTTTTACAAAAGGCATATTTTGGTGACTAGCCAGTTGCACACATTTTTCGACCGGCTTTTAACTCTGGTTTCTACGATTTTTAACTCACTTTTGACCCAACATTTGACCCAAAATTTGACCCACTTTGACCCAACATTTGACCTACTTTGACCCAACATTTGACCCACTTTTTGTTTTTGGAAATTGGTAATAATTTCATTCATTATTTCATTGACTGAGGACAAAATTTGAAAAAAATTTGTAATCAGGTAGATGATATATTCTGATACAAATATTTACATCTATACATAAATACATAATATACTAAACTGAAAAGTCTTCGGTTGTATTCGGAATGCACCCAACCGGAATGGAATAAATTGTCAAAAGTTGTTGTTCCACAAATTTTGAACCTGCGGTTGGATGTTCGTTAGAAGGGAGGTTTTTAAAACATAATGCTATATTACCCGCAATATTATTATCCAGTGCACTGCACGAGTCATCCAGCTAGTCACTAGTGATACTCAACTTCAGGTTTAACTTTAGCAACACATATAACCACAACTGTTTGTGTTCACCGCCAGAGCTCCCTTCCGTCGACCCCTCCCCCTCCCACCGCTACATCACCTCGGGTATGTACTTCGCTCAGAAACTAATTTCCCTGAATAAACCAATTAATGGAAAGAGGAAGCTGGTTCGACAGGAGATAGCCTCACCCAGCCCTTTGGTGTTGATATAACGCCGTTTCACAATATTACACATGAGCTCGTGAATATAAAGCAGGAAAACATCCTCTGAAGGGCCGGAAGGAAACCTCCGCTCTCAACTTTGATACCTACGGTGTGAAACCAAAATTCCAGTAAATCTAAAAATCCATCCAAATTTTTTTTCTTGTACAGTGCGATTGGTAGAAACATTTTAGTTCGAGTGCACGGTTCATGAAATTCAATGGACGCTTGGGTTACAGCCACTGCTTGTGAAAATCACTCATAACTATGGGGATAGAATAATGAAATATCTCTAGTTTATCACCATTGTGTGAAACTGGAGGTATTTTATTGTTGTAACTAATCAGAAAGCCCGTTGTATGGAGTAAAACGGGCGCTAGGGCCGGCGCCTCCGCAGCCTACAGTTAACCAGGAAGCACACTCAGCAGTCCCACAGAACCTCAATTCGAAATTTGAGCGTCGTGAGTTGGCAAGGAAAAAAAGCGCTGCCGTAGGGGGTGTCTACCCGCCAGTGGTTTGTGTTCATGATGGTACATTTATTGTCGAATGAAATCTGGGGGTGTCCCCCAGACCCCCGGATTATAAGAGTTTAGATCAAGGATCAAAGCAAGGAAACATGGAACATGTTTTTCGAATAGGTACATAATAACAGAGGATAAACAGATATGTAGAAAAAACGTGTGCCAATTGGAGTAGGCAGTACAGCTTCCTCACTTGAATCACATGAACGTATGGAGTATTTGGGCAGGTTCGTTTTGATACGGGACCATCTGCGATCCATCCCGCGTGTACCCTCAAAATTTCAGCTCTCTAGGACTATTTTTCGAATAGGGAGAAGCGTTACAAGAAAACGGCCAACGTTTCATGTTCGTGCATGCGCAGACGAATGAAAGCCATACGCAATTACGAAAGTGTTATTCCTGATCGTCCTTCTAAATCTGAACTCATTTCAACGATATTTAAGGTAATTACGGGCGTTTCAAGTTGTCACGTTTGCGCACGCGCAGACGGGACGTTTTCCATGATTTTGGAATGG
This sequence comes from Leptopterna dolabrata, assembly GCA_954871275.1. Taxonomy (NCBI): domain Eukaryota; kingdom Metazoa; phylum Arthropoda; class Insecta; order Hemiptera; family Miridae; genus Leptopterna; species Leptopterna dolabrata. The sequence goes on from OX940975.1 coordinate 63,244,556, forward strand.
GACCGTCGGCGATCAAATCCGCGTGTACCCTCAAAATTTCAGCTCTCTGCGACTATTTTTCGCGTAGTTGGAAGCATTACAAAAAACTGTCCACATTTCCTGTTCGCGCATGCGCAGACGAAAGTTACATTACAATTACAATGAAATTTATTTGGAACTATCGAAGTATTATTCCTGATCGACCCTCCATGTGTGAACTCAATTCAACGATATTTAGGGTTGTTATGGGCGTTTCAAGTATTTCACGTTTGCGCCTGCGCAGAAGTAAGTTACAGTACTTTTTCAATGATTATTGTACGGAACCATCTGTGACCCAACTGGCACCTACCCTCCAAATTTCAGCCCATCGACCATCATTTCGGGTAGATATGGGCGTTACTGGGAATTACCACAGACAGACAGACAGACAGACACGGAACCAAAAATGTTCGTGGATGTTTAAAACGCAAAATGGTTTTTTTTTTACTCAATCACGAATCCAAGGCTTCCACTACCTTGGGTAGTGAGGAACCAAAGAACTTCTGGTGATTTCCAAGCCTCGAACCAGCGATCTTATTCAATGTAATACACGTCGTTACCACTGCGCCACCAAACTACCTGAAGCTTCTACGACTTCCGTGAGACAGTAGCTGGCAGCTGCTACAGCAGAAAACGGCCGAACCCCCTCGGCAGTTTTAAGCGAAGTGGACTCCCCTCGGTTACCGCATGTGGTACGAGAGGAGGTAGGTTGGGTGGCAGGAGTGGGTTTAGGAGGGGAGCCGTGTTACTCGGACAGGACAGGACGGTATCCAGCCCGGTTTACTCCCGTAAAAACATGTTTCATGTTAAAAACGTAGCTCACTCAGATAATCAGGGCAGAGACCCACTTTGTCATCATTACCCAGCAGTCCCACAGCTGTACTTTCTACAAAATCTTAAAAACCAAAGAATCCCTTCGCGAAGGGAAGTCTTGTTCACGACGAAGGACAAAGTTTCGAAGATTTTCACGTAGCCTGTTGCATCCGCCGCGCCGGTGTTCCATGAGCGAATTGAAAAAACCTTAATATACGCCTGGGGATCCCACTAATTTCTTCGCAACATTTCCCGTGGTGGGGGAATTCCGGATGCACTACTTCGGGCGGCCCAGGCTCAGTGATGTGGAGGTCGTTGGCTTGCTGGACGTAGGTGAGTGGTGGGGGGCTGGCTGGCTAGGTATGTCATTGTGGCGGTTCGATACCGAAAGGAGCTAGTGGGAGAGTTCAGTTGGTAGTGAGTGGTTACAGTTACTCAAAAATATCAAATTCCAGGAGACAATATGTTTTAACGTACGTTGAGTTTACCTAGCACCTCTGGGGGGGGGGGGGGGGGCGCTGTATAGCTCATCGTTGTAGTTGTAAGTAAATTCCTTATATTGCGTTTTTGTTAAATTTTTTTTCTTCTTTCTTCTTCTAGTGCGCCACCCTGGCACTAAAACGTATGCAGCCTTCTAAACCTCTAATCTAATCTAAATCCCTCGTGATGACCCTTCCAATTTCAGGTTGTCATTTGTGACAGAGTAGGGTAGAGATACGGTGGACCTGGAGAGTCCCCCCCCCCCCCCACTCTAGACTAACTATATTATCACCAGTTTAAGAAAGGATAACGATTAGTCTAAGCCTGACCACCTCCATCTTCACTGGAACCATAAACGACTCGAGAACTGCCCACCGTCACACTCCCTACGTGACATGCTTCTGGGTAGCAGAAGTATGAGAAGAAGAAGGGGGGTTGAAAGGTAGTATGAAGTTCTGGTTCAGGAAAGGACATTTGAACAACTGTAATGGTACTACCTCAGTAATATTTACTGGTGGAGAACAAACCTTCTGCATACGAGTATTGACGGAGAAAAACGTTGTCAGTGGTTGTTTTCCAGTGAATTGTGCTCATCTGGGCAACCTCTAGGTGATCAACCTCCATTGTTAGGATGGAACAACTATTGGGACTTGTAAATTGGGACACGGCATTGATCACCTTCAAATGAGAAACCTTTGAAACCTTCTGGAAACATTTGGGCGTATCCTTCTGGCAAGTCCTCAAAAAGTGGATGGAGTATGGTGATCAGCGCATACTACCAAACCATGCTTTGCTACCACGTGACAGAGTGAGGAGAGAGTGACGGTGTACCCTCGAGAGTCCCTCCTCTAGACTAGCGATATTATCACCAGTTAAGAAGGGGGAGCGATTAGTTTTCAGCCTGACCACCCCCATCTTCACTGCAACCACAAACGATTCGAGAACTGCCTACCGTCACAAATTTGTCTGCAGCTTTTTGCGGCACCTTCCAATTTTTCTTTCCCGTGCATCTTTACCTGAATTACGAGTTGTGACATCTTCATAACACCTCGAAATCTGGCTTTATTGGCCACTGGAACTTATAAAAATCTTCTTTTTTTTTTAAATTTTTATCGAAGGCAAGTTGTGAAAAATCAAACTTTGCTTCATATGAGACCAACTTGAGTGATCCTTTTTTTGGGTAACAGTATAAGCCGAAAACATCGAAAACTGTGGCTAGAGTAGGTGTCATTCGACGCCCAATTTGGTTGTCTACAATTTCTTCTTTTAAAATTAAAGAATCTGATCGGTTCTGATGACCGAATCCGTGATGTCATCATAAAGAAGAGAAAATGTATCTGGTAGAATTTTTACGCTTTGTTATTCCTCCAGCGGCTGGTCACAACGAATTTCAACATTGTTAGGGTGGGGAGGACAGCTAAGTTTCGAAGTATGACTAAGTTGGTGGTATTACTTCGAAAAATACCTTGTTAACAGAAAAAAATTGGTACATAAGTTGAGTGAAATAATCCACCCACTTCATGAGAGTTTTTCATGAAAGTTTTAATAATTTAAAATCCTCTTAGGGAACAAAACGCGCTTTTCGGCAACATTAGAAATCGTTAAAGTACCTAGCAAGTACATAACAAGAGTTGTTTTACCATTCTTCAAACTTGTGTAATTCTTATCCATGGTGTCTTGCATATATTTACATAAAATTATTCTCTTCATTTTTATAAACTAACGTATTCATCATCGTTAATTTATATTTCTGCTGCCCAATTTCCGACTGTTTGAGGATGGCAATTATACTAGCACTTGATGATGGAACTAATGAAATACACTTCATGGAACTGCACTAGCTGTATAATTGAGAAAGAACATAACCGGTACTAATAACATCAGAATTTATTTTGATCGTATGGCAATAAGTAATACCTGTTATTGCGATTAGTGTTCCTTTACAAATATATAAACAGTTGAGCAACTTAGTTGTGAATTTGAATTAATATGTACATCAAGTGGTATTTGAACCGACAACGTTTTAGGTTATGAAGAACCGCCATTTCTAGGCTGATCACAATGGTTCATTAATTTCAATAATGCCGAGCATCGTAAGGGGTTGGGGGTCGAGGAAGATGGTATAGTTAGGTAATCTGTTGGTGATTATAAAGACTGTATATCATAATCTTCCTGCTGCTATCTATGGTACTTGCTAAAGAGTAATATGAGAGGTAATCCCCCCCCCCCCCCAAGCCGCTTATGTTTCATGGATCCTCATGTCTAGTATAGTGGTTGAAAATGGTAAGGTTTTATCGGCGAAACAGATTCGAATACAAATTGGACCATTGGAAGTACAACTGAACCGTTACCTACCTCTGAATATTCTACCAGAATTGACTGAAGTAGTGCGCGTTGCAAGGCGCACGTGAAAATGCTGGTTATATTAGGATACATCATAATCCAAATCCCGAGAAATGTAATCAAATTTTACTGAATATCACGAATATTAAAGGTGTGGCAAACGAATAGACACGAAACCAAATATTGGCTGAGGTTTGAAACGGAAAACGCTAGTGGAAATTCTGACTTTCAGTAACAAAATATTTGTTCGTCTGAACCCTTCCGTAGACGCCAAAGCAATCTATTATTATTGCACGAAGATTTCAGTCTTACAGATGTGTAGGTATTTATGCTTTCCAGAGACGAATGAACAATGGTAACACGTGGGAGTGAAATAAACAGGAAGGGAACTTCGGTTTTACGACTAACACAATGAGCAAAAGGCTGAAACGCTACTCATGTTCAACCAGAGACTGGGATTTCAACTGGGTTGGTTTTATTTGAATGTGATTCCAATTAAACGTTGAGAACCATTATGAAATCAAAGCTTTAATTGGTTTCGAGTACTAATATTTTGATGGATTCTCGAGATAAATCATTGGATGAATCAAATCCAAATAATTATTTACACTCACATTAATTTTTAGTTTTACTGTTCTACTCCCTGTGATCACACATTTTCGAAGGAGAAGGTGAAATTAATGAAGTTAGTGCGGGGTGAGCCACGTAGATAGATGTTGCCACATGAATATAGTGAAAATTTAATTAACTATTCCGTCTACGCATGCGCAAAGAAAGTCGTGTATCATGCACAGTCTGGGTCTTACCCACTCCGGTTCTATTCAGCCTATTATGACAACAAATTCAGAGGTCTTCGGTTGGTCTCATGTTTAACTAAAATTATCCTCTGCAACGTAGGCATTTTTATGAGTTGTTGAAAATGATGAATAATAACAACGAATAACTGGAAATGTTGACTATTTTGGTGTCGTGAGAATCTTTATAGATCTGGACCCGATTCAATCATCACGTAATACTGATTCGACTAAAGCATCGAGGTGGGTCTTGGACTTCAGTGGAAAGTGTCTCCGGTGGTAGGTAGGTACCTAATGGGCATAGAGATGTAAGTAAATTGTTTTTGTAAGTGGATAAATCATTTATTCTCGTGACTGACCGCAACGCCAACTGCTAGGTTTAATTACATTTACTTAGAGATATGCCTAATTTATTGTGAGAACAATCGATTGAGGACACGTTGAAATAACAGTATTTCCATTCATAGTCCACAACCTCAGTCCTCGGTCCTCCTTTCTATTCATAGTCCTCACTCATATGAGGATTGGTGGTAAGCAATCTCGACGAAATCGAAGCTATTACCGCGAAGGCGCGAATTATAATATACGATATGCAATCGGTGCCCTGACCAGCGACCACGGTAGGTCAACATTACGTACAATCCCGGATGAATACATAGAGCTGCTTGCATTGAATTTATGCAAGTGTTTACAATCTGTTTCGAGATCGATCCATTTAGCAGTGGCTGCCCCGTTATCTTCGTCCGTATACTAACAGTATAATGTTGGGAAATCGGTACCGACTCCATCCTCTCTATATCGTCGAAACCAGAAACCTGCCATGGTTCATCCTAATTGCTCCCCGGACAGAAATTACTATAAATGGGAGGGACTCCAAAGCTCTCGCCGTTTTCATCCCTCTGTGCTTTCCAGCTCTTAACGCGGATAATCCTCGGAAGGTAATGATTTATGTCGCCACGACCGACTCCATGAGGGCGTAAACTGCCCCCAAATCGGTATTAAGCCGCCCACTAAATGGAGCAACTATAATTAACAGAACGGATTAATGGTGACCGGAATATTTTCAGTGGACAACCTTAGACTAAAGAGAAGTGGGAGGAATAGAATAAATTGATGCTGCTGATGATGGCGATTGCTAGATTGCCGCTGTCATTTTGATCAGTACAATTGTTGCCAGTGAAAAGAAAGTAATCATTTTTATAATGAATTAAAACAAAGATTTATGAATAATTACATTTTAAAGAAATTTAAATAAGTAGGTAGTTTAAAAAAATAAGTGCATCTCCGGGGCGCAATTCGCGAATAAAATCGATTAAGTTTGAAATGTAGTACATCTATTAATTACATGTTTAGCGCTGATTTAGATTATTGAACAGTTCATAACGCTTTTTATTCTCATTAAAAGACTTGATACAGCAACCACACATGATTTACCATTTAAAAAAGGGTGAAAACTGAAAAATTGATGTTTGGATTCAATAGATCGATTAGGGGGTACCGATCGTCATATTGCATCGATTTCCAATCATGGAAATGGGTCGACCATGGTGGCCTCGGCCACTCCCTTGAAAACAGCGTTCTGTCATCTTTTCTACCTTTTCCATCCTCGTCGGGCATTGCAGTCAACTGATGTTTTTCATCTACTTAATATTCTACCCTACGGAGGTCACAAAGTCCTCTATTATTGAATGTCCAAAGACTTGCGATCGTCTCACAAAATGAAAACAGAGTGGCGCATAAAACCACTTGGACAGGGCAATTACCATACATCTGCGTGCCTCGCGAGCGTTATGAGTTCTGAAAAGACATCCATAACGCGAAAATTTATGTATGATAGTGAAATGAGGAGGCGGCGGGAAACAGGAGGGGCGAGGTTGGCTTTGGCGAGGATAGTGCTGAGGCTGATGGGGCGAGCCACTCTATCCAGTTTTCATCCATTATTAATCTACTTCAATCTTGTAATGGCTTCATAAGTTTGCCACCTCGGTCGTTGGCGGGGAAGATGGCGGGAGGGAAAACAGCTATCGCGCCAGCAAATTACCGGAAGTATGTATTGTTTAGCGTTTCTGCTTCATGGAAACGGCTTGACGTGACTCGGGATCATCTTGAATCTCTAATCATTCCTGACTTTTATTGCTGGCCGTAAACTTGGAGCGAACTCGTCATAAAATAACATCTAATACAATCAATCCCTCTTGTTATGCGTCTCGACACGCACAGAGACCGAATCGCAATTTCGTTCTCGTGGTTGTTGCTCTATAAAAACACATTACGGCTCACTCATACTAATTCACTTCACAGTACCTTTGAAGGGGGATTTGTTTCTGCATGAGGGTGGGGGGTACGGGGGGGGGGGAGCTGGTGGGGCCTTTTCACTTACCTGATAAATTATGGCTTCATTTGATAGACTTGGTAAATGTGGTAGATATTACTTGGGTAATAGTAAGTTAAGTAGTTGATTATCAACCACATTGGGTGTATCAGGTTTTCGACTATCGTGTACAAACCGGTCAAAAAAGTCGGCAGTGCTTTGTTTGATCGCAAAACAGGCCGGATGAGTGAGGTTGACTCCAAAGCCGCTCTTAAAACACTCACGGAGAACATTATGTCGACTGCCTGGTTGGAAGTAACTAGAAAAAATGTTGTGAATTCTGGTCACACAAGCCAAGTACCAACTGCTTTGCCTGGTGCTTACCGAGGGGGTTGGAGGGAAAATAACGTTTTTCCCACCGAGGTTTTTTTCTCGGATGTAGATTATCATTTGTTCTCACTATTAATAAAATACAGATAGACACTTGTTGATTTTCGATATCCCCTTTTATTTGCTCCATTTGTTAAATGGAGTAGATATAAGGATAGAAAGGGGGCCTCCGCGATACAATGGCCTCCGCGACACTCCTCAGCCATTCAAGAATATGCTTCCGAGTATTGGCCAAACAGCCTACAAATTTTTACAGATGGTTCACTTCATAGTGACCAGGTAGGGTGTGCATTTTACGATTCGTCGAATGGAGTTACTCGTGCTTTCAGCTTGTGGAACCAAGCTTCCATTTACGCAGCCGAGTGCTTCGCGGTTTTCCAGGCATTAAAGTACTCGAATAGCCTCAATGGGGTTTACTCTAGAATCCTCATCTTAACAGACTGTCAAAGCATCAGCTCCAAGTTTGCTAGTCTTAAATTGTCCTCCCGATTTACCCACACGGAAGCTAAGATAGCGCAAGAGATTGACACAGCGAGAAGACGGGAGAAAAGAGTGTCCTTCTACTGGATAAGGAGCCACGCGGGTATACAAGGTAACGAAGTAGTGGATCAAGAAGCGAAACTTGCTGCCACCCTTCCTGAACCGATCCCTTCTCACTCCCATACACCCTCTGACCTCAAACGATACATAAATCGCAACATCTTAAACGATGGAGAACGGAGCATTTTGCACACCCCGCTGGCAACCGATACAAGGCGCTTTTCTCTCCCCCCCCCCCCCCCCCCCCTTCGAAAACCTCATTGTTTGATTGGTCTCTGATCCGAAGCCACGAGCGTTCTACACAATGATAAGCAGATTACGGATTGGACACTGCAACACGAACGCATACCTCCACAAATTTGACAACTCCCACACTCCATTATGCCGGCATTGCTCAACGGCTGACGAGACGCCTTAGCACCTGATATTGGAATGCCCTGCCCACCGCGCTGCCCGGGAACCATTCACCACAAAGATAATTGGTAAGATTAAGTGCCCCTTCAATCTGGACTCTATTTTGGCAGAATGTGAGACAGAAATTTACTACATGCTATATGTACATGGCCAAAGTGCACATTTCAGTTAGAGTGATTTAAATTAGTTTGAGTAATTTAAATTTAGATTTAAATTTGTATCATTAACCTACAAGTTATCTTTGTCATTTCAATTCATAAATAATCTACGTTAATAATTTATTATCTAAACATATTGTGGCTGTATGATTGTATTTTCGAAGCCAGTAAATAGGAAAAAAAGGGGGGGCCTTTATGTAAGGTTTGTTCGCAGTGAACACCTGTCAGTTATCTGCCCTTGATTATCGGACTCTTTTCTGGCTATAGTATCCATGACCGGACGTTCACTGTTTTTTCGAGACTACCCAAAACCAGTTTTCTGATCGTCACTCCAGTCCACAGAAAATCTGTCAGACGAGAACTGGCCATGCACCTCGATTCCCAACCATAATCAGTCCCTTCTCGAAGCCTATCAAGAAGGCGTTGGATCGTGGATAGTTCCTTGCAGTTTTCTGGGAGTCCGCTGTCAGAAAAATCCTATGCGAACGAGCCTTTAGAACTGATGGGTAGATGATCTGGGAACTGTTGCACGTCGTGTACACCAACTGTTCCCTGGGTAGCAGCTGCGGAGAAAATGGGGAGTATTCACAGGACATCAGCCTATGATTTTCGTACCACTGCGGAGCACTCGTTTCCCTTCAACTGAAACTACTCGAAAAAATCACTGAAAATTCATGTTTCGTTTCTGTTGTTTGTTTAGTTGAAATCAATGCATCAAGACACACTTTATTCATTCCATGTCATCACCTTTAAAATCGTACAAATCACCGTGTGCTTATAATTTATTCCATCATCTTCCGTTTGTTGCAGGTACAAGCAGATAACTTCTGATGCGACTGCATTCGCTTCAAAGGATATTAATGAAAAAAGCTTGAAAAAAAAATTCAACACTGCCAGTCAGAATGCAGATGCCGTCTTGTGATCAAAACCTGAACTCTAAATTGATGCACGAAAATTCAACCCTTTTGATGCAACGGCAGTGTTAACCATTCGACAGGGTCATTTTTATTAAAATTTAAGTCAGGCATTGTAGATGCTTGTTACCAGAAAAATTTAATGTTTAGTGTTCGAGTTACTATTATTTATGTTTTTCGTCGTCGTGAACAATACTAAACGTGTAAAACTATATCTACTAAACTTGGTGTTTGCACAAGAGCAAATGCACATCTCAAATTAAATCTTTTTAATGATATATATTTTCCTTTTTCAATTGAAATTAAATTTGGAATCCATGCTTTATCGTATTTTTTGTTGTATGGATCTAATTTTATTGACGATTATAATATGTATATTTATAAAGGAAGGAATCTTCGTTAAAACTTAAAGAAAAAAAATTATTTGTCTATTTCAGAGTTTATGGCAGGTTATTTGTACGTTCATAATAATCTAGTTTTGTTTTTCTAGTCTTTTAGTTATTTTCACCTGCGATAAATAAACAAGCTTCTCTGTGAGCGCCGTCTGGTTGAGAATGGTAGCAGTCCTCCATGATAGCTCGATTGATTATGATAACTCTGTCGCCTTGATTGATCGTATTTTAACTTTCCATCAACAGTTTTTCATGATGCTAATTCCGATCGAGCTGGAAAATTGTCGTCAACCGAAAAAAGGCTACAAAGTTCTCGTGTAATCCTCAGCACAAATTTTCATTAAAAGCGAATGTTTCAGGGGTTTTTTTCTTCCTTTTTGTTGTTGTTGACGGAAACACCCATAGACTTTTAAATTGACTCCATCATTTTCCGTTGATCACTGATTGTAGTATCACAGGAGTAGTTTTGCATGAATGTTCCACGTGAGTGGACTGCTATTATACTACCCGTACTGTAGTGTTACGGACCCCGCTGTTCAACAGCATCATTAGAAGTGGGTTTAATGTACAGAATTTTTATCAAAATTTGTAATTATATTTGTTATAAATATGTACACCTTTTTGAATATGATTAAGGATTATCATGTTGAAGAAGGCTGGGATTTTAAAATCGACGACGTTCGCTATTTTCTTATTATATAATATATAAGAGCGAGAAACATTAAGGGGAAAAAAATTATACATATGACTATATTTTTGATCGGAATATATTGTAATCCATATTATGTCTTGGTGAGCACACGTTGTTTTAGCGCGTGCGCACCGAAGTTCATCGGATGATTTTGGATTGTGTACATAAATCGGTAATAACCAACGGATCTCTTGCAACTGTAAATAACCATTCAAAGAGCTCCGTATCACTCTGGCAAAGATAATTTAGGAGTCAAATTTTATTCTGCATATTTGAAGAGTTCGAACAAAAATACACCGTACATTAAGAATAAAAACTGTGGTGAAAATAACCAAAGAATGCTCAAAGGCCTGTGAACTTGAGCTGTAAACCAAAGTAAAAAACCTCTAATATTTACCAGAATACCAAAAAATGAGTTACTTCATAATTTATAATTATTTATTTTTCCAACTGTTGCGATTTTGTAATAATGGCATCCATTCGGCAACTAGATTTATTAATTTTAATTTTCTAGAGTAGTTCCTTTTTCTAATAATCAACAACTGTGCATATCTTCTTGAAGATTTTTCCATACTTTGAATTATTGGAATTTTATCAAATACCTAACAGTTTTGACTTTTGGGAATTTTTACCTGAAAACCAAAACTAAAAAGTTGTTTCTATGTGTCAATGATAATTAAACGCTAAGGTCAAAGCCTACTACGATGCTTTTAACTAAAGTTGTGGTATAAATGTTTTATAAAAGATACCTAAAAATAAATGTTTTGTTTTGGGATTTCTTTGGCCTAATAATATAGAAGTGCTCTAACCAAAGTTTTGCTACTGTTGTTGTTTATTGCATTTGGCAAGATATATCATTTTCGGATATAATTTCAATCTTCGAGTTTTTCCCCCCATTAAGGGGACTTTAATCTGCATTTCAGTGTAAAAACCATACGAATGTTACGTATTGCTGTGTAAATGTGTATAGCTATTACAATAAAAAATTTTGAAGTGATTTAATTTGTCCTAACGACTGCCTATCATAGTGAAGTTGAGGAGGACCAGCAGATATCCGAATGGTCCAAGTCCTTCCGCCCTCTTATCATTACAGCACCCAAACTTGGACAGTGAAGCAATTTGTAACCACGAGCGAAATGATCTGATCGATTTCTGATCTTCAGGGGACAGAATTTACATCACTTTACTATGCCGACCAAGTACACAAAGCTATTCATAGTGCTGTAAGTTGAGTCATGGAATAACGGCCACAACTATTTGTGTAACTGGGCAGTATTTTTGGTGTATCCCACTTGAGAATTGCAGGCGAACAATTATGTTTACCTACTAATTTATTGTTCAAGGGACCTCTTCGCGAATATTCAATCGGAATAAGGTATTCTGTTAATCTTTCTGGCGTACTAAAGCCGATCAGCGACATACATCGATTAGCAATATTTTGAAAATTATCTGATGGGTGGGCAGGGGGGGTCAAAAATATAATTACTAAGGTAGGCATTGGATTCGTATCGGGAAGGCGCAAATAATCCTACTTAGTGGGAGGAGAGGGGGGGGGGGGGTTGTCTTCAAACTGGTTCATTGCTATTAATTCATTTTACAGTCAATCACCAGGTCAAAAGGACGTTTCTAAAAATGTTTAAACTCTGAATAATAATCAATTCAGAATTGAACTTTTACTATCAAACCGCTTCAAAACAGATGTTTATTGGTTATAGCAAAGCTTCCATATCCACATGGAGCGTTTAATTCATGGTAAAATATTGTTCACATCAGACGTGGAAAAGGAATGAGTTCAAGGACTCCCAAGTTTCTGATTTAAAAAAAAACCCTTTCATCATTCTTTGAAATTCCAATTTATTTCGCAGAAACTTTCAATTTCATGTAAAAATGTGTAAAATTGCTTCAAAATTTGAAGCATTGACCAACATTTAGTAGACAGCGGTGTGAATTTCGGGTTCTTCCTGGTTGCGTAACAGTTCAATATTCATATATGGGGCGCAAAAGAAGTGTTCAAATTTCTCTGACGAGTGGAAGGATCTGAAATCTTTCTGAGGAGGGTCAGCTAAAAATATTGCGTAGAAGGGCGTCGTTGGTGCCATCACCTTCCATCTTTAAAAGGAAGTTGATGACGAAAGGTGAGTAGTACCCATTTTGGTTTATTATTTTCAGTAATGAACATTTGGAATCGAGCATGAAATAAAAAATTTTAACATCCTCTCAAAATGTCAAGGTACGTAGAATCTCCGAATGAAATAAAAAACGCTGCAAATTATTACACAAAGGTTTATTATTTACCTGTATAGATGCCCCTTCCGCGTAGATCAATGTTTTCTGCGGTCAATACCCTCGAGAGCCCCCCCCCCCCCCCCAAGAAAGCCCTAAATCGAGTACTGGAACCGGACTCGGAATTAAAGTTTCATACAAATGCGCGGGATTCAATAACCCAATCCTTGATGATCTGTAGTTATTCGTAAAGCATACGGCAAATAGTAAACCGTTGTGTAATGATTTACCTGTATAGGTGCCCCTTCTACGTACATAGTATAATAAACCGTTGTGTAATAATTTAACCAATAATACGTTTAAAGTTTCTTCAAGTTGCAAAAGTACTTATCAACAAAATCCAAAAGATCCATCATTTTTCAAATGAAATAGGTAATATCACAGAACAACCAACTCGACTTCATACAGCCATCTGTGATTATAATCAGGTGCTCCCTACCAATGATATCTGGGCCGGATGTATACCGGTTGATTCACGATCATGTTGACGAAGCTTTTCGGTGCAAACGAACGGCTGGTCGGACTCTGGGTGGTCTCAAAAAATTATTTAGTTCAAGATCAATTTAAAAACGTTACAAAAAACTATCCCTTCTATCGGAAGTTTTTGAGCTACGGCGTTCTGAAAATGTCGACCCCTATTTTTCACCCCTTAGAAATGAATGACAGTATCGTCGAGCTTCAAGGACCAACGAGACCCCAAACCGAATTTCGTTAATATTTTGGTTAATGGTAACTAACAAAAGTGCGGTCGTACGGCGGACGGACAGAAATTGTTTTGTTGCATTTTCGGTTTCTACATACCTTGAAACGTAAACCATCAATTTTGAGGGGGGTTAAACTGGTTTTTTCATGCCCGGTTCCCAAGTGCATTATTGAAAATAATAAACCAAAAATTTCTTTCTTTCCGCCGTACGCCGTACTTGGCATTTTCTTAGTTATCATGAACCGAAATTAATGAAATCACCGACACGGTCAACATGATCGTGAATCAAACGGTATAAATCCGGCCCAGATATCGTGGCTAGGGAGCACATGATTATAATCAGGGATGGCTGTATGAAGTCGAGTTGGTTGTTCTGTGATATTATTCCATTTGAAAAATATGGCTCTTTTGGATTTTGTTGATAGGTACTTTTGCAACTTGAATAAACGTTGAAGCATTATTTGGTAAATTGTTACACAACGGTTATACTATCTTCGCAGAAGCGGCATCTATACAGGTAAATTATTACACAGTGGTTTATTATTTATCGTATGCTCCATGAATAATTACAAATAATTAATGGTTGAATTATCGAATGTATCGAATTGTATGAAACTTTAATTCCCGGGCCGGCTCCAGTACTCCATTTAGGGCTTTCCTGGAGGGAGCTCGAGGGTATTGACCTCAGAAAACAGTGACCTACGCAGAAGGGGCATCTATTCAGGTAAATAATAAATCGTCGCGCAATAATTGGCAGCGATTCAGTAAGTATCGCTTGATTCTTCGACGTTATTGGACAGTTAAGCAGTTGATCTACTTGATTTTCCATTAGTGAGTAATCACTCTATTATTTGGATATACAGTCCTTCCTCGTTCTCAGGTAACACGAACTCAGGTAACACGAAATCCCTCGTTTACATGAAGTAACTTATCGGTCCCGAGAAAGGCCCTATACTTAAACGAATGCCTTTTTTCTGTAATTCGGTTAACACGAATTATTCGGTTAACGCATACCTAACACGAAGTGAATATGGGCCCCGAGAGGGTTATCTACTTGGATAACACGAAGTGAAAGTGTGAAGAGTGAAGATCAACGCGCAATGTCCATGTGCGTTTCCGTAGCTTCTCAATTTTTTTACGCTTGTACGATGCAGTTGAGGCTTGTGGTGATGGGGAGGGTAATGGTCAACCTGATCCTGAACCACTGATTGAAAAACCTAGTCGATGTAAAATGATGGCTGCAATCGACACTTTTCTTCGATTCTCCCAAACTAACGCGAATATTGACCCAAATTTCGACGAAAAATTCCACCGCATCAGAAGGCAGTGCTTGGAATGTTATCCTACGCCAAATTTCACCCAGCAGCCGATAACCAATTTTTTTTCAAATCCTCTTCTTCCTGAAGTGAGCACCTACCTCATACTATGTATTACTATTACTAGAGTCATGTGACTGTACAAGTGCGAGTAAACGCATAATTTTTCGAATTTTGTGTATATTTCTTCCATTTACACCTTCTTCGATAACGCGAATACGTTCGTGGTGAGCGAATTCGGTTAACGCGAATTACTTCGTGTTACGGAACGGAAATTCGTGGTATCCGAATTCGCTTAACACGAAATGCCAATTTCCCGGTCCCGACTATTTCGTGTTAACGAGGTAGCACTGTAGTTAGTGTTACGTAGTTTCGCTATATACGAGGTAGAAGGAAAAGAGCAAGTGAAAGTTACGCCTCCAGTAATGAAATCAAATGAAGTTTAACCAACTTCAAAATTTCATCGTGGTGACATTTGAACTAGTTACTTACACTTGGAAACTGTAAAAGATGAGGAAGCAGGAGAATCTTGTGTCGATTGGCAAAATAATGGGCAAAATAATTTTCAACATACACCAAATTGATAGCCAAGTAAATTAAGAATCGAACTGAACACTTCAAGTCTAACAATAAAGTTATGAACCACCAGTACTCGTAGGCAAACAATGTTGAGCTTTTTTCCAAGGTTAGCCTCCATGATTTTTGTCATAGCGCAATCGGTAAGCTGGATCCAGGTGACGACAGAATGCCGCATTCCCGCACAAACGAGGGCATAATCCGACTAGCCTATTCAGCCCAAATAAACGGGTCGTACAATTTTAAATGGGGCTAGAGAAGCGCGGAAAAAGGTGATAGGGATAGAGCTTTGTGATTCGCTGTGGTCGGGGCGGTGATTCGTTCCTGGGGCTCACGGGTAATCATGGCTAATGAGTCCGAATAGTGCATTGGAGCAAATGATCACAGGAAACCCCCGATCCATTTTATGCCACACCCACCCACACTCCGAATATGGTTGTCCGGGAATTTTAGGAAAAAATCGAAAACCTCTCTTCGTGACAGTATTATTGTGCCATAATGATTGTAGATATCCGTTTGAATTTAACCATTATGGTTAGACCGAAAACATATGATCCATGGCTTCTTAACCCTTTGACTCCCAATGGGACAAATCGGGACATTTCTCACTTAAAAAATCCTAGCGGGACGAAAATTGCATAGATTCCAATCATTCAACGTCCCAGTTGTTCGTTAGGATCCCACCAACGCGAAGATACCTCAAACTGCCGCAAGAGTTCACCCCAAGTGGACCAGGACCCATTCTTATCAGTTGCGGCGTGGTTTTCTCTTCAGATTGGTGGTAGTGAATTGCGCCAGTTTCGGAAGGACCTCTAGGGCTGAATTTTCGTGTTTTTGCATCGAAACCTGTTTGACCTGTTAGTAAATCTACCCTACTAACTAGGAAAACTGTAAAAAGTTGCTGTCCCGGGGGTTCTGGGTACTGATATTGCTTATTTCTTTTTACCTGTTATCAGTGTGGGCTGTTGCATGATTTATGTTCAACCAACGTTATATTCCACCAATTTAGGCAACAGTACCATTCACTGTAGTTTTGTTCTTGCTAATAATGTTTTACTAAGTACCGACACGACATAGTACCATACATACCTACGTAGTTACCATGAAATGGTTATTTATACCTACTGGGACAAGTTCTGTCCCAGTTGTATACCAGAGTCCACCAGTGGGTAGGTTGCATGGTGGCTGTTTTTAGGCTCGGCCGTCGGAGGCTCGGCCAAGGCCTTATGTTTTCATTTTTGTACTTATTACACGAATCTGTCAGAAAAAGTTGAAATTTCTGCTCCTTCAGGCAGTTGAGTATGTGTGTGTACGAATTTATGTGAACTGCCATAACTGATTACCCAATGGTCCAAATTGGCTCAAACGTTTATGGTAGTTCGGGGTTAGGTCTTAGTTGGTCCAACTGGAATTTCGTCGCATTCGGATCAGTACTGTGGTGTTCGGCCTTTTTCGGCGTATCTATGTGTTGTGTTCATGCATCATGTACCTATCTACAGGATTCAATAATAGGAGTGAACTGCTAAGGCGGTGTGGAATAACTAAACAATATAAATGGAATAAACAAAACAAATGGAAATAAAACTAATTTTTACTTTCAAAAATGTATTACAATATTTCTGAATTTATACAACTGCTTATGTATTATAACCTATAGAACAAAATAATCCTTAGACCCTCAATTGGGTTGGATAGATGAGAGCAGTCTAACAAATTGGACAGATTTGGGAAATAATTGGTATTCAACTGGGACAGAATTAGGAGCCATGCACCACAACTGGGATTACTTTGTCCCACCCCATCATACAAATCTGCAATTGGGATACGTGTGGGAGAGCATATTCAAACCAATGGGACAGAACTGGGACATCAATGGTAAACAACTGGGACAAAATTTGGTGCCATACTCCATCACCGGGACATGTTTTGTCCCGCCCTGTAAAATTCACCCAAATGATCCCAATGACTCCAAATTTGGTCTGTGGCACCTCAAAGCTCCTTTCTATCGATTTCATCAAGAAAATCTTCGCAAATTCTTTTTTCTCAAAACTGGTAGTCAAAGGGTTAAGGAAAAACATAGGTTGGCATAGGCTTGCATAACGTACCTTAGTAATGTGTTCGGTAACCTTTTTTTGTCTACAGAAAATTTGAATTGCGATAATAAGATGCAATGAGTTTTTCATGGCAAACCATTTGTGCCAATGATGGCACGAGGCAGGTAAGCATTTTCATTACATTTTTCTGGTTTGCGGAATGCTGAATTAATTTTTGAACCGAGCCGTTTAAAGCATACCTGCCGTATACGATGTGATTCTGATAAAAAATATTATGATTTTCCGATTCTCCAGCATTCCTGACGGCAATTCCGATAGTCCAAAGATCTGGGAAGTGAATGACTGGGGTTGATGAGACGCCGAGAAAAACTGCTAGAACCTTAGAGATCATAGCGTTTATATAAAGCTAGTCACACAGATTAAACGGGGTGTCAGCACACTGTTAGTCATATTTATATGCAACGCCATCCACTACACTTACTACACGACTGTATAAAAATATTGAGATGGCCAAAGAACAACATATAAATTAATCTCTCCAATCTCGGAATTATCGTGGAGTATTTTCAAACGATCTCGATAGTTAGTACGCATTTGTATGAGAATATTTCCATATTCTCTGGCTGATTGATACAAAAGGCTCTATCAAGCGTGGAGCCTGATCGAATATGGGTGACAAAGTAAATTAAAAAAGCATTTGTATTCCTCTGATAATTGTGATGGTGGTTGTGTGATTCTTCCACTCGTTGAATCCACGTTGTATTCGACTATCAATGGCTCGCTGGCCGTTGGTGCAGACACTGAATAGAGTCGCCCACCAAAATAACTTGTGCCCTCAGAGTCGACAAATTGGTTGAAAAACATATTCGAGAGAGGAAACGTTTTTAAATGTCCGAGCGACAAATAATAACGATATCCTACTACTAGGAAAACATTCCGGTTGGCGGAGAAAGGGGGTTGAAGAGGCCTTCAATAAAAATGAATAAACGCAAGTTGCTCGTGATGGTTGGTTGGTTGGAGAGCGGTCTGCGGTGATGGGCAGTGAATAGCTCACAAATGTGGGCTATTACGACGAATGTGGGGACGGTAAAGGTAGGAGGGGAGGGGCTAAGAGTGAGATGTGTGGGGGGAGGGGGGGAGGGGGGCTCATGTACTACCAAACAACAATAATCATAATACCTAGAGGGAAAAAACAAATCCCTGTACTTTGTTCGGTTTCAACTTCAGACGGCTCCGTGAGTTTTTTCTTTTTTTAAATCGAAAATCTGCTTAACAGGAGATTTCGCGATGAGCGAGAATTTATTACTGCTAATGGTCGAACATCAGGAACCCACTTTGAAGCTGATGGTGATACCGGCAATGATGACAAGCGGTTTTATTATTGCCAGTCGGTATTTTTCGATCCCCGTTTCAATTCAATCAGAAAGCCTTTCTTTGTGAAGCTTTTTCTAAGGAATCAGTGAAGAGGTTGGCCTTTCTTATCAATCGGTAGATAAAATACTTTTGGTTTATCATTTTAAATGACGAACCTACGGAATCGAGCATGAATAATCTCGTTTTTTGATTCCCACTAAAAATATTCGCTGTTTGACGTTTCAAGGTACGTAGACTCCGGAAATGGAATATAATGGAAATCCGCAGCACTCTGCAGAGTTACTATGGACATCAAATGAATGAAATTTGCCATTTGGGGTCTAGATGACCAATGAACCCTGGTGTTACTGTAGGACATCTCTAAGGTGTGGAAAATAGGGCGTAAATTTTCAAATCGCCGTAGCTTAATACCGTAAGGTGATAATAAGGAAGGATATAATTATCTTTGGAAATCTGAATAGATTCCAATTTATTAGATTTTTTTGAGACCACACCGCTCGCTCACAATGAGGTCCTGAAGTTTGAATCGAAAATACATCATCAACATGGGCGTGAATCAATTCAATTCATTATTGGACGCTTCAACCTAGGCACCATAAAGTGGCGTAGAACATTATATCAAATAAATATTTAAAACTTCTATTAAATGCTTATTAATTCGAAGTAACGTCAAAGTCTGTTCAAATTCCACCGAACATTGATTATGATTTCCTAACATCAAAAAGCAAGGTAATGCTGAGTCGTTCCGTAGTATTTCGGCTATATTTCTCGATCGGTCAGGGCTGAGGTGAAGATAGACATTCAGTCAGGAGATGGTGAACCGTCAACTGACAAACTTCGCAATATGGACAAAGACCGTCATCTCAGCTACGAGTACAATGGATTTATAAATATTTCACAATGCATGACTGGAAAACCCTGCGGAGAGGGAAAATTACTGCTGATGGTTGGAACATTAAAGGACATTTAGCAAACTAGAGTTTCATTAAGAGCGCCGTTTTCCTGCGGAGAGACCGACGCGACGTGCTCGCCTCCCATCCTTCTTCTCATCTTCTCTAACTCCGCTTTATCTTGGCGACCCCGGCTTTTCACTGATAATTTAGCCTGATAGCCGTAATTAATTTTTTTCTTCTCGATAAGAATAAAAGTAATGGCAATTTCAAAATTAGGTACATAGTGGCGACCATAGTTGGTGTCTTTCGCTCCATTTCCTACTAAATAGTACATACAGATTAACTGCAGAGTTAAATGTAGAAAACCAACTATGACGTTTTCGTTTGAAATTTATGATTACCCGCATCCTGAAGCGCCATTATTTCCCATTATTTTAAATTTGTCCGACTATCTCATACTGTAGATTATGTAGGGAGAGCATATATATATATATATATATATATATATATATATATATATATATATATAAGTAGTATAGGAATACCAATCCTGGGCCACCGACTTCAATCTCTGTTAAAAATGCTTCTGACTTCAATCTCTGTTACAACTGCTTTTGTGCTAAACCCTGTTAAAAATGCTTTTCTGTTAAACCCCTGATAAAACTTTTCAACACAAAACATCAGAACACATTTTTTAACACAAAACATCAGAACCAGTGACTTTTTCATTTAGCGACTTAAATTCCTGGTAAAACATTTTTACCACAAAACATCAAAACCAGTGACCTTTTTTCATTTGGGGGGTTAGTTAAAAGAATGTATTCTATAATAAATAAAGGATATGGTTTTATGCGACGAGGCATTAGATATATGTGATGAACATGGAGGTTTCTGGGGGTTGGTAAAGACACCTGAATTTCGATTTTATGATAGAAACTGTGACGCACTAGACGAGATTCAACGTGTATTGAGAGAGTATAGATATTCTAAAGGGTTGTTGAAAGAACGTTTTTTGGGTGTTGATGGTAAACCACCGCTCCTAAAAATCCAGGTTCCTAAAAATGCTTCTGAATATCAACTTAGAAAATTGCTTTATAATGAGAGTAAAGCCAAACTGAAGAAGGATTTTGAGTTTCAGTTTCGATACTGTTGCTAAAAGCTCAGGATGTTTGGAATATGAAGGAGATTTTATTTTCAATGTGTTTTAATGAGGAATCCTCATTAAAACGAACAATTAGATCAAGGTAATTTTATATCGACAATATTACTATCGTCCACAATTATATTTTTAGTAGGGATCATGTTTAAAAAAATCTTTACGTTCAACTCTTGTAGAAATTTCTTATCTCGTTTATTACGAATAACGTAATTCTCCAACATTGTTTCGTCGATTTTCCTTTTACTTTTCCTTTTACATTTCACGTCTTTTACCGGTTCTTCAGGCATTGTTTTTTTTTTAATGGTATTTACGAATTTTTCAACCCCTACATTTTTCAACTGTGTTTTAAAATTTAAAATTTTATCAGCGGAGATTTCTCCGTATAACAGTTGTTCTATAAACCTGTACACTTTCATATCTTTATTTCTATCGATATATGCGAAACATTCAATGAATTCGATATGCTTAAGTGAAAATTGTAAATATGGATGAGACATTTTTATTGAAGAGATCCTTTTTTCATTTCTTTCTCGTTTTGTGTTTTCGTAAGTTCCTTCAAATGATCTACGAACTTTTCTTTTTCTATTCCAATTGTATGATGTCCCCAAGCAAGAGTATCCATACCATTTTCTAGAATATACCTTTTATCATCGTAGGCACTGAGCGCTTTCTTGTTCTGTTCAATAGTATAAATATCATGCTTTTCTGTTCTAAACATCATTTGTTTCCTATAGATCGGGTTCTTGGTCAACAGACATTCCTTGAAGTCCTCGAACCTAATGTCCTTTTCAACAACGTTTTTCTTGATTCCTTTTGCTTTCTTTGTTTCTTTTTGATTCTCGAAAATTTTATGCGCGTACTGTTTCGATCTTAGTCCGACAAATTCCTCCATTACTTTTCCGTTCATTTCATCTTTGAATTTTCCAAGTACTTTCTTGTTCACTTGAGGTATACCGTAGACATTTTCTTTCGGATAATCGGACGTGTCAAACTGATCAATCATGTTGTTTTTAATATCCACGTAAAAGTCTTCAGTCTTTATGTCCATAATCAGACTGTCCGTGTCACAGTACATTAATTTGACATTTTCTCCGTATTGTTTTTTAATTGTGTTATAATAAAAGTCGTACATTAGAGTTTTAGAAATTTCCAGAATGCTCAAGCCGAGGTAGATGGGTTTGTTGAAAAGAATTTTGGTCTTTTTCATGTGAACTGCTGCTAAGTTTTCCGTGAATATCGTTCTACGATCAAAAGTAGGTTTTGCTATCAACGATTCCAGTTTCTTTCCATTTGAACATAATTTAATATCGACTCTTTTCCTAATATTTTCCATCGTTTTTCCGAATGGACTGTTGATCATAAATTTGAAAAAATCCTTTTCAAAATCATTTTTCGCTTTCGTTCTTAGGTTCGTGTTGAAGTCAATGTACACTTTCATCCAATCCGATTGGTCAAACTCCAGTGCTCTATGTACTTTCTTTAGTTTCATCCCCATGCTCAGACATTGTTTCAAATCCCTGTAGTGCAAAACATATTCATCTTTGTCGTACAAAGTCGTCATCAGTTTAGGTAATTTTGTATTTCCGATTCTGTTTTCCGGTGCAAGTGGTAGATCCGAATGTAAATCATGCAGTTCTTTAGGATATTCCAAGTCAACTTCTAAAATATAACCTTTAGGAGATTCATCATCAATCTTTTCAACATTTAAATTTTCCAAGTTATCTACCCATTTAAAACCACCATACGGTAAGTATTTTGACATTGCCCAGCCGTACAAGTTGTTTGCGTCAAGGTACATTATATAGTTGGAAGGTTTAGCTGGGTCATATTTATCAACCATATACTTGTTGTTTGCTTTCGCGTGTCTGTTACTACATTGTGATATACCACCACGAATTCCTCTTTCTATCAATAGAATTTTATCGTAATCAGTCAACAATTCCAATTTAACTTTTGTCATTCTCAACATACAATCCCATGCAAATCCAGGTGTCGTGTAATACCAAGCTGGATCTAGTTTGTAAGTTGCCAGGGAAATATCTCTGAAATTTTCCATTACATCTGCGAGAAGTAAGACATCACATTTGTTGTAATGCATAGTGAATTCTCTCATGTTTTTTATTCCAAATCTATTCCAAATCTCCTGCGCATTTCTGTACTCGGACTCTTTTACTCCTTGTTTGTTTAAGCTGCTGTAAAATTTCTCTATAGGTGGTAAACAGGTTTCATCGTACCTTTCCGGCCTATCCATGTACTCATACGGGTAAGCTAGTTTCCTTGTCATAAGTTCCAAGTTCTCTGTTCCAAAATGTTTCTCTAATTCCTTAAATTGATCTTTAGTTAAATTTCCTACTAGTTTTTCCAAAGAGCTTGCTAGAAATTTGAAAGAGTCGATGAACCTTATTTCAATTTTATTCATTACTGGGTTTCCTTTCTCATCAAAATTTCCAGAGTCGTACCTGAGAATCTTTGAAAATGAAATGTACTTTTCCTCGGTGTTTGGAATCAACCGTATTTCCCCTTCATCCTCTCCGAGTTGTTTCGCGAATAGGTGGGCATCGTAACCAGCCAGGTTGTGGAAAAATACTGGTACGAATCTCGGGCATTGGTACTCCAAATTACACAGAGAATGGGCAGCACCTCTAAATTCTCCTGACAAATGGTCATGGTCAGCCACACGCCTTTTGTTCATATCGATATTTTGTTTCCGATCCTTCAATTCCGTTTGTATTTGTTTTGCATTACTTTCATCTCCTTGCATGTGAAAGTAGACCAAAGCTTTTTCCTTCACCTCGAGTTCCTTTTCTAACATTGGAGGCAATTCGTTAAAACCTCTCTCGCAAATGTGACAAGCTTTAGCATTTTTGAATTCCTGTTTCTGTTGGTCAGTCAATGGTTTCATGGGTACAATTTTATCGTAATATTCTTTAGCAATGTGCAAAACTTCCTCTTTCAGTTTCTGATAAAATACTTTTGGAGAATCCGAACCAGAATATTCGACTGGGGGCTTATAATATCCGTTGGAGTACTTTATGTAATATGAAAAACTGCTAGCTTCGTGTTTTTGAATTTTATTAGTGAACGCCTTAGTTTCATCAGGTTGACAAGTTTGAAGTTTTCTAAGCAAACTTTCAAAGTCCGAGTAGATAACGAATGGAACTTTCATGGAGCGTTTATAATTTTCAAATTGTAAAACATTATCATAAGGTTCTGGTAATTCTACTTTAACAGCTTTATGAGCTCCACAATATTCTTTATGTTCGTTTAATTTGATCTGAGTTCCAAAGCTATTTAAACACATTTTACATAAAAATCGTTTGTGACCATCCTTTGTTAGCTGACTATGACCAACCAGTTTCCATAGATCTTTGATCCAGCAGTAATGTTCAGTTTTCTCGTTTTTCAAGTACAACAAGTCAACGTGTTTTTCCTTTTCCTCTTTCGTTATTTCCAAGGGAACTATAGTATTTTTTTCATTCAGACAGTAAACATTTATGGAAATCCCAGTTCTTTTCTCAAACTTTTTTACGTCTGTAAGTTTCATAGGAAAACTGATATCTTTCAACGCTTCGTCAAACTCATGTTCCCATGTTATGTACTTCGCTACTCTATACGAATGTTGGTCAGCTGGATGTAAAGCTGAAAGAACAGACCAAAGGAAACATTTATTATCGTCATTTTTCACATTTATAATTGCTTTCCTACTTTGTAGAAACTTAGGGAGTGGGATGAAAGATGATCCTCTCAAAGGAATGTACTTGTTAACGTTCAGTTCCAAATGTTTGATTTTGTGAAGTTGCCATTGAGATCCTTTAATTTCGAACGATTCCATTTCATTTAGAATTTTCTGTTTCATTTCATCGTAACAGTTTGCAACTTCTGCCGACTGCAATATTATTACGTTTTTAGTTTTGAAATTGAGTTCCTGATACTCCATGTTATTTTTGTTAGTTCCTTTTTTAAATTCTGCGATTAAAACTACATTAACTTTTAGTTTCATTTCTCTAAGTTTCCATTTGATTAAACCTGTTGCGGTTCTTTCAATACTGTTCAGAAATTTGGAAGCATCTTTAAATCCTTTCGTATTTTTAATGTTGTAAGTCACTAATCTAGATTCAAATGCAGTTTCCTTTTTAACAACTTCCGTTTTCGGTTCTCTGTTTTTTTCAAATACTTTTTCACTAAAATTAAATACTTTGTGCAATTTCCTCGGTATTACAAATACAGATTTTGCTTTTCTAGCTTCTCTGTTTTTTTCAAATACTTTTTCACTAAAATTAAATACTTTGTGCAATTTCCTCGGATTTACAAATACAGGTTTTGCTTTTCTAGGTTTTCTGATAGTCATTGTCCGGTCCGGGTCGTTTTTTCCATGGCGCTTAGACTTTAAATGTCTAGCCCAGTTTTTATAAGTAGTGCTAACGTCGCACTTTTCACAACGTCTTTTCGTATCGTACATTTTATTATAGGATATATAATTTTTCGAATCATTCATTTTTATTAGAAAAGAGATTCTTTTAACTAACCCCTCATTTTTTAAATTCTTAAAGAGGGGAGGTGAATCACCTCCCCTATTAAGGCAAACACAAGCAAGTAGATTTTTTAAATTCTTAAAGGTGGGTGTATGGTACACACCCACCTTTTTCTTTTGTCTATTAGAAAAGAGATCCTTTTAACTTACCCCTCATAAAAACGTTTTAATGGAAATTTTCCATTAAAACAACAATATTATACTAAGACCAAGTTTTTTCAGAATTCAATGTCTCTTTGCATGTTTTTAAAACAGTTTCATAATCTTTTCCGTTTGAAAGTTCTTTTAACACTATCAAAGACAGATGACCGCAAATTGGAGGATCGTTATACTTTTGAATTTGTTCGGAATTGTATTTAATTTTTTTTTTTCCCAAGTATTTTACCAACTCCTTAGGGGGTGATGCGTTTCCATAGGAATCGAAATAATACTTTTCTTTTTCAGATTTTTTAAAATAACAAGTCCAGTGACTACCATTTTGATAAGAATTTTCCAAATTAATAATTCCACATTCAACGTGTTTAGATCGATCGGGGAGTTCATCCTTCATGAAAACACCTCGGAAATGTTTTATTTTAAAAATTTTCACGAAACGAGTTAAATCTAAATTACTCAAGGGTTGGTAGTTTTCCGTTTTTTTCTTTTTTTTAAACCGGCCCCAATACTTAGGCTTTTTGCATTTTTAGCTAGTTTTTCCATCTCGAGATTATGACGTTTTATTTCGGCTTCTTCAGCGGCTTTATGTTTCGAGTCTATTACTGAATTTGCTACTGCTGCACCTCCACCTAATAACGCTCCAGCTGCTCCCATTGCTGCAAATATCAGTGGTAGGAATCCACCCGTGTGATTCAAATGTAGTTGTTCGTAATCCAAAGTTAACGTAATTCCTTTCTTTTTTTCTTTAGCTTTTTCAAATGCTTTCGATTGAGTTTCCCACAGACTGATTTTATGTTTTCCGTTTCCCGAAATTTGTTTCGCTGTAAAAAGAATTGTAACACTTCTACGCTTTTTGTAAGCGGCTTGTATTTTGGCTATTTGATTTTCGGTTAAATCTATCTTTTTCATGATCATAGTTATTTATTATAGTAAAAAATTTTTTTTAATAACGAACTCCCATACCAAAGAATCGTTTACTCCTCATTGCAACTCTCACTGCAGTTGCATCAGCTTTTTCTTTCCAACTCGCATCACTCGAATGCATTCTTTCTTTTGCTACTTCCTCTAGTGCTTTATCTGCCACATGTCTTTCTTTGGTGTCTGTATGATCTCTGTAAGATATATCGTGTTGCTTACAGCCTTCGTCCAATTTATTAATTCCCGGATCTCCTCTTTTCAATCGTTTATCTAGTTTTGTAAATGGACCGCAGTAGTTGTATCCAGGTAAATGCATTTCGGGTGCGAAACCATCAAGTTTGTTCAACAATGTATTTAAAACTCCAGATCCGTTCTTGATGATTCCTTTCGGTAAACTGTTGACAACTTTCAACAGATATTCTATTCCTTTGGGATTATCTAAGTTTTTTTCCAACTGATCGTTTATAAACTTTACAATTCCTAATTTTTCATTGTGAAAATTGTTATTACCGGCTCGTTCTTGTGCGTACAAATAGTACAAACGCTGTTGCAACTGTTGTAAATTATCGATGTATTTATATTCCACAGGATTTTCCGTATACTCGATCAATCCAGATCCCGATTTACCTGCCTTCAATTCCTTCCAAATAGGAGCAATCAACTCTCTGTACTTTTTCCCCTTACTTGACTTTGGTAATCCCGTAGTTGGGTCATTCTTTTGGTATAAAGAATTCGTTTGAATGAGAATTTTCTTGTAAGTTTTCAAATCCTCTTGAGTGTATTTATCAGGATCAGGTCCTAGAGGATCAGTTAACAAACACCATAATCCGTGAGTTCCTCTATATTTTACATTTTGAATTATGAGATCGTCTTCATTTACCCGAATTTGTTTGTCTCCGATGTAAATTTTGTCCTCTTTTCCCCAGATGCCAAATTGTTTATCACCCTGTCTGATGTAAAGTCTCGCAATTGAACCAATTCCTTTTGGCCCTACACTACTGGATGGATACTCATTTAGATCTACCATGTCTACTATTGAGGAGAGAACGTTACTAGCTGGTTCAGCCATAGTTTCGCCAGCAATATCGTAGGTTTCAGTAGGATTTATTTCGAATGTGTTAGCTGGTCCAAAAGTTACAACTTTCTTCACTAGGAGAACTACTTGTCATTGGCTGTTGCATGTATGGTACGATTTCCAACTTCTTTATATCTTCATCAGTTTGTTTCACTGCATTTTTCAATTCAACTAATTTTTCAGTGATGGGTGCGAACGTCTTTTCCTGAGTTTCTCTATCGTTAAATTTATCTACTCTTGCTTCTCGGAAAACACGTCTCAACTCTTGTTCTTTTTCTCGAATTTTATTGGCTTCATTGACAGTCATTTCTTTAGGTTTCCTAAAAGTATTTCGAACTATCTTTTCAGATTTACTCTCAACAGTTTCTTGAAGTTTTTGGTTTTTGTCTTTTGGTTTGCCTTTTGAAGCATTTTTATATTTTGCATCTAATTTTTTTAATGTTTCATCAATCATTTATTATAAAATATATTTTTTTAACGATTCACCGAACGTACGTTAAACGTCGAACGTACGTTGAACGGTAAGCGTTGAACGGTAAGCGTTGAACGTTAAGCGTTGAACGTTAGGCGTTAGGCGTTAGGCGTTAAGCGTTAAGCGTTAAGCGTTAAGCGTTAAGGGTTGAGCGTTAAGCGTTAATTTTGACGATTCACCGAACGTACATAAAAAATATAATAGATCAAGATCTATTATATACACATTTGGTTAATGCTTATTTAGTTATTTCTAGCTGGAAATTCTTTCCGTATCGTCCACTCTCTTTTTTTAGTGTTGCGTCTATCGTTAGAAAACCAAATGTATCCTTCCAACATTCACCACAAATTTCTTTGAACCGTTCAAAAGTAAAATCCGATCCTACATACTCATCATAAATTGTTTTAATGTAAGCATTGCTCTGTTTAAAAATACAAAGAAAATTCACGTTATTTCTAATCAACTGTTTATCAACTTTAGTATAGGATTGAGTCAAATAAATGCACGAAATGTTTTTATGCCTACCTCTTACATAGTAATCCTTTATAATTTGCTGTTGTTGTTCATTCACACAATCATCGAAAACTATCAAACTGTTCGGTTGGCATTCATCTAGACCGATTAATTCATCACAGCTACTATAGAAATGAGCAATTTCCTTTCCAATTTTATCAGTTAGTTTTTCGTAAGCTTTTCTCAAGCCTTTATAAACTTTTTGTTCTAATGATTTAGAAAAAACATAAAAGTTTTCAAAGGGAATACCCCATGGTTCTGTAATGAGGTTGTACAACAATGTAGTTTTTCCACATCCACTCGTACCAATTATTAAACACCTAATTGGAAGTGGTAGTAAACCATCTCTCATACTAATCGGGTCAAACGGTGTAGGTTTTATGATATAGCTTTTGTTATATTTTGGATTCATTTTTTATTTATTTATTATATAATAAATAATGTTTATAAAAATTTCAGGAGATACACTAAGGTTTGAGAGTCCGATTCCACTCGATCCGAATAAAGAGTATCAGTTGGGCATGTCGGCTTTGTTGTTTACAACTGGGAAAACGTTTGAGATAAAAAACTTCGAGTTCGCTTACAGATTTGCTTTTCCTGATGGAATTTACGATCTAATATATAAAATCGATGGAACGTTCAATGTGAGTTCATTCAAAGCCAAGTTGATTAGTATTTTATCCAGTTTTCAAAGTAGTTTGTTAGCGAAAAAAGACACTATGAAAAAGTATTCTGAAGCTCAAGTGAAAGAAATACAAAAAGATATACAGAAAGTTAATCCGAATAGTTTGAAATTCGATCTCGAGCATTTAAAAGACGATTCTTACAGAATTGCTGCATACTTTCCCATGGAAATGAGAATTGTGGATGAGGGGAATGTTTGCGATATATTTCAGTTGAAAAATTGTTTAGGTTCCGATAATTTGTTTAAAAAGAATACTAACTACGTATCAGAGAATAATCCGAAACAACTCGTTTTTTCTGATAATATAGTCGAATGGCATTGTAACATTACGGAATATAGCTTTACAAATCATGATGAACATCCCCATTTGCACGTTGAACACGAGTTATTACACGTTTCTTTCATAGAGAAACTAATGCCACCTAATACTGTTTACACGGAAAAACCAAAGAAAGTAGTTTTCATTCCACTAAGAAAAGGACTGAAAGAAATAAAAATGATAAAATTGTCAACAACCATGGGAAATAACGAACCGATTCGATTCGACGATATTAAAGCTTACTTGTTGCTGAAAAGTAAATAATTTGTATAATAAATAAGATGAACAACATTGATGAAAACCAAAAACCGTCTGCTCCTGCAGTTGAAAACGATATACAATTTACTCCGTTTTACAAAAACATTTATCCTCAGATTCCGGTTCCCGAATTTAATTCCAACGATTATAGAATAAATCGTATTATGAAACAATACGAATTTTTAGAAAACGAAATGAAAACCCGGGGAAATTTGAAGAAAAAATACTGCAAATTATCGAAAACATTTTTCGGAATAGAGTGTTTCTTTACATTAACCGAACTGGGGATGATTGGTGTTTGCATCACTCTCCCTGTAGCAATTCCTTTTGGAGTTCCAATTTCGGCAGGATTAACAACATTTTCCGCAATCCTGAGAACTTCGGGCAGTTATGTGGGAAACAAAATTAATAAACATTCGGACATCGAACTTTTGGCGAAAACAAAATTAAATTCTATAGAGGAAAAATTCACGAATGCTTTGAAAGATGGGAAAATTTCAGATGAGGAATTTAACAATATTGAACAAGAAATTAAAAATTACGACGAGATGAAAACCAACATTTTGAACGGTTATAAAAATAATGATACGGAAAAAGCGAAACTTTTAGAAAAGGGAAAAGAATTGGGGAAAGCGGAAATTATAAACGCGATTAGAAAAAATGTTTAAATACGGGACCCGTCGAATCGACGGGTCCCATTAAAGGCAATACAGTGAGTTGTGTTTTTTTATGAGAAAATCTCATAAAAAATTTTTTCATAGTACCTAAATAAAAAAAAATTTTTTTTCATAGTACCTAAATAAAAAAAAATTATGAAATATGTTTACTATAATAAAAGAATGCATCAATCTAAAAAGGTTTTTGATAAATATCAAGATGGTATTGTACGAAAACAATTCCAAACTTTCAATCCTTCATCGACTTTGAATTTAAATGCCGAAAACAAAAGGACTACTTTCAAAATAGAACTCTATGACGAATTTATTTGCAAAGATGTAGAATATTACATTTCTGGTAAATGTGTTTCAATCGATTCAACGAAACCATATAAAAGTGAAAACATGGATGTAAGACTTGTTGATAATTTCGTTGCAAACTTATTTTCCAACATAGAAGTGAAAAAACATAATGTCGTAGTCGATGAAATTGAAAACCCGGGGATTGCAAGCACGGTTCAAGGCTATGTATGTCATCCTGGCCCAAAACATTATAATGGAAATGTAATCAATTCGGGGTTCAACTCGAAAGCTATTGGTGGTGGAAATTTCAGTGCGAATGGTAACTTGGGTGATTTAGGTCTTGGGTTCTTCAAAGATTTAACAGTTCCTATTTACAAAGGGGGTTTCGAAATTACTTTTATTCGAAATAGTGATGATAATGTGATATTTCGATACAAAAAAGACACAGCAACTCCGCTTCCACATGATGGAAAAATAGAAATCACTTCTTTCGTTTTGAGAGTTCCGGTGATTGAATACGATAACGAATCTAAAGTAAATTTGATTACAGATTTGAAAAACATTCCATATCAACTTCAATTTAAAAGTTGGCAATGCATAGAACATAAAAACGTTTCCGGAAAAACGTTGATGTTCGATGTAACTAACATTTATAGAAACGTTTATAATCCTCTCTGGTGTTTCATAGTTTTTCAAACCGATGTACTCAATGATCAGACGAAAGATAATGCTAAATTTGTTCATAAAGATGTTAGGAATTACTGGTTGGAAGTCGGTGGAAAAAGATATCCCGAGGAAAATTACAATTTGGATTTCGACGAAAATGATTTTTGTTTAGCTTATTCCGCGTATTTAGATTACAAAAAGTTAACAAACTCTCAAGACAATTTACCGTATCATGAACCCGAATTTTTCAACAGAGATTATCCGATTTTCAGTATAGATTTAACGGATCAACCTAAAAGTATTTCCGGTGGTAAAAGCAACATCATTTTACACGTAGAATTCAATAAAGCGGTAGCAGCACCTTCAGGTGGTTCAGAAGGAACAACGTGCTACGTTGTTTTAGTCAGTGGTTCGAGCTTCGTTTACAATCCAGTCAAAAATACGATAACACAAGAACTTGCTTAAAACCCCGTATTACCTTTACCGTTAAAGTGGGGGGGTACGGATTTGATACCCCCCTCTTTAAGGAATTGTGTTTTAAAAGAAATTTCTAAGTATTCTCGACTTGTATTCGACTTTACAACTAAAGTAAGAATGTGTATTTTTAATGGAGTTTACTCCATTAAAAAAAGTTTCCTTAAATAAAACATGGAGGATGAAATTTATTGTCATAAATGCAAAAAACGAACAAAAAATATAAACGTGGAAATTGTACAAACCGTGAACGGAAGGTGGAGAATTGCTGCTAAATGTGTGAAATGTAAAACTAATAAAAGTAAATTCATAAAAAATCCGAATGAGGAAACTAACGTAGTTCCTGAAACTGAAGTTATAAATTTATCTGAAAACGAAAAGTTGGAATTTGCGAAGGAATTACATAAACCCGTTAGAAAGAAATTTCAGAAAAGGAAAATTGTTACTCATGGAAAAGATGATCTTTGGGCCGCGGACTTGATTATAATGAAACAATACGAGAATGAAAACAAGGGGTTCGGTTACATGTTGAATATCATTGATACTTTTTCAAAGTACGTTTGGTCAGTTCCATTGAAAAAGAAAAACGGAATGGTAGTTTCAAAAGCTTTCAAAGGAGTTTTGGAAAATGTAAAATCTCATAATCATTCTACTCCTAAACTCCTTCACACGGACAAAGGTTTAGAATTTGAAAATAGACTTTTCAAAGAACTTTTAGACGAGTATAAAATTAAAATGTATCACACAGAAAATTTAGAAAAATCTGCAATCATCGAAAGATTTAACAGAACTTTGAATCAAAAAATTAAAATTCGTTTCGAGGTGAATGGAAATAAAAATTGGATCGATATTTTACAGGAATTAGTTAATGAGTACAACAAACAAGACGTTCATCGATCCATTGGAATGACACCTGCTCAAGTTGATGCGAGAAACGAAAATGAAATTCTGAGATATTTATTTAAAAAGAGTGGAAAAAATGTAAAAAAGAAATTTAAAATTGGAAATCGTGTGAGAATTACGAAATCAAAGAAAACTTTTGCAAACAAATACAAAGCAAATTGGACGAAAGAGATTTTTGAAATAAGTGAGATTTTAGAAACGAGTCCAGTTACTTATAAAATAAAAGATTTAAGTGGAGAGGAAATCCAAGGAACTTTTTATCCCGAGGAATTACAACTCACGAAATTTTAAATATGTTCTGTTTGAACCTTTCATTGTGTATCGATATTATAATTATAATAACTCTAGTTTTTCCTATAAAAACGTACCTTGATAAGAAAAGGGGAAATAAAACAAAATCTTATAATTATTTTTATTGGGAATATCTCAATAAAAACAGAAATAATATTTCAATGTTCTTTGAAGGTGAACTCAAGGTTGAAGCTCACGCGTGAGCTTCAACCTTCACACAACCTTCATGACACTGAGTATCCATTTACGTCTAATGAGTAAGAACTAGGAATGCGGTCTTTGAGGACCGCTTTTGTAGATCGAGGCGCTCCTGCAGGAGCGCTTTGGGTGGGGAGAATCACGTCACATCGTCCCGCGGTTCTCGAGGATCGCTTTTGCATTCAGATAAACAGGCGCTCCTATAGGAGCGCTTGGGGTGGGAGAACACGACCTTCTGATTCAATTCGTTTCCCAAAAATGTTTTATATTCTGTAATCTTTAACATGGATTCCACTCGTAGAACTGTTATTGGAAGTACAAATATTGATACTTTTGCCACTAGCACTTGAATGTTTCCATCTGTTATTAAAGTTCTTGCAACTTCCTAACTTTCCACTTCCTCAATAAAGTCTATACACTCATAATACACTCACTATACACTCACTATGGTACGTTTTGTAACTCTGAAGTTCCAAATAAAAGTCTTAATCTTCAACAATAGCTAACCACAAATAATCTTTAGGTTGAAACGTTGTGTGCAGAGCGGGCCACGTCTAAAAGATAACTGAATAAAATCCTCGGGACGCCTCTCCCTGTTGTCCTTGGTCCATATCGGTGATGGGTTATGCAACTGGTTCGCCGAACAGACGGTAGATTGCGCAAAATGTCCCCTACACATTCCTGAACGTCCTTATATCTTGTTCAAATATGTTTTAATGGGGATTCCCCATTAAAACGAACAATTCTAAACTATTATTTTTTACTGATCTAAAACCACTCTATCTTGAAACTCTCGAATGAATTCTTCACTTAAATTTTGCCAATTGTAAATCTCATTCCAATATCTTCTAAGTGAAATCCATTCCCAATCAACTTCGTTTTGAAATTCTCTGATGAAGTCTTCAGATAGTGTTTGCTTAGATGAAATACATCCCCAATCAACTTCGTTTTGAAATTCTCTGATGAAGTCTTCAGATAGTTTTTGGTTATATGAAATAAATTTCCAATCTACTTTATCTTTAAACTCTCGAATGAAATTTTCAGTAAGATTTTGAAACATGGAGATTGATCTCCAATCTACTTTATCTTGAAACTCTTCAATAAAATTTTCAGAGAGTTCTCTGATATAAGAAATTATATCCCAATGGATAATGTTTTCATAATCTCTTAATGTCTCTTCAGTTACTTTTGGGTACCACGAAATAGTATCAGAAAGAAAATCTATATTTACTGAAATGTTCGTTGCTTGACAAAAGTTGATATGATCAACCGGATGGGTTATTCTATCTCGGATTTCCATGTAAATTTCAGTTGGTAATACGATTTTGTTATTCATCTTATATTTTATTATTATTTTCTTTCTTTTAAAACACAATTCCTTAAAGAGGGGGGGTCCGATTTGGACCCACCCTCTATTAAAGGTGGACCCCAGGGGGTCCACCTTTAATAGTCTAGACTAGGGGTCGATATTTTCGAAATTTAGGACTATTTAGGGGTCGATATTTTCGAAATTTAGCTCCCTCTGATGTTTTCACTAGAAAAAAAAAATAATGAACGCCTTAAATTAAAATATTTTAATTTTAATATTATTTTTTTTTTTTTTTTAATTGTTTTAGTGGAAAAATTCCAATAAAACATTTTTTTTTTATTAAACTTAATAATTAAACAAACTTGATGTCGTGCATGTCTTTTCCATTTTTCGATTTAATCATTCCAGTGTACACTAAACAAACATCACGTTTGAGTAAATCTAAAAACTCGGATTTTTTAAACGTAAGCGCATATCTTTCAGGTAAAAATACTCTGAAATCCCCCAAATTGGCTAATACGGACTCAGAGTTTTCTCGAGAGTATTTTGTTTTCATGAATTCAAAACTTAGAACTTTGTACGGTTTTCCTTTTTCTAGTTCTGAGAGTTTATTTGTGGAGCTTTCAAAATTAAATTTTTTCAATAGCTGTTCCTTATTCATTTTTATTATAGAATACATTCTTTTAACTAACCCCCCAAATGAAAAAAGGTCACTGGTTCTGATGTTTTGTGTTAGAAAATTTTTACCAGGGATTTAAGTCGCTAAATGAAAAAGTCACTGGTTCTGATGTTTTGTGTTAAAAAATGTGTTCTGATGTTTTGTGTTGAAAAGTTTTATCAGGGGTTTAACAGAAAAGCATTTTTAACAGGGTTTAGCACAAAAGCAGTTGTAACAGAGATTGAAGTCAGAAGCATTTTTAACAGAGATTGAAGTCGGTGGCCCAGGATTGGTATTCCTATACTACTTATATATATATATATATATATATATATATATGCATATATGCATGTAAGCATAGATATACATTATGTATAACATCTACTTAGCTGTGAATAATAAGCATGAATCCTTAACATGATCGCTGTATTGTCGCCGGCAGTGCTTATGGTCGTGAAACCATGTCACATTCTTTATGTTTATATATGATCAGAATTTATGTTCATTCAGTCACCTTCATGATTTTGAGGCAGCCCGGTAAGCGGAGTTGACAGTGGGTGGAGCTGAGTATCGTTGTCTTTAGTAAGTCACCAGCTCAACTATAGCAACTGAGACCAACACAATGTTCTAAATTATCGAATTTTGTTTAAAAACTCAGTACGTTCTGGTTTTTTTTAAATTGAAATACTTATTTTCTGTATAATTTCACCATTTCGTTTCATTTCTGGTGAATATATATAAATTCTTGGTGATGTTTAGTAATGATTTTTGTTGTTTAACCCCACAAACTGATAAAATTTCCCTTTTTTTTAAATCATCCTTTCATTGGCCATTATCTGCTCGAAATTTCAAATTTTATGTCCAGGCTAGGGCAAAAAATTTGGCATACAAAAAAAATAAAAATTTAAATAAAAAATCTGGCATACATATTGTGACGAATTAATTATTTATTATTTATCACGTCTTGACCTGGAGAGTGAACTAATATAAGTAACTAGGTAAAAATCAAGAAAATGAAGAATTACTTTCAAGTAGCACATTTTTGCAATAATCTTGAAGACAAAGTGGGAACTAACAAAACTGCAGTAGGCAGAAGTAGACTTTTTAGAGTGACCATTCTAGGGTATTCCCCTCCTACGGTATTCACCGTGTGCGTTGAGGTTGAGATGCATGTAAAGCCTATGGACGTCTGTCTCCGCCTTGGGTTTCGATGAGGCGGCAGTAGGAAATTGGAACGTATGAAAAATAAATTAGGAAATAGGTAGGCCGAAGAAGGAACATGCGTCAAGTAAATCAAATTTGCGGTCGCTGAAAATCTCGGAGGACGAGGTAAGTAAGACGTATTAAGAGAAGTAAGACACAAGAGAAAAAGAGAATAAGAGTGTTTAAGAGTGCTTCGGAGGGGAGGTGCAGGTTTGGCCACAGATGGGTCCTTATCAAATTCATCAATAAAGTACTGTAATTTTCGTCTGCGCATGCGCAAACGTGAAATCCTTCCAACGCTCATAACTACTCTAGAAATCGTCGAAAATAGCTGCAAGTAGGAGGGTAGATGCAGAGTGTTACCCTGAAAGTTTCTTGTCAATTTAATCAAATTCGGACTGTGACATTCGGATGCGCATGCGCAAATACGAGATGTTTGCCAATTCTTTGTAACGCCCATCACTACCCGAAAAAATAGTCGTAGTGAGTTGAAATTTGGAGGTAGGCGCGGGTTGGGCCACAGATAGTTCCTTACTGAAGCCATTGATAAAGTACTGTAACTTTTGTCTGCGCATGCGCAAACGTGAAATCCTTTTAACACTCATAATTACTCTAGAAATCGTCGAATAGAGCTGAAAGTTGGAGGGTAGATGCAGAGTGGTACCCAGAAGGTCCCAAATCAATTTCATCAAATTCGGACTGTAACATTCGGTTGCGCATGTGCAATACGAAATGTTTGCCAATTCATTGTAACTCCCATAACTACCCGAAGAAATAGTCGTTGTGAGTTGAAATTTGGAGAGTAGGCGCAGGTTGGGCCTCAGATAGTTCCATACTAAAGGTTAGCTTCTGTTAGGAAATTTTGGCATGGTGCCTTCATAATTAGTATGCTGTTTGGAATTCTTGAGTCAAAAACCGAGAAAATTTGAGCATAAATACGAATGTTCAGCATTCCTGGTTATTGCATAACATGTTTCATGGTTTGAAGCATTTTGCAATAACCAGACAAACGCCACTCTGTTGCATATATAGGTATATGTAAGAATTTTGCGTTGATTTATCTCAAATCTAGCAGCTGTTAGCTGCCAAATATTGTGATATGAACAGGCGGATTTGATGTTATAGGAATCAAAAATACAAGAGTGCTTCACAAATATTTATTACGATGAACTTCATATGAACTTTAAAATACATGATTTTAAGGAAATATAAAAATCGAATACAATAGTTTTAACGTTCTGCATCAGGCTGAAGGTCTGTAGGACCGTTATATCCCTCAATGTCATCTTCTACTTCAGTGTTCTTTATCCTATTCTTATAAAGATGTTTGGCATACGGTGGGATTGGATGCAGCAGACTTCAGATCCTTGAGCTTAAGAAATGGGTTCACCAGCTGGCGATAAACTGCAAGATCAGATTCCATTTCTTTTGGTGAGCATTCCACGTTGCCCCTGCACAAATCCACTGACATATTGTTAGTGGATTTTCCGCTGAAGAAGATTTTCCGCTCGATAAACAGAAGATACCTAGAAAACGGTTGAAAAATGGGCAACAAAAAGAGAGCTCTTCCACATCAGTCAACAGTGAAATATTTCTTCATTATTTTTGGTTAAATGATTTTTTGATTGGAATATTATGTATCATAAATCAATCAGATCAAGAATTAATTCATCCCTTAACCAGGGGTCACTTACCAGACAAATATGTTTTGCAATGATGCAAATATGAGTTTTAATAATCAGGTGAGTGACTGGTTGGTAACCACAAAAATATAACTATGGACGACTGCTGTAGACTTAAGCAAGTGGGATATTGCAAAAACGAGGTAAGTGCCAATAAAATCATTGTAGGTTCCCTGTTATTTAAGTAACAACTATAATTAAGACTAACTACGGCGAGGATGTCATTCCATCACCACATAACGTCATTTTGGCTAGTTTTCAGGAGAGTCAAAAAACCAGTTCCCAATGGTTTGCTGTTCTCCTACATAACCAACTCCTTTTGTTTTGCTTTTCACGTCCTTAATACCTATCTTCACCATCTGAGGAACACATTTTCCTAAAAAGTTCGGTTTTGAAAAAAATCGTGACGTTATGTGGTGATGGCATCACAGCGGTGACGTTATGCGGGCTATTAAAAAAAAACATAGTAATAATAATAATAATTTTTTTTGGCTCATCACACATTCATAATCATCTGTTATTCTGGTTACCTTGAAAAGCGAACGTCAAGAACTGGACTTAGTAAGCACGTTAACTAGATTAAAACACGTTGAAAAACTATTGAAGAATGAGAATATTAGTTATATTTAAAACAAGTAGGTACATTTTCGTAATACACTTTGGGAGAAAATTTGGCCAGTCAGTCTTGGTTACATTTCTCTCTCTAACAGCCTTAATTATTGCTTTTCTTCCGTCTTAATTACTTCCTTTTGTCTCATACGGTCGACGTTTTCCCTGGACTCATTTTTTGCCTTCCATCTATTACTTCTCTTTGGCTCTGCTCAGCTTGAGGTAGATTATCGTAAAACCCATTTTGGTAACATGGGGTTTTAAGCTTGCTAGGTCTCTTTTATTTATTTATCCAAAGGAATCGGGAGGGGTGACCTGAACGCTGAAGGAAAACTGTAGCAGGATCTATTTGTTTTTTAGGGCGTTGGGGCAATTCAGCGAGCTCATCAGACTCCAAATATGGATTTTTCCCATTCAAAATCATCCCCATTTTTGTCCTTCTGCTCACGCAGAATTTCCCTGCTTTGAACAATACAACAAATTCTGAGGACCTAACAAGCTGATAAATCCAAAATCGCAGAACAGACAGACAGACCAATCTCTGTCGAGTGAAATTAGAGGGCTCACTGCATTCTTCACAAACGTCTAGTCACAGAGTGAAATCTCTAGGTTGATTCCCAGCCGCTAGCGGTTTGTGGCACTGCAGTCGTCCCCAGCTGCATCCCCATTCCCCTCGTATTTTAAAATCCCCGCACTTTTCTCTCCCATTTTTGAAATCCAATAGCAGATAGAGATGTGGTACCAATGAAGACGTTGACCACAATAAAGTAAAAAGGACTTTTGGAAGGTAGGTACTTACGTAGTAATGCGTTTTGTACTTTTACTACAACGAATTTTCTGAGGTAGGTACGTTTACGATATTGAAATTATTTATTTTTTGTGTAATCAATTATTATTTTTTTGCTGCTCACTGGTACCTACCTACCAAAGAATTCTCATCTTGCTTACCGATCTGCTTATCTGACATCCTATCTCTTTACGCTGTTAAGTTTCACTAGTCAGCTTCTCACGTTCTGGTAATTCTTTGAATGTTTATTGGTACCTTTGTCGTTTATGCTATCAACTTACTATTCCTGGTTAGTATACAAAAGAAGTAGTCAGCAGATAGCCATCAGGAATCTTCAGTGAGGGCAAAGGCGTAAAACATAAATAGAAATACATTTTTCAAGACGGACCAGACTCAATAAATGTTATAACGAGTACCTACTTAGATCAATCACAGGAAGGTAGGTGCCTACAATCACAGGTTTTATGACGAGAAACTACATCACAAGTAGTAGGTGCAACTTATACTGAGGCGTTCACACCGAACTCATCACTAGAAATTATCATCAACAAAAAGCATCAAAAACATCATCACTAAAAATACTACTAATAGGTAGGCA
This sequence comes from Leptopterna dolabrata, assembly GCA_954871275.1. NCBI lineage: Eukaryota > Metazoa > Arthropoda > Insecta > Hemiptera > Miridae > Leptopterna > Leptopterna dolabrata. Next base: position 63,284,436 of record OX940975.1, read on the forward strand.
CCGCATAGGTTAGGCAAGTGAACGCTTTATTCAAAGAAAAAGTGGTTATTATAAATGCATCAAGATACAAGAACCCATCAATATAAATATTCATAAAGAAAGAATGCATCAACGAAAATGTAACTCTATTTTTTTCCTGCAGGTCTTGTTTTGCCAATGCGTTGGTCTTCTTCTTCTTATTTTTTGTTGAAAAAAATCATTGCTGAGGCTCCATTTTTCTTTTGGTGGAATCGCAAGTTGGTTTAAATGGATATTTCTGAATTGCTTCGGAGCTTCGAGAGCAACGAGAGTAGGCTGGATAGGCTGAAGTAGTTTTGCTAGAGCATCCACTTCCTCAGCAGTGTTGAGCCGATCACCCTTTTATAACAAAAACATCAATTTATTTTAAAAAGCTGCATTCCTCTGCAAACTTCAATTACGAGTAGGATATACAATTCTACGTCTCCTTGTTTCATTCTACGTCTTGGACATTCATAATTTTCCAATTTTGTAGAACTGAGGATGGTAGTAGGTACGTACCTGTTCTGCAAGCGCTGCCAAGGTTAGTTTTACACCGTATTTTGGTTTATTATTTTCAATAATGAACCATTGGAATCGAGCATGAAAAAAAAAATTCTTACCCCCCCTCAAAATTTGATGGTTTACGTTTCAAGGTATGTAGAATCCAAAACTGCAATAAAAATATTTCTGTCTGTCCGCCGTACGCCGTACGCCGTACACCGTACGCCGTACGCCGTACGCCGTACGCCGTACGCCGTACGCCGTACGGGCCACTTTTCTTAGTTACCATGAAAAAAAATTGATGAAATTCGGGTTATAGGTTCCGTTCGGCGTCTAGTTGGTCCTCGAAGCTCGACGTTACTGTGAGTCATCTCTAAGGGGTTCAAAATAGGGGTTGAAATTTTCAAAACGCCTATACCATTTTTTTACGTAAATATTTTTACGGTTTTAAATAGTTCTTGAACTTGCGAGTTTTTTAAGACCATCCGGAGCATCGTACGTCCAGCCGTTCGTTCACAGTAAGGCCCCGAAGTTTGCACCGACAGGCATTTTCGACTCCAGTGTGAATGAAATTGTATACAATTCAAACCAAATCTCGTAACCAGAGACGCGCCCACAATAGGAATTTGTGAATACGGCCAATCATTGGTAGGGATCACCTGATTATATTGGCGGAGTATGAAGTCGAGTTGGTTGTTCTGTGATATTATTTCGCTTGAAAAATGACTCTTTTGGAGTTTGTTGGTAGGTAGTGAAAACAAACGTTGAAGTATTATTGATGGGTAAATTATTACTACGGTAAATCATTACTCAACGGTAAATTATTACACAACGGTTCATTATACCATCTACGTAGAAGGGGCTGGAGTTTGTTGGTAGGTACTTTTGCAACTTTTTTCACTCCTCATCAACAATTTCTTTTCAGAACTTCATCTTGTGTGTTTCTTTTTGTTAGGTACTGTTTGTCATCGGCAGAATTATTTTAGCAACATTTAACTCGTGATTTAGGTAGGTACCTAGTAACGAGTACGGGGTTAGGTACTAACCTACGGAGGGTCTGCGATCTACATAATTATGCATAGAATAGTACATATTATATTATATAGACGGGTTATCTATGCATAGAGCTGTGATCTGTAACAGAAGGGTATTCTATACAAAATAATAAACCGTTGTGCAGGGATTTGCAGCGTTTTTGGATTGAAGAGAAGAATTATTCGAGAACTTGTGGCTGACACCATTACTGCAAATTTGCTTGACGAGGTTTCTTTTCTCTTCAGCCCGGGGATCTTCATGTACAACGAGCAATGGGTCTTCGTTTTGAGCGTCATGAACAGTTGAAGAAGTTCAGTCTTTCCCTCGCAGCAATGTGCCCAGCAGATGAATATGCTTGCACATGTTAAAACTTACCGCAGAATCAGGGCAGGTGCACGAGAATCTGTGAAAGCATATATCGCACTCAGTACACGTCAACATGTCATTCAACAACATGTCGTTACATTCTGTCCTTTCTGAGACAGTGTACAAATCCGACCCACTGGACGATGTGACGTTCCAAGTGTTTCCATCGCTCTCTGTGGACAGCTCCATACTTTTCTTGTGTCTCTGTCGGAGGATTCGTAATTTACTGGAAATGTGTCCTTTATTCAAAGCTATCAGCCGATTGAATATCTTGTCTCGCAGGAATTTCATCAGGGCGAACACTGCCTTGTCTAGACGTCTTACTTTTATTCCCAACAAATAATGATGTTTGAGGCACTTGTGCAGATTCTCAAGATGCATGTTTGTATTCAAACCGGCGTGTATTCGGTAGCAGAATGCCCAAGCCATAGGGTTTGATGCGTAATGGTCTTGAAAATATTTTACAAAATGTTGTGTGTCATCATCTGTCATTTTCTTCACAGCCTCGATCAAAGCTGCCTCGAACGCTTCAGCATCTACTTCTTCCATCAGCGATCTGATGATTTTATAAATTTCTTTTTTTTTTATCGATAGTTCTGATTTGGGCAAGATTTTTTCGCGACGCTCGCTCCACATGCCAAGTACACCAAAGGCTCCGATCTGCTGAGCCAACCACCTCAGTCCAAGCATTGTAAAACGCTGGTTCCATATCTGACATGAATACATGTGAAGTCGGAAATTCTGATCCCAGTTGGGATTTAATTTCAGCGAAAAATATTTTTATAGCCTCTTTATCAGTTCGATTAGTGAAGAGGAAGGCACAGCGGAACCCTTGCCTCAGGTCGTCGATGGTGATAACTGTTATTTGTTGAAAATCGTAGGGGTTCAGTCCGTGGGTAACGTCAATACAAATTGCGTCGCCTCCGAATCGCCTCAGCATGTCTCGCTGCGCCTCATTCATAATGGCAAGCATGAAACCTTCGGCAGACAATGTATCATAATTCTCGCATAAAACGCCCTAGGGTTTGTAAAATAATACACAATTTTCCGAGCTTTCCATCGTCTCGTTGACCCATGCATCAACACTCACAGGGTCAGATTTATGTCGCACGGCCTCTGATGACAAATTGAACCCCGCCTCGATATTGTGGAGGCCTTTTCTGGTAGTGAGATGGATCCTCGACAAATCCTCTGGGTTTTTAATGTGGCCTCTGATATCATTTAGAATTTCACTAAATGGTATTTTGGAAGCAATTTTTCCGGGTATTGCCAGTCGTTCATTGGACGTCAGGGTGAGATGATGTAATTCGTCATGGTTATGTCCCCAATGACTAGATATCACAGGAACAATACACTCCTTCCCTTTGGAATGAACTTTTATTTGTGCTGGGCAGTATCTATTGATCTTTTTGGACTCTTGGGTCTTCAAGTGTCGAACGCCATTCCCTTCCGGTTTATAATTACCAGATCTATGACAAACATAATATACTAAAATGTTTTTGGTGGGTTTTGATCTGATATCCAGTCCCACAAATTAATGGTGACAAAGATATTTTGCGTTTCTGCTTCAAATTGACTTTTCATTCATGAAATTTTTCGAATGACGCGAATATTTTTGTTTCTTGTTTTATCTCCCAGTCGTGTACATTTTCCAAATGATTGAAAAAATTTGATTTTTCTAAAAAGGAGGATTCTTTTTTAATGCGACAGCACACACTGCACACGTAGGTCAATTTTGGATTTGTACTACGTTCATTATGCATGTTCCTTACGTGGCGATTGAGGTTATGTCGGTTTGAGAACAGCAACCCACAGTGCCGACACGAGTCACTCATATTTACAGACACAGAGAACACACGAGAACACACGTTTACGGACGAGAGAAAAACAAAAAAAATCACGGATCAGAAGCTGGTTGCCGCTAAACAAGAACACAAAAGATCACAGACGAGAGAAAAACAAAAACGCTGCAAAGTCCTTGTCACATGGGTTTATTATTCTATTGGACGTACCTACAGAAATTTTGGCTGTTCATTTATTGTTTCTTTCATGTGAAATAACTGAAATAGCTATTTATGATGGTTTACACCAATTTTGGCCCCCAAAACACGGATTGGGTAGGCTCCTTTTTTGATTTTCAAATTATCTTTGATCATTGGGAGTGCCATTTAATCGTCTTGATCCACGTGTTGCCTCTTTTTCTAGTGTTATTATACAAAATGATGGTGATTTCAGACGATTTTCCATGTTTTTCACTCATAAAAAATCAATTTTGGGAGCTAAACATTTTTTGGTAGAACCCCAATTTTCCACTCTTTGGTCAAAATCGACTTCATATTCGGTCTTCTCGTCCCCAAAAACGTGGAAAACAATACTTAAAAGCTCATGTTACTAAAACACAAAATGTACCTATTTTTACACACATTTTCGATCATAACAACACTGGGTATATTCCGATCGGGCTGCAAAGTTTCGGGACACAACTAGGGCCCAGATGGAGCATGCGTGCGAAAGAACGAATTTTTTAGACCGAAAATGAGGCGGACGGACATTGCATTTTTGGAATCTACGCACCTTGAAACGGAAAAGAAAAAATTTTGAGGGCTACGGGATTTCAAAAATAGGACAGAAACGGGCGGGGATTTCAAAATACAAGGAACGACTGCAGCGCCACAAACCGCTAGCGGCTGGGAATCAAACTAGGGATTTCACTAGGGGACTAGACGTTTGTCATTCTTCAGCTATGATATAATGATGAAACTCCACAATCCAAAGATATGCACCTACAACTTCATAATACACTCTACATAATACACTTATTTAAATTCCAACACCCTTGTAAATTTATAGACATTTCCGTTATGCAGTCAATGAAAGTTTGTAGAAACTATCCTAGACCATTAAGAAACCAGAAAAAAGTCGAAAAATAGCACAATAAACTATGAGAAATTCAGCTGGGAACTCAAACTCGCTTTCACTGGCTCAGGCGCAGGGGAAAATCGTTGTCTGGCTGACGTTATGTGGTGAATATGACAGACTGATGTTGCTTAGTGATGACTTGAACTGGATTTATGCGCTCCCTAGTGATTTTTGGTTTAACATACTTAGTTACTTCCCTGCGCCACTAGAGAGTACAATAAAAACTACATTTCCGTCAAAAATGAGTTATGTGGTGATGGAGTGACAAATTTTGTCACTTAGCTGGTTCGACTGATAGGATAGAGCTTTTCTGGTAATTGCTTCATTTGAACACACAGTTAGTCGTTCAACTTTTCAAGAATAGTTCCTTCAAACTGTAGTAGAGGGCGTTGGATAGTAAGGGAACGATAGGTCTCAACGAGACGATACCAACTCAACTTTCAACTTTTAGTCGCAGAACCGGTCAGCACAGACCAATATTAGTGGAAAAAAGAAAATGAATTTAAAAATCTAATTCGGGTGGAGGTACGAGCCGAAAAAACATTTTCGCCTCCATCACTACTTCTATTGACACCGGTTTTTCGGTGTATATTAGTGGTATTATGGGCAATGTAGAGGAGTTTTGACGAATCGACGCCTAATATTCGTCAAAAAAAAATCTTCATTTTGTCAAAAAAACATCTTCAGTGCGTCAGAGGGCCCGAGCGTCTGCTTCTTACACCCGAAATAAATGCTATTATGAATAGTTCAGGCAACGAAGACCAAAAATGGCTGAATAGAGGAGATAAATCTCATAGAAGCCAATTTTGGCACAGATGCAGGGGAAGATGTTCTGAACCACATACTAAAAGTAATGATGGGTCTTAGAGATAGATTTTTACGTTTTTCGTAAATAACCCGAGAACCACGGCCTCCATCGAAAATATGTGCATATACTAAATTAATCTATATAAAATGCCCTACAAAAAAGCACCCATACATTGTTTTTCTAGGGTTGAGGAGACATGGAGGGGGGAAATAGACAATTTAAAAAAATTGAGTTTTATTGTTGTCTTGGTTCACCTGTTGATACTGCTTCTAGTGTTACTATACGAATTTATGGTGATTTCAGACAATTTCCCAGGTTTTTGATCCAAAAAAAAATTTTGGGAGCTGAACCTTGGTTACAACCTCAATTCTTCACTGTTTGGTCAAAATCTACTTCATATTCGATCTTCTCGCTCTAAAAAACATGGAAAACGATAGGTACCTACCTCACAACCTCATGTTCACTAAAACCTCAAAAAACCTCGAAAACCCTGTTTATACACCCATTCCCCCCCCCCCCCCCATAACACCTCTGGGTGTATTCCAATCGGGCTACCGAGCTTCGGAGCACAACTAGGACCCAAATGTGTTCCCAAATGGGGACCCAAACTGTGTACGGATGAACGACGATTTTAGACCAAAACAAAATTTAACGTAAATTTAAGGATAAAAGTTCGTTAGAATCTCCATTTTCCACTCTTTGGCCAAAATCGACTTCATATTCGGTCTTCTCACCAAAAAAAAAAGAAAAAAAAAAAACGACACCTCAAGAGCTCATGTTATTAACACCAAAAAACCCGATTTTTACACACATTTTTCACCCATAACACCCCTGGATATATTCTGATCGGGCTGCAGAGTTTCGGGGCATAACTAGGGCCCAAATGGAGCCTGTGTGAGAAATAATGAATCTTTTAGGCCGAAAATAAAGTAGATATGGATCATACGGTGGACGGACATCGCACTTTTGGAATCTGCGCACCTTGAAACGTAATAGAAACAATTTTGAGGGGTTGCTATACAACTTTTTTGCTGACTGAATACACAGGTCCATTATTCCCGGAATAATAAACCAAAACGAGCGCGAGCTGATATAGCGCCATTCGACGAGACCATGTCAACAACTTTGTATGAGCTTCCCATTTTCGTCGTCGATACAGGTCGGAGGAAACCGTGCAGCAACCGAGCCCCCCCTCTTTTTCCTGTGGAATAACTGGATTAGTTGAAGAAGAAGATATTCAACTGGGAGGAAACTTTACCAGAGTAGTTGAAAGCTCCAATAAGGAGAGAGATCCTTATTGTTAAAAATAAATAAGAAAGAAAGAAGTAAAAAGGGACTTTCGGATCTTCCATTCAATAGGCGCGGGGCAGCGTTGGTAGGTGCTGGGGGATGGGGAAGGGGTTGGCAAGGGGTTGCATTGTGCTATAGAAAAGTTCTTCCATTTGAAACTGAGCCATAATCACTGATGAACCAAAACCGATTCTCCGAGTTCCTGTGAAACTCTCCCAAGTCCTCTCATCGGCATTTCATAATACGCGTGGAACTTTTTCCTGAGAGATTGTTTCCGGCCTTTTTATTCAGAAAGTCTGTTTTCCCCCTTTCGTAATGGGAAGCGAGTATGGAAACATGAGTGGGGGATTTTCGAATTGAATGACTTATTTATTCAATTTTCAAGGAAAACCGAGGTGGTGCGAGGATCGGAATTGCCGTTTGTAAGTTTCTATGGTAAAATGGCAGAAGAAAGGTCGGGTTCGCAAGAAATGAAGGTTCAAGTTTAAAAACAGCCTTATATTTATATTGGCCCTGTATTTTCTTGAACGTTGCAATAATTTAAACTTTTTTACACCATTTAAGAATTTTTACAACAAAGACTTCCAAATTCTGGCACGTGTTTAAACTGTGTTACTCCATGGTTACAGGACTTTCAAGATCCTCTTTAACTATTTATTAGAAAAAAAGAGAAAAACTGCTGCTAATTATTACACAACGGTTCATTATGTTCCGGTATAGATACAACTTCTGAATAGATCTCTGAATTCCTGTAAGTGTAAGACCCTGAATTAGTAGGGTCGTTTTTTACGATGGAAACCTGCATAACCACGCACGCGCACACAGGCGCGACAAAAATCCCACCAGAATCGAAGTATAAGGTCTCTAACCTCGGTAATCACAGTTACATGAATGAGGAGCTCTCTATCAAAATTGAAAATGTCCATTTTCACAAAATGTTCAGGAACTGAAAAAAACTGCTGTAGGGTTACAGGATGTTCTGTTTCCTTGGGTAAAAGTGGCTTTTTAGCAATTGACGTTCAGTAGCAATATTTGCCTTTCGATGGAATTTTTAGTGATTAGTATTTGCCTCATAATTAGCATTTGTTTTTTGGGCATGTTCAGATTTGCTATAAAACGATGGACATGTTCATTTTTGAAAAAAAAGCTGTGTCAAGCACTTGAGATCTGGTATACAAAAACAGCTGTAAGGATCAATAAAATACGAAACAATTTTTTTTTTAAACTGCAGAAAAATTCTTTATAAAACCTAAACTTTTTCTAGTCCTCCAAAAAAAAAAACTTTTTAACATTTTTTAAAATTTGATTTTTTTTAAATTCTTCATAAACCCTCATACATTTTCGAGTCCTCCCCCACTTTTTTTTACATCACCAAAATCTTTGTAAATAGCCTCATATTCCTCAGCACCTGCGAAAACCGATATTTTTTTCAAGCTTTTCTCTACTCTGTCAAAGGCCCTGTCGGCTAAGGGTCGATGAAGGATGACGTATGGATGCTATATCAACAACAAACTGGTAGTGGTTGGAAGTGCTTGCAGTAGACATGGATGGAGAACGTTTCAGAAATCACAGAGGTGAGAAGAAGATAAGCGGGCACACAAGAATGTGAGGTGAAGCCACCAAGCCACTACCTATTAGGCTGAACCCTGGGGCTCCAGCGTGACAACGAGCGACCTTAAGCGGAAATTTGGGGCACTAGAAAGTATGGAAAGACGTCTGTATAGAGACTGCAATGCTACCTGTAGGTGAACTGGAGAACTAAATTCTAGAAACAGTCACAACAACAAACGAATGGACATGTTAAGTTATGAAAAAAGAAAATCATTGAATGGATCGCCAAGTGTGCTGAAAATGTACGTGGAAAAAGTGAGATTTCCTATTGATGGACATGTTAAGTTTTGCTGAATAACCCATATTTTGACTGAGTTTTTAGGTAGGAGATGATCAAATTTGGTAAAAAAGGAGCTTGGAATGACATGTAGTTCTGGAGAATGAACCAGAATCCGTCACAAAAAGCAATATGGTCAAAAGTGGACATGTTCAGTTTTGGTAGAGAGCTCCTCAAATATGCATTGTCCCAAAGCCCCCATCTCCTATAATGACGTAATTTCGGCACCACAAACCCCCGAACCTGTCATTTTTGAAATGCTAGAAGGGTACTCGACATAATATTATCCCGATTTGTCACCTTATTTGGATAATTTGTTCGGCCGTGAACCAAAACATGACCCATCAACAAAATCCAAAAAAAAAAACAGCCTTTCTTTAAGGCCTGGTTGCACCACTGCGATTTATCCAGTTGACACGTATTCAGTGAATGAAATAATATCACGGAACAGCCAAACTTAATTCATAAAGCCAATCGTGATTATAATCAGCTGTTCCCTATAAATGATATCTGGGCTGGATGTATGAATACTGAATCATTCACACGCATGTTGACGAAGCGTACGGCGGACGGACAGAAACGTTTTTTATTCCATTTTCTGATTCTACATCTCTTGAAAAGCAAACGATCAAATTTAAACCAAAATGCATTACTGAGTGGTTCGGTCGTAATCGGACAAGTGATTCGCTTTATGGACATTTTGTCTGGAGAACCAATGTCGTTATAAATTTCATTTGAGCATGGTATGGTTTATATGACGTTTAAATTTATTCAGAGCTTGAGGAATCTTTGAGACCACCCGGAGCATTGTAGGTACATCCAGCCGTTGGTTCACGGTGAGCCCCTGAAGTTTGAACCGCTGCGTAATAATTATCAGCGTGGGTACCAATAAAATATTGCAAAATAAGGTCCTGCGCCAGAAAGTGAGGAATTTAATATTTCATCACTGTGATTTTTAACGTACCTTATTCAGGGGAAGTGAAGTCACTAAGCTAGGAATGATACTGATGAAATAATGATAAATATTCGATGAAATGCGTAGTAAGGTAAAAGCACAAATGGTGGAATGAGCACCAATGGTGGAACGTTGACGAAAGAAATGGGTATAATAAGGTTTTGGCGACAATTTTGAGGTTCCTTCTGCCTCCAGTATGATCAGCTGTTATTACCGGTCATGTGAGAAAAACAAGTGGTACTTCTTGCCCGAATGGAGGACAGCCGGACTAGAAAAGTGACAGTCAGTCAGAGCGTCGCAGCTGAAGCACCATTTGTTCATGAAATTGACAAGGTAGGTTCCTCCGAAATTAGTGTTTATTGCTGAGTATATTCTTTCTTTGTGGTTTTATTTGGTTTCAACATTGTTTAATATGTTTGTTTCGCATGTTCATGAGTTTTAAACGTCTCTATCATTCTTTATTTTCGGTATATCAGCCATTCCACCATTGGCGCATAATTTTCGTGGAGGGTACCAGTGGTGGAATGGTCATTCCACCAATGGAACAGAGCTATTTTTTTGTGATTAAACATTTTCGTATCAAATTGTCATTTGTAAATTCATCTAACGACTCCGACACATTTAAATATCTTGTCTCTACACCGTAGCCAATAGTGGAATGGGGGTTGATATGGTATTCCAAGACTAGAACATCTATATTCCACCATTGGGTCAATGCAGTATTTGGCTGCTCTAAAATGTTTCTGCTGTCAATTCATGTCATCCGTGATTCTTAAAAAAATTACCAGACCTTCCAAAGGACCTGAATAAGATCTGCTAAAAATTAGGTATTAAGTAGTGTGACCGATTGAAATAAAACGACAGGAGAGAAGGACGTGTGTTAAACTCCTCATCTTTTGAAATTTTGGTTTTTCTTCATCTTCATTTTTGTGTTTGCTTAATTTTTATTTCATTTGGGTGCATAATCAAGTTTTATATCCTATCTTTGTTATTTAGTTCCATCAAGATGGCGACCTCAGGCTTTCGGAGCTACTCGATGGAATAAATTGAAGCGGCTGTGGCTGACGTCCTATCGAATGGTAAGAGTTTTGCAGCTGCCTCTAAAGAATACAACATTCCCGCCTCTACCCTTTTCTACAAAGTTAAGGGAAAACGGCCATTGGAAAAATCTAAAATGGGTCCTAGAACTGTACTCACAAACGAAGAAGAAAACTTGGTTGTAACATGTGGCAAGAGGACGTCCCAGAATGTGATGAAGAGATCGACCAACAGCCGAACTCAATAGCCGAACATCAAGAGCAGAATAACCATCAGTCGGATTTTATCATGCTTCACCAGCAAGAGGAATTCCCAGGATCTCAGGAAGATAATATACAATATTCAGTAATTATAACCCAAGCTGAACTATACCCTGTAGACTCGATCCCTCAAAATGGCGTGCGAACTCCCGACATGGTATTTGAAGAAATATTTGATGTTGGAGGTCTTGACATAGAAAGAGAAGAATACGATGTCAAGGATAACGAGCAGAACGGAGAAGTTGCTGATGAGAAAAGCGGAGAAGAACTTGTGAATGGAGACAATTTGACTGAAGTTAATCCAGAACACCGTGAAACACTGAACTTGAAAGAAAAGGAGAGTAAGAATGAAAGCTGTGATACTCGTAATATGCATGTGGATGAAATATCTCAAAAAATCAACACAGAAGGAAAGAAGAAAGAAAATCTTGATGATATAACACGGAATGTGGAGTCAGGTAGTTTTGTCATAGCAGAATTTAAGAAATCTAAAGGCAGTTTCCGCCTAGTATGTGAAGTAGTGTCACAGGATGACACATATGCTTCTGTATTGATGTACAGTAAAGTTTCGAGGTACGCGAACAATATCTTTGCAAGAAATTCAAAAGAGACTTCAGCTGTACGATTGAATCAAATACTTTATGAGTTACCAACCCCCCATAAATTTGGAAGTGGCATCAATATTAGATACCAGTTCCCCCAGTCACCATTCATTGATTTCTAGTCAAGAAATTTGATTTCTTGAAGTGCCTTTAAGTATATAGTTACATTGTGTTACCTAGATTGTATTATTCGAATTAAATATTTTGAAATGTGGTTAATTTATAATTTATCGTATACCTAGTACCTACCGAATGCCCATATTCATATTCTGAATACAAATTATTAAAACAGGGAAAATTTGAATGATGAGTTGAAATTTGGCATCGTTCCACGACTGGAGCAAAAAATTCCAACTTAGGAACACCTACAATTTTCAGCGTTCCACTATTGGTACAAAACAAGTAGTTGAGGAAAATGGATTATTATAACTAAAAACAACTTTTAAAGCGATTTTCTAACATTCTCCGTGAAGAGGATGATTTGCTGGAGCCATTGGTGTCATCAGAAGTTTTTGATCTGAAAAATTTAGAAAAATACCACGAAAACCGAGTGCAATTGAATTGCTAAGGACCTTAACCATTCCACCATTGGTGCTTTTACCTTAATTGCTGTGAAAATTACAGTAAATTTGGCATTTTGCAGTTTTGGGAAAGTTGTGCTATATAAACTTTGGAGAACTAGTGACCAGTGGCGTAGCCAGGGTTATTGAATGGTGGGGGGGTTATCGGAAATAGCAGTCGGAAGTTCCTGTCATGCAGCATGGCTATAAGAGCGAATTTTCAAATAAATATTCCTGCTATTGTGTAAAAATATGATATAGCGAGAAACCATACCACTTTTCTTGAAATTATATAATTTTTCGTGATTTTAGCCATTTTTGCCGATGTTTGACCCCAGTGAAGTCAAAATTGACCCACTTGTTTTTAGAAAAATAGTTTTATCATCGAGATAGTTCCTCCGTCGCGATTAATCATCCCACACAACGTCAGGATAATTAATATTTATTTTAGCCATTGATACCGATTTTTTACCCCCAAAAATCAAAATCTATCCCCTATTCTGGGTGAAAAAAAAACTGAAATTGTAATTGTCTGTCTTTACTCACCTTTCCGTACCACTTCCAGTGATTTCATATCAATTGTTTGCAATTTTAGCCGTATTTACCGACTTTTGACCCCAAAAAAACTCAGATTTGACCCCCTTCGAATTTTTGAAAATCGCTCATCTTCGAACTCATCCTTTTGTTTGGCAATACAAAAGTTTTGGAGAAATTTGGAATTTTCATCATGTACCCAAGGACACATTATCATCTGGAGTGGCACATAAATATACATAATCTATACATATAATAAAACAGTGTCTGTTGGTTTGTCTGTTTGTTTGTTTGTATGTCTCGGCATCAATTGAGAACGGCTGAACGTAGAAAGTTGCGGCTGGTACCATTTGACGCAGAATTTATCTGGGAAGGTTTATGAAAAATCCGCATTTGAATCTGTCCATCTGTTGAAACGCTATGAATGAAATACTACTAAAAAACGTGTTATAATCACTTCTATGAGGACGTTTATGCTTATAATAACTTTGAACGGTTGGACGTAAATCCGATTGTAATTAGATTCTGGATTCAGCTCGACGAGTACATTCAAGTGGTACTTCAATCAGGATGTTAGTGGGAGGGGGGTACAGAGTTATGAGAGGGGGGGGGGGGGGGGCTACAGAAATTTCAAAACTACTTGACCAATTGGAGTGCAACTTTGGGAATTTGTTGTGTGAACATTGAGGAATGTTTCTAACCAGGTAGGGAGGGTTCATAGGATACGGGAGGGGGGGGGGGGGTTAAAGTTATGTAAAATAAATAGGATTTTAAACTCGCCTACATGCAAATCTATTACTATGTACATTCAATAGATTTCCAAGTAGCCAGTCCAAAGCCTGGATAGAGAGTGATGGGAATCAATTAATTTCTAACTAAGCTAAGTTTGCGGCCACTAATCAAACAATAACCAATAATTACTCAAACCAAAATTTTCACTTGGGACGCACCCATGAACCGTGGCTTACGGTAGCAAACAACCACTCTTTGTCAATCCTGAGGTGGTATCTGTAATGAGTGGGGCCTGTCCTAAAGGGGGTGTCTGTTCTACCGTTGCGAAGCGCGGGTACACAGCTAGTATAGGTATAAATTTTTGTTAAAAATCTAGGAATGAACTGAGGATGCTCTGAAACGGATTTGCCTATAAAATATTTCAAAAATTCATATTCTGAAAATGTTACCCATTGCAATAGCTTCATTTTCTTTGAAAGTTCGCTAGTAAGGTTTGACATTACAAACAAAGCCGAATTCAAATTAAATTTAACAAAGCACTAAATGTTACAGGTAACGTTAGGTAAGATAAACTGATGAAATAAACATTTATTTGGCAACTCGCGAATTTTCAAGGAAAATGAAGATATTGCAATGGGTCAAAAATTTTCAGAACGTACCTAAGTTTTTGAAATTATTTTATAGGCAAATCGTTTTCAGAGCATCCTGATTTCATCCCTAGATTTTAACAAAAATGTATACGTATATTATGCATATTTATTTATGTGTCACTCCAGACGATATCTTACCTTGGGTATGTGATAAAAATTCCAAATTTCGCCAGAATGTTGTTATTGCCATACAAAAGGATGAACAATTTTCAAAAATTCGAAGGGAGTCAAATTTGAGTTTTTAGGGGCCATCAATTAGTACAAATGGCTAAAATTGATATGTAAAATCACTGAAAGTGGTATCGAAGGATGAGTTAAGACAGAAAAATACCATTTCAGTTGTTTTTCACACAGAATGGGGGTCTAATTAGGATTTTTGGGGGTCAACAATTGGTGTTAAGGGCTAAAATCAATATTATTCACCTGAAGTATGGAATGGTGACGGTGAGGGACTATTTCGATAAACATTTTTGTCAAAAAGAGTGGTTAAAATTTTTGGGACAGGTAGTTTGTAATCAAAAAACGTAATATTATTTAACTGTTTAGTCATATTTTGATTTAACGTTTAATCTATTATTGTTGTATCTGTTTATTACTTTTGTGATGGTTACTATTCTTAAGATTTAATTTTAATTTGTGATAAGGTTTTCGAGCCAATGGGGGGGGGGGGGGGGTTATGACCCCCACTAACCCCCCCCCCCCCCCCCACCGGCTACGCCACTGCAGTAGTGACTGCAGTATAACTAATATGTAGATACCTACACACAGTCCTCCAAAGTACCTGCATTACACAGGTAGGTACTCATAATATGTTTGTGGGTACGCGTCGTCTTCAACTTGTATCAGTGAACTCGTAAGGCATTCGAAGGTGTTTATAGGAGAAAACGTTACCACAAGTTCCATCGGAGATTTTGGGGGAAAAAAGGTGTAAAATAATTCGCCTCCGCTACGAGTGTATATTGAATTGGCGGAAGCTCTTGGCTTGGAAAAGATCCTCGAGACGCCACTTGCTGCCCCCCACCCCTTCCCCAGTACTCCTCTTACCATCACCGTTTTATCCCTCCACCACCAACCACGCGCTTGGACAATAAAAAAAAGAGAAGAGTTTTTCTGAAGGGAGCAAGCGAAAGTGGTTGATCTCTTGTGTGAGGGGGCGAGAGGGGGTAATGGCAGCATCCACCTCAGAGTCCGCAGAGCTCTCAGCTTGATTGTGTTCTTTCCAGGATATTGCTGTGGAGAAGACCTATGGTAGGGGAGGGGGGGGGGGGGGCGCGGGTGCCTTCAGATATCAGAGCCCTTTCAGTTCTACCTATCTAGGTATACAGCCCTTACTGTCCACAGATGCTCGACAGAAAGAGGGACAAGGCCGCAGCTTCCGTTTCTCCTAAACTTTTGACCTGTCAAGTCCTCTGATGCTAGCTGGTATCAAAAGTTATATGTAGGGACAGGATTCGTATGTATTCACTTTTTTTTCCAGGCTATTCATTCATGAATTTCAACTAGATGGGTACGTACTGACACTTTTTGAACCGCTTTAGCACACTAATTTCACATATTGTCACATATTTCGCTATTAATACATACCTATTTCCAAATATTTCATCGACTGAAACACATAAATTTTCAACTATTTCATTAAATGAGACGCCAAGGAATTTTTGAATTTCAACTGTTTTTCAAAGTTTTGAAGAACTCCGCCATTTGCGGAAGGTTTTATGGAGCTGTGCAAAGGGTGGGCCAGGACTCCGCCCCGTCCCCTCATCAGTCAGTGGCATCGGCTTAAGAAAATTATAGGATTCTGTACCGACCCACCTGAGTCGGCTTAGCAAAAATGGAGGACTGCGTCCGAAGAGGCTAAAAAGAATGTAAGGACTCCGTCCCTCCAACATCTGTCTTTGAAACTTGATTTTTATTAAAAATAGAACCATGTCACGAAAAAACCAAGAAAGTCACATATTAAGTAATAGTACACGTATCAATGGTGCAAGGATTCGCCATAAAATGTAGCCACGGCGGAGACAAAGTCCGCTCTAGAAATGGCGTGCGATTTCTACAAGTCAATTTGAATTTGCACTGTGCTTTGACGAGCTACAGTACGTCATCTTCATCGGACTGGAAATCCCCTCGAGATCTCCGCGCATCATAAACCGGATCCAGAACGTCGAGAACGGGACCACGAGGTCGCCGGGGGGACCGCGGAGTGAACATCGTGAAAACGACGTTCCACGAATATCCTGTGCGTTAAAAAGAAAGGAAACTGAAAACAACAGTCCTACCTTGACGCAGCGATCGAAGAGAGGGTTTTACTTGCCAAAATTCCGTGCACAATCACAAAAAACTTGCGAAAAAACGGCACGAACAAACTGTCGAGAAGGCAGCCAAAAGAAAAGTGATGAATCATCGGAGCGCCACCAGTGTTGCCAGCGCCGCGGTGCGGACGATGGCAGAGCGCTCCGCGGGGATGCGACCCTGCTTTTTTCGCCTTTGGCGGGAGATTCGAATTCTGGATTCGAATTTCTCTAAGAACAGGCTGTCGAAGGGTAGTTCGAGGAACTACTACATGTAAACGTTCTCAAGTGCTCCACAGATATAATGCTGTTCAATTTGATGTAGACTTCGTTCTGGAGTTTTTTTAGTGTGGCGGTGAAACGGAAAATGTCGGGATGCAAACTATTGAAACTATCTCCTGGTGACGATGGAATGATTCGCAGCAGTTAGTTGTTCTATTTACATCGGAAGTTTGTTCAGCCCATAAGTGCGCGGGATTTACACTTGCGCAGGAAATATAGTTCTTTTCCAAGTAATTAACAAATTTGGTGGCACCGCTGTTTCTGGGTTTTCCTGCCCGCAACTCAGGAAATGCAGGGGCTACGTCTGAAGGAGGCAAGAAGACGAGCCAATCCCAAGTTTCTCCCATCGCAGCCCCCGGACGGAGTCCTCACAAATTACTTGGCCGATCGCAATCCTACCGGACGGAGTCCTCAAAAAGTTTTAAGTCGGTGTGATGTGGAATCGATTAGCGTCCCTGATTTAATAAGGGGGTGGGACGGAGTCCTAAGCCTCCCTGTGCAAACCGTTTTTTGCATTACACTGCTCATTGTTGAAAACTCATTTTGGCTTGGACACTCTGTTTTCTGGTGATAAATGCCACGAAATTCACACTCTAATAGACGAATGGGGTCTGCGGACGTACTTATTTACTTATTTTTATTATTATTGTGGTGATAGATAATGAAGGCTTGGCCTGGATAGGTGAGGTTGAGATGTGAAGCTTGAGGTTTGGGATAGCTAGTGTTTGAAAGATTACACCTATAGCGAAGACAGGGAGGTTACCACCACTAGAAACGCTAGAGGTTGTGCCCAGACGGTTCCACCACGTCGTTTATCACCAGACCGGTTCCACCACTCTATCTTTTATGCGAGAGGTTTGAGGAGGAAGGTAAGGATATAAAGAAGTTATCAGCTTGAGGTTTGAGTGTAGAAAGGCGGGTTTTATAGGAGCTCTTCTACCCCCCTCCCCCCCCCCCCCGGGCCACCAACAGTCATTAGGAGCCGTTGGGGGATCGATGGAGGGAGAGGACTACCTATGCCACTTGTGTCAGGTATGCCGTATGCCCACCATTCACTTGGTAAGTATGTACATTTGAGTGGTATTCTAGAGGGGTACCACGACAATTATTATTATTATGTTTTTTTTAAATGAAAGTAGGTTCCATCCTGAGAATTTTGAATTGATTGATTTCGTTCTTTTTCTATGATTTTTCAAAGATTCCAGAGGTTCCTAAGTCATTGCACCCCTCTAGCCTGGGTGGGACCCCCTGCCCACTGTAATGTAGGAACCTCTGGAAAATTTGAAGAATTATTGAAAAAGAACTACCTACTAATTTTAGGGCAGCGTGGTAGGTGTCAAAGATCTCAGAATGGAATCTAGTTTTATTAATAAATAATATAAACCGCTTTTGTGACCTATGCGCATACCCCATTGACTCGAATTGATTGCTAAGTATCTACATGAGTTTCGGATTTTTTTTTAAGTTTAAAAAAATTTCATTGTATATTATTAAATAAACATTAGTATTAGGTACGTATTTTCACAATTTATGTTGACTTCAAAATGTTTACCCATTTTTACATATTTCAGAAAATACTTTACACATTCCACATATTTTATGGATATTTCAAACAGAATACATATTGTAGCATACATTTCGCATTTGTAAATATATAAAAATCCTATCCCTAGTTATCTGTGTCTCGCAGCCGGAAACTGCGGTTCGTTCAAATTTAGTAACGATGTATTATGATTTTCTAAATGCCACAAAAATATATTTGGATTGCGTGGAGCTAGGCGCACTTCAAGCTCCCCGAAGAGTTTATTTACTGAAGTCGCATGAGTTCAACGGAGAATGGCTGTGAATCCATCAAGTGTAAGGGCCGGTTTCACACAAGTTTTTATTTCTACCGTTATTTATTAAACCGATGATGTCAGGTTTTAAACACGATACCGGGTTTCACCAACCTAGTTTAAGACAAATCAATGATCAAAAGAGGCAAACTGACGATCAAAACTAACCAGCCGAATTTGGGTGGTCAGCGTCCTATTTTACAGTTTGCCGTCTTCGATGGATGAGAGAGAACAGCTCAATTATATCGATTTTGTGAAGAGGCACCTTCAATATAATCAAGTGAAAAGGCACATAGCTTTCTCGTTTCTTTGAACTGATGGGAGAGAGAAACAACTTTACCTACCTATTAAAAAAAAAAAAAAAAAAATTCAAGTCCACTTCATTAGATAATTAATATTACTTTTTTTGACCATTTTTTAGCGTTTCAAGATATCGGGATTTTGCATTTGCGCAAGCGTAGTTGAGCTATAAAATTTAAAATAGGGCTTTCGTCCATGAGGCTGTGTTGGTGGAAGATGAAAGAGCCTGCTTAAGTAAAGAATGCCACCGCTCTACATTGCCGTTAGATTGGGGATGGTACGCTGTTGTTCGTTGTTTGGAGGGAGCAAAGAGAATCGGTAAAGTGTGTTGATTCGAACTGCCTGCCCTGATCGACCGTGACAATCTGCGGGCAACCGTACAGGCCACCCACTTGTGAAGGAAGGCTGCCGTAATGGTGACCATGGTGATGTGGGTGAGTGGTATACACTCAACCCAGTTCGGGGCACGGTCGGTCATGGTCAGGCAGTAGCACTTCTCTTCGGAAAGGGGAAGTGGGCTGACAATGTCGAGGTGTAGGTGCTCGAAGGAAAGCGTGTCGTCGAACTGTTGTGGACCCACAGCATGGCCACATGTCCACCCACCGGGGATGGGCCGAGACCTTGAAGCGCTGGCACTTCTGGCACCCTAGAACCCAACTACGGTATTCATATGGGGCCAGAAGTACGGCGTATTGATAAGGTCTCGGCTGGCTCGGATCCCGGGGTGGTGGAGGGCGTGGCAATGCTCAAACAGCTGCTGCTGCAGGTCGGGTGGGACGTAACGCCGTGGAGTGTCGGCTGATGTCGCACCATAGGCCATGCGGCTGAAACTGTTGGAGTTTCTGAGCCTTGATCAGGTTGGTGTGGGCGGGGTCGGTGTCGGGGAGCTGATGCGCTCCGATGTGCTGAGGTGAGGGAAACGGCAGCAGTTCGTCCACTGGCATGGTAGATGGTTGGGACAGTGTGCCAGCGGCGTGTTGGCGGTGGAGGCGAAGTCGCAAGGGGGCCGGCATTTGCGGGGCTGCGCCCCAAAGAAGACATGGTACCAGCAGTGGGAGGGGTGTTTGTCCGGCTGCTGGGGTTGAGGAGGGGGTCTATCAGAGTGGTGGTGGGGAGGTGTAATAGGGCGGTCAGGCGGCCAGCTCCGGCGCTCAAAGGGGGGGCTGTGGTGCTGGGAGCAAGACGTAGAGTGGTAGTGGGGGAGGGAAGTGGCTGGACGAAGGCCGGACCTCTTGGACCGGAGCAGAAGCACTGTTGTGAATGGAATCTGCGAGACGGAGAAGGGCTTCTTCTTCCGCGTCCAGGTGTGTGGCGAGGGACAGTTGGATTTGGGGTGGCAGCCCACGCAGCCAGAAGGTCCGAGTGATGTCCGAGGTGAGGACGTCCTACAGCTGGTGCCCTGGCCCGTGGGAGAGGTGGGAGGGTTTGAGGTCCCCCAGCTGTTGAGGTTGGGAGAGTGCAGTGAAGCTAGCGATCTTTGACGGTTAACAGAGGGTGATGAGAGAGTGTGGAGGTCGTCATAGGCTGTGGCCGAGTCGAGAGATAAGTCGACTGTCTGTAGTAGGGTGTCGTAGAGGAGTAGGGCGATCGATTATGAATGCGGAGGTTGGCAGCTGAGAATGCAGCGTCGAGCTGGTTGAACCACAGAGTGGGGTCGTGGGTGTAGAAGGGCGGCAGCATGAGCAGAATGGTGGTGGAGGTGGTCATTATGTCCGTGGTGGGGGAGTTGCGGTTCCTCTTGCATTTTCGGCGAGATTGAGGTAGGTGAGGATTGGAAAGGCGAGTGAGAGATGGAGAACTTGGGTGAGGGGTAGTGGTATCCAGAAACTTTGCCACCAGATTGGCTAGGCCAGAATGGTTACCACCATGTTAGATACTAGAGGATATGCCCAGAAAGTTTAACACCACGTTAGGATCTATTATAAGAGACAGGTTGAGGAGAAGGGTAAGGTGAGAGAGAGAAGGCATCGAGTTCGAGTGATACCGATAGAATGACGAGTTGGACAAGGAGGGCGTCTTATAAAGGCGCCTCTACCCTCCCCCAGTCCGCCAAAGGCGGTTGGAGGATTGGTGGAGGGAGAGCTACCTGGTCGCGTCCATCTCTTCACGTAGCTCGCCTTCTCCTTGGCTTTATTGAAAGAATCTTAAATATACAATTTTGAGTGGTATATTACCACGACACTTCTATTGAAAGCCCTCCTGTTGACGAAGTCTGTCGGTGCAAACTTCGGGGCCTTACTGTGAACGAGCGGCTGGACGTTCAATGCTCCCGATGGTCTCAAATAGGTCCCAAGTTCAAGAACAGTTTAAAACGTAAAAAAATTCTAGGTAACCGCGTCCTGGAGATTTCAACCCCCATTTTTCACCCCTTAGAGATGACTGACAGTAACGCCGAGCTTCAAAGACCAACTAGACCCCAAACAGGACCCACAGACCAAATTTCATTCATTTTGGTTCATGGTAACTAAGAAAAGTGTTAAGTATGGCGTACGGCGGACGGACAGAAATTTTTTTTATTGCATTTTCGGATTCGACATACCTTGAAACGGAAACCATCAAATTTCGAGGGCGGAGGTTAAAAATTTTATTTTCATGCTCGATTCCAAAGGTTCATTACTGAAAATAATAAACCAATAAGATACCAAAATTGCTGTCTGTTCGCAGTACGCCGTACTTCGCACATTTCTTAGTTACCATGAACGGAAATGAATGAAATTTGGTTTGTGGGTCCCGTTTGGGGTCTAGTTGGTCCTCGAAGCTCGGCGTTACTGTCAGTCATCTCTACGGGGTGAAAAATAGGGATTGCAATTTTCAGAACGCTGACGCTCGAAAACTTTCAATAGAAGGTGCTGGGGAAGGAAAGGGGTTACTGCAATTAATAACCAATTAATTCTTCCGACATATTCAATATTTATTAAGAGAAATGAATTGGGGGTGTTTCCTTCTGACTGCAAGGAAAGAAATAAAAAACAAAATACGCTTGTAGAAAAGCAAAGCCGAGGTTTTTTCTCTTTATATTCCCCTTTTTAATGTTCGATTCTAAATGTTCATTACGGACAATAATAATCTAAATGTTCTGAACATTTAGGATCCACGTTAGTTAAGTCATGATGCTGTTCGTTTTTCAAGCCCATGATGTCAATAATAACATCACCAACATAATCAAGTTGTCCCTTCTGTATATAATAGTCGACCTTTGTAATAATCGTATCCCTTCCAGAGCCTATTTAACACGGGCGTTGAATGTGTTGAGATCTAACTGCGAACTGTACAACAATAACCATCCAACATCAGCATTGCTAACTACGCTCTTATTACCCTCAAACAGATGGAAACTCGCAGGAGAGGCCACATTAAGGAAGAGTCGAGTTTCAGTGTGTGGCCCTCCAAGCAAAGGAAAAGCCAATGAAGCGAGTTGGAAACAGTATTCGGCACTTTCCCGAGGGCAGTTTTCCAACAAATGAACTGAGTAACAAGTAGCCCTGCACAACGGGCCTCCTTCCCTCACCAACGGTTTTCCTTCCATTCCACTAAATTCTGGGACTTGTTGACATCATAACACCATAAATTATTCGAAGGGGTAAGTACGTTAACTGCGCTCATTACTTAAATACCAAGTGAAATAGGAAAGGGCAAGAGACCTCCCTTGTGGAACGTCTGTTATGATTAAGCTGGGGAAGCTAAGTTTCTCGCAAGTTTCGTAATGAGCATTGTGTTGGGCAAACTTTGCCACCCATATCTGGTCCAAGTACTAAGCCCTTATCTCCTACACATCACTTCTTAATCTCCCTCACAGTAGCCGCTATAATTTTCCTTATCGTCGCCAGCGAATCTTTTCAAGGGCCCGACAGCAATTATTACAACCCACGGGGTACAGCAGAGTCCTCATCAACTCTTCCTTCCGTTCTCGAAGATTTCGTCTTTCTCAAACTCCCTCCCAAGTCCGTATCTCTTGAACGCTGTTTCAATAGGATGATGAAGCAGAAAATGTCTCTGTTGATTACTCATACTTCTTGAAGAAAAATGATTATAATTTCAAATAAACCAAAAAAATAATATATTTATGAATGACACCATGACACAAAAAATCATCCCCAAATTTAACCATTAATTTTCCCATTCTCGTATAATGTTATTTACAGTGAGAAAAACGCTGCAAATTATTAAACAACGGTTGATCATTTTCACCTACTAATTCCAATATTTTCACGTAATTTATAGTTCTTTGGCCGTGACGTCAAACTTGTACCTATCAACAAATTTTTTCAAATCTGTTCTTTCTTTTTCTTTCTTCAAATGAACTAAAATGACGGAACAGCAAACTCGATTTCATAAAGCCATGAGTGATTATAATCAGCTGTTCCCCATCAATGATATCTGGGCTGGAGTTATGTATACCTATACCGTATGATTCACGCGCATGTTGACGACGCTTTTCGATTTGAACGTCAGGGGCTCACTGTGAAAGGACTGGACAACAACACTCCGGGTGGTCGAAAAAACCCTGAAGTACATAATATATTTAAAAATGTTTTTCTCAGATCAACTAGATCCCAAATGGGAACTACAACCCAAATTTAATTGGCAATAATAAACCAATAAGTACCCATTCATTTTAGCGAATGTTCAAACAGAATTTGAGCTACCGCAATAGTTGCAAAATGCTTTGTACATGAAATTTTGAACTATGAATTCACATGGATTATTGGGTTAGATACTGAGTTGAAATATCTATGTCGATGTGGTACCTGATTTCTTTAGCAAATGCACCAACACCAAGCAGTTCACTTACGAGGAAGCTGTGTGCTGCACGTACGTTTTTCAGCTCTTGTACTCGTACCTGCACTAAAAACATGTATCACATGGTTTAGTGCCAAAAGAGTTGAACAGAATTGAACAAATAAATGCAGGAAACCGGGCAATGCCTCCAACTTGTGTTGTGAAATTTCAATCGATGTCATGGGTTCTGGTGTACTATGGAATAAGAAACTCCTACATAAATCACACCTATGTAACAGAATGATGAATCAAATAGTCTTGTTTCTATTCCAGGGCAGGACGACAGGTATTTGTTGTTGCAGAAAAAGAGAAACGATGAAATACATGACACTCCTGGTAACACGCACACAAAAAATAGTCGTTGGTTACGGCGCAGCGTTTCGTCGATACGGTGGATACATACAGCTATTCGACTGCGAATCATCGCTAACTACTTAGGTGCAATCTTCCGAAAGGTCATGCTCATGACTGTAATCCGTTGGAGCCCCATCATACGTTGACGCTTGAAGAAATCCAACGTTTCATTGTGACGTTCTCTAAGCTGGTGATACATTCTCGCTACACCGGCTCGTACGTGGGCAACGGTGATATACTCAATGCTGATAAAAATGGAGCTATGAAATGTTGCATATTTTTCCATTCTAAACAAAATACATTAGGTAACAGAAATTAAGTTGTTGTTTGTTACTGACGATAGTCTGATCCCCGAAACCGGTTTCACATTGTATTTCAGTTTTCAGTGGAAGAAGAATTTCATTCGAAATTTCATGGCAAGTAATTTAGTTTGTGCTAAATTAAATTCAGACATAAAAATCAAGTATATTTCTTCCATCAAGTAGAACTGGGTCCTAGTGATCTGTGCTACGCAATTCTTCTTGAGTTGTAGAACCTATGAACGAAGAAAGGGAAAATAGTTCATGTGCGTGTCGGGTTGAACGTTTAAGGTTTAACACGACCAAAAGTAGATAGGTATGTAGGTAAATAGTATCATTTGTGGGGCGCATGGTGTATGTATAGCCTGTGGAAGGATTATGAAGGTAAAATAATATAATATTGCTTCTGAGTATACCGAAGTAGCGGAAGGCTTGTGATCACGTTTGGTACACAGAAATGTGTGTCCGCTATAATCAAAATTTCCACTCGCGTTTAGCACTTTAGACCTTTCTGAACAAAGTTGGTTTTATGTATATTTGTCTACTGATCTCTCCGGCTTTTGGAGGGCATAATTACGCGGAAGAATGACTGTAATGAGCTGAAATTGGGACAGTGGGTACGGGTAGTACCTGGATGAACCATAATAATATTTATGGTGGTTCCATATGCACATACGACTACATAAAATTCAAACTGTAACTTTTGTCTGCGCATAGGCAAACATGAATTTGTCAATTCCAAGATATCTGTGGTAAGACCAACACTTTAAAGCTTGTCAGTGAGGTTAAAGCCATGCACTTGAAATCGTTCAAAGGCGCAAGGGGTGTTTATGTAACTTCTAGTTTGAAATCTCTTAAAAAACTTTAACTGACAACGTCGACATAGTTTAGATTCGATATTATAAGGGAACTTCACATTTCAGTATGGCTGTCAAATGACTGAATGATATCTTACCTTAGAGATGCCAAGATTATGTTTTCAATTTCAACATGCAGTTTGCATAAAGTTCTAGGCCAAAAAATATTAAGTAATATTTTTTCAATATCCTGGAGATCCATTCTTTCGTCGGCGCATGGCGAACATGAAATCCTTGCTAGGTTTATAACTGGTACCTACAAAATAATTCGAAAGTGCGTAGTTTAAAAGAAGCGTTAAAAAAAAAAGTTGAATGGACATAATACACAGATTTTGAGCTGATCATTTGCGAATGAGTGTTTTATAAGCAAATAAATACGATTCTGCTGTATAATTTTGATAAGTTCTACTCAACTGGAATTGACAATTCCGTACTTCGTGAATTAGGTATCTGCGTTATGCTCACCCTATCCGTGCGTGAATTTAGCTCCGCGAATAGGCACCTAGTTCACAGCTAAACTATCGACGCCACCTAATGATCACAATACTCAATCGCTCATAGGCTATGGCGGATTCACGCTCCATCGGATGCCCGGTGGTTGGACCAGCTCACATGGGGGCCCAAGTGCGCATCAGTACTGAAACAGGAGCCAGGAGCCGCCCTTCGTTATTAACACTCGAGTAGGACTAATTAAAACAAAACATTGGTCCCTGCACTCCGTTTCGAAGGTAGGTAGGTCGATAAGCGGGTGACCTCAACGTGGTTGTTCGCTGCCGCGTGTCTCCAAACATCATCATTACCTACTCGTACCTTGAATGATGACCCTCACTGGTCAATAATTGATAATATGTACCGGCATAGCCTTGGGCGACCCTGCAGTAAACAGTACCTACTAGTACCTAGACCAGTCGTTTCCATTCACCTTTCATGCCGTTCATCATTCTCATTCGCCCATTTTCCAGAATCTCAAGACGAAGTTCTTAAATAACTTTTCCATGCCTTCATTTATCATCGCCTTCTCAATCTCTTCACTACTCGTTCTCCCGAAAACCACGTGTCATCGCGAACAAGGTCTTGGTCGGTACCAGAATTGCTTTATTTTATTCATGAAAATTGTATCAGTTAAAATTCACAATGTCTAGTACAACTAGGAGTTCGGAACTGAGGAACCCGTTGGTCAAGGAAATGGAAATTAATTGACTGATTGATTGATTTTTCAAGAACTTTCCGGTGAATTGACATGGCCTGCCATGGGTGATGTTCGCAATCACAGTAAACCGCAATCATATTGATGCATTTGAAGAAATCTTGAAGAGGAGACAATTCGAAGAATAGTAAGATAACCAGAAAAATAACCAGGAAAATAATGGGCGTTTACCTAACGTTACCAGTAGACCTAGGACTTCTTTGCATTTTGTGTATCTTGAGAATTATTATTGTTTGGGTATTTTTCCGTATTTTTTGCATGTTAGGCACCTACACTCACCCATGTTTCTTGTATTATGTAGCAATGTTCCATTTATCTTGTTGTGCTCGTATTATTAACATCAATCATGTACTTACTGATTGAAATCTAATTTTTCTTTGTACAAAAAATTCTTTATAGTTTTTCCATATTTTTGTAGATATAAATTAGAATGTTTTCAAGTACCTATATCATCTGTGAATTCATTAACAGTTTATCAGAACCTGCAGAATCACGTTTTTCGAAGTTACATCGATGTCAAGTCCGAAATGAAGAAATTCAGTTGTGTACAACGGGCCAAGTCCCAAATGTTTGGTGCGCACTAACTTTATAGTTGAATACAAGGGAGTGAACTTTGTTTTAAACGAAAAACGCTGCAAATCCCAGCACAACGGTTTATTATTTTGTACAAAATACCCTCCTGTTACAGATCACAGGTCTTCATATAGATAACACTTCTATATAACATATGTGTACTACTACACATGTACATATGTACTGTACTATGTACTATTCTACACATATTATGTAGATCGCAGACCCTCCGTAGGTTAGTATCTAACCCCGTACACGTTACTAGGTACCTACCTAAACCGTTGTGTAATAATTCACCTGTATAGGTTCCCCTTCTACGGAGATAGAATAATGAACCGTTGTGTAATAACTTGCCCATCAATAATACTTCAACGGTTGTTCAAGTTGCAAAAGTACCTACCAACAAAATCCAGCCCCTTCTTGGTAGATGAGCCGTTGTCTAATAATTTACCGTTGTGTAATAATTTACCGTGGTGTAATAATTTACCGTTGTGTAATAATTTACCGTTGTGTAATAATTTGCCGTTGTGTAATAATTTGCCATTGAGTAATAATTTACCCATCAATAATACTTCAACGTTTGTTCACGTTTCAGAAGTACCTACCAACAAAATCCAATAGTCCATCACTTGTCAAATGAAATAATATCGCAGAACAAACAACTCGACTTCATACAGCCATCCTTGATTATAATCAGATGCTCCGTAGTTATGATATCCGGGCCGGATTTATACCGTTTGGTTCACGATCATGTTGACGAATATTTTTGGAGCTTCGAGGACCAACTAGACCCCGAACGGAACCTATAACCCGAATTTCATCAATTTTGTTTCATGGTAACTAAGAAAAGTGGCCCGTACGGCGTACGGCGTACGGCGGACAGACAGAAATATTTTTATTGCAGTTTTGGATTCTACATACCTTGAAACGTAAACCATCAAATTTTGAGGGGGGTAAGAATTTGTTTTTTCATGCTCGATTCCAATGGTTCATTATTGAAAATAATAAACCAAAACCAATTTAAAAGGGTGAAATTATTAGTTTTGAAATAAAATAAGCACCAAGAAAAATTATTGCCGCAATTACAGGATTTAGCGTGAACTGTCAAACCTTAAATCGCGAATTTCCAAAAATCTCATTTTTGGACTTGACACACTATTCACTGCAGCCACGGATATATATGGGTCATTTCAAAATTTCGGTGCATTTTGGGCCTCTAATTTTTTCAAGATAAAATGTGAAATATTTCATTGTTTTTTTCTCGTAGCGTATCTTAGGGTCGTCCTAGTAATATCCTACAGTGGGAACACATAATCATCGATATTTCCAGAGATTGGCCAATAAAAAAAATTTTAATTTCTAGGGAGTGAGAATCAAGTCTAGGGAATGAGAAAAGAATCAAGTTATCGTCTTTAACGCATTGGAATCTCCTAAAAAACATAGCGTTCTTTATGTATTCGATTGAAAATGGAAATCACAAGCAGTCTCGAAAAATAAGCTCAATATCTTACTTAATTTCTTTAACATTATCTTGCACTAAAAGTTGGAACCGAGTGTTTTGTTCATCAAAAATGTAACAGTCTTCCTGTATCTTCCATTTCAACACTAGACTTAGACTAGAAAACAACACAACAAAATGAGACTGTTGTTTACTACTAGGTTTACAGTTTATAAAAATTATCACAAAAATTATATTATCAAGTCTTTTTCAATACTGTTTAGGAAGTTAAATCACAATAAATGAACTTATTGTTGAAAAAATGAAGAAAGAACATTTGCTATAATATAGTAGTATGTAACTAGATAGGTACCTAATACAAACATTGCTGTAAAATAGTGTAAAATTAGTAGTAGGTAAATTCAATTAAATGCCATCAAAAGTTCAAAGCTCACTGACATCGATTTCCCAATCAATGCTATACACTACTTTTCGTCCTAATCATGAAACGAGGGGTAGGAAGAACATATAAAACGTCGGATGAACCAACTTCACAATGGACAATTTTCGTAGGTTCCATTTTTTTGGGCCAAATTCTGTTCAATAACGGAAATTAACACTTATTTACCACGTAATGTGGTTTTTACGTTGGACAGTATAGGCAGAATACGAGTGGGAAATATGAATTTCAGAGTTCCCCCTAGAAATAATGACGTATTAAGTAAATCGCTGAGTAGTTCAACTCAAATCCCGCTTGGAGTGCTAGTTCAACACTAAACGATGTACATTACCACACCGGATGGATGGATGGGACCGCTAACTTACAAATAAATTTAAAAGTCCTCAATATCAAACCTAAGGGAGGTTCACAAAAAGTCACAGCAAAGGTTCTTGGAGGTTTCCAGAAAGGTTTGCCATTTTTGGTTTATTATTCTGTGAATAATACACCCATGTATTCGCTCAGCAAAAAATTTTTATAACACCCCCTCAAAATTTTTTCTTTTCCGTTTCAAGGTGCGTAGATTCCAAAAATGCAATGTCCGTCCGCCGTCCGCCGTACGCCGTACGCCGTATCACGTGTACCGGCTTCATTTTCGGTCTAAAAAAAACGTTCTTTCGCACACATGCTCCATTTGGGCCCTAGTTGTGTACCGAAACTTTTCAGCCCGATCGGATTATATCCAGGGGAGTTATGAGTGAAAATGTGTATAAAAATAGGTACTTTTTGTGTTTTAGTGACATAGTAGTAAAATGAGCTTTTGAGGTATCGTTCTCCATATTTTTGGGGACGAGAAGACCGAATATGAAGCCGATTTTGAACAAGGAGTGGAAAATTGAGGTTGTACCAGATCTTCAGCTCCCAAAATTGATTTTTTATTAGTCAAAAACCTGCGAAATCGTCTGAAATCACCATCAGTTTGTATAATAACACTAGAAAAAGTGTCAACACGTGGATCAAGACGATTAAATGGTACAATCAATGATCAAAGGTAATTTGAAAAAAAAAACTGCGTACCAACCTAGCTGATTTGTGTTTCAGGGGCCAAAATTAATGGAAACCACCAGAAATAGCTATTTCAATTATTTTACATGAAAGAAACAATAAATGAACAGCCAAAATTTCTGTAGGTATGTCCAATAGAACATTAAACCCATGTGACAAGGACTTTGCAGCGTTTTTTCTAGTGTTATTATACAAATTGATGGTGATTTCAGGAAATTTCCGAGGTTTTTTACAGATAAAAAATCAATTTTGGGAGCTGAACATTTGGTAGAACCTCAATTTTCCACTCTTTGGTCAAAATCGACTTCATATTCGGTCTTCCCGTCCACAAAAACATGGAAAACGATATCTCAGGAGCTCATGTTACCAACATGTTGCTAAAACGCAAAAAGCACCTATTTTTACACACATTTTCACTCATAACACCCCTGGGTATATTACGATCGGGGTGCAAAGTTTCAGGACACAACTAGGGCCCAAATGGAGCATGTGTGCGAAAGAACGAATTTTTTTAGACAGAAATTGAAGCCTGTATACGTGATACGGCGTACGGCGGACGGACATTTGCTGAATCTTCGCACCAGCCAAAATTTCTGTAGGTTTGTCCAATAGAATAATAAACCCATGTGACAAGGACTTTGCAGCGTTTTTTCTAGTGTTATTATACAAATTGATGGTGATTTCAGGCAATTTCCTAGGTTTTTTACACATAAAAAAATCAATTTTGGGAGCTGAATCTTTTGTAAAACCTCAATTTCCGCCTCTGGTCAAAATCGACATTGTCTTCTCGTCCCAAAAACCATGGAAAACGATACCTCAAAAGCTCATGTTACTAGCATGTTACTAAAACACAAAAGTACCTATTTTTACACACATTTTCACTCATAACACCCCGGGGTATATTCCGATCGTGCTGCAAAGTTTCAGGACACAACTAGGGCCCAAATGGAGCATGTATGCGAAAGAACGAATTTTTTTAGACAGAAATTGAAGCCTTTATACGTGATACGGCGTACGGCGGACGGACATTTGCTTAATCTACGCACCTTGAAACGCAAAAGAAAAAAGTTTTGAGGGGGTGCTATAAAAATGTTGGCTGGGCGAATACATGGGTGTATTATTCACAGAATAATAAACCAAAATATTGCTTCAAATGGGCTTCAAACTACTATTTTTCCAAGAGTTCTTAATAGTTTTCTCGAAGAAACATTTTTGACAAAAATTCCCCGCTGTCATTTTTGTTGACAATAAAATCGGACTTCGCCTTACGGTTACAGTTACGCGACAGTTAGTTCATTTTCCGGTGCCATTCTGAAATGGATGCACAATAATTAATAATTCAATTTGATCTGTTCCCCCAGAAGTGTCAGTACTCAAAAACGCTGCAAAGTCCTTGTCAGATGGGTTCATTATTCTACTGGACATACTACAGAAATCTTGGCCATTCATTTATTGTTTCTTTCATGTGCGATAATTGAAATAGCTATTTATGATGGTTTCCACCAATTTTGGCCCCCAAAAACACGTATTAGGCTCGGCTTTTTATAAACAGATTATTTTTGATCATTGATAGTACGATTTAATTGTCTTGATGATAATACTTCTAGTGTTATTATACAAATGTATGGTGATTTCAGACAATTTCCCAGGCATGTTTTTGACTTATAAAAAATGAATTTCGGGAGCTTAACCTTCGTTACAACCTCAATTCTTCACTCTTCGGTCAAAATCAACCTAATATTCGGTCTTCTCGCCCTAAAAAACATGGAAAACGATACCTCACAAGCTCATGTTCACTAAAACCGCAAAAATCCCCCGAAAACCCCTTTTTTTACACCCATTTTTTCCCATAACACCCCTTGGTGCTGGGTGTTGCGGAGCACAACCAAGACCCAAATGGGGACCCAAACTGTGTGCGGAAGATCGACGATTTTAGACCAAAATTTAACGTAATCTTAAGGCTGAAACTTTGTTAGAACCTCAATTTTCCACTCGTTGGTCAAAATCGGCTTCCTATTATTCGGTCTTCTCGTCCCAAAAACATGGAAAACGATACCTCAAAAGCTCATGTTACTAACATTTTACTAAAACAAAAAAGTACCTATTTTTATACACTTTTTCACTCATAACACCCCTGGGTATATTCCGATCGGGCTGAAAAGTTTCGGGACACAACTAGGGCCCAAATGGAGCATGTGTGCGAAACAAATAATTTTTTAGACCGAAAATGAAGTCGGTGCACGTGATACGGCGGACGGTGGACGGAAATTTCATTTTTGGAATCTACGCACCTTGAAACGGAAAAGAAAAAATTTTGAGGGGGTGTTATAAAAATTTTTTGCTGAGCGAATACATAGGTGCATTATTCACAGAATAATAAACCAAAAGTGGTGATGGTGGGGCGGATACCATCGCTGATGGTCGTCCATCCGTAGACGTTCCTTTAAAAATGACCTTCTTTGGCCGGCATTTTGACCATCTGTAGCGACCCGTGACCATCAGTTAAGGTCATGGTTTAACGGGACGTCGGCTTTCACGGAGGCGCCTGTGGTGTCCGTGAGGCAATGACGTTCCATCGCGTTCCGTGTGCGCTAGTGAACACGACGGATGTACTCCGTGGTGGGTTCCGTAACGAACAACCATCCGTCAGGATCACGGAGCCACTCTTCTGGCGGAGGGTCGTCGTTCCGTAAACCATTGGTTATGACAAAGGACGGGTATGAGGGGCATCCGTTGTTTGTTCATCGTCCGTTGTGTGCCCGTAGATCTTGTTGTCATTACGGAGGGGTATAAAGGTGGCTTCCGTCGTTGGAACGTCGTCCGTAATCCATCCTTGGTGGATCGTTGTCATTGAGGAGGGGTGTAATTGTGGTGTCCGTCCTGCAATGTCGTCTAGAGTGTGTCCGTGGTTGACAGTTGTTATTAAGGAGGGGTATAAAAATGTGGCTTCCGTTGTGGGAACATCGTCTATACATTTTCCGTAAAAGGCATATAGTCACGGATGGGCATGAAGGTGTCTCCCGTCAAAGGCGGTGGTTGTCAAAAGCGCGAGGTGGTCCAAAAACATCTAAAATCAACTTCATCGAAGAGATCGAAGAGAAGAAAGATTAGGTTCATAAGCGCCACTGCTTCCTGTGTCAAAAGCGCGAGCTGGAGCCGTTACTTTTACTTACGTAGGTACTGTTACTGTTTCTTTTAACAAATACCTACCTACCACCTTCTACTGTACCTACCTGAATCAAGGAAACAGGAATCAAAAAATCAGAAATGTGAGAAAAAAATTATATAGGTATTAACAACTTTTTTGTCATGTTTTTACCCTATCAAATATAAAGTTGTTATATGTTGAGAGAAATTTGAAATATCAAAAGTATCAGCGCAAACGCACTGAGCGGAGGATGAATACTAAACGATAAACCCCAGGAACAATGACAGTGTGAGTGTAAGTGGGAGTTATGTAAGTAAACTGAGTAGGTAAACATTTCAATGAACAGAGGCCTGGGTCTTGGTCAAAAGTCGCGACTCCTCAGTTCGGCGACGATCAGCGATAGGAGCCTAGGAAAGGCGTTATCTGCTTCAAGAACTGTTACTTTATTCTGTTATAGAGGCTCGCGCTTTTAAATCTAAATACTAGCAGGGAACCTCACGCTTTTAAACATGAAAAAATTTGCGCTTTTCAAACGAATTCCAAGGGAATTAGCGCTTGTGATACCCACCCGGCGGGCGAGCGCGCATTTCTGTTCTGTGAATAATACACCTATGTATTCGCTCAGCAAAAACTACAATAACACTCCCACAAATTTTTTCTTTTACGTTTCAAGGTACGTAGATTCGTAAAATGCAGTTTCCGTCCACCGTATCATCCATCTATCTACTTCATTTTCTGTCTGAAAAATTCGTTCTTTCGCACACAGGCTCCATTTGGGCCCTAGTTGTGTTCCGAAGCTCGGCCGCCCGATCGGAATACACCCAGGGGTGTTACGGGGGGAAAAATGTGTGTAAAAATAGTTATCGTCATATACATGTTCTTTAGGGTGAGAAGACCGAATATGAAGTCGATTTTGACCAAAGAGTGAAGAATTGAGGTTGTAACGAAGGTTCAGCACCCAATGTAACTGTCTGAAATCACCATAAACTTGTATAATAATAGAACTAAAAGTCGTGTTCAGGTGAATCAACGCAATTAAATGGTACTGTCTATGATAAAAAATAATTTGTAAAAAAAGAGCCCAAATTTTGTTTTTGGGAAACGATAAATGAACACCCAACATTTCTGTAGGTATGTCCAGTAGAATAACAAACCCATGTGACAAGGACTAGGCAGCGTTTTTCTCTTTTTACATCGCTGTGCGCTGTTGACGCGGAACACTACACAACGCAACTGTCTCGTCTCTGCCCAGCTGAAATGTAATCACCCACTCGCCCCATCGAAGTAGCTCGGCCGAGTACTCCACCGACTACTCGGTCGAGCTACTCGGTAGGCTACGGATCCTCGGACGAGCGGCGGAGAGACGTGTACTTCCTTTACCGCTCCGACGATCGGTTAGTGGGAGCCACTGAGGCAGCGGACGTCTCTCAGTCATCCTCAGTAGCTCGTCCGTAAAGGGTGCTCTGTAGATGGTTACGTACCCTTTACGGACGATGACGGAGAGACGTGCACTGCCTCGACGTCTCCGTTAACCGGTTGACGGAGAGGTGAATGTAGTACACGTCTCTCCGTTGCTCGTTCATAAAGGGCCCCGTGTGTTTCTACGGGGGCATCCTCAACGGAAAGGCAATGGAGGGTTGTGCTTCCTTAGCCTGTCCGTTAACCGTCCGCCGTGATTCCCTACAATCATGGATCATTGAAGGAAGAGCACGGAAGCATTAAGGACAGTGAAGGGTGGGCTAGAGAAAACCTATATAGGGAGAGTCCAGGGATATTCACGGGAAAATCATGGATGGGCTACGGGGAGGCGATGGAGTGTTTTTTATTTTATTTTATTTTATTTTATTTTATAGTACGGCTAAGCCAATTTACAATAGTTGAATAAAGGAGTTGCAAACTCAGGAAAAAATAAATGAATGAGTAAATTATAAGAAAAAGACAACCAAACTTCACTGGCATTGGTAAGTTGAAAAATGGCGCCTGAGGGAAGACGATGGATCGGCAAAGAAGTCGAATGACGAACTCTGGAGGAAGGCATTGACCACACGCGGTATCCGGCAAAGGGGGCGCTGAAGCATGTAGTTGTGCGCAGCAAAGGGGACGTGGAACAGTGGTGCATGGCGGGTAATGTAGCCTGGCACGTTAAGATTAATCCTGGCAAGCAGAGCAGGACAGTCCAGCACGCCATTCGCCAGTTTGTGGTAGAACACCACATCTGCCAGCAGTCTACGGTTCTCCAGACTAGAGAGGCCATAAACCGCCGACAGCCGCGCGTAATCCACACCATCGGCCGGTATCCCCAACTTGAAGGCGACATAACGGAGGAGCTTGCGTTGCACCCTCTCCAGCCTGTCCTTGTGCACCCCGTAAAACGGGGACCATACTGGGCTAGCATATTCCATGATTGGGCGGACCAAAGATTTATATAGAAGTACTATAGCCTCGACAGAGGTAAAGTCCCGAGTGCACCTCTTCAGGAAACCCAACCTTCTTAATGCCCTCGCCGCCACAACATCCACATGATGGTTAAACGAAAGCCTTCGGTCCAGGAGCACACCCAAGTCCCGCGTCAGCTCCAGCCTAGTGAGAAGTGCACCCCCAATCATATATGAATGATTGATGCACTCATGGGATCTTGTGTAGGACGCGACCGTGCACTTTGCAGGATTAAGAGACAGGTGGTTCTGCCGACACCAGCCCAGAAGAGCGTCGAGACCACACTGAAGCCGGAGGCAGTCAGTGGTCGACGAGATCGTACCATATATTTTCAGGTCATCCGCAAACATAAGTACCCGCAGTCCATCTTTTGAAAGCAGGGCACTGGTGCTGTTGATTAGCAAGAGAAATAGGAGAGGGCCAATGTGGGAACCCTGCGGAATACCCGAGGATGCATGGAATGGCAAGGATAGCACACTCTTCAACCTAACTCTGAGGAGTCTGCAGTCCAAGTAGCTAGCGATCCAGTCGAGAAGGGCACCGTGCACTCCAACCGATGATAACAAGGCAATGATGTGCTTATGGGAAACTCGATCGAAGGCCTTGGCAATATCCACTGACAACACATCAACCTGCAAATTCACCTCGAAGTTCGACATCACAAAGTCAGTGAATTCGATCAAATTGGTGACCGTGGATCGGCCCCTCATGAATCCATGCTGTTGGGGTACAATATGACTGGAGAAAAGAGGGGTCAACAAAGTGTTACGGGTTAGTCAAGGGTGGGGCTATGACGATCCGTACAAAGTCACGGTACAACCACGGGCGTGCGACGGAACATTGAAGGATTAACAACGGAAATCACTACACTTATACGGGGATTTTCGGGATACTCCCGTGAAAATGATCATCTGTTGATTTTGCCGAAATAGTATACCACGGAAACCACGGGTGTTTCCGTTGACAATCCTTCAACAAGATAGTGGTTACGGATAAATTTATAGAGTGCATCCGTGACCGCATAATATTTATGGATGCACCACTTCTGAGGGTGATTCCGTGAACTATCATTTAGCGCCAATCTACGCCCCGCTTCCGTTGTTTTTTACGGAAAACACCCTTTTTGGTTTATTATTCTGTGAATAATGCACCTATGCAATCGCTAAGCAAAAAATTTTTATAACACCCCCTCAAAATTTTTTCTCTTCCGTTTCAAGGTGCGTAGATTCCAAAAATGCAATGTCCGTCCGCCGTCCGCCGTATCACGTGTACAGGCTTCATTTTCGGTCTAAAAAAATCGTTCTTTCGCACAAATGCTCCATTTGGGCCCTAGTTGTGTCCCGAAACTTTTCAGCCCGATCGGAATATACCCAGGGATGTTATGAGTGAAAATGTGCATAAAAATAGGTACTTTTTGTGTTTTAGTAACATGTTAGTAAAATGAGCTTTTGAGGTATCGTTTTCCATGTTTTTGGGGACGAGAAGACCGAATATGATACCGATTTTGACCCAGGAGTGGGAAATTGATGTTGTACCAGATGTTCATCTCCCAAAATTGATTTTTTTATGAGTCATAAACCTGGGAAATCGTCTGAAATCACCATCAATTTGTAGAATAACACTAGAAAAAGTGTCAACACGTGGATCAAGACGAGTAAATGGTACTGTCGTGAGTCCCTCCCGGAACCACTCCTAGTAGACTTAAGTTCTCACAAATATTTCTCTCTCCAACTCCCAAAAGATCTAGCCCAGTGGTTCTCAACGGGGGCGATAACGCCCCCGTGGGGGCGGTAGAGGGGTACTGAGGGGCGGCGAACTTGTTTTGGGCGGTAGGGGGGCGGTGAGCACCTTCCTGAACACTTCAACAGGTTCAGGAATCTTT
Source organism: Leptopterna dolabrata (assembly GCA_954871275.1). Lineage (NCBI taxonomy): Eukaryota > Metazoa > Arthropoda > Insecta > Hemiptera > Miridae > Leptopterna > Leptopterna dolabrata. Next base: position 63,321,756 of record OX940975.1, read on the forward strand.
TCGATTTAGTGCTTGAGATGTGTTTAGGTACATCTGAGAGGCCGATAGCTACAATTTGTAATCGATGTTGCTTACTTGACCGATAAATTCACCAAATTCAATGGAATCAATTCGCAACTTCAAGGTGATGAACTCAATTTAATAAAAACGAAATCTCTTATTTCTGCCTTCCAAAATAATCTCACTTGCAAGCTGAGTTTTGGCCGCAACAAAGTTGTGATTTGCCAGTTTCCAATCCTGTCGGATAAGCATAGTGAATAATATCCTGCATAATAATATTGAAATCTCTTTGATGAAACAGTTTCCTGTGAACACCTGGAGTCTTTGCAGAAGACCTTTTCCGAACGTTTTGAGGATATTTTGTCCTCAATGGGTCATGAATCCTCTGTGCACATTGAGAAAACAGAGGTTGAGATTAAGGAAATATTGACTGAACTTCCAAATAGTGAGACGTAGAAAGCCAGTTCCCAGGATGGTGGTAGGCTCACGGAATTTTGGCTTCAAGCTAATATCAGTTACCTCTACGCTGGAGTGCGGAATGTCGTTAAAAAAACTGTCAATTGGCTCCCTATTCTACCTTGTCGATCGAGGGTTCATTACTGTTACTGATTTACTTAATATTATAACAACAACAAAAACTCCACCCCTTGACTCCGGATGATGCCTCTATACTTACTTCGAATGAAAAAGAAAAAAAACGGAGTTATTGAAAGGTTATCTATTTCCACTGATACACGCAAAATACGCTGATACATACAAACTTTCAATAACCCCGTTTTTATTCTTTGAAATGAGTTTCCACGATTCCGCCGCGAGTGATTTAGTTCGTTCGAATGAAACTATGAAACATGGTGTGTACGTGTTCTTGCTCAAAATACCGATAATGAGACGATTCAAGGTTCAAAGTTGTGCCCAACTTCTAAACGACTGGACCGATTTTGATGGAGATTTTCGCACCGTCTTGTAGGGGATCCTAAATGGGATGTCCTGATGTTAGAATCTATTTATACCCGTGAGTTTTCCGGGAAACGACAGAAAATTTCACAACGGTACTGGTTGAAAGTTGTGTCGGAACCTCCCTTTCACCACCTATTTTTATACCTCTTCCAAATTTCCACGGAATGTCTGGTACCAACGGAGCAACGACGGTGAAAAGGAAGAACGTCGCGAGAGAAATTCGAAACAGTTAATGAGTCACTTCAGTGACGTTTATTCATGACGTGACGTTTTTCGGCCGGTAGGCCCATGCTAAAAGAAATCGACTCGACATCTAGTAAATGAGACTTGCGCCTTCATCTCACTAACATTAAACCTCATTTTTAAGGAATAATTGGGCTCTGAACCGCAAAAATCCCACACACAGCTGTGTGTATTACATGCATAACAAATACTATTATTTTCGTAAATTACGTTCTGTTTTAATGGTCTGTTCAGTTACATTATTCCTTTAATTAGAATTTTACTATTTGGAACCCCCCCCCCCCCCCGCATTTTCCATACCCAAACTTAAGGATTTTCAAATTAGGTGGGCGTTCAAAAATATTCAACTCCTAAAGGGGGCGTCAGGTTTAAAAAGGTTGAGAACCACTGATCTAGCCGATGGTGGGGGTTCGCCCTTAACCAGAACTAGCAAACAACCCTAAAAGTTCGGTGGAGGTCCGCCCTTAACCGCACAAACATCCAAAAAGATCCAGCCGATGGTGGAGGTAACGCCCTTAACCAGAACTGGCAAATTCCATAAAAGATCGGTGGAGGTCCGCCCTTCTGTTACAGATCACAGCTCTATGTATAGATAACCCGTCTATATAATTATGATATGTACTATTCTATTATATGCATATTATGTAGATCGCAGACACTCCGTAGGTTAGTACCTAACCCCGTACTCGTTACTAGGTACCTACCTAAATCACGAGTTAAATGTTGCTAAAATAATTCTGCCGATGACAAACAGTACCTAACAAAAAGAAACACACATAATGAAGTTCTGAAAAGAAATTGTTGATGAGGAGTGAAAAAAGTTGCAAAAGTACCTACCAACAAACTCCAGCCCCTTCTACGTAGATGGTATAATGAACCGTTGTGTAATAATTTACCTTTGAGTAATGATTTACCGTATTAATAATTTACCCATCAATAATACTTCAACGTTTGTTCAAGTTTCACTACCTACCAACAAACTCCAATAGAGCCATCATTTTTCAAACAACCAACTCGACTTCATACTCCGCCAATATAATCAGGTGATCCCTACCAATGATTGGCCGTATTCACAAATTCCTATTGTGGGCGCGTCTCTGGTTACGAGATTTGGTTTGGATTGTATCCAATTTCATTCACACTGGAGTCGAAAATGCCTGTCGGTGCAAACTTCGGGGCCTTACTGTGAACGAACGGCTGGACGTACGATGCTCCGGATGGTCTTAAAAAACTCGCAAGTTCAAGAACTATTTAAAACCGTAAAAATATTTACTTAAAAAAATGGTATAGGCGTTTTGAAAATTTCAACCCCTATTTTGAACCCCTTAGAGATGACTCACAGTAACGTCGAGCTTCGAGGACCAACTAGACGCCGAACGGAACCTATAACCCGAATTTCATCAATTTTTTTTCATGGTAACTAAGAAAAGTGGCCCGTACGGCGTACGGCGTACGGCGGACAGACAGAAATATTTTTATTGCAGTTTTGGATTCTACATATCTTGAAACGTAAACCATCAAATTTTGAGGGGGGGTAAGAATTTTTTTTTTCATGCTCGATTCCAATGGTTCATTATTGAAAATAATAAACCAAAAACGCTGCAAAGTCCTTGTCACATGGGTTTATTATACTATTGGACAAACCTACAGAAATGTTGGCTGTTCATTTATTGTTTCTTGCACGTGAAATAATTCTAACAGCCATTTCTGATCCACCAATTTTGGCCCCCAAAACACGAATTAGGTATGCTACTTTTTTCTTTTTTTTCAAATTATTTTTGACCATTGTGCCATTTAATCGTCTTGGTCGACATTTTGAAACTTTTTCTAGTGTTATTATACAAACTGATTGTAATTTTAGTCGATTTCCCAGGTTTTTGACTCACGAAAAATCAATTTTGGGAGCTGAACAGTTGGTAGAACCTCAATTTTCCACTCTTTGGTCAAAATCGACTTCATATCCGGTCTTCTCGTCCCAAAAACATGGAATACGATACCTCAAAAGCTCATGTTACTAACATGTTGCTAAAACGCAAAACGTACCTATTTTTACACACATTTTCACTAATAGCATCCCTGGGTATATTCCGATCGGGCTGAAAAGTTTCTGGACACAACTTGGGCCCAAATGGTGCATGTGTGCGAAAGAACGACTTTTTTAGACCGAAAATGAAGCCGGTACACGTGATACGGCGTATGCTCCAACATCAACTAGGATGAACTTGTAATCAGCGTCTACTACAGCAAGAAACACAACGCTAAATCTTTTTTGTTGTTGAAGAAAAGTGACCCACTGTTTCTGGGTTTTTCACAAACTACATGTTTCCCGTCGATTGCACCAAGTCCATTTGGAAACTGCCATTTTTCCCAGATTCGAGTAGAAATGTTTTCCCACATTTGCCTGTCAGGAATAGGCAAAACCACTGGATTCAAAACTTCCCATATCACATTACAGACTTCGTGAATGATAGCGCCAACAGTTGATTCCCCAATTCGATACGTCAAAGATAACAGACGGAAGGTATCACCATGCCCCAAAAATCTGGAAACAAAATAACACACCCCCAGTATTATAAATAATCTTACCTGTACAAGTTCAAAACGAACAGATGTAATGAGAAAAAAAAATCAATCAGCCTACCTATCTACACCCCTCCCCTCCTAATATTCTAATTACAATTCATTTATCTACTTTCAGCTGAGGCTTGCAAGAAAAAATGGAAGGCACTGCGGGAAAGCTTCCGCAAATCGAAGCTGAGGCGAAAAACTGTAAGTGGGCAAGAAGCAAAACACTGGAAGCCCTGGAAATATGAGAAAGAAATGTCCTTTCTAGACCTCTGCAAGGATTCCAGGGATCAAATGTCCAACGTTTCACTTGATCACGTGGAGGATAGTGAAGATAGTGTTTTTAATGATTGTACACAAAACAACGATACAGAAGCAAACACATTTTCGACACTCGATGCATCCCCGCTCGAACCGCAATCTGGCAGTCCAATTGCACCACCATCCACTAAGAGGCAAAAGAAGCAGGCGATTACCAGTGCTGAGGTCTTGCAACACTATTTAGAGAAGAAGGAGGAAAGACGAGGCACAAGAGAGAGTAATAACGACCACATCCGGCAATTTTTTGCTTCCTCTGAAGCAATATTTCGCATGCTACCTGCCGAGGAACAGGCTGATGCCAGAGTGGAGATCACACAGTTGCTGGCAAAGTATGAAAAGCAAGTACTGTTAAAACGTGTTCCTCCTCCACACACGTCCCCTCTTCTGCTCCCTCAGAACTCTGTATTAGATGAACAGTTGCAGTTACAACCCCCCTCATCTCAGATTAGTCTACCATCCATCATCCTTCCCTATGAACAGTGTGAATATACGAAAATGTGAAATGAAGGGTTTTTATTAACTATTTTGTAATCAAAAAACTATTTTCGGTAACAGCCTACCTCATAGTATCACATTTTTGTCTAAGGTAAATTTCTTATTCATAACTATTATTTTTTTGTTCAATTAAAATAGGCGCTGTTTCTCCAATTGCCTGGTCATTTCTTGATTCCCTGATGTAGGGCACCACACAAAAAGTGAAAAACCGGCAATGTTTTGCTCGCAATTAAGTGTTCAAATTCAAGTTATGTTGTCACTAAAATTGCTAAAAATCGTGTAAAACGTGATTAAAAAAAAAAAAGAAATATGACGAGGGGTTGGTAGGTATCTCATCTTCTTTCAAAATTCACTCATGATCATGCTGCATGACTGGAACTTTTTCGATTGGTACCTATACATATTTTAGGCGTCTAAATGTTCAGTGCATCAATGTCAAAGTTTCAAGCGCATCACGTTAAACAGCGATCATAAAATGTTACCTCAATGTGAGAGCCAGTCTTTCTCGTGGACTAATTGATTTCCGGAAACTGGTATCCATCTTCGTAATCTGGGGTTCCACCATACCCAACAGCTCTTCAAATTTTTCATAGGTCATTCGGTAGTATGTCAAAAATTTATGAGGATCGTTTTTGAGGTCCTCAAAAATCGTACTGAACTCTCCAAGTTGATCTCGCTTCTTATGATGGTCATGAACCCACATCCTTTTATTAGGTTCCGTGAGCAGAATAGCCGCAACTACAGCTTCTTCCTCAGAAGAAGATGATGATGAATCACTCATTAATTACACTTGTATGCCACACGAACACAATAAAGTTAAACCACTCTCACTCTGAGAAGCAAATGGGACAAAAATATTGTTTGGGAACAGGAGATCTTGAAACGAGGGGAGTATGGCGAGCGGTGGGGGAAAGAGAGTTTAGGAACGTCCTGCCTAGTGTGGGTATAGGCGCAGGACGGGACAGCGGCAGCCGGCCGGCATCCCGCGTCCTATCCACGGCGTTTCCTGTCCTGTTCCCGCATAGTGTGCGAGACTCTAAATTCGTTGTACGAGAATCAGTGTATCAAGCTCGCTGAGCAAGCAATTCGTTAAAGAATACAGTTTTCAATAAAAATAATATACATATTCGCTAAATCGAAATCCGACTGTAGTTAAATATTGCAAATTAGGTGTGTACCTACGGACATAAACACAACGTTGTTCTACAAAATAGTCAACTGGCTCACCTTCTGTGTTGAGGCGTTCGCTGATCTCCTGCCAGGCATTCTCCTTGACCTTCATAGCGTAATATAAGCGATGTGACAGGTCATACAGTACTCTGTATTTTTCCACCTCTACAATGAGGGTTTCTTCAGAGAATTCCATTCTCAACCAAACAACCAAATCTGGGAGAACAAATCGGAGAGAACAAAGATGTCGGGGGAGGGAATCAGAAATAAAGGCACTGGAAGTGGGGAAGGCGAGCGTGTTGAAGGCGAGGGTGGGGAAGTCGAGCGTGGGGAAAATTTGGACGGTGGAGGGAGAACGTCCCGTGCCAGGAAGCGCCGTTTTGGTTTATTATTCTGTGAATAATACACCTATGTATTCGGTCAGCAAAAAATTTTTATAACACCCCCTCAAAATTTTTTGTTTTCCGTTTCAAGGTGCGTAGATTCAAAAAATGCAATGTCCGTCCGCCGTATCACGTGTACCGGCTTCATTTTCGGTCTAAAAAAGTCGTTCTTTCGCACACATGCTCCATTTGGGCCCTAGTTGTGTCCCGAAACTTTTCAGCCCGATCGGAATATACCCCGGGGTGTTATGAGTGAAAATGTGTGTAAAAATAGGTACTTTTTGCGTTTTAGCAACATGTTGGTAACATGAGCTTTTGAGGTATCGGTTTCCATGTTTTTTTGGACGAGAAGACCGAATATGAAGTCGATTTTGACCAAAGAGGGGAAAATTGAGTTCTACCAAATGTTCAGCTCCCAAAATTGATTTTTTATGGGTGAAAAACCTGGGAAATCGTCTGAAATCACCATCTGTTTGTATAACAACCCTGGAAAAAGTGTAAACACGTGGATCAAGACGATTAAATGGCACTACCAATGATCAAAGATAGTTTAAAAAAAAAAAAAAAAAAAAACGTAGGTTGCCTAATTTGTGTTTTAGGGGCCAAAATTAATGGAAACTTTCAGAAATAGCTATTTCGATTATTACGCATGAAAGAAGCAATAAATGAACAGCCAACATTTCCCAGCCAGCTTGTTCCTTCTTGGGGATGAAAGGTTATCTGATATAGGAACCTTTTCGAATCAGGTCGACAAGTTCAGGTAAACTTGTGTTGTGATGAAAGGTTTCAAGTTGTGGAACCATCTTCTCTGGCCAGAATTGGTCACCACGTCCTATTTTCACAATGAAAATGTTAGGTTGTTCTTTAGTGTAAACTACAAAGTAGCACAGCTTTCTGCCAGTCACTGCAACACAAAATGTAGGTATGAAGTTATGCAGGTACGCACCAACTAATGATTATAGAATGGATTACACAGTTCAGTATTATGCATCACAGGTAGGTAGTTGCAATCTATCCCAACATTTGTTCAGAGCAATTCCAGCCCTGCAGCGTGACCATAACAGTGAACTGTTATGGTGAGGTTGATTGAGGAAGTGAGAGAGGAGTGCGAGAGCATATCCGCGCCGTTTTCACCTCCTTGGATGCGTCTGTAGGATAGGAAAATATCCGTCCAGTTTTCACCACATTGGACATTGGAAAAACATTCGTCTGTTATTCACCACATCGAGTGTTTGGAAGGAAGTTCTCGTCCGGTTTTCACCACGTTGAGAACGTAGGGTTGTGGACAAGGGTGAGTTGAGGAGGAAGGTGAGGGTGAGAGAGGGAAGGCACTTGTTGGAGAGAAGTTAGTTGAATGTCGAGCTGGGCAAGCCGGGCGCCTTAAGGGGGCGCGGGACGGGAAGGCCAGTAGCACCCCCAACCACGAGAGTGCGCTGAATTTCGCTTCCGTGGGAAGTTTCCCAGCGAGATTTGGAGATTTGGCGCCCGCCGGTAGGGGCGCCTGCCGAATTTCGATGGTTGTTGTAAGTGCGTAGTTAGTTTTTAGTTATCAATTCCATTGCCTCATGGACACTATAACATTCTCTCACATAGCCTTCTCCTCGTTTTCCGCTCGACAGGTTATAACTCTGTTGATTTTAGTTCATTCCTTTGTTCTTTTTCTTCTCTCACGCGTTTCATTCACGTTAGTACCTATCAATATACTATTGTTTATTCGTAGTGATATCCGTCTAGTGTATCAAAGTGTATGCCTCCATCGCCGAAGAAGTGGACCAGGAGAAACATCGGTAACAAAGGCGACAAAAAGAGGCGCAGAACAGTAAGTTGATACCACAGATTTACATACTTAGGTACCTAATTAATCCTTATTGTGTTTTCTGTGTAGAGCAACAAATTGAAATAGTTTTCAGATGTAGTAGTAGTAGTATTAGTAGTATACAGATTTTGTGTTAGTCTAATGATTGCCACGTAATTAGTACGTTCTCCGTAGTTTGGGAGTAAATCTCAGTTACCTACCCAGCACCCCACGAAAATATTTAACCTTCTTTGGAAAGTTATTGTAAAATCTCCTGCGGCTAAATCTCCGTCCACAACCTCATGATTGGCTGAGGGATCCGTGGGTTTATCAGTTTAGTATCGAACCATAAATAATTAGGTTTTATACCTAGGTTTTTCCGTGAGGCGGAAATTCATAGAATCAATCAGTGCCAGACGTACTTAGCCTCTCTGTTGTGTTTAATAGTAGGTATAAAAAAGTAGTAAAATAAAATAGTAGGTACGTACTTGATTGAAATTTGTTCGGTATTATTTCTCGTCAAGTTAATTTCTGCAAATTTGTGAAGAAGAAACTGTTGCGCAGGCTTCAGAAAAGTTAACCTAGGTACTTGCATTTATGCTAACTGTTCATTCGCGGGCGTTTCAGAGCATGTTGATAGTTGGTTTATTATTATTATGTATTGGAATGGTTATTAGAGGTATTATATATATCTATAAATTTATTTGGTTTGGCAGGCCAAACCATGTTTAAAAAAAATTTTTTTTTAATCTTATTTTGGCCTGAATGTTCTTATTGCGGAAAAAGTAGTACCTATTATCAAAGTCATAAGCTTCACAGTTCACTGTTATGGTCACGCTGCATGGCTGGAATTGCTCTGAACAAATGTTGGGATAGATTGCAACTACCTACCTGTGATGCATAATACTGAACTGTGTAATCCATTCTATAATCATTAGTTGGTGCGTACCTGCATAACTTCATACCTACATTTTGTGTTGCAGTGACTGGCAGAAAGCTGTGCTACTTTGTAGTTTACACTAAAGAACAACCTAACATTTTCATTGTGAAAATAGGACGTGGTGACCAATTCTGGCCAGAGAAGATGGTTCCACAACTTGAAACCTTTCATCACAACACAAGTTTACCTGAACTTGTCGACCTGATTCGAAAAGGTTCCTATATCAGATAACCTTTCATCCCCAAGAAGGAACAAGAAGAGTAGTGTAAGTAATAATTTGCAGTAAGTACACCTCTAAACATAATATTACTAGCAATGCCCGCTCACTAAGAATGTACATAGATACATACAGGTAGGGTGATACCTCCCTATCCGAAATAGGTGTACGAGTATGTAGTAAAACTTTATTTCTGTACTGGTCTGGAAAAACATGGCAAGTTCATTTTTTCGTGAATGAGTCCATATTAGTGAGTTTTTCGGTCGGGCTAAAGATGATAAGGTTGATTTAGCGGAAAATTTGACAAATAGCCATCAGCAGTAAGGTCAGCGCAGTCTGGCAAAAGTTGTTGAGTAACTTAGCAGTGTTGGCATGCCTCCACTGGTATGGTTTCGACATTTTCTTGGTCTGTCAGAACATGATAAATCAGGTGTATCATGTTTTGCCAGACCCAATAATTAATTTGGCAGCACACACTTGTACACAGACTTGTCGAAGATAACCAAGCCTTCATTGAGTTGCTACCTCATCGAACTATTTTTTCACCCCACATTCAGCAACATGTAGGTTATTTGATTTAATCCATTCGATGCTTCGAATAATAAGATTACCTGATCGTTAGTCAAAGAAAGGCCATTTGGTGGGAGACATCACTGTCTGCCAGACTCTGGATCGGGTGGTGTTTGGACATGAAAACCAAAACGCTGCACAGTCCTTGTCACATGGGTTTATTATTCTATTGGACTTACCTGCAGGAATGTTCGGTGTTCATTTATTGTTTATTTCATGTGAAATAATTGAAATAGCCATTTCTGATCAATTTTGGTCCTCAAAACACGAATTAGGTACGCTCCTTTATTTTATTTATTTATTTTTTCAAATTATCTTTGATCATTGGTACTGCCATTTAGTCGTCTTGATCCACGTGTTGACACTTTTTCCAGAGTTATTATACAAATTGATGGTGATTTAAGACGGTTTCCCAGGTTTTTGATTCATAAAAAAGTCAATTTTGGGATCTGAACATTTGGTAGAACCTCAATTTTCCGCTATTTGGTCAAAATGAACTTCATCTTGGTCTTCTCGTCCTCCGAAACATGGAAAACGATACCTCAGAAGGTCATGTTACTAAAACACAAAAAGTACCTATTTTTATGCACATTTTTCACTCATAACACCCCTGGGTATATTCCGAGCGGGCTGCAAGTTTCGGGACACAACTAGGGCCCAAATGGAGCATGTGTGTGATAGAGCGAGTTTTGTAGACCGAAAATTAAGCCGGTAGGTATGCGTGATACGGCGGACGGACATAGCATTTTTGGAATCTACGCACCTTGAAACGGAAACGAAAAAATTTTGAGGGAGTGTTATAATAATTTTTTGCTGAGCGAATACATAGGTGTGTCTTTCACAGAATAATAAACCAAAACGCTGCAGAATCCTTGTCACATGGTTTATGATTCCGTTGGACATATCTACAGAAATGTTGGCTGTTAATTTACTGTTTCTTTCAATTCAATCAGTCAAAATATCAAGCAGATACAATCTGCGATGCAGCAATGAATAAAAAAATCTTTAGGTAGCTACCTACCCTACTGTGAACGTCAAAGTTGAAATGCAATAAGTTGAAAAAAAAATGAATGTTTCCATGGTTAATATAGATGGATGTGTTTCCAAGGTTTTTTGGTTTTGTAGATTAGGAAACCTCAATAAAAACCTAAGAAATACTGTAAATTCCCAACTCTTGGCATGTTATGGTGTCAAAATCAGTCAAAACACCAAGTAGATGCTCGATAGATTAAAATGTATTTCTAAGGTTTTCATTGATATTTCTAATTCATTGCAATCAGTATACCCAAATTTACTGATTTTATGTTATTTTCTGTTCTCAGTTCTTGTCCAAACACCACCCGATCCAGAGTCTGGCAGACAGTGATGTCTCCCACCAAATGGTCTTTCTTTGAGTAAAAATCAGGTAATACTTCTTATTATTAGAAGCAGATCAAATATTTCGCTGTAATATCACATTCCCCTGATTCTTCATGCGCTTCTCTGGACTTGCAAAACTTTGACACGCTCTCCTGTAAAATCATCTGTATTGGACTTACCTACCACGTTTTGCCAGTTAAGCACAAAAAAATCCTGTCATGTAGCATGGCTATAAGAGCGAATTTTCAAAGAAATATTCCTGATATTGTGTAAAAAGATGATAAAGCGAGAATCCATACCAGTTTTCTTGAGATTGTATAACCTTTCGTGATTTTAGCCATTTTTACCGATGTTTGACCCTAATAACGTCAAATTTGACCCACTTGCTTTTGAGAAAAATAGTTTTATCGTCGAGGTAGTCCCTCCGTCGTCATTAACCACCCCACAGAACGTCAGGTGAATTAATATTGATTTCACCATTAATACCAATTTTTTACCCCAACAAATAAAAATCTGACCCCTATTCTGTGTGAAAAACAACTGAAATGGTATTTTTCTGTCTTCACTCAACCTTCCGTACCACTTCCAATGATTTTATAGCAATTGTTTGCAATTGTAGCCGTTTTTACCGAAATTTGGCCCCTAACAACTCCAATTTGACCCCCTTGGAATTTGAAAATTGCTCATCTTCGAACTCATCCTTTCGTTTGGCAATACAAACGTTTTGGAGAAATCTGGAATTTTTACCATGTGCCTACCCAAGGACAGATATCATCTGGAGTGGCACATAAATCTACATAATATATAAATTTTTGCTAACATCTAGGGATGAACTTACTTAGGATGCTCTGAACCGTATTTGCCTATAAAAATATTTCAAAAATTCATGTTCTGAAAATGTTACCCATTGCAATAGCTTTATTTTCTTTGAAAATTCGGTAATAAGGTTTGAAATTACAAAGAAAGCTGAATTTAAATTAAATTTAACAAAGCACTAAATGTTACAGATAACGTTAGGTAAGATAAACTGAAGAAATACGAAAATAGGTACGAAAAAGAAATATAAAGAAGTGAAAGACCATTTGGTGGGAGATATCATTGTTGGGGCATACCTGCAGAAATATTGGCTGATCATTTATTGTTTCTTTCATGTGCAATAATTGAAAAAGCTATTTTTGATGGTTTCTACTAATTTTGGTCTCCAAAAACACGAATTAGGCTCCTGTTTTTGGCAAATTATCTTGATCATTGATAGTGCCATTCAATTGTCTTGATTCACCTGTTGATACTACTTCTAGTGTTATTATACAAAGTTATGGTGATGTCAGATAATTTCAGGTTTTTTGTTTGTTTTATAAATCAGGAAACCTCAATAAAAACGTAAGAAATAGTGTAAATTCCCAACGCGTGGCATATGGTATCAAATCAGTCAAAATACCAAGCAGATACTCGATTGATATTACTCGAGTATTTTTAATTTGTAATTCATTGCTGCAATCAGTATATACACAAAATTTATTGATTATGTTATTTTCTGTTCTCAGTTAATTTCCAAACAACACTCGATCCTGAATCTGCCTAACAATGATATCTCTCAGCAAATGGTCTTTATTTGACTGACAAAAAATCAGGTAATACTTAATATTCGAGGCAAATCAAATGTTTCGATGTAATATCACATTTTCCTGGTTCTAAATGCGCTTTTCTGGACCTGAAAAACTTTGACATGCTGTTCTGTAAAATCAGCTGTATTGGACGTTTTGCCAGATTAGCACAGATTTATAATAAATTAATATAGAAGGTAGCACCCTACCTGAAATCTGAGTATGTAGGAAAACTTTATTTACCTACATTAAATTTACTATTGTGTATTGTTTTTTTCAGGAAGGCGATCAAAGTTGACATCATAAATTATGTTCCCAGCAACTCCAGTCGTATACAGCAACAAGCGAGTTAGAACCCCGATTTAAATTAACATGAACCTTGAAGGATTTACGAATACCTACCTAGATTCAGACTAATTTGAGCAGTGTAACTATTCTTGAGCTTTGCAATTTACTTTTATACAGCATACATTGTTATTGCGATTTCATGATGTAAATCATGACTACGATTAGGTACATAAGTACACTTCGTATGAGTACTACCTAATGCAGTGTTACGAATACCTTCGCTGTCTCCTAGTTTTTTTTTCTTATATCACTGTAAAATCCAACCCATTCGAGGTTACCTGATCTGAACAAATCCAGAGCTCTTCAGATCCTGTACCAAACAGATACTACTCGAGAAAAAGTGTCAAGTATGAATTGTGATATATTTATAATCAAGTTCCAAAGCGTAGTTCTGTCATTTATATAGGTAATATCTTGTCATTATGTTAGTACTTTGGTTCACAATTTTATCCTATTCCGCATACCTATAGGGGTTACCGTCCGTTTTATCCGTCAAGTCGAATCACTAGTAGTCGCTCGTTCTAGTTTATCTGTTTAAATTTCAGTCATTGAATAAAACGTTAAACACATTTGAGAAGTAATTTGTTACTACCTAATAATCCTCTTCCTATTATCGTTGAACTCTAAATAGGTAGTGAAAGGTATTTTAATTATTGAAAGTAGGTATTTGAAATCATGTTAGATAATTTGTCGTAGTACTGTTTTAATACGATAAATAGAACACTTAAGAGTTAGGCAGTGTGTAATCGATCTTTAGAGAAGTCATGTTTAATTTTGAGTGAAGTACACGTGTACATAAAAATGAAATTAAATTTCGCACACTGTGTGAGAGTACCTAAATTGTTTGTTTCGTGCGGGAAGGTCATTTCTTATGAAATGCGTCTCACATAGGTAGGTACCTACTTTGTGTTCAGTCGATACATTTATTGATCACACATTGATTTACATACCATTAAATGTCCAGTAAAAATCCTCTCAAAATTAAAACAAGGTAAGTTTTCGAGGCTTTCCTATAATATTATGTAGGTACCTACCCAACCAACAAGTTCGAGCAGAATAGGTAGTGAAAAACGCTGCAAATCCCTGCACAACGGTTCATTATTTTGTACAGAATATCCTTCTGTTACAGATCACAGCTCCCCGTCTATATAATATAATATGTACTATTCTATAGGTACGTGTTATGTAGATCGCAGACCCTCCGTAGGTTAGTACCTAACCCCGTACTCGTTACTAGGTACCTACCTAAATCACGAGTTAAATGTTGCTAAAATAATTCTGTCGATGACAAACAGTAACGAAAACGGCAAAAAGAAACGCAAATAATGAAGTTCTGTAGGAAAATTGTTGATGTGGAGTGAAATAGATGCCCCTTCTGCGTAGATCACTGTTTTCCGTGGTCAAGTATAATGAACCGTTGTGTAATAACTTGCCCATCAATAATACTTCAACAGCTGTTCAAGTTGCAAAAGTACCGATCAACAAAATCCAGCCCCTTCTTGGTAGATGAACCGTTGTGTAATAATTTACGAATTAGATGGAGTTCACATCGCACTGCGAGTTCACAAGGGGCACTTTTTGGTACAAGGGGCGCTAAACGATATTTCAAAATTCCGAGAAAAACGCGATCAAAGTTTTTACTTACCTTATACTTCCCCTTATTTCTCGATATTCCATAGAGGCTTATAATGCTGTCTATCGGCGACAGTTGGTGTTTTCAAAACGCCTGTTGTACTATCATGTAGATCTCGGTTTTGCGGTTCTAACAGTAGTTAAGAAAGAAAAAAAAAGTACAAGGGGCGCTTTAGGAAAACGCCCCTTTTGAACTCGCAGTGCGACATAAATACCCTCATTCTATTTCATCCACCACCAGTAACCAAATAAGCCTAAATATGGAAATCCCATGATTTTGTCTTCATGAAACCTTCCCCCCCCCCGAATTTATACTGTAGGAATGAGATTATTAATTTAATTAGGTATTAATTATGTTATTATTCTAATTGAAATTCACATGATTTGTACATCATACAAATTTTTCCCGGATTTTACGTGTTAGAATTTGAGAATTCATATAATTACTTACCCCCACCCCTGTCCAACCACCACCGTAACTCGATTAGCCTATGGAATTTAAATCCGCGTAATTTTTACGTAATGAACACTTTTTTCCCCCGATTTTATACTGCAAGAATTAGAGAATTAATATAATGACCCCCCACTCCTGTACAACCACCACACACAACTCAATTAGAATATGAAATGGAAATCCGCGTAATTTTTACATAATGAAACTTTTTTCCCCAGTTTTATATACTGTTAGAATTAGAGAATTAATATAATTACCCCCACTCCTATATATATAATGAAACATTTAATTGATAAAAATTCGTTAACTGATAAGGTAGGTAGGTAGCTATGAAGAATCAAAAACGTTTATGGTTGAGTGTAGCTTTAATTAGGCAATTAGGTACCTACTCAAAATAATTGGGAAAATCCAACCTCAATGTGATGCATTTTTGGCTCCCTTCCCCACTTTCTCCAAATACTGTAAAGATACCTACGTATTTATTGTCTCAAACCTTTTCCACCCATCCTTGTGAAAACGGATGGTAAATGAGTAAAACTAAGAAAAAACAAAGCTGACTTCCAAGCAGTAGAGGAGGTTGGCTTTGATGTGGAAGGAGGGGAGGCTGAGCAACAGGCAACAGCTCAGAACTTATTCTGGAGGAAAGCTTCCCGACCCATCGTTACAGCGTTGCCAAGTCGTTTTGGGAGTGCTGCAACACCGCATTCACTCTCTGAACAAGGACGTTGAAAATAACCTCCAGCGACAGAACGCATGGATAGTATAGGGAGGAGCATCCATGATAAGAGCCAGCAGCTGTCCTTTCACTACCTGCCGCCAGAGAGCAGCAGAAGCCTGAGCCCGTATTTTGACGCCCTTTTTCAAAAATCGTTGAAATTTATTTGCCATTTTGCTCGCTCATTTTACAAGTTATAACTGCGTTCATTGAATTTCATGATTTACTAGCCTTCCGAAAAGGCCCCTACGTAAGGCATTTTCATTTTAACAATTTTTAGCCCAATTTAAAATTTTATTTTTGTTCAAATTTGATGAATTTTTGTGATCGGTTGACGTAGGGGCAATTCCCAACTAATATAGTGAATTTATACGTTTTTTCCACAACTGTAAGTAGATCACAGCCTGAGAAAAATAGAAAATAGTTTTCAACACAGGGTCTGCAGGCCCTTAAAGGCGCCTGTACCCATGGACCACCAACGGTCGTTGGAAGCCATTGGAAGGAGAGTACCGGTCCTCGTCCCTTGCACCACGCAGCTCGACTTCTCCGTGTCTTTATTGGTAACAATCTTACTTATTTACAGGAATGGTATATTGTAGGAGTACTATGACACTACTACAACTATTTTTGGCACAAACAAAACATTTCTTCATATATCCCTACTGTACAGCGAACAGTTTGTCATTATCATGAAATTATAATACCCTATTTATTATAATATGTTGAAAGTTAAAACTATTAGGTACATGATAGGTACCTACCTACTTATTCACTTCTTTTTTCGTCACTGAGTGGTGGTGTTCTCCGGTAGCGAGCTTGAATTCACAATGGGTTTGCTCATTCGACGGATTTCATAGACGTATCAAATCGGTTCCCTTGGCCAAAGTAGCCACCACTATTTTTCCCCTATCAGTATCTGAAAACAATGAAAACTTCCTCAGGTGACGCCAACAATGGAACATCAGTAGCCACTTTGATTTAGAGCAGTAGTTAACTCAAAAGTGGGAGAAGTGGCGAAGTCGAGGTGGTTATGATTTGATTCAGTGAGCCCCCGAGTTGGGTGGCCGCTTAGGAGCCTGGACACGTACACAAGTTATAATGGGAACGATTCAAGATAATAAAGGTGCCCAGAGGTCATGCGAGAACCCACTATCCTTCCCCGACGTACTTTTCTGGCACTCTTCCCTTCTTACAAATATCACGAACGTTGTGGTTTCGTAAATCACCGAGCTGTATTCCAAGTTCAGAAGACTTCTACATAGTGTATTCGAAACTTTTCATGTCCAGCCCACCTCCTCCTCCACCGCCATATTGCTCGAATAAAACAAAATAAGCGATCAACAGTGGGTAATAAAATATCAATATTTTACCATTCTTTTCAAATTTCCACTCGCATTAACGTCTCAGACATCAAGGGGGAAAAAATGGTATGTTGGTGATGGTCTGTAGTTATCCCCAACTCCTTAGTAGCTAAAATATGTTATGTCTTATCGAAAGAAACTTACAAACAAGCTGTAATTTTGCGAGTATTAGCGGGTTCGTTCCGAGATGATCCCATATGTTTTTCATCCCAATTCCTCTGTAAAATTCATCTGCGCATGCGCAATAATGAAATTCTCTTCGTAACTCCTATTCAACCTGTTTCGATTAATTTCAGGAGTCACGCGGCTGGGGTTCCTGATGGTCCCTTATAAGTGCGGTGACTATATCCGACATGGAAAAAGTACCATTGGAACTTTAGATCATGACGCTGTAAATACTACAACTAGTACTATTCAAGTACTGTTCAAGGTGTTTCTTATTCTACAAGTAGGTTTAGGTTGATGATGCTTTGTGGGCATTCGAGGTTGGGTTTCTAGAAGAAAACAATTCATGGCACAAAACCATATATTTTCGAAGATTAAAAAATATATCATAATCGAGGGCCTCGATTCGAAGAGTATCGTGAAGTAAAGGAACGCCAATAATACAAACTGAATTATAGGAAACAAAATATAGCCTCCAGTCTTTAAACTTGAACAATTGAAGAAGGAAGGCAAATAATACGAACTGAATTAGGAAAACTCTGCAAATTATTACAAAACGGTTCATTATTTACCTGTATAGACGCCCCTACGCTATTTTCTGTGGCCAATACCTACCTCGTGCTCCCCCCAGGAAATCCCTAAATCGAGTACTGGAGCCGGCCCGGGAATTACAGTTTCATAAAAATGCGCGGGATTCAATAATTCAATGATTAATTATTTGTTTTTATTCATGAAGTATAACGTTTGCCAAGTGACAAAAGTACCAGTCAAACAAAGGAGCCAAATAATTTTCTCAAAAAAGAGGGGGTCAATACACTTTATAAGGGTCGAAAATGGGGAAAAATAGCTAAAAACACGATAAAATTGTATAATTTTACGAAAAGTCGTATGGTGGTTTCTCCCTATATCATCTTTTACACAATATCACGAATATTTCTTTGAAAATTCGCTACAGCCATGCTGCATGGCTGGAACTTTTCATATCAGAATGGTCCTTTGGATGTACTGTTCTAAAAAAGAAGTACCTTTCGGTGTCCTTCCGAGGGGTCTGAAGGACAGCTGGACCACGGGTTGAAAAGTAGTACCGACGTTCCAAAAGAAGGACGTCTGGTCACCCTACTTAAAATAAGATTCACTTTCCACAGTAATAGCAGTGTCTGAAAATGTGCAAACAGCAAAACACTTGTAACGTTCATTCCTCCAGTCTTAGTTCCACTTGCCATGTGGAATGTCATAAATTCATCGAGAGCCTCTGCGTAGAGGACGCTAGTTGCGCCCTCGCAAATTTCGACGGTTATCCGCATAACTTTGAAGTTATGCGGGTCTCCGACTATCTAACTATTAATGTAGAAGGCCCACTTCGAAGACACAAATCTGTTAGCAACGCTAAGTTATAAAAGAAAGCTTTGTCGTATTCTAACGAGTACATAGCTTTGGTTAGCATCGCGATCGGTTTCACTTGACATCGACGCAGAAGCTATGCGCCCTATTCCAGCTGTACAGTTAGTTCAAACCAACTCAGACGGCAGTCATTTTGATGAAATTTCAGTTGGACCATATTCAACCTAAGAACGGATACAAACGTGTGCCAAGGTGAGACACGTTGTTTCCTCGCCACCATTGGACTGCAGTTGACTAAACAAACTTCATCGCTAAGATAATGAATGAAACACGGATTAGGCGTTTTTTTCCTTTTTTTACAGATTATCTGTGATCATGGATAGCACCATTTAATTTTCTTGATCCACCTGATAATACTACATGTAGGGTCATTATACAAATTTATGGTGATTTCAGACAATTTCCAAGGTTTTTGACCCATAAACAATGGATTTCGGGAGCTTAACCTTCGTTACAACCTCAATATTCTTCACTCTTTGGTCACAATCAACTTTATATTCGGTCTTCTCGCCCTAAAAAAAGATGGAAAACACTCCTGGGTGTATTCCGATCGGGCTGCCGAGCTTCGGAGCCCAACTAGGACTTTTTTTTTGCGTATGATGGTGAGGAACTCTTTGAGATTCACAGGTGGGATTTGGACCTCGTAAGATATCTGAAGGGGACCGCACCTCCAGGTTATGTGGGACTCAAACCGCACTAAGACCTCACCTACCTTCTCACACGTTGGAACTCAGCCTGGAACTGTTTAACACATTACTTCAGGCTGAGTCCTAATATAAGGAGATCTCTTCAGGCTGAGTCGTAATATAAGGAGATCTCTTCGGTCCTCGTTCTGTAGGTCCGCATCCTCTGTTCTTTGCCGCTCTCGTTCGAGCTGCATCTTCTTCTTCAGGATCTTCTCTACATATTCTGCCACTTGATTCCAATGCTGCTCGCTTTGCAGCATCATGGCGACCACCGTTTCTGGTGTCAAGCTGGCTGCTGTAACTCCCAGTTCTTCCTGCATGTTAGTCCGTTCTACTGTCCACTGTGTACACCTGAAGAATGTATGATGCACATCATCTTCCCCCTGGCAGATGCGGCATGTAGGAACACTTACGTTTCTCATCCTGCGCAGGTAGGTAAGTAACTAGGACCCTAATTTGTTCCCAGATGGGGCCCCAAACAGTGTGCGGAAAAACGACGATTTTAGACAAAGAGTTTAGATCAACGTTTAACGTAAATTTAGGGCTGAAACTTCGTTAGAACCTCAATTTTCCACTCTTTGGTCAAAATCGATTTCACATTCGATCTTCTCGTCCCAAGAAACATGGAGAACGATACCTCAAAAGCTAATGTTACTAAAACACAAAACATACCTCTTTTTATACCATTTTGGTTTATTATTCTGTGAATAATACACCTATGTAACTTTTTTCTTTTCCGTTTCAAGGTGCGTAGATTCCAAAAATGCAATGTCCGTCCGCCGTCCGCCGTCCGCCGTACGCCGTATCACGTGTACAGGCTTCATTTTCGGTCTAAAAAATTCGTTCTTTCGCACACATGCTCCATTTGGGCCCTAGTTGTGTCCCGAAACTTTTCAGCCCGATCGGAACATACCCAGGGGTGTTATGAGTGAAAATGTGTGTAAAAATAGATACTTTTTGCGTTTTAGCAACATGTTGGTAGCATGAGCTTCTGAGATATCGTTTTCGATGTTTTTGGGGACGAGAAGACCGAATATGAAGTAGATTTTTACCAAAGAAAGGAATTTTGAGTTCTACCAAATGTTCAGCTCCCAAAATTGATTTTTTATGAGTGGAAAACCTGGAAAATCGTCTGAAATCACCATAAGTTTGTATAATAACAATGGAAAAAGTGTCAACACGTGAATCAAGACGATTAAATGGCACTACCAATGATCAAAGATAATTTGAAAAAAAAAGAAAGGAGCGTACCTAATTTGTGTTTTTGTGGCCAAAATTAATGGAAACCATCAGAAATAGCTATTTCGATTATTACGCATGAAAGAAACAATAAATGAACAGCCAACATTTCTGTAGTTATGTCCAATAGAATAATAAACCCATGTGACAAGGACTTTGCAGCTTTTTTCATTAATAACACCCTTGGATATATTCCGATCGGGCTGCAAAGTTTCGGGACACAACTGGGCCCCAAATGGAGCGTGTATGCGAAAAAACGAATTTTTTAGACCGAAAACAAAGTAGATATGGATGATACGGCGTACGGCGGACGGACATTGCATTTTCTGAATCTACGCACCTTGAAACGTAAAAGAAAAAAATGTTGAGTGGGTGTTATAGAATTTTTTTGCTGAGCGAATGCATGGGTAATAAACACAAAAATTGCAAATTATTACACAACGGTTTATTATTTACCTGTATAGATGCCCCTTCTGCTAGATCACTATTGTCTGTGGTCAATACCCACGAGCTCCCACCAGGAATGCCCTAAATCGATTACTGGAGCCGGCCCCTGAATTAAAGTTTCATACAAATGCGCGGGATTCAATATTTCAATAATTAATTATTTGTAGTTATAAATGAAGCATAAGGTAAATAATAAACCGCTGCGTAATATAGATACTGTGATAGATATAGATACTGTATATAGATGCCCCTTCTACGTAGATAGTATAATATACCGTTGTGTAATAATTTACCCAACAATACTTCAACGTTTGTTCAAAACGCAAAAGTACCTATCAACAAAATCCAAACGATCCATCATTTTGGTTTATTATTCCTCGAATAATACACCTCTGTATTCGCTCATCAAAAAGTTTTTATAGCACCCCCTCAAAATTGTTTCTTTTACGTTTCAAGGTGCGAAGATTCCAAACATGCAATGTCCGTCCGCCGTATCATCCATATCTACTTTAATTTCGGTATGAAAAAAATCGTTCTTTCGCACGCAGGTTCCGTTTGGGCCCTAGTTGTGTCCCTTAACATTACAGCCCGATCGGAATACCCGATGGTGTTATGGGTTAAAAACAGGTGTAAAAATAGGGTTCATTGATGATTTAGTAACATGACCTTGTTAGGTATGTTTTCCATGTTTTTTAGGGCGAGGAGATCGACTATGAAGTCGATTTTGACCAAAGAGTGGAAATTGAGGTTCTAACGAAGCGTCAGCCTTAAATTTACGTAAAATGTTTGTCTAACATCTTGGTCTAAAATCGTCGTCTTTCCGCACACAGTTTGGGTCCCCATTTGGATCCTAGTTGTGCTCCGAAGCTCGGCAGCCCGATCGGAATACACCCAGGGATGTTATGGGAGAAAAATGGGTGTGAAAAGGGGGGTTTTCGAGGGATTTTTGAGGTTTTTAGTGATCATGAGCGTGTTAGGTATCGTTTTCCATGTTTTTTAGGGCGAGAAGACTGAATATGAAGTTGATTTTGACCAAAGAGTGATTAATTAGGTTTTAACGACGGTTAACCTCCCGAAATTCATTTTTTATGAGTCGCCTGGGAAATTGTCTGAAATCACCATAAATTTGTATAATAATACTATGTTGTATTGGCAGGTGAATCAGGAAAATTAAATTGCACTACCAATGATCAAGATAATCTGGAAAAAAAACCCTAGGGCATGTTTTTGGGGGCCAAAATTGGTGAATTCATCTAAAATAACTGTTTCAATTATTGCGCTTGTAAGAAACAATAAAGGAACAGCAACATTTTGTAGGTATGTCGATTGAATAATAAACCCAAGCGAAATAATATCACAGAACAACCAACTCGACTTCATACAGCCATCCGTGCTTATAATCAGGTGCTCAGTAGCAATGATATCTGGGCCGGACCGTTTGGTTCACGATCATGTTGACGAATATTTTTGGTGCAAACGAACGGCTGGTCGTACAGTGCTCGGGTTGGTCTCAAAAAATTCTTCAGTTCAAGATCAATTTAGGAACGTAAAAAATAATCCACACCCTTCTATCTAAAGTTTTCGAGCTACGGCGTTCTGAAAATGTCAACCCCTATTTTTCACCCCTTAGCCATGAAAGCCAGTGACACCGAGCTTCAAGGACAACTAGACCACGAACGGAACCTATAACCCGAATTTCATCAATTTTGTTTATGCAAAGGAAAGTGGCCAGTACGGCGTACGGCGGACAGACAGAAATATTTTTATTGCATTTTCGGATTCTACATACGTTGAAACGTAAACCAACGAATTTTGAGGGGGGGTTGGCATTTTTTTTTTGGTTTATTATTTTCAATAATGAACCATTGGAATCGACCATGAAAAAAAAACCGCTGCAAATACCTGTACAACGGTTTATTATTTTGTACAGAATACCCTTCTGTTACAGATCACAGCTCTCTGCATAGATACACTATGTGCTGTTCTATACATATTATGTAGAGCGCAGATCCTCCGTAGGTTAGTACCCAACCCCGTACTCGTTACTAGGTACCTACCTGAATCACGAGTTGAATGTTGCTAAAATAATTCTGTCAATGACAAACAGTACCTAAAATGACAAAAAGAAACGCAAATAATGAAGTTCTGAAGGGAGATTGTTGATGTGGAGTGAAAAAAGTTGCAAAAGTACCTATCAACATAATCCAAAACAGCCATCATTTTTCAAATGAAATAATACCACGGAACAACCAACTCGACTTCATACTTCTTGATTATAATCAGGTGATCCCGAGCAATGATTTTATCATGGGCCAATTCCCGATTGTTAGCGCGTCCCTAGTGATGACACGAGTCAAGTGTTGCTAAAATAATTCAGTCGATGAGAAACACTAACTAAAATGGCAAAAAGAAACGCAAATAAAGAAGTTCTGAAGGAAAATTGTCGATGTGGAGTGAAATAGATGCCCCTTCTGCGTAGATCACTGTTTTCTATGGTCAATACCTACCCTAGTGGTCAAGTTAGTATAATGAACCGTTGTGTAATAACATGCCCATCAATAATACTTCAACGGTTGTTCAAGTTGCAAAAGTACCGATCAACAAAATCCAGCCCTTCCAGGTAGATGAACCGTTGTGTAATAATTTACCGTTGTGTAATAATTTGCCGTTGTGTAATAATTTACCGAGCAATAATACTTCAACGTTTGTCCTTACTTCAACGTTTGTCCTTACTTCAACGGTTGTCCTTGATTATAATCAGGTGCGCCCTAGTGATGATATCCCGGCCGGATTTATACCGTTTGATTCACGATCGTGTTGACGAAGCTTTTTGGTGCACACGAACGGCTGGACGTACAATGATCCGGGTGGTCTCAAAAAATTGTTTAGCTCAAGACAAATTTAATAACGTAAAAAAAACTATACCCTTCTATCGAAAATTTTCGAGATACGGCGTTCTGAACATTTCAACCCCTATTTTGAACCCCTTAGAGATGACTGGCAGTAACGCCGAGCTTCGAGGACCAACTAGACCCCGAACGGAACCTATAACCCGATTTCATCCAATTTTGTTTCATGGTAACTAAGAAAAATGGCCAGTACGGCGTACGGCGGACAGACAGAAATATTTTTTGTATTGCATTTTCGGATTCTACATACCTTGAAACGTAAGCCATCAAATTTTGTGGTTTGGGGGGGGGGGGGGGGAGGGTAGAATTTTTTTTCCATGCTCGATTCCAATGGTTCATTACTGAAAATAATAAACCAAAATTCTAAACCCCCTCAAAATTTGATGGTTTACGTTTCAAGGGATTCAGAATCCGAAAATGCAATAAAAAGATTTCTGTATGTCCGCCGTACGCCGTACGCCGTACTGGCCACTATTCTTAGTTACCATGAAACAAAATTGATGAAATTCGGGTTATAGGTTCTACCTAGATGGTATAATGAGTCGTTGTGTAATAATTTACCGGTGTGCAATAATTTACCACTGTGTAATAATTTACCCATCAATACCTAATACTTTAACGTCTGTTCAAGTTTCACTACCTATCAAAAAACTCCAAAACAGCCATCATTTTTCAAATGAAATAATATCACAGAACAACCAACTCGACTTCATACTGCGTGAATATAATCAGGTGCTTCCTAGCAATGATGATCTCGGACCAATTTCCGATTGTTATCGCGTCCCTAGTGATGATATTTGGGATGAATGTATACAATTATTTCATTCACCCTGCTGTTGAAAAAGCCTGTCGGTGCAAACTTCTAGGCCTTACTGTGAACGAATGGCTGGACACACAATGCTCCGGGTGGTCTTAAAAAACTCCCAAGTTCGAGAACTATTTAAAACCGTGAAAAAATTCGAGATAACGGCGTCCTGGAGATTTCAACCCCTATTGTTCACCCCTTAGGGATGACTGACATTAACGCCGAGCTTCGAGGACCAACTAGACCCCAAATGGGACCTATAAACCGAATTTCGTCAATTTCGGTTCATGGTAACTAAGAAAAGTGCGAAATACGGCGTACGGTAGATGGACAGAAATTTTTTTACTGCATTTTCGGATTCTAAATACCTTGAAATGGAAACCATAAAATTAGGGGGGGGGGGGGGGGGGGGGGTTAAAAATTTGTTTTTCATGCCCGATTCAAAAGATTCATTATTGAAAATAATAAACCAACAATTTCTGTCCTTCCACCGTACATCGACCTTTCTCACTTACCATGAACCAAAATGAATGGAGTTTGGTTTGTAGGTACCGTTTGGGGTCTAGTTGGTCCTCGAAGCAAGCGTTACTGTCAGTCATCTCTAGGGGGTGAAAAAGAGGGAATGCAATTTTCAGAACGCCGCAGCTCAAAAACTTTCGATAGAAGGATGAGGTTTTTTTTACGTTTTTGAATTGATCTTGAACTAAAGAATTTTTTGAGACCACCCGGAGCATTTTGTACCTACGTCCAGCCGATCGTGTGCACCAAAAAGCATAGTCAACACGATCGTGAATCAAACGGTATTAATCTGGCCCGGATATCATCGCTAGGGAGCACCTGATTATAATCAAGGATGGCTGTATGAAGTCGAGTTGGTTGTTCTGCGATATTATTTCATTTGATAAGTGATGGACTATTGGATTTTGTTGGTAGGTACTTGTGAAACTTGAACAAACGTTGAAGTTTTATTGATGGGTATAAATTATTACAAAATGGTAAATTACTACACAACGGCAAAATATTACACAAAAGTAAATTATCACATAACGGTAAATTATTACACAACGGTTCATCTACCAAGGAGGGGCTGGATTTTGTTGATCGGTAGTTTTGCAACTTGAACAACCGTTGAAGTGTTATTGATGGGCAAGTTATTACGCAACGGTTCATTATAGGTATTGACCACAGAAAACAGTGATCTACGCAGAAGGGTAGATCACTATTTCACTCCACATCAACAATTTTCCTTTAGAACTTCATTATTTGTGTATCGTTTTGCCGTTTTGGTTACTGTTTGTCATCGGGTAGGTACCTAGTAACGAGTACGGGGTTAGGTACTAACCTACGGAGGGTCTGCGATTCACATAATATGTATAGAGTAGTAGGTACATATTATATACGGGTTATCTATACAGAGAGCAGTGATCTGCAATTGAAGGGTATTCTGTACAAAATAATAAACCGTTGTGCAGGGATTGCATGCTCGATTCCAATCGTTCATTACCTATTGAAAAATAATAAACCAAAAAGTGCTTATAACCAAAATCCAAAATCACCATCATTTTTCAAATGAAATAATATCAAGGAACAACCAACTCGATTTCAACCGCCATACGTAATTATAATCCGGTTTTCCCTAGCAATGATATCTGGGATGGCTTTGATACCGTTTCATTCACGATCATGTTGACGAAGCTTTCGGTTCAAATTGCAGGGCCTTACTGTGAACGAACGGCTGGGCTTGTAATGCTCCGGGTGGTCTAAAAAAATTCCCAAGGTTGAAATGTATTTTAAAACGTTACAAAATTCGAGATAGCGGCGCGCCGCCCTGGAAATTTCAACCCCTATATTTCACCCCTTAGAGATTATTGACTGAACGTCGACTTCGCTGACCAGCTAGACCCCAAGTGGAGCGTGCAAACCGAATGTCATCAATTTTTGTTCATAGTAACTATGAGAGAAAAAAAATTAAAAAAAATTGATGTACAGCGGACGGAAAGAATTTTTTTAATTCTACTTTCGGATTCTACGTAGGCACCGTGAAACGGAAACCATCAACTTTTCTGACCTTCACGGTGGTGGGGGGGGGGGGGGGTGCTCTTCCTCGATTCCAAATCCAAAAGGTTCATTACTGAAAATAATAAATTGAAATCGAGTTGTTTTTTGCCTGGATGATCACCTACTGGAATGACCTTTACTGCTACAACTTTACAAGAAAGCGGTCAGGTATATTTTTGGTAAACAAAGTTCGCACGATTTCTAGCTTGCTACGAAATCGAAGAACCGGCCTTCTCCCGGACTCGGTTACCATCTAGGTATAATAAACACAAAAACCTGTCATGCCAGTCAACTCGGGGGTTCAATAATTCAAGGGAAAACAGGTGAGAACTAACCACGTACTTAGGTCGTGAATCTAATTGTCAACTAATACATTTGGCTCCGTTGAAAAGTGGAATGGCAACAGCCGCAATCCATTGATCGCAGCTATAATACGCGTCGATTCCAAAAATAAATCGCGAGATCGATTGGGAAGATGAGAATGTGGGACGTTGAAGAGAAGTAGCTCAGTAGCTTCCTCCGTCGACGAATTACACGGACCGGTCGGAGGACTTGAATAAGCGCTAAAATATTATTTTCGGATCGGCCTCTCGCCCTTCCACCGAGTGGGATGAAAGTTGCGCATCTGCTTATCAAGTGGTTGGCTCCCGTGTCAGTGGAGAGTCCACTGCAATCCAACTAGTTTTAGCTCAGCATGCACAAATACCTAGGGTTGCAAGATTTTCTCGGACCACATAAATAATATAGTACTTTTGGTCGCAATCAGGAAAAAATATAGGTAGTACTTTGGACAAATAATATATCGTAGCAAAATATATTATTATTCATACCTACATAGCCGCATGATGATAAAAATAGGTTATCAGTCAGTAGAAAGATGAACACTGTTGAAAAATCTTGACCTCTTTGACAGATATTTCCTGAAGATACAGGGGAGAATAATTTATCGCAATAACTTCATCAAAATACTTGTATTACAAAAACAGAGGGAAAACAATATATTACAAAAACAATGCAGGGAAAACGAACTTTATGAAATGCAATTTTCAGTGAAAAAAAATTCTTAAATTTTCAAAAAAGTAAACAACAAATAGGTAACCTTTGACCTTGACAAATTGAAAATAAAGTAACTAGAAGTCATTTAGAATTGACTATAATAGACTGGTAGGAACAGTTATCTGAGAACAATAAATTACAAAATCGAATGAGTCATCACAGAACAAAGTAGATATCGTTATGATTAAACAAACTTGACGAATATTTTCACAAATTGATATAAGCAACTTTCCCTCGGCGGACGGACTTTTTTTTAATTCAACTTTTGGATTCTGCGTACCTTGAGAGTTGAAATGTAAAACATCTAATTTTGAGGGGGGGGGGGGGGGGGGAGGGTTAAAGAAATTATTGGTCGATTCCAGTGGTTCGTTATTGAAAATAGTAAACCAAATCTGAAGAATTCAAATTCAAAACGTTCACCGAACTGGCAAAATGGGTTTTTAAATGGGGTGGGGGGGGGGGGACTACTAAAAGAGATAGTGAAAAGAGATTATCTCTTTTGAAAATCTCTCGGGAGATTATCTCTCCCTCGGGAGACATTCTCTTCCAGATGTCTTCCTTGTTCGTCTATTTTACTGAATAGTTCCCGTCACCTACCTCAACATATATACTTGGACGATTTTACTCACGAATCGGAAAAAAGTTTAAATGAAATGGAAAACGTCTCAATTATAAACAGAAAAACGCTGCAAATCCCTGCACAACGGTTTATTATTTTGTATAGTGTAATCCCTTCTGTTACAGATCACAGCTCTCTGTATAGATAACCCTTCTATATAACATATTTATGTCGAGAATTTCACGGACTAATTGTTAAATATAAGAAGTCAGTACTCAGTCGTTCAACTAGCTAGATAATTATATTCACCTCGACAGCTCTGACAATATCGTGCAAAAATACAATTCAAAATCCTTCACCAACGTTCAACACATTTTCTCTCTAACATGTGGTCTAAATCTCATATGACCCGGAAACGAACGCTCAACTCAACGGCGGTTAATTGAAGCCAAAAAGAACCCTAATAATGGAACATAATTGATGATCAATTTAAACTAATCGCGCTCCGCGACAATTTATGTACTATTCTACACCCTCCGTAGGTTAGTAGGTACCTAACCCCGTACTCGTTACTAGGTACCTACCTAAACCGTTGTGTTATAATTTACCTGTACAGGTTCCGATTCTACGGAGATAGAATAATGAACCGCTGTGTAATAATTTGCCCATCAATAATACTTCAACGGTTGTTCAAGTTGCAAAAGTACCTATCAACAAAATCCAGCCCCTTCATGGTAGATGAGCCGTTGTTTAATAATTTACCGTTGCGTAATAATTTACCGTGGTGTAATAATTTACCGTTGTGTAATGATTTACCGTTGTGTAATAATTTGCCGTTGTGTAATAATTTGCCATTGTTTAATATTTTACCCATCAATAACGTTTGTTCAAGTTTCAGAAGTACCTACCAACAAAATCCAGTAGTCCATCACTTGTCAAATGAAATAATATCGCAGAACAAACAACTCGACTTCATACAGCCATCCTTGATTATAATCAGATGCTCCGTAGTTAAGATATCCGGGCTGCATTTATACCGTTTGATTCACTATCGTGTTGACGAAGCTTTTTGGTGGTCACGAACGGCTGGACGTACGATGCTCCGGGTGGTCTCAAAAAATTGTTTAGCTCAAGACAAATTTAATAACGTAAAAAAAACAATACCCTTCATTCGGAAGTTTTCGAGATACGGCGTTCTGAAAATTTCAACCCCTATTTTGAACCCCTTAGAGATGACTGACAGTAAGGTCGAGCTTCGAGGACCAACTAGACCCCGTTAGTACCTAACCCCGTACTCGTTACTAGGTACCTACCTAAATCACGAGTTAAATGTTGCTAAAATAATTCTGCCGATGACAAACAGTACCTAACAAAAAGAAACACACATAATGAAGTTCTGAAAAGAAATTGTTGATGAGGAGTGAAAAAAGTTGCAAAAGTACCTACCAACAAACTCCAGCCCCTTCTACGTAGATGGTATAATGAACCGTAGTGTACTAATTTACCGTTGAGTAATGATTTACCGTAGTAATAATTTACCCATCAATAATACTTCAACGTTTGTTCAAGTTTCACTACCTACCAACAAACTCCAATAGAGCCATCATTTTTCAAATTAAATAATATCACAGAACAACCAACTCGACTTCATACTCCGCCAATATAATCAGGTGATCCCTACCAATGATTGGCCGTATTCAAAAATTCCTATTGTGGGCGCGTCTCTGGTTACGAGATTTGGTTTGGATTGTATACAATTTCATTCACACTGGAGTCGAAAATGCCTGTCGGTGCAAACTTCGGGGCCTTACTGTGAACGAACGGCTGGACGTACGATGCTCCGGATGGTCTTAAAAAACTCGCAAGTTCAAGAACTATTTAAAACCGTAAAAATATTTACGTAAAAAAATGGTATAGGCGTTTTGAAAATTTCAACCCCTATTTTGAACCCCTTAGAGATGACTCACAGTAACGTCGAGCTTCGAGGACCAACTAGACGCCGAACGGAACCTATAACCCGAATTTCATCAATTTTTTTTCATGGTAACTAAGAAAAGTGGCCCGTACGGCGTACGGCGTACGGCGTACGGCGGACAGACAGAAATATTTTTATTGCAGTTTTGGATTCTACATACCTTGAAACGTAAACCATCAAATTTTGAGGGGGGGTAAGAATTTTTTTTTTCATGCTCGATTCCAATGGTTCATTATTGAAAATAATAAACCAAAAGTCAAATTAGGCAGCATAATGTTTGTATTATAAAATATCTATAATGAACGCCCACTCTTAGGTAGTACCTACCTACCACAACCCGTACTTGGACGTTTTTGCTCATGACTCGATAGTAAGTATGTGTATATTTCATGAACAATCGACTTACCTTTATGATGTGAAAGAATATACGCGATCTAAATGAACGACGAATGGTGAAAACGACCGGTGTGGTAGCGGATGAACGAAGGATGATACACAATATCACTACCAGACAAACGAGAAATGAGAAATAAAGACGATCTCTTTCAAGAAAATACACCTAATTAGATATCCCTTTTGAAAGATATAAAAAATGCCAAGATGGCAGCCAACAATCTCTTTTAGAAGTTAGTGAATAACACTGTCATGGATCCTACTACATAAAAAAAGATCTTTTTCCACAAGAGATATGTCGTGGTACCCCTCAGCGTAATATAGATACCACTAACATATACTTGTAAATATAGATTTAACCAATAAACAAGGAGAAAGACGAGCTGTGCGACGCCTCAGCTGAAGCCCAGAAGGGTTCACCGAATTCCCAACGACTCTCAACGGCCGTTTACGACTGCTGACAGGCGAGGGAAGAGGTGGAGGCGCCTATATAATGCGTCCCATCTGATGTGGTGGTAACCGCGGGATGCTTCCTCCTCTAACATTCGCTGTGGTGATAACCGAGGGCGTTAGCTATCCGAAAAGAGATATTATATCTTTTGCTTAGTGAATAGGCCCTCTGTTGTAAAAATTGAGGCAAAAAGGCCCGTCAAACAGCGTTGAAAGAAATTTCAAGGTTTGAGGGTAAGGAAAAGGTTCTTATATACTCAAATCCAACAGAGGGGGAAGGAACAGGTTTCAATATACACATCCAAGAGCGAGGTGCGAAGCACCAGGCATGCTACTTTGGCGGGCAAAATTGGTTATCAATCCTTTTTGCGGCTAAGGAGGTTTTTTGGCGGGTAAATATATACAATAGGGTACTTTGGGGGGAGATAATAACATCTTTTTGCACTAATGAGTTTCCTACCTGAAAATTTTCTCAGCGGGTACCTACTTATACCTCAATATTTCAAAATGGGGGCAACAAAATGCACAAAAGGCACCTCCTTAGAGCATAACGAATGTGTGCGCAAAATATCAGCTCGATCCGTTATGTCTGTGAGGCCTGCTCTCTTTTTAAAACACTAGGCCAGTCAACATAAATTGCATGAGCGTTATACTCTCTTGAAAGAGTCTGGCTTCGATTTAAATCCTCGCTTCGAATCTCGATGACTATGAGAAGGCCGCATTACATCCTGCATAGAAATTTACATTTACATTTACATTTAAATTCCCCTGCTTTGTTGGAAGGCCATAATTTGAAAATCAAATATTTACTTGGCTAATACGAAAGAGGTGGTGTTCAATAATTTCCTACCTAAGTAGTATACATACTATACTTATTAGGTAACTACTAGACATTTTTATTCTTCTTTGAAGATTTATTTTTCCATTTCCAGGGTAAACTGTTCCTAATTATTGCATTCAGCGATTTCTTACAAATATTTTGATTTAGATCCGTCTGCTAGCATTTTTTTTATAAGGTAATAATTATAACTAGGATTCATTAAATTTACCCAGTATATTCTTAGGGCTTGAGACTCTTGCCCTACACCACGGGCGTTGCCTGACGTAGGACAATATGGAATTTCTCAAACCTTGTTTCGCTGAAGTACGTATATGTAAGATATCCTTAAAAAACAATTTTCAAATAATGCCATGATTTTTATTTTCGAATACAATGTTTGTATTTGTATTTGTATATTGAAAGGAGGGTATGCTGAAAAAGGTGGTGTAGAAGCTTTTATTTTTTTAAACTTGTATAATATACAAGTGCTATAGGTATTACATGGGTGCAAACATGTTTTTATGAGAAAAAAAATAGTAGAAACACAAAAATTGAGGGTTTATAACTTCCACAGATAGGTAAAAACAGGGTGTGTGTGTGTGTGTGGGGGGGGGGGGGGGCATGGTTTTAGGCCTGGCGCTCAGTGTTAATAAAATAGGATACCGTTAAAATCAGCTGAATGTTAACTGTTTTGAGCTACATTCAGACAGCTGAGGAAGAACTTTTAACTGCGTGACGTTAGTGCAAGCCAGCAGGTAATCATTCATATAATTATACTTTTCCGGACTAACTAGGATTCAGTTCCACTGGTAGCTCAAGATTCCATCCTACAACCGCCGTCCTCAGCCAACGTGGTTGGCATCCCGTAGTCGTTCCGTAATAACTCCCAGCTCTTCCGTGACAAGGCCGTCGACTCCCCAAATCGAGTGAGCGGGTACTTAACTGTGATGATTATCACAGTAAATGGGTTTTGCTTGGACCACATCAGGGAAAGTTCATGCAAACCTCTGTGGTCATCAGCATCTCCAGGTTCTTCTTCTAACGGATTCCCCTCGCAGGATTATCCTTCATTACCGGATGACCAGTTCGCTACCCCCTCCCAGAAAGTCGTGAGGAACGATCCTCGTATGGGAATCGATACGGTGAACAAAATCACTAAAACCACCTACAATGTTTAGGTATTTGAAATTGAAATTTGCATATTTATGACAATTTAAAGGAAGATAATAAGTAGCCGCTCAAGTTATTAGGAAGAATCGAGATTATTCTACATGAAAAGCATTTCATTTATATCATTTTTGATAAAAAGACATCCATACCTACAACCAGTAGGTACCCTTCTATTTTTTATATGCGTGATTATAATCAGCTGTTCCCTACCACTGATATCTGGACGGGATTTATACCATTATCATGATTATTTTCATTCACTCTCATGTTATCGAAGCCTTCTTCAGGGCCTTACTGTGAACGAGCGGCTGGACGTACAATGCCCCGCGTGGTCACAAAAATCGAACAAAAAGTTCGAGATTAAATTGAAAACGTAAGAACAAAAAAACGCCCTTCTATTGAACATTGTCTGGCTACGGCGCCGGCGTCCTGGAGATTTCAACCCCTATTTTTCGCCCCTTAGAGATGACGGACAGAAACGCAGAGCTTCGCGGACCAGCTAGGCCCCAAATGACGACTGCAATCCGAATTTCATTAATTTTGGTTAATGGTAGGTAACCAAGAAAAGTGCGAACGTTTTTTGTTTTATTATTTTCAGTAATGAACCTTTATTTAGAATCGAGCATAGAGAAGAAAAAAATAAAAATAATAATCAAGGTTTCCGTTTCAAGGTACGCAGAATCCGAAAATGGAATAGAAATACCTTGAAACGTAAACCATCAAATTTTGAGGAGGGGTTAGAATTTTTTTTCTTGTTCGATTCCAATGGTTCATTATTGAAAATAATAAACCAAATTGCTCTTGGAGATTTGTTTCTGCCTTGAAAGAAACAGGTAAACAGGGTCGGATAGGGGGGAGCATCTATAATGAACGCCCACTCTTAGGTAATTACCACAATCCGTATAAATGAACAGTCGACTTACCTTTATAAGATAAAAATATATATACACGATCAAAATGAACGATGAATTATCAAAATTACCGATGTGATAGTGGATGAACGAATGATGATACACGATATCACTATCAAACAAACGAGAAATGAGAAATAAAGACTATCTCTTTCGAGAAAATACACCTAATTAGGTATCGCTTTAGAAAGATATAGAAAATGCCAAGATGGCAGCCAACAATCTCTTTTACAAGTTACTGAATAACCCTTTCATGGATCCTACTATACAAAAAAAATCTTTTGCCATAAAAGATATATCTCTTTTTCGTAGTGTTTAGGCCTCCTGTGCATTGTCGGTATGGAGTCGGTGTCGCTATCCCTCTCGTGTAACGACACCCGGATAGCGAAACTAGTATTCAGGATACCTGAACTTGAATAACAATGAATGAGATACCGACGTCGTTAGCTTGTCTCACGAAATCTGAGTCTAGGGGGAGCAACTGAATGCAACTCTTTCCGCATCCATGGTGATAAGCAGTGATGAAGTGAATTGAAGTGTGTGTGTGCGTGCCGATGTCAATGATTATGTGTTTTAAGGCTAAATGTAACGCTTTTAGTTGCAAAACCTGCCACCACGTGGCAGCACCAAAATGAAGGAAATTTCCTTGACTCCTCACAGGAGAACGAATCAAGATATTTTGAATCTGAAAACGGATTTGATAAGATATCAACCCATAGTTTGGACGAAATCGGTTTAAAAAATTTGCACAATTTTTTTGCGCACTGTTCAATAAATTTTTTGATTAAATTGAGACTTTTTCAAAAATGTGGCCTTATACAGCAGTGTGCCCATGCATACAGTGTACAAATCCGTTTTCAGAATTTCGATTGGTCAAAAATTACGATCGTAATCCTTAAGATTGGTGAAACAATAGATTGGAAACAATAGTAGGGCTGACGGGGTGGAGGAGTGCGCTCGAGCGAGGGGGGCAGTTTGGTGAGGTGGGGCCCGCCGCCTGGACCCCTCGCATGAACGTTCTCGGAATCGAGTCTTCCTGATGTTGGTTGGAAAAGAAGTTTTGTGTGTGAGCAGGATTGGGTCATAGCCAAGTCAAATTGGACTTGTGCTTGCTGCCTAACAAATGTGCACTAGCTGGAAATTATTTTAATCGAATTTGGGCATAATACGAGTAATGTGAGTTTGCGACGGACTCTGGCTTGTGCTAAACTTTTGAGAGCCAAAAAACTGCGAAATTTTCGGACCTTTTTCAGCTTTTTCGCTTCTCGAAAACTATTTTCACTATAATTATGCTAGAATAAGGAGCATAAAATTGCGCGTCGATTGGAGTTTAGTACGTCAAAATCGCTTCAGCCATTTAGCTAAAATCGCCAAAAATAAGTCTTTTTTCGATTTTTCCCAAATTTGTCGATACGTCCCTAAAATTTTGATACGTGATTCCTAAAAGCACATATTTTTCAAAATAGGCTCAAATTTCACATTTTTAGACACTTTTTCCCAAAATTGGTATTTTCGGAAACTGGCTTGGTGCGGTATCCTAGAGTGTGATTGTCTATTAGAAGATGAATAAATCGTTTTGGTTTATTATTCTGTGAATAATACACCTATGTAGTCGTTCAGCAAAAATTTTTTGGAACACCCCCTCAAAATTTTTTCTTACACGTTTCAAGGTGTCTAGATTCATGCAATGTCCGTCGCCGTCCGCCGTGTCACGCATAACTGCCTCAAAATTGGTCCAATTGAGTCGAAATTTGCATCAAATACTCATCTAGGGCAGACATGGTGCCCGCAAGCTTTTCAGCTCGATCGGACCAACGGTTTGGATTTTATGGACAAAAAACTGGCAAAAATGAGGCGTTTTTTAGGAGTTTTGAAGTGAAAACCGTTGAACGCCCATAATTACCGTAAAAATGGTCGAATGTGATTCAAATTTGGAGGGTAGGTGGGGGTTGGTCCAAAGATGGTATCTATATTAGGGATGTTTGTTACCTAAAAGTATCGGAAAAAACACGGGAAAAACGAATTAATAGCACATTGTTTATAAATGGTGAAAAAATTGTTTGACATTTTGATATTGATGGAGTACAGTTCTATATGTCCGCAAGAATAATAAACCCATGTGACAAGTACTTTGCAGCGTTTTTTATTTACTTTTGTACATATATTGTGATAACATAAATAGGTATATATGCTTTTTGCCGTGAAAAGAATCACAGTTTCACAGACAGACAAAGATTCGAATTTATAATATAATAAGGATAATAAGGATAGAGATAGAGATAATAATAACCCCTACACATATATCCATGTCACGAGGTATCTGCTTACAGAGTACCTAGATAGTTCCTCTTATGAACTCGCCAAAAAGGTTGCCCAAATTCCAAGAAGCCGACACTTCGATTTGATTTGGATTTGATTTTTTCGAAATCAGGTGACGTTTATGCAACTGTGTTTACATAACTATTATAGTCGATGAATCTGAATGGTATTTACTTTGCCAACGTATGTACCTACCTGATGTTTTTGATGTGCCAAAACTTTATTGCACTGCTCCAACAAAAATTGGCTTCACAAAAATGGACTTCTACAACAACGCGTGCGTCCATATTTCGTAACTCCGTTACCCAATTTCCATGGAAAATGTTGCGATCATAGTGTTTAGTAGGTTTCATGAGTCTGTTTGGTGCATTACTATGGTGCAAAACTTTAGTGTTTCCAGAGCGAAAACTCTGGACACAAATTTAAAAATTTTTGTTTGGGTAAAGATAAAAAACTTAAAAAAACTAGCGACTACTTCTTCCAAATTCAAGGACAATTGGAAATAACGATGAGAGAGCGTTGTTTTTTCGTAGTGTGGACCCCTAGGGATCTACATTACGAGATAATACAAAGGGATCGCTCATTCTGGGAGGACAAAATGATAACAAAGTTGAAATATTGTTATGAAAATGTTCTGCTCCCAGAAATTATTGATCCAAGGATACCACGTTCGCTGGAAATACGGGAGCCTACCCAGGACTTGGGATGAAAATTCCTCAAAGTATAATACTTTATTTTGAAAGCAAATATAGTATATTCAACAGCAGAAATGTTTCAAGTGTTTGATGATCTGTACCTATATGTCCCCTAATTTCGATACTGCTCAGATTTGAAATACCCAGTTTAATTTTTCAAGACTAGATTCATGGACTATGATTTTACACGCTGTCCCATAAAATTCGCGTAGGTACCTATATGAAAGATTTATCGACTTGTATTTTTTGAAACATCTATATGCATGTAGGCACGCTGTTGTAGGTACCTGCCAATCTGTGAACAATAAAAAATTGTTGCAGTGCGCAAAAGTAACAAAATTATTTTGAAAGTGTGTATGTAGTCTGTATGTATGTATTTAGGGACACAACTTGCAATACAATCTAAAATTATTTGAGTTTTGAAATACTTCACTACTAAATTCCGGATGTGACAATACGTTTTGGAGATATAGCGAAAAATACGAGAAAGAAAATTGGATTTCACAACGCGGTTTTGAGAGTGGTGGTAGGTATGGTATTTTAGCTGTATCTCGGAAACTATTGAGTCTACCGAGCCTATTCTAGTATTCTAGCAAATCTAATTCAGTTTCAAAATGTACACTTTTTGTCAAAAACGCGCTCTATCATGGCCAAAATGGGGGAAAAACAAAAAAAGTGCGAAAATTTTGAGGTTTCTCGCATTTTGACCAAAGTTTTGGGGGCCACCGTTGTCAAAAACATGGATTTTGCGTATCAGTCACATCCCCTACAAGAAAAAAACGAAATCTACTACCCCCAACTTAGGCCCCCCTTTTCTCGTAGTCCACAAACGTGAGACAAGGCTTGACCCAATCCTGTTCACAGACAAAACTTCTTTTCCAACCAACATCAGGAAGACTCGATTTTGATGCCGACCTTGAGTAGGAGAATTCGGAGAACGTTCATAGGTACGAGGGGTCCAGGCGGCGGGCCCCACCTCACCAAACTGCCCCCCTCGCTCGAGCGCACTCCTCCACCCCGTCAGCCCTACTATTGTTTCCAATCTATTGTTTCACCAATCTTAAGGATTACGATCGTAATTTTTGACCAATCGAAATTCTGAAAACGGATTTGTACACTGTATGCATGGGCACACTGCTGTATAAGGCCACATTTTTGAAAAAGTCTCAATTTAATCAAAAAATTTATTGAACAGTGCGCAAAAAAATTGTGCAAATTTTTTAAACGGATTTCGTCCAAACTATGGGTTGATATCTTATCAAATCCGTTTTCAGATTCAAAATATCTTGATTCGTTCTCCTGTGAGGAGTCAAGGAAATTTGCCCCCGATAGTGCTGCCATCTCTTATCTGAGAATCTCACTAACTTGTCGTTACATTTAGCCTTAAACCCCCCCGAGTTCACTCAATGGCCGAAATAAATGCTGATACCTTGGAAGTCAAACATTGCAGTTTGATCTCACGTGGGATAGGTTTTAATTTCAATTTCTTTGTCGTCTTGTGGTACTAATATTAGCTTAATGTATTATGTAGTATTTTTGTATAATGCTAAATTTATTTGTATAAATGTATGTATGATTTTTTTTACATTAATTTTTTTATAATGGGTATTACCCGGAAATTCTGATGAATATGTAAGTG
Organism: Leptopterna dolabrata; assembly: GCA_954871275.1. Taxonomy (NCBI): domain Eukaryota; kingdom Metazoa; phylum Arthropoda; class Insecta; order Hemiptera; family Miridae; genus Leptopterna; species Leptopterna dolabrata. The sequence goes on from OX940975.1 coordinate 63,360,582, forward strand.
ACTGAATACCTACCTAAATTTACATATTATTATAGATTGCATTTGGCAGTGGTGTATCTTATATTTTCAAAATCCTATATTTTATAGTTAATTAACATAATCTATTAAGGCCACTCGCATTTATTAAACAAAACATAGGGTACAGGTATCTACAGCAAAATTAGGTACGCAGATAGGTACCTGGATTTCAGGGGATAATCCATTTAATCTCAAGCGTTGAAGCCATGGACGAATTTCATTCGTGAGGTTCATGGCCAGGTTTTGACTTATCCTAGAGATTTTTCTAAATATGCACGGAACAAGGGAATAACAATTTTGCACATCTCGTAGCACTCTTCTTTGAAACCGAGGGCGATACCTCCGTTCCCTTTCTTGCAAAATTTCCAGTTCCCAAGCAAGGAATTCGAAAGCCATAATGCGTGACTGTTATCCAAAATTCATAAGCGCACGACAAAATACCGTAGGTAGGTAATTACCTATACAGTGAAATACGATTTTAAAAAGTAGGTAACTACTCAAAGTGAAATAGAATTTATCACTAGTATAGAAGTCTTTTATATCACTTGGTAGCTACCCACATATCAATACATGTACCTCCTCATAATTTTAAGGTTTAAGTTATTTATTGCGATGTTTTTATGACATCACTGCTATAAATTGTTAAATCACTAATTTACCTACCTACATTGGGTTTATTACTTCAAATAAAATTAAAAGAAAAAAAAATGGAAAAGAAAAGTATGTATACACTTAAAGTTACGTTAAACACATACCGTACAACTTCCTATACCCGAAAAGCAACGTCACGCCAAGTTTTATGGGTGTAACGAGCTTTCGGTACGGATAACAGGGGGTCTAGAGCCGTCGGAATGACAGCGACCACGCAACGACAAGTTACCGACGATTTAGCGACAGCTGACGCTATTGAGCGCTTACAGAATACCAATCGTCGTTATTTAGTGACATCGATACTTTTCGTTATGCTAACGATATTTTATAGTCGTTACGATGCCATAACGAGTTGTAGAATCGCACTGAAGGTATGCGGTGAAAAGTCAGTGCGACTAACCAAGTTTTCTTGATGAAAACTGCTGGTAAGGTGAGTTAAGTTACAGCCAATCGTCGTAGTGGCCGTCTCCCTCATAATGTCCAAGTTCGGTGCAGTACTTAGTGCGGTATCTATCACCTTAGTACCTACAACGGGATGAGACGGGGAACGGGCCCCGTTACGAGTTAGGCGAGAAAAGGAGGAATAAAAGGGGGAAAAAAGGTTTTCTCCCTCGATAAAACACCGGGATAGTGATAGTTAAAGAGGTTCTACAAGCCCCCAAAAGAGAACACGGTCGTATCCCCAGAGCATTAACTACCCTCTCATCCCGCTTTGCCGAGAAAACCGATAATCCCGGAGAAAACGCACTTCCCCATTTTTTTTTTTTCTTTCTCCAGAGCCTTCGGTTGGAGTTCGGTAGGAGGAAACGAGGGTTTTAAACGGGCGAGGGACCCCGGGGGCGCTGGGGACGGGCTGCGGGCCGAACCCCGGTGGCCCATAGCCCGTGGGACCAGCTCGCCCGCCCTCATGTTTATGGTACAACTTTCTTCTGGCGCCGCCCTCGCATCCCCCCGCGACCCCCTGGAGAAAGAGCACCCACTAGTGGCTGCTTCACACATCTGGGCCAGGCCTCAAGGACAGCCTGCCATCCTCTTTAACACAGGACCGGTTTCAAAACCAGAACTTTCACAGACGAGCGAACGGTCTCTTATTACCTATTCACGCTAATCTAGCAATCAGGTCCTTCGGGTATGATGGATTGTCAGTAATTGCATATTGATTTTAATTAGGCTAGCACTTGCGTAGGCGGTGTATTGCAATTTCTCCCGGGCAAAGCTGGGTTCACATCGAAAAAGCAAATATTTCATAAAAATGCCCGGGATTCAATAATTCAGTAACAAATTATTTGTTGTTATTCTTGAAGCATAAGGCAAATAATAAACCGTTGTGTACTACACAGTTGTGCAATAAACCGTTGTGTAATAGATTACCTGCATAGATGCTCCTTGCGCTTAGATCACAGTTTTTTGTGGTCAGCGCCCTCGTGCTCCCGCCCCCCCCCCCCCTCCCCACAGGAAAGCCCTAAATCGAGTACTGAAGCCAGCCCGTGAATTACGGTTTCGTAAAAATGCGTGGGATTCAATAAAACAGTCTTTAGTAATTACTTGTTGTTATTCATGACGCATAACGTTTGTTCAAGTTGCACAAGTGCCTATCAACAAAATCCAAAAGATCCACTGTGGTGGTTTGAAGAGAATAAAGGTAGTGGTGAGGTATGGAAATGGGAGCGAGTGAGATGGAGAAGAAGGTGCTGGATCTAACGTCTAAAAGGTTAACACCTATAGCGAAGAAGCCAGGGAGGTTACCACCACTAAAGACGCTAGAGGGGGGGGGGGGGGCAGTGGTTGCCACTCGAGGTAGGTTATCACCTTACCGGTTCCACCAATCTGAGATCTTTTAGGTAAAAGTTAAGGACGCGTGAGAGGAGAGAGAGATAAGTCATCGACTTGGTTTGAGCGTAGAATCATGGAAGAAGAGAGAAGGGAAAGTCACTCCATGTAAAATGGGGTGCAGCCTTTTCTTCGCCTCGACGAACCCGGTCCCTAGTGGAGGCGAGCGTAAGCTTGTAGCCTTGTAGTACTACTAATCATCACGAGCGCTGGTAGTACATCACAAGACCTCCACGCTCCGCCCCTCACCTTCCCTTCCTCGCAGTATCCACGTTTCAACTGCTTTTTTCTCGTTCTTGTTTTTCTCCGCGATCCACCATTCTGATATGTGATCTTGTGCCTTGCCTAGTATTATTTACTTTATTACTTCTCATTTCGCGTCATTCTGTTTTATAATTTTTATCGTCTTCATCATTCCTAATGTAGTACCTAGATAGTTCCATGACGTAGTTTTCCACTGCTTGCCTCCAGGAAAGTGTTGTCAAGTGGTGCAAATATCTAACCCCTTTTTTTAGTGTACATAACAAATTTAATAAGTATTTCAACTGTATTAATAAACTATCAATTTTAATAACCTGTATTAATTCAATTGGGTGCCTACCTACTCATTTTCGTTATTTACCTACCTACTATTTGTTGGGTAACTACTTGGTAATTTTTTTTTTTCATTTCACGAATTTTTGTCTACATCAACTCCTATGAATAGAAGAAGTTACGAAATCAAGCAGTGTTAGGTAAAGCAAAACAGAAACATAACACGCCATGGTAAATAGAACATTAAAATAGCCTCAAAAAATATAATTTTGATATCAAATGACAAAAATAGGTCAGGTTGTCTGGAGGGGGGGGGATGTCAGGCACACCGCGCTCTATTGATGCAGGCATGCACTGTGGATAGTTCCACTCGCCTCCGTTAGGTTGCTCTGACAGCTTCTCAGCACGCCATTTTACGTGGAGTGAAGTTTCCTTCTCTCTTCTTCCATGGTAGAATGAAGTAACATGCGAGAATGGCGGGTTTTTATAAGAGCCTTTCCCCTCTCCCCCAGTCACTCATCGGCAGTTGAGGGATGGTGGGAGAGCTCAGGATTTACCTGAGGCCGGTCACGTAGGCCACCTCATTCGTTCTGGTTTATTATTTGTACAATCTTGAATATTACAAGGAGTGATGTTCTAGGAGGATATCACGACATCCATAATTTTTCAACTGAAGTAATTTCACAGAACAACCAACTTGACTACATACACCACCACCACACCACGACCATCGACCACAAGCACGACTAATAAATCAGTGATTATAATCAGGTGCTCCATTGCAATGATTATCTGGGCCAGATTTATACTTCACGATCATGTTGAAGAAGCTTTTCGGCACAAACGGACGGCTGGTCGTAAAAAATTGTTTAGCTCAAGACAAATTTAATAACGTAAAAAAAAACCATACCCTTCCATCGGAAGTTTTCGAGCTACGGCGTTCTGAAAATTTCAACCCCTATTTTGAACCCCTTAGTGATGACTGACAGTAACGTCGAGCTTCGAGGACCAACTAGACCCCAAACGGAACCTATAACCCGAATTTCATCACTTTTGTTTCATGGTAACTAAGAAAAGTGGCCCGCACGGCGTACAGCGTACGGCGGACAGACAGAAATATTAACATGTTTAATGTTTTAGGGCTAGGGGTCATTCTGTGAATTCCGGCACGCAAATATGCAACGTTTTTCATTGGTTACTACACAGTTACTACCTTCTGTTGTAGCAACCATAAAGAATATCGCACTCGAAAGAAACAAGAGTCAATAGCTACGTTTTTCATTGGTTACTACACAGTTACTACCTTCTGTTGTAGCAACCATATGTTGATGGCGAGTTCTATAATAAGTACAGTAAATGCAACATTATACTTGTAGAGTTCAGTGAAATTGTGGCTTTCATTTTTTCTTGTCATTAAAAAACTATATCTAATTTCTCCCTTGCGAGGGAAAAACATTAAACATGATTTAATGTTTTTCCCTCTCAAGGGAGAAATTTATACAGCAGAAAAACCGAAATTGAGTTTGGTTATCTCAAGAAATAACCACGTTCCTTCATCTTCAATTTTTAATGCAGTTTTGGGTTCTACATACCTTGAAACGTAAACCATCAAATTTTAAGGGGGGGGGGGGGTAAGAATTTTTTTTTTCATGCTCGATTCCAATGGTTCATTATTGTAAATAATAAACCAAAATATATACCCGATCAAAATGAACGATGAATTACCAAAATTACCGATGTGGTAGTGGATGAACGAATGATGATACACGATATCAACAATGCTCCGAGTGGTCTCCAAAAATGCTTTAGTTCAAGATCAGTTTAAAAACTCTGCAAAATCAATAATCAACATCATGATCTCTGATTCAATAATTAAATAATTAATTATTTGCAGTTATTCATGAAGCATAAGGCAAATAATAAACGTTATGTAATAATTTACCTTTATAGATGCCCCTTCTGCGTAAATAGTAAACCGTTGTGTAATAATTTACCCAATAATACTTCAACGTTTGTTCAAGTTGCAAAAGTACCTATCAACAAAATCTGAACGTTCCATCATTTTTCTAATGAAACAATATCACAGAACAACCAAATCGACTTCATAAAGCCATCCGTGATTATAATGAGGTGCTCCCTAGCGATGATTATCTTGGCCGGATTTATATCTACCGTTTGATTCACGATCATGTTGACGAAGCTTTTCGGTGGAAACGAACGGCTGGTAGTACAATGCTTCGGGTGGTCTCAAAAAATTCTTTGGTCAAGATCAATTTAAAAACGTTTAAGAAAAACCATACCCTTCTACTGATTGTTTCCGAGCTACGGCGTTCTCGTTTTCACACTTTAGAGATGATTGACAGTAACGCCGAGCTTCGCAGACCAACTTACTAGACCCCAAACGGGACCTACGAACCGAATTTCATTAATTTTGGTTCATGATAACTAAGAAAAGTGTACGGTGTACGGTCTACGGTGTACGGCGGATGGACATGCATTTTTTTATTCCATTTTCGGATTCTACGTACCTTGAAACGGAAACCTTCAAATTGGGGGGTTAAAAAAATTGTTCCATGCTGGATTCCAGAGGTTAATTATTGAAAAAATAAACCAAAAGTATCAGATCAAAAATTAAGAGATATTTTAGATTTTTCTAAATTTCTATATAAATTTTTTTTTTGAATTATAAACTGGATTGCAGAGGACAAAAATGGTATTCAATATTAAGCAAACAACTCTTACATATTATATGGCCCAAAAAGTTGAATAACCCCACCTACGTCACACTATTTTAATCATCGCCGTGAAAATTACAACCAAGCATGTCCCATGTCTCGGACACCTGACATCTGACCTTGGCTAGAAAAAAATCCGAATTTTGCCAAATTTGATTTCGGGGGTCCACAACCGCTTAAAATATTGGAAACAGCTCGGATCACCGAAAAGTTATATGTAAGTTCACCAAAAATATGATGGAATGGTGACCCCCAAATGGTGGGTTGCGGGTATAGCTCGTAGAAATGTTCACTATGAATTTCGTAACGTTTGTATCATTGGCACGGCCTCTGCGAATCCGAAGCATTCCGTTTCCACTAAGCATTCCACCAAGCCTTCCATCCAAGCATTCCATTCCATTTTTCATGATTCAGTTTTGATTAAATTGACTCGGTGGGTAGTTGGGGAGTAGCTCTTGTGCTTCCACTTTTTTTTGCGTTGGCGCCCGCCCTTAAAACATCGAGCATATTAATTTAAAATAGTCGTTAAGAATATGACTGTACATTTACTACGTTGATTTGAAAGTAGGTATTTCTTCTTTAGGTAGGTACAATTTTGTTCTGAACTGTCACGACCTGGTCTGGTCACAATATTATGAAGACTACAGACTTTCCACTTTCGTTCAATTCAGAAAAGGGTGTGAGAACCCGTCCACATAAAAATTGATTGTTTCTCTGTAGGTATTTCCTGATAAACTAATTTTTGTGACTGGCTAAACATAAAGGATAATTGCCGAACGTAGTGAAGCTCCGTTTTGGCTCAGATGACGTTTGAGTTTGTGGGTCTATTGTGCTCGGACTATTGAACATTTTCAAATTTTTGTTTGTGTTGCAAGTTTTTCCAAAAATTTGATAAGCACTAACAAACAAAAAATAAAATAAATCACGAACTGTTTTTATTCATTTAGATTTAACTCAAGGATCACATCAGTTTCGTTTTTGTTTCGGTTTTCAAGTTCACCATAACTAAGTATAATTGTAGGTAGACAGGTAGGAAGCCAGTGATTGATACGAAGGTATCGGTGGGCGGCTGTAATTTGTGCAGGGGGATGATCGAACCAATCGGGCAGATGACATTTTCTTCCTTCTCGTTGCATTACGAGCAATATCCTTTCGCGTTCCACTGAATCGCGGACGACCGCGGAACTGAAGAGTCATCGATTCGTTTGGGCTCAAGTCTTCATTCGGTGGATTGCGTCAGGAGTGTCATCAAACTTATGAGCTCTCGAAAAGAGATGAAAGGGAACGCAGTGACGGATTACACCTGTTGCAGACGCAAGACGCAACCCGGTACGGAGCGACCACGATTTCGGTTCGACACGAAGTTCCTGTCTGGCAACGTCTGAAGATGGCTATTATAGAGGAGCAATCAATGTCCCTAGATCTTCCTGATTAATTATTATTGCTGAAAGTACCGTAGGAGCAGAAACCCAAGGCTGGAAATGGATTGTGACAAACTTTATTATTCTGTGAATAATACACGTCTATGTATTCGCTCAGCAAAACAGCAACAATTTTCCTTCAGAACTTCATTATTTGCGTTTCTTTTTGACGTTTTAGTTACTGTTTGTCATCAACAGAATTATTTTAGCAACATTTAACTCGTGATTTAGATAGGTACCTAGTAACGAGTACGGGGTTAGGTACTAACCTACGGAGGGTCTGCGATCCACGTAATATGTGTAGAATAGTACATATTATATAGACGAGATATCTATACAGAGAGCTGTGATCTGTAACAGAAGGGTATTCTGTACAAAATAATAAACCGTTGTGCAGGGATTTGCAGCGTTTTTTTACATCATTTTGTTGATAGGGGCAAGTTTGTTGTTCATGGCCAAACGAATAATCGAAATCGGGTGAAATTGAGGAACATGTCGATGGTCCTAATTAGATTCAGCTGCCGTAAAGAATGTCAAAAATGACCGGTCTGTGATTACGTATACATATATAGTTCTCACACCGGCTGGATCCCGCGATTCTCATAGAATGGCACAAGTTCGGTTCGAGCTCAAGAAGATGGAGAGCATAAAACCTGTGTAACGTTTTCCGTCGTCAGAGGAGAGAATGCGACGTATGATTTCGAAAACGTTGCGTCTCAGATCACCCGAGTATAGGTTCAGGGAGAACCAATATCGGACCTCCCGTTCTTCCACGTTTCACCAAATGATCACCGGTAGTGCAGTAGTAGTTTGCCCTCGAGCTCCCTCGCGGAAAGAAGTCCCAAATCGACGAGAAAGCGCTGAAACCCACTTAGTGCCGAAGGACATAATATCGCGACATGGACGGAGGAGATAGTGAATAATGGGGTTTTAAAAATGTGACAGATTAACGACAATTTCTGCCTCGTAATTCAGTTGACTTGAGTGGAGTGAAAGAAGAAAGATAATGATGGCCATTCATCTGCGTCGTGTTCACAGACCTCATCACGATGGAATGTGCTTTCCTAGATGCGTATAAAGCCATGAACTTGTGTTTACGAGTCTGAAGTAAACATTAATCGGGATCACAGCCAACTCCAGCTGCAGGCCTCATACTGTTTTGATTCTTCACTGCATCGAAGGTGTGCGAAAGTCTCATATATGTACAAGCAAGGGTTGAAAAATAATGTTTCCTCTAAAATAAATTTCCACTCGCACTGCGTTTCATTTATCAAGGAACAAAATTTCTTTCGGTCTCTTCAAAATTCCTTGTAACCACCATAACTTATAGAAAGACTAATCCGAACTAGCTAAAATTCGTAGAGTATCCAATAATCGGTCCACAGATGGTACCGTATAAATTTCATCAAAATCCGATCGTAAATTTCGTCTGCGCAATCGCAAAACGTGAACTTTCTGACCCTCCCATACCTCCGGCTCTAGTCGACCGATTTTGCTAACATTTTCAGGGATCGTGCTGGTTGAACATATTTTCTGACCGTTCGGAATAACAACATCGTCTGCTCGGGATTTAGCAACGAACACATTCTAACGTATCATCTCTGATTGTATTCAACCGATTTCGAAAGAACTTCGGGAAGATAATATAATATCGGACGCGTCTCGAATGATCTCCTATGACTCTCGGCAGCGTCTGCGCATCCACAAAACCCTTGTAACGATTTTATCCCTGGTTCTATTCTCTTGATTGTAATTTCATGGGTTATACAGATATAGGCCCCCTACATGTATTCCAGTATGATTGGAGCAAAGGAGCAATAGGCGCTGGCCATGATTTCGAACGTGAAATCATACTGGACTCAAGCAACTGTTTCTTAACATCATGCAATTCGCGCAAATTTGATAGGCACTAGGGAGTACGTAGAGATGGGTAGTTCCTGACTGAACTACTCTTGAAGAACTAACCGCGCCAACTGAACTAGGTACTCCTCGGCGTAGTTCACCACTGAACGGTCGTTCACTAGGACCACAGAGTACAACAATCAGGGACCCTGTGTCTAGAAATAGAACTAAAGAACAAACTATCGTTCTGTGCATTACGAACTAAGAACTAAAAAAAAACTAAGAAAAACGGAGTTATTGAAAGATTGTCTATTTCTACTAATAAACTAAAAATGCACTGCTATAACGGTTTCGATGATCAAACCATCGTCAGTAGCAAACAATATTTCGTGTTCCTATTAGTGGAAATAGACAATGTTTCAGTCACTCCGTTTTTCTTTGAAATGGGTTTCCACGACTTCATCGCGAGTGTTTTAGTTCGTAACTAAAGAACTAGTAACTCACTCACTCATAAGGCGACTGAGTGAGTGAGGAGTGAGTATCATAGCGAACTTTGGATACTCCATGAGGAGTTGATACCGAAGGAACTACCGGATAGTTCCTTTAGTCCATTAGAAGTCATTAAGATGGGGAGTATACTACTTGAGGAGTTTATAGTAGCCACACAACGATAATTCCTGTAGTTCATTAGGAGTCGTTCAGATTGGGTGGATACTACATAAGGAGTTTACAGTATCACGGAACGACAGTTCAAAAGAATAAGGAACTAAGTAGGAGTCGTTCAGCCGTTGCTTCGTCTGGTCGTTTTTGTGTCAACGCCAGAAGCCATTCTGATAGTTATCGTTATCGTTCTTCGTTCTGAGCTCTACTTCAGTGTTTGTATCGTGTGACCAGAAACGAACAGGAACTGAAATGAACAACTGAACTAACTTAGAACAACTATACTCCTTTCAAGGAGTGAACTAACTGAACTTGAGACCCTCAAATGAACAACGTACTCATACCCACCACTAGGAGTACGCTTTGTCTATGTACCTACCATAGGTCCCGTTGTAGTAAACCTTTTTGATACACCAAATTAGGGTGTATATGAATCATACTTCTACGATATGAGGAAGCTATGCCGCCCACTCACTTGGCTTACCGTTGTCAGTATAAATAGGTAGGTACCTAACTACCTTTCTATCTTTCCTACCGTTTCTAACTTCAAATATTCGTCCACTCATTTGTAGCTAGTCCGTCATTATTTATAAGTAGTAATAATTCTAGCTGACGTTTCCAAATAACGCTAATTTCGACCCCGTCCATAGACAGGTTGAGATGCATGGCCTGACTACTCTTGCTGGATCTGCTGACCAGGAGTCACCCGTTAGATTTGGGTGTAATTTAACTTTTATCGGCACCTACTTACCTGATACGAAAATATTTATTATTTATTTATTTGATTGAAAATATAACATTTTTTCGACATTAAATGCTAGGAAATTAGTTGACGATAATATAAGTCTGTACTTCTAGTTGATGAGTTGGAAAGTTGAGGCAACAATACCTAACGTAATTTCCCTACTGAGAACACGAAATCTGAGTTTCAATGAGTATTTCACGTACTAAATTTTTATTTAACATTGAAAACGGTTTAGATCACGATTGTATAGTTATGAATGGAAAATGACCAATTTTGGACCAATATGAGACAATCAACTTGTGGTGGGGGGGGGAGGGGTGTTGGGGAGTGTGGTGGGGGGCACTTGTTTTCCATTGCTTGATTCCACAGGTTCATAATGGAAAATAATAAACCAACAGTGAATTTTTTAAATTAACTTACTCCCTACTTAAGCCTTTGCCATTTACTGGAAGTTAAGTATTTCACTATGTTGTCCAAAGATGCAGGGCTGTAGTAAAACAAAAACGCTGCAAAGTCCTTGTCACATGGGTTTATTATTCTACTGGGCATACCTACAGAAATGTTGGCTGTTCATTTATTATTGTTTTTCTTTCTTGTGCAATAATTCAAATAGCTATTTTGGATGGTTTCCACCAATATTGGCCCCAAAAAACACGAATAGGGCTGCTTGTCTTGATTCACCTGTTGATGCTACTGTTAATGCCATTACACAAATTTATGGTGATTTCAGACAATTTCCCGGGTTGCTGTCTCATAAAAAATGAATTCTGTGAACTGAACCTCCGTTACAACCTCAATTCTTCACTCTTTGGTCAAAATCAACTACATATTACTTAGGTCTTCTCGCCCTGAAAAACATGCAAAACGATACATCACAAGCTCATGTTCACCAAAACCTCAAAAACCCCTATTTTTACACCAATTTTTTGACGCATAACACCCCTGGGTGTATTCCGATCGGGTTGCCGAACTTCGGAGCACAACTAGGACGCAAATGCGTTCCATAATGGTGACCCAAACTGTATGCGGAAGAGCGAGGATTTTAGACCGAAATTTAATGTAAATTTAAGGCTGAAACTTCGTTAGAACCTAAATTTTCCACTCTCTGGTCAAAATCGACTTCGTATTCGGTCTACTCGCCCTAAAAACCATGGAAAACGATACCTCACAAGCTCATGTTCACTAAAACCTTAAAAAAACCCTATTTTTATACCAATTTTTCACCAATATCGCTCTTGGGTATATTTCTATCGGGCTCAAAGGTTTCGGGGCACAACTAGGGCCCAAATGGAGCCCGATGCGCGAAAGAACGAATTTGTTTTAGACGAAAATGAACTAGCTATGGATGATACGGCGGGCGAGCATTGCATTTTTAGAATCTACGCACCTTGAAACGTAAAAGAAAAAAATTTTGAGGGGGTGTTATAAACATTTTTCCCTGAGCGAATACGTAGGTATGTATATTATTCACAAAATGTTGAACCAAAAACATATTTAAACCTTTTAAACATAAAATTTTAAACACCTTCATCTACTCAAATAATCATTAATTGAGTCAAATCGTAATAACATGGCGGAGAGGAGTTGTGCTGGTACATATCAATACGAAAGAAAGATTGTAATAGTGAGATGTAATAATGTTGAGGGGGGTAGTTGGGAATTGGCTCACCGGTGAGTTCAGGGTCGTTCATGAAAGAGGTACAATTATATAGGTGGTAAGATTTACAGAAATAACCGAATATTTCGATGAATTTTACAAAAGACCAATCCGCATCCACCCTCAATGTTTGGCCGTTTAGTAATTTGTACGGCGTTTATTGTGGTAGGTTTTTCGTACGGAAGATAGATATAATAATGTTATAATATATATTATATTATATGGAGACAGAATGGTGATCTATACAAAAACAAACAAAAAACAAACAATAACGCGAACTGGGAGATCCTGATGCATTTTCTCCTAAAACATTCCTTCAGTTCCTACCAATCCCCAGGCACCGATTATTTAATAATCATATGACCTCCTACAACCTTATCACAAACCACCTTACTAAAACCCACCGGGGAGTGTTGAATTTATTGGGATCCTCTTAGTGCATTTATCATAGCCCGCGATCCACTCAATCAAAGAGGGGTAGCTCGGAGGTCAATCCACAACGGCGTTTGAACTCGGGGATAAAAGACGGGCGGGGGAATCGAACAGTTCGGGAAAGTTCTAAATCCTCGACGCCCCAAGGCCCTTCCCTTCATAAATTATGTCAGCGCCTGTTGATTTCACTTTCAATTTGTCTAAAGTCGGAAAGATACGATGCTGCGGCTCATGAGAAGCACAAACAGGAAACTGATTGTGTCTGGGCGATGAATTTTACCTGAGTTTATTACCGATCCTCACCTTTTATGTACCTAGAAATCAACTACACAAGCTGTGCCAGTTACAGGGGCTCTATGATCTTTAAGAGACTTCATATTTAATATAAGTAACGAGTTTCTACAATATAAAATTATGAAGTTTGTTAAGTATAATAAATTGCAATTTTTGGTTTATTATTTTCAATAATAAACCTTTGGAATCGAGCATGAAAAAACAAACTTCAACCCCCCCTCCCCCTCAAAATTTGATGGTTTCCGTTTCAAGGTATGTACAGTCCGAGAATGCTATACAAAAATTTCTGTCCGTCCGCCGTACTTCGCACTTTTCTCAGTTACCAAGAACCAAAATCAATGAAATTCGGTTTCTAGGTCCCATTTGGGGTCTGGTTGGTCCGCGAAGCTCTTCGTTACTGTCAGTCATCTCTAATAGGTGAAAAATAGGGGTTGAAAATTTCAGAACGCCTTAGCTCGAAAACTTTCAATAGAAAGGTGTGGGTTTTTTTAAAGTTTTTAAATTGATTTCAAACTAGAGAATTGTTGAGACCACCGGAGCATTGTACGTCCAGCCCTTCGTTTGCACCAAAAAGCTCCGTAATTTGTTCTGTACTATGCATATTTTGGGAGGAATAAGCAACAGTCGTTTTTCCAACAAAATGTTTTGAACAAAATATTATTTTGAACAAAAATTTTCTTTTCTTTTGTAAATATTGTTTTCTTTTATGTTTAGTCTAATTATTAATCCTTGTAAATTGGGCAATGTTTCCCGTATATTTAAAAAATAAAAATAAAAAAATAAATAATAATAAAAATAAAATAAATAAAAATAAAACAGTCTGAAAAAAGACCAAACATTTCAACAACAAAAATCTGAAAATAAAAAACATAGCTTGAAAACTTTCAGTAGAAGTGCAGGGTTTTTTAATGAATGAAACTGATCTCGAACTTAAGCATGTTTTTCAGACCACCCGGAGCATTCGTTGTACGTCCAGCCGTTTGATCGTCCCGAAAAGCTTCGTCAACATGATCGTGAGTTAATACATCCAGCCCTGAGATCATTGCTAGGGAACACCTGATTATAATCACGCATGGCTGTATGAAATCGAGGTTTTTGTTCCGTGATAATATTCATTTGAAGAATGATGGTTATTTTGGATTTTTTTTATAGGTAGCTTTTTTACTTGAACAAACGTTATACTTCACGAATAACAGCCAATAATCAATAATAGAATCGTTGAATACAACGCATATTTATGTAACTGTCATTCCTCGGCCGGCTCCATTGCTCGATTTTGGACTTTCCTGGTTGATGGCTGGGTAGGTATTGTTCACAGAAAATAGTGATCTACGTAGAAGGGTCATCTATAGGTGAATAATAAACCGTTGTGTAATCATTTGCAGCGTTTTTCATGGCAATATTTGAAATTCCTTGCAACCTAAATTCCCATAGTTTCACTAAATCGAACCATCGACATAAACTGGAGTTGGTACGGCGATGGAGGAAATTGTGCGATGGTTCTGAATATTACCGTGAGAAATTCGTAAAACAGAAAAATATCATTTACGTCCATTGCCACCTATTAAACTGTGAAAGGATGTTGTACTTCGATAGTTTTTGCGCCAAAGGAGACCAACTTCAGCCCTCAAATTATGTAGTGATGGTTTTTGGCAATTTTACTTGACTTTTTCCTTCCTCAATACCGAAGGTAGGGAAGCCTTGGATTCGTGATTGAGTAAAAAAAAATTTACGACTTCCAAAATGAAAATTTACACTTCCATTTTGCGTTTCAGAGATCGAGGAACATTTTTGGTTCCGTGTCTGTCTGTCTTTGGTAATTCCTTGTAACGCCCATAACTACACGAAATAATGGTCGAAATGGGCTGAAATTTAGAGGGTAGGTACGGGTTGGGTCACAGATGGTCCCATACCAAAATCATTGAAAAAGTGCAGTAAATGTCGTCTGCGCATGCGTAATCGTAAAATATTTAAAACGCCCATAACAATCCTAAATATCGTTGAAATGAGTTCAAACTTGGAGGGTCGATCAGGAATAATACTTTGATAGTTCCAAATGAATTTCATTGGAATTGTACTGTAACTTTCGTCGGCGCATTCGCGAACATGAAATGTTGACCATTTCCTTGTAACGCTTCTAACTACGCAAAAAACAGTCGTAAAGAGCTGAAATTTTGAGGGTATAGGCAGGTTGAATCGCAAATGATTCCGTTTCAAAATCATGGAAATCGTCTCGTCTCCGATGCGCAAACGTGAAATACTCGAAACGCCCGTAACTACTTTAAGAAATGAGCTCAGATTTGGAGGGTCGATTAAGAATTATAATTGTTTGATAGTTCCATAAGAATTTCATTCGTCTGCGCATGCGCGAACATGAAATGTTGCCCGTTTCCTTGTAACGCTTCTAACTACGAGAAAAATAGTCGTAGAGAGCTGAAATTTTGAGGGTACACGCGGGTTAGATCGCAGATGGTCCCGTATCAAAATGAACCTACCCAACCACTTTATACGTTCATGTGATTCAAGTGAGGAAGCTATAGTGCCTACTCATTGGCAGACTTTTTTTTCGTCTTCGGCTATTGCCAAACGTTTCAACATTACGAAAAATTCAGGAATCACGTATGTAGACTACGCAGCTTTGAAAGCTCGAGTGGATCTCGATCGATGTAGAATTTGTATGTCTCCATCACAGGTAGGTTCGCTCCAGTAGGAGAAAATGTGATTTTGCGATATTTCTGGGGATTGCTGAAGGCCGCGAGGTATGTCCACAATCAACGCAAATGTTTCCTGTTCACCACGGAGTTCGTCGTTGTCGGCTCCACACGATAAACTGGAGGACCCTCTTCGGACGCCTCCAACCTCCGAGGTCTCTGCCCCCACGGCTGACTCACAAGTCCAGCGAGGAGTCGCCGCTGCTCGGACGGAGCTCGCAGTTGGAAACGCGATGACCTGGAGCTGGGGCAACTGCCTCCTCGACGCTTCCCTACAAGTTTGGCGGCCTTTCTAGCAAGTCATAAGAGGGGGTGAAAGTGGGGACCAGAGCGCCGGGTGGAAGCTGCCCTCGACTCAGTTAGGAAGACACGGCTGACATGAGTTCTTCCGCCGCTCAAAAGGTATGTTTTTATTTCGTATTTTCAATAAACGACATTTTTCTAAATGACAACAATAAAAATAAATTATTGACCCCCCAAATCCGTAAAACTACCATCTTGATCACGCTAAATGATTTTTTAACCTCAATAATGACTCAAATCAAATTTTAAAATGCGTACAATCTATTCGACGAGAAAAAAGACAAAATCGAACACCCGCTGGAAAGCTGTAGTTGTGCCCTGGGAAGGAGCGACAAACATTTAGGAGACGCTCAATCAATCGACAAATCAAGAGGTGATTCAACGTCAATGTAAACAACTCGAAAATGCTGAAGAGCCCGTCCAGAAATCAGAAGCAACTGATATGATATCATGAATTGAGTCCATATTCTCAACAGGACAGTCAGAAGATCGATGAAGTTCCAATGCCCCATAACTTCGTTTTTAGGACGTTTCTCAGTGGTAAGAGACGTCCTTATTTATTTGATCTGGTCAGAAGAGGACAGCACTCAGCCGAGAATGAAAAGAACCACATTCAAATCCGTTTCAGACCACCCTGAATCCAAAACCGAGGGGGGAAAAAAACCCATAGGTGTATGCATGTGTGTGTTTGCGTGTGTGAGTGGTGGAGGGGGGTGACAAAATCTGGGGTGCACTGCTCGGGGCTTAAATTTCAACCGATTTACAGTTTTTTCCCCCCCGCCCCCCGACGCAGAGTTCAGTCTAGTTGTGCACTACCCGTTGCCGGAATTTTGAAATGTATTTCTATAGTGGCGGGGGGGGGGGGGAGGGAGGAGAATACTGGATTTTCTGCAGATCTTGTGTCCGCTGCCCGTATTCTAAACTTTTGAAGCTGCCATACGACATAGGTATATAAGAAACGATAGGAAGGTAGCAGCCTAATCTTAGATCAATCAATCAATTTATTCACAATATTTTTGGGGCATGATTATAACATCACCTACTCTAATACAGGTAGTCAAACATATACCTAAGATGTTCATATCGTGTCAAATCACGAAATTAGGTAGGTAATTAAATTGCACAATTAATAATTCATTATCATCATAGATCAGTTACTCATAATATATACTTCCAGACGATCTGCAATGAGTGAGTTGTCTATGTACCACCATTTAAGGGACGTCCACTGTCAAGCATGGCATTACTCTACGGGATGTTTTAAATTTATTTTATAAATATTTTGCTTCCTCACTACCGGAAGGAGGGAAGCCTTGTAATCATCAAGGAACATTTTTGGTTCCGGATCTGTCTGTCATTCTGTCCGCTTCTCTGTCTGTCTGTCTGTGGTCAATTCCTTGTACCCTAGCCGAAATAATGGTCGAAATGGGCTGAAATTTGTTGGGTAGGTGGGGGTTGGGTCACAGATGATCCCATACCAAGATCATTGAAAACATGCTGTAAATGTCGTCCGCGCATGCGCAACCGTGAAATACTTGAAACGCCCATAAATACCTTAAATATCGTTGAAATGAGTTCAAACTTGGAGTGTCGATCAGGAATAATACGTTGATGGTTCCTTATGAATTGCATTGGAATCGTACCGCAACTTTCTTCTGCGCATGCGCGTACATGAAATGTTGACCATTTTCTTGTAACGCCTTGTAACACGAAAAATAGCCGTAGAGAGCTGATTAAGGGTACACGCGTGTTGGATCGCAGATGGTCCCGTATCAAAATCATACCTGGATACTCCACCTGTCCACTGAATGAACCCACCCAACTATTCTATTCGTTCATGTGATTCAAGTGAGATAGCTATACTGCCTACTCGAATTGGCAGACGCTTTTGATTCTTTTCCACATAACTTTATGATATAAAATATTATACGTCTCTAGAAACTAGATATTGTAACATAATAAAAAGTGGTCGTTTGACGATCCTTCCCTCACTACAAAGGCTGATCTGAGGTGCTTTGATATATGTAGCGATACGATGTTGGAGTTTCCACCAAACTGATATTTCCAATAAATCGGGAGCGAAAAAATACCGTTTAGACGTCTCAACGCGAAACGGAAATATTGGAATAATTAATTCTTTTGAAGGCACTAACCTTTTGAATCCATGAATATCATTTTGAAGTTACAGCAGGAAAATCAGTTGTTCTCTTCGATAAATAATAGTTAAGCATCAAGTAGGTGAATTAACCGATTAGTAGAGCTGCAAACGCAGGACTGACATCATTGCGTTACTTTTGAATCTTGAGATTCTCAAATTGACGTCAAATCCAACTACAAATCACGAATAACATCGTAATCATCACTAGGGAATTATATGGCCACCAAATGGCACTGCAAAGTCGGGGGAAGCGTTTTATCATTTCTTACCGCTAAATATACATAGGTACCTAATTCTTGTTCAAGGACATATGCTTACACCTTCATTTCCGATGTCCGTGATGCTACTGTGAATCTGAAGTCGAAAAAACCGTAAATACTCACTTGAAACTGAATTTTTGAATCATAAAGCTTTGTATGTATCGGTTGTACTTCGTAGAAAATTCCAACGGATCGTTCAACTTTGATTCATTGGAAACGGAAGCAGACACTTATAGCGATCATTTACGGTTTTATATTGTGTTCGATGTGTGATTTATGCCCTCAATAGATTCAGTCATTAACAGTAATGATCGTTCTCAAGTGGTAACTAATTATTCAGTTTTTATGTAAATCAGTACAATGAAACCTGTCATATTCACCAACGAGTTTATCAACAGCGGGAAATAACTGGGGGTATTTGAAAACTCGTCTGGATAATATTGGAACGGGAGTCTACTGTTACGTAGACTAACATCCTATAACCGAAGAGCGTTGAAATGGAATATTTATTTGAAATTTGTCATGATACTACATCAAAATAAAACGCACAACATTTGGCTCCTGAAGATGGCGCAATCCGCAATGGTTGGTTTATTATTTTCAATAATGAACCATTGGAATCGAGCAAGAAAAAAAAATTCTAACCCCCCCTCAAAATTTGATGGTTTACGTTTCAAGGTATGTAGAATCCGAAAATGCAATAAAAAAAACTTCTCTCTGTCCGCCGTACGCCGAACTGACCACTTTTCTTAGTTATCATGAAAAAGAAATTGATGAAATTTGGGTTATAGGTTCCGTTCGGGGTCTAGTTGGTCCTCGAAGCTCGGCGTTACTGTCAGTCATCTCTAAGGGGATCAAAATAGGGGTTGAAATTTTCAGAACGCCGTAGCTCGAAAACTTTCTAAGGAAGGGGGTTTTATTTACGTTATTTCATTTGTCTTGAGCCTAAACAATTTTTTGAGACCACCCCGAGCATTGTACGCCCAGCCGTGCGTGTGCACCAAAAAGCTTCGTCAACACGATCGTGAATCAAACGGTATGAATCCGGCCGGGATATCATCACTAGGGAGCACCTGATTTTAACCAAGTACCTATGGCTGTATGAAGTCGAGTTGGTGCGATTTTATTTTGGATAAGTGATGGACTATTGGATTTTTTTGGTAGGTACTTCTGAAACTTGAACAAACCTTGAAGTATTATTGATGGGTAAATTATTACAAAATGGTAAATTATTACACAACGGCAAATTATTACACAAAGGTAAATTATTACACAACGGTAAATTATTACACAACGGTAAATTATTACAGAACGATAAATCATTACATAACGGTTCATCTACATAGAAGGGGCTGGATTTTGTTGATCGGTACTTTTGCAACTTGAACAACCGTTGAAGTATTATGATGGGCAAGTTATTACACAACGGTTCATTATACTTGACCACGAAGGTAGGTATTGACCACAGGAAACAGTGATCTACGCAGGAGGGGCGGCTATTTCCCTCCACATCAACAATTTTCCTTCGGAACTTCATTAATTGCGTTTCTTTTTGCCATTTTAGTTACTGTTCGTCATCGTCAGAATTATTATTTTAGCAACATTTAACTCGTGATTTATGTAGGTACCTAGTAACGAGTATTTCAACAGAAGGGTCAATGAATTCGAATTGTATACATTTAACCCAAATATCATCACCAGGGACGCGCTAACAATCGGGAACTGGCCCGAGATAAAATCACCTGATTATATTCACAGAGTATGAAGTCGAGTTGGTTGTTCTGTGATCTTATTTCATTTGGAAAATGATGGCTGTTTTGGAGTTTGTTGATAGGTAGTGAAACTTGAACAAACGTTGAAGTATTATTGATGGGTAAATTATTACACAATGGTAAATTATTACACAACGGTTCATTATACCATCTACATAGAAGGGGCTGGAGTTTGTTGGTACTTTTGCAACTTTTTTCACTCCGCATCAACATTTCCCTTCAGAACTTCATTATTTGCGTTTCTTTTTGCCATTTTAGGTACTGTTTGTCATTGGCAGAATTATTTTAGCAACATTTAACTCGTGATTTAGGTAGGCACTTAGTAATGAGTACGGGGTTAGGTACTAACCTACGGAGGTTCTGTGATCTACATAATATGTATAGAATAGTGCATATCATATTATATAGACGGGTTATCTATACAGAGAGCTGTGATCTGTAAGAGAAGGGTATTCCGTACAAAATAATAAACCGTTGTGCAGGGATTTGCAGCGTTTTTTAGTTCATTCCTCTGATGGTCATAAACCGTTCAGTTCAGTAAACATTCACTTCAGTTCAGTAAACATTAATTATTTATTGCAATTAAAAGTTCCGTGGGCAAAAGTAGGTATCAAAAATCCCTTATATATACCTACCAAAACTATTTCAGCCGTTTTGGCTTGCGTCATTGTATGAGTATACTCCAAAATCAGACAGCCATCTCAAGGAAATCTTAATTATATTTTGTGTATCTGGATGATCTAACATGATAAATAAAATCTGATTACAAACCAACAAGAGACGCAAAGTTGTTTCCAAAGTACTATAAATTTGCAAATTTGCCTTATATTGTAGTGTAAACACCCAATCAGAACTGAATGGCTCGAACATTTTCGACGGCAGCTTTCTCTGAAACATGTCGAAGTTTTTGGTTCGGATTCGCTAAAATATGTAGACACTCGATCTTTTGACGCCGCCTTGTGATGTATATGCTGGCAGAAGCGTATCACCCAATGCAATTGAACGCAAAATTACTTGAATGAACCGTTTGTGAGCATTATGTGTTTATTATCGTCGTGTTGTATGATGCAGCATGAGGATCTTCTCAATATTAAGTTCAGGATAGGTTTTCATCAATGCCAGCATGAACGAAATAGAATTCTCATAAAATTTCGAAAACGAAGCGTCTGATACATCTGTATGATACATTTGTAAGAAAATCTTACAATTTTTCTTGACTCAAAAACCACGAAAACCCTGAGGATGATCCACTGATCTATTCATCATCACTGAAAACAATTATTAATAATACTGGGTTATTGTGAATAATATATTTGGCGCGTGAGATACAGCGCGTCGTACAGGTGCAGTTATACCTATCAAATCCAGATACGAACGTAACATTCACCTGTAGCTCTAAATCCTGCTTGGGTTCCACAAGTTCATAGAAAGTCCTGTCTTTCCCTTTTTGCAGCCCTCATCGTTCTCTCTACAATGCTGGCTCACTATGAAGTTGGATTTTTTGCTGAATCTTTATCGCTATGTTGCAGCCGACCTCATCCTCATTTAATGTCTTGTTCAGCCCAGTAAACAATTTCGCTATCGTAGTTTTTGACACGTATTCATGAATCCATCAGATCGCTTTCTCCACAACTTCCTTTCGAATGAAATTCACAGCTTCTGGTGTTTTGACCTACTCGGTCTTGCACTATATTCTATTGAATGCAAATACTCATGTACGGCATTGTATAACATAGTTTGCTTTGCATTACGAATTAGTGTGGATGATGAGAAACATTAAAATAGTTACCTGTAATACTACCTATATCATCGAAATTACCATTTAAAAGTTGATATCGGTGACCTGTGTAGCAGAAATTTTCCTGAAAGGTGGAGGGGTGATAGGAGGGGGGCCTTTGGAAGTGTCTAATCGATCAAGCTGCTTATGCCAATGCTGACAGATGTTGTAGTTATGTATACGAGAGGACAATTAGTAGAAAAATTCAGCCGTTCAACCATTCAACTGGTAGTATTATTGAAATTACATAACTACTTCTTTGTAGCGATTAATCTTCAAACTCAGGTAATCAAATTTGAGTTTTAGATCCAAATAGCAGGATTACCCGTGAGCTGCACGGTGAAAAGGAAAGAAATTGGTTTCAGAGCCCACGCAGCAGATAAGAGCGGGAAATTCATGTAGCCGGTGTTTGAAGAGCACGCCGGAAAAATCCACATCAAGATCCTTTCAGTTGCTTGGCAATTCACTCAAGAAATACATATATATCATTATATACAGACATACATACATAAATACCTGCATACAAACTTAGAGTTTCATAGATAACGCGAAGAAAACAGGGAATGGATTGATAGGTTTTTTAAATTTTTAAATTCGCTAATGTGGTAATGCTGAACATCCGCTGAGGAGCTCCACACCAAAAGGGCACAAATCCAAATTTTCCAGAATGTTTTTTTCTTTTTTTTTTTTCAATATTATTATGATGTCCTAATTTCTGTTGACTGATAGGTTCAGTTGCTTCGTTACTGAACTTATTCCTGTACTTAGAGAGCTCGAAAGACAGCTATTTGCACCAGAGAGTTGCATGTCCACCCATTTAATTTTTGTCCTGTTTGCACCAGTGGAGCACTTAAATAATTATGTCCTTGTTAATTAGGATGGCTCAAGCTATTGTTAACTTCAAAAAAGGTCACACAACCAAAACTCACTGAGAAACTTCCATTATTTCTACCTATTGTGTTACTCTGGAATGTCAATAAAAAATTGTCACAAGATGTGCCTAATGTTAGTATTATCGTTCGGTCAACAGGCTGTGCTAGACTTCGGCCTCGACTTTGGTTATCGCTATCAGTGTCAATTTTGTAACACGCCCATTTCTATTCTTGTCATTGCGGTTTCGCACCCTTCATACCCATTCGGAGCCCACGAAACGTTTTCAAAACCACAAAAACGGGGTGACGCCTGCGTTCAAGAGCAGGGTATAGATGATATCACCTAGATCGCGACAAGTGGAAAGGTGGACACTAGAAAACAGAGATCCGTGACCGTGATGAATTAGACGAGTGAAAATGCCTTCATCTCGGGTAACGACTGTTTTGGCTGACACACATTCCAAAAGGGTGAACGAAAACAGTGACGCAGCTTTCCACATTTGGGGTCCGATAAAATTTACAGTGGCACGCTCGAGCGCGGCAGTACACGTTTTACCTTTCTGTCAACTGGTCGGGGCGTAGTACTGTGGGAAAAGGCTCTGCGCGTATTACTGATTAGTGATTACTCTTCTTGGGCACGTCAGCATTGCTCCATAAGACTTGTGAGTGAAATAGTTACATGAATAAAAATCATCTGTTGGATGGATCTATTGCGAAATTTGTTGTTCAGCATGAAAATCTGATTAGTTATATTAGGTATGTATATATTAGATATACTGACAAAACTTAGTTTTGTATATTTACCATTGCGTAGTAAATGTTTTTGGCATTTCAAAGCCCCCTGTGCGTATCACCGTAATACAGCGTAGTTTAGGCTAATCAATTCACAATGCAACAATATTGACCGAAAATTGTCACCATTGTCGAAGAATAAGCTTTCTAACGTTCGGCAATTACACTTACACAAATATGCATTTTTCCACCGCCGATGGCCGCTAAACTGACTGTAACGCTGAGCTTCGCGGACCAACTAGACCCCAAATGGGACATACAAACCAAATTTCATTAATTCTGGTTCATGGTAACTAAGAAAATTGCGAAGTGCGACGGACGGGTACAAAAATCCCTAATACTCAGACTTGTAGGGGAGATGTGTCGGCGTATTTGGGGATAGGGATAATAATTAGGGATAATTCCATTTACGGAGTTTACGTACCTTGAAACCAAAACTATCAAAGTTTGAGAGGTATTTATTTATTTTTTAAATGATTATTATTAGTTTATTTATTTTTATTTTTATTTTATTAATTTTTTCCATGCTCAGTTCCAAAAGCTTGATTCGAGTACACCAATGGAACTTGAATTATGGTGGCAGCTGATACCTCCTCTTCATCGCTGACATTATTATATAGGCAATTTATTTTTGTAAATGTGGCCACTGGAGCGGTATTAGATTACTAATGTTAATCTAATAATAATGTGATCTGTTATGTTTGATACATTCGGCCAGACGCCCCAGGGGTGATCAGAAAGTTATCAATATTATGGAATGAAAACTAACCAAAGCTTATAATTATGTCATCTGGTTAGAAGATGCTGGTGGAAAATTTGGTGGACGATTTGCGGTAGGGAGTAAACATATTCGCCGGATGTGTCGAAACAATGATAACAGTTTCTATAGAATAGTGAATCGTGACATGAAAACTATGTCAATAACTGAAAAACATTATTTCTCGTATAACTGAGGGTCATTTCGGCGGCAAAAAATTGCTAATATTCGAACAATGGCTAAATCTATTATTGATAGAAATTACCAAAAAAAAGATAGGTAAGTATAAATAATGGACCGAGATAAAAATCCATTGAGTACCTACCTACTAGGTATTTTAATATCCAAAAAATCATCGGCCGTATAACGTAATTGATTAAAAATGGTTAAATTTCAGTTATTGTGCGTCAATAATATTGCTTATACTCGGTTTATTGCTAAAAATCATCAAAATTTACTTTTATATAGGTAGTTGAAATTTTTATAGGATGAAACTTCGTAAATATGGTCATGTTAACGTGACTAGAAATTTTTCTTCTCAAAAGGACAGACAGGAAGGCAGAAAAAGTGTTGAGGCTGTTTTCCTGCTTGGATGAAAATAGTAATACAGCGTATTAATTCAATCAAATTTCGATCTGATTATCCAGGGGGGTAAATGAGGCATATTATAATTATTTCATTTTGAAGTGAAGAGCCCATGGGTCTCAAATATGTTTGAGTTGTCAACCAATGATTGGTTACCATTCAACTCTTTTTTGAAGGACGATTATTTAACGAAGAAAAACAGCTGGTTCATTCAATTGCGGGCACCTGCATATAGTAGAAATATATGTATAATGTACCAGATATATGATATACCTACTCCTGCTCCTGCATACTCCTCGATTTGACTCTTAAGTATACTCGTAGGAAAGATGACAATGTAGGGGAAACGTAACTCGTCGCATCCCCATTCACGGTCGTTGGTTCCGACGGAGCTGCGGTCACTGAGAGCGGTCGTTAAGCTCTGTTGCGGCGGGGAGGGGGGTCATCAGGAGCAATTTTCAGGAAGTTAGTTGTGCCCCAGGGGAGTCACTTCCAACCAACTGCGGCCGCCCTGAGGCACTCACTCAGGGGCTCTGAGGACAGGGGATGGAGGACTATCCCGCACTAAGAACCATAGTTCAGGACGAGGAACGGAAGGCCCAGACCAGATCCAGGGTCGTCATCCGGTAGTTCGCGTACTCATCAGTCTTCCATGTTAGGAACCTACCTGCGTTTTTCCTGTATCTGCTTGTACGAACTGTACCCGAGTGTTTCTCTCGGAACGGCGTTCAGAACCGCTCACCCTCCTGTCACTTGCAGGCTGTCACACTGGCGGAAACTCATGGAATACTGGAGTAGCCAGGTAGATGCAAATTTATTATGAACGACCATCACGTAGGTACCTCGCGTCTCTTAGTTACCCAAAAGTCGATTTTGGCACCAAAATTTGTCATCACTCGTCATTAAACTAGGCTCTAGACCGTGCAAAACGGTCACTGCGCTCCAAGTGGCAGCAGGCGGCAATGAGCTGTCGTAGCAACTAATATTATTTAGAGCTAGCACGGGGCTATAGCTAACAGCTACAATAATTTCCTATTTCTACTGTCAACATTACACAACTTTCCCCTTTGAGCGCTTAAATTACTCATTGAGGTCTCCTGAGTGTTTTAGAAAGGTAAGAGTTTTGAAAACCAACTGCAATGTAGAGTACATAGTTTGGAGAAGAAGAAGAGAGAAAAAAAAAACGGTTCTCCATACCCAAGCGGTCGACTTCCGCAGAATTCTTCAATGAGTGAGCGAATTTCCGAGCTTGGATATTTTTTAGCTACCCTCTGCCATCACAAAATTCTGATCAGTTTAGAATACTTATTTGAATACGTACCTACCAATTATGAATATGAATACCTACTTACTCATAAAAAGTAGGTACCCAGAAGTCGAAACAATGCTTAGCAGACAGAGGCAGAATAGACAGAACGCCGTTTTCAAGGAAGCGGTTGGCGTGATATCGATGATCAGCGGTATATGGGAACCGATTTCCTTGTATCGATAATCCGCGTTTTTCAGGGTAAATGAGGTATACTTTCTCTCAGATCCAACGAACCGGTAAAAGACTAACTAGTTCAGTTTTCAAAAATATTTTCACAAAAAACTCAAATTCGAGTTTTTACGGGTCAGAACCATTAAGAATCGACAGAAACAGCCAAAACGGTTTGAGTATTGTGAATCGTATTGCCATTGTAGTATTGTCATGAGAACAATACAGGAATATGAAGCTAGTGATGTAGGTGTTTTAAGCCTCATTATGAAACTTGAATTCTGGATTGAATTGGAAAGCGGAGGTTATAACCATAACACCCACCACAACACGAAAACCTTCTACACTGGTAGATATATAATATATAGGCTGTTCAATTTATACGCACCACCCTTTTTCCCCCAAACCAGACGTATTCCAGAAACCCAGTAAATAGGTGTCTTTTATGAGGATTATAAAAATCACGCTTGTTTGTTCAAATGTTCAATTTTCGATTTGCGCGTTTTTGAGAGCGTAAATACGCACAAAACTGCACTAATCCGAAAATTGTTCGGGTGGAGTCTCATAATAGGGAAATGAACATGATAAAGTTCTCACGTTCAGTGCGCAATTTTCGGATTTGTGCGCGTATTTGCGCTCTCAAAAACGCGCAAATCGAAAATTGAACATCAACGCGTTATTCAGCGTTGAAAAACATAAAAATCATATACCACATTTGGTATTTTACTACACCCACAGTACTCGATATTCTGCGTTTCCCGCACATTATGAGCCTTCCGTACTCAAATATTCAAGTGACGAGTCAGTTTTCAATGACATTTTACGTTGAATCCGAATTTGAGATAAAAACGGGGGTTCTTATTTTACATAAGGGCGTGTGGACTGCGCACACTGCGCACGTTTGCAGAAGTGCGCGAGCATGATTTTTCGAATCCTCATAAGAAATCATTAGACACCTATTACTAGATTTATGAAATATGTCTTGTTTTGGCGAAAAACGGGTGGTGCGAATGAAATGGAACACCCTCTTTAGGACGTCCATGATGGTAAATGACGTGCGGCTGCTGACGAAGCCGCAGTGATCGGTTGTAAGCTATAATGATCCGTTGTAAGCGAGTTCGAGAGCGGGAGAGATTCAAACAAATCGATCAGTCAATCAATACAATGTTTATTCACAAGTAATTCAATTACAATTAGTCAAATAATCATATGAAAAATATATACATCACTCATAACATTATGTTACCTTAAGGTCAAAGACCAGTCCAGGAACTTGCTGGCGTTCATCGTATACTCGCATGTTTGTACAATCTATTGTTTCATATTTATCTCTGTCATCTTTTGTTCTTAACTAATGAACCGTGGATACGTGGGGACGTGGAAACGTTTCTATTTGCTGATGAGCATGTCCACCAGTGGCCAGAGTCGCGTTAAAATATGGAAGAGGATAAGGATTGATAGGTAGGAAATATGAGTATAACACCGTTTTAGCCATAGAGGTTCCAAAACCTTCAACCTCTATAGTTTTAGTGCACGGATTACAAATTTTGCAACACTTTCAACTCACGCAGTCCACTCAAACACGTAATTATTATGGAGCCTTATATACCTACTGTCACTCTGTGTTTTTTGCATAAATTATGAATTCGACCTCGAACTCCAACAGGCAAAATCCTCATAATATTATTTAAATGATTACAACATGAATTTGCAGCAATGTCGTTACACGGATATCAGAATAACGTTCTTCTGTCCAATAGACTTCAGCCATTATCCATTGAAACCTTATGACCCCATTCAAACGATTCACCTACGAGTTAATAAACAAGATGAATACGGCTGGTAAATTGAAAAGAAAGTTGACTCACTGACCACTTTCATCTCCATTTATTTGTGTGCATCCAATCAAGCACAAATTACTAACCTTTCTTGCTGGGTCAATGAAGTACATACCAATATAATAATTCAGCTAATTACCTGTAATAACGGTTGTTCTCATTGTTAAATGTAACTGTAACGACTACAGTTAGTTCCCAATCGATCCGAGAACATGTTAGCGATGATAAAGGAATTGGTACGAATGTTGTTAGAAAGCCAGGATTCACGGCGCGGGCGTATCTCGTAGTAACAGTCTATAGAAAGAGATTGAAGGCTCATATCATGCATATATCTCCAAGCGCTTGATAGCCCTTGGCAGTTAGAAAGTGTTGACCTAACTCGCATTTTACGGACTTGAAAATTGGATTAGATAACTCCGCAACTCCGCATAAGTGGCGATCTCCTTTGAATCTTGAGTCATATATGACAACCGATCCTCATCCAGTTTGAACCCTAATTCGCTTGCGGGAACGATACATTATAACACTCGCCGATTGTGGCTTTCGCACCATTCGGGGCGGTCGACATTTTTGTGGTTATCTCCGTTATATTGAGCTTATCCAACGACTAACAACCCGATTACCACACAACACAGAATACTGTGTTCTATGCTGCCTTCTTTGCAGCATACATGATAATCTCAACACCAGTTCCTCCTCTAGCGAACGGCTGGAGCCAGTGGATTGGCATGGAGGATTCACAGTCACCCATCTTGATAGGATTTGGAATGTTATGTGGAATCCCACGCATCGTATCTAATGAAGTGCTTCACCGGCCACAACAGTGAGGTTTAATTATTATCATTTAATTTTTTTTTTTTTTTTGGAATATGCACACATTATTTTATTCAAACAAAACGTAGGACACACTTGTAATCGCAGATCTCTTGAGGATGCAGCCCCCGTCGTCCTCAGCTGCCAATGTCCCATATGCCCGCTGTGCAGGTTTTCCGAAGCTTGGCATAGGTAATTTGACTATCGAAGTGGGCAAAGATGTCCAGGAGTTCAACCTAAGGGCTTCCTACAGTACCATTAGGGGCATTAAGGCGCCGTCCTCCAATCCGAGGCACCTGACCTTCCGCCGTGATCCCCTCACCCTCAGTGACACTGCCCGGATAACTGACATCTGGGTTTTTACCCGTGCCCACTGCATCACCTGAGACAGTGGCTTCGACCATTTGGTGGCCAGGACCTCTGAGAGTCTCTTCAGGAAGGCCAAGTACTCCTTGTGGAGAGCTCCCTCACAAGAAACGACCAACGGAGTGAATGACCCCCTTAAGTCTTTGGCTGCTGTGTCGTATTTGGCGTGTTTCGCATTTGCAGCGTTTTGGGAGACTGTTGACCAATCTTGGGAGGCATAGGAGGGGGCGTCTGCGTTAATTACGCGGGTGTCCAAGTACGCCGCCCTTTCTACATCCCAGAGGCCATGAATTCTGATGTCCGCCACCAGCCGTGGAGTTCCATCTTCACTTTCCTGCATGACTGGTTCTACGCCCACAGAGTTCCATGCTAAATTGGCCATCTTAGCGCACTGATCTCTGATTTGGTCATGGCCATGTTTCTTGCAGTTTAGGGCGTGACACAGGTTCATTGGTTCGCCACAGCCGTCACATCTCGTGGGTAGTGCTTGAGGTTCCCTGCCATACCTCAGTGCCAAGGCATCTCGGAATTGCAGTTGTGAAAGGTCCAGGTCATCTCGCTGCAGTGGAATTACCGTCAGCCATTGCGAAGCATTAGCCTGCACGATTCGTTGGAGGGTCCATCTCTGTTTTCCTGGGAGGGCACGGAATAGTCTCTCCTGGTTTGCTGTGGCCGCAGCTGCATTGAGCGTTCTCTCCTCACCTTGGACTGCACTTATCTCCTGTTCATGCTGCTCCATGTCGCATTCTCTTCCTGCTCTGATTGCTTCTGCCAAGACGCGAGTAGCCCTTTCAGAGGCCGCAAACTTGAGACTGGCTGTTTTGACCGGGTCCTGAAGCGCTAGCCCGCCCAATTTCACAGGTAACTCGTAGATCTCCCGTTCAACATCACTGACTGGCCCTCCTACGATTGCCGGAATGAAGGTGTTTCGTATGCAGTCCCGTAAGGGTGTATATTCGTGGTCGCAACCTCAAACTACCCTCTGTGTGAAATCCCACTCCCTGGACAAAGATTTAGTGAATGCTGCATATCCTGCCTGAGGGCTTTTCATTGCAGCCTCTGCCAACTTTCTGGTACTCTCAACCCAGCCCTGCACTTTCCCTTTGACAAACTCGATCTTGGATTCTGGACTACCTATGACACCTCCAAGAAAACGTTGAGAATATACGATTCTCAGGCTCGATCCCTCGAAAATGGCTTGAGCCTCTCTTTCCATGCCAGGTTTGATGATCAGGTAGCTCTTGTTTGCCTCGGGATAGTACCCCCACTTTGGACCCTCAACTTGGAGAAGAGACAACCATTCCTTGAGATCTCTAAGCGTTCCAATACAAGCTGCATCGTCGGCATACCAGTTCTGTTGGTAACTTGCTCTTTTTAGGCTTCTTATTAAAGGCAATGTCCCGACTCCGTACATGAGCATCCCCAATGGGTCGCCTTGCGTGGTGCCCTCTCGACTTAAGATGAACTCGTTACTCTGCCGAAACACAGTTGTTGGGAATCCCTTGTAGGTGTTGAAAAGGAACCGAGCACACCGTGGCCACAGAGCTCTTGCATTCCACAGAGCCAGAGGTCTGCTGAGTGCATTGAAGGCGTTAGTGGCGTCTATTAGAAGCATCCCTTCAGTTTCACTATTCTCATATCGTCTGGAAATCCCATGGATTGCGCTCTCAATCCCAGCTCCTGCACACAGTTGATCGGCCCCGCATTCTTCCCTCAAGTCCAGTCCAGTCAAAAGTGCCATCGATTTGGCGCAAATTCGTTGGCGCACTTCCCCAACACCTATTGGTCTTATCCCAGGATTTTTGTCCAGGGCAACGCCCCTGCGAGCTAGTAATGCCCGTATTTGGTCCCATTCCACGATATTATTGGCCATCCGTCTGACTAAGGCAGCGATTGCTTCCCTTAACCGGCTGCTATGGGCCCCAAAGCGTAGCAGCAAGTCCCGCCATGTCTCTGAATCGGTTCCGCTTGGTCCCGCACTTCCATTCAGCAGACGTGCCACTTTTGCAATGTGGTCCCCTGTCACGTCAAGATCTTCCATTGTCGGCAAACCCTCTTGACTAAGAAAAGTGTCTAGGTTAGGGGTCATCTGATGTGGATGTTTGGACTCTAGTACATCAAGGACTGTTTGACCATCTGCCAGCCTAGCGTTGGGCTGCAACGTACCTCCTGCCGTCTGCCTGTTGGTTACCCATCTAGTCGCCTCCCGGATCTTCCCTTTGGTAACTAGTCTGGTGAACACCCTGACATGGTGGTCCTCGTCCTTCTTATTCCTGGTACTTCCTAGCTGCCGATCGCTGCGCTCTGCCTCTTTCACCAGTTCTTCATATTTTTCTTGCCGCCAAAGGCTCATACGTCGGATAAGAAGTCTTCTTATGTCACTTCCTGAGGTTATGTCCTTCGTCCTTTGAAGGCAAGTGGCGCTGAGGACGAAAATCCGCTCGGACGTTTGATTACCCTCCACCACCTTCGTGATTTCTTCGGCTAGCAGGGAGACAAGCTGTCGCCCAACTGGGCCAAAAGGAACTGTGTACTGCTTCCCTCTAAGTCTGACTGAACGGCGCCACCACCTTTCCCATGCACCATTTGTCACTCCTTCCTTAACACTGTTCACCAAAGGTGCTCCAAAGCCCGCAATAAACAGTTCTTGTATCGGATCAGTTCCATTCGAAGTGATCTCCTGAGCATGTGTGGCCGAGGGTGTTGGGTGAGCTGCCCTGATGTGATTCGCCAGTCCTCTTCGGGAATATTCACCTCCACAATGTGGGCAATTTGCTCTGGTTTGAACTGTTACCGAGTCATCCATGATTGTTGCCTATTAACCGCTACCCATTATGTAAACAAAAATTTTCCAAACCTCAAAAATTTTTATGCAAACATGGAACACAACAAAACTCAACAAAAACTAAGAAGAATGGAACAACACTTCCTCGCACGGTTCAGGTCGACCCCGCCGACGGCGGAACGCGAAGTTCGGGCCTTTTCTCCAACTACAAACACTTCTCCCACCGAACTTTTGAGGAGCGTCACGAGCGTCACGTCACGATGGGGTTTGTGAGCGTCACATCACGATCGAGCGTCACTTCATGGCACAAGAAATTGCACCATCGAAATTAATTTCCCGTGGTGGTAGAGACTTGAAATTTGGCATGTCGCCTCCTTAGGACTTACACTTTGAGCAGCATAGGGCCAGGATCAGCTGAGTGGTTCCTGAAGCTAATTTCTATGCTATTCAGTGTATGAAGCTGCAATTTGGTATGTAGTTTCCTTAGGACTTTAACTTGACACTGCCCAGGCCCCGGATCAGCTGAGTGGCTCCTAAAGCTAATTTCTATGCTATTCACTGTATGAAGCTGCAATTTGGTATGTAGTCTCCTTAGGACATTAACTTGACACTGCCCAGGCCCCGGA
This sequence comes from Leptopterna dolabrata, assembly GCA_954871275.1. NCBI lineage: Eukaryota > Metazoa > Arthropoda > Insecta > Hemiptera > Miridae > Leptopterna > Leptopterna dolabrata. The sequence goes on from OX940975.1 coordinate 63,393,293, forward strand.
TCAGCTGAGTGGCTCCTAAAGCTAATTTCTATGCTATTCACTGTATGAAGCTGCAATTTGGTATGTAGTCTCCTTAGGACTTTAACTTGACACTGCCCAGGCCCCGGATCAGCTGAGTGGCTCCTAAAGCTAATTTCTATGCTATTCACTCTACGAAGCTGTAATTTGGTATGTGGGCACCTTAGGACTTTAACTTGACGCTGCCCAGGCCCCAGGTCAGCTGAGTTGCCCCTACAGCTAATTTCTATGCTATTCACTCTACGAAGCTGTAATTTGGTATGTGGGCACCTTAGGACTTTAACTTGACGCTGCTCAGGCCCCGGATCAGCTGAGTTGCTCCTACAGCTAATTTCTATGCTATTCACTCTACGAAGCTGTAATTTGGTATGTGGGCACCTTAGGACTTTAACTTGACGCTGCCCAGGCCCCGGATCAGCTGAGTGGCACCTAAAGCTAATTTCTATGATATTCACTCTATGAAGCTGTAATTTGGTACAAAGAACAAATAAAAGATATGGATTTTTCTAGATGTTTATTTATTTATTTTATATAAATTTATTTCTAATTTCTAGTAAATTACGCAGTACAAAGAACAAATAAAATACATTAATTTTATCATTTAATAATGATTAACAGGACGTTTCCATTTGTTTTCCGAACGTCACATCACGGTTTGTGAGCGTCACATCACGATCGAGCGTCACATCACGATCGAGCGTCACATCACGATCGAGCGTCACATCACGATCGAGCGTCACTTCATGGCACAAGAAATTGCACCATCGAAATTACATCACGTTACTATGTTGGTTGCGAGCGTCACGTGACTATGGTGGTGACTATAAACGGTGGTGAAACAAAAACGTTTTCAACTTTTGATGCATTAATGAGCTGCAATGTTTCCATTGACGGAAATTTTGGCGAAACAAACGTTAATCTTTATTAAATGATCTGACTGTAGAACCGTAGGTCTACCGTCCGTTTTTTTATCACCATAGTTTCTTATTTATCGTTCTACGGTGTCCTAGAACCTCCCAGCATTTTTTTCTATCCAAATGTATCATCAAAATCCATTATGAAACACAAAGGTACCCGCTGTCGTTTCTGCAATTACTAACTTCATAGGATCACACAGACAGAAACAACTGAAACAAACATTTGCTGAACTGAAGTGCTGTACTTCACATCAAAAGAGTTGAATTTCATAACGTTGAATGACTCGACGATGAGAATGAATTCGGATGATGGTAGACGGTGTGTGTAATTAGGAAGGAAGGAACAGCTTTCCGAACCACAAGTAAACCAACTAACTTCAATCTGACGTACCTTTCATCTTTCGCCTTTCATCTGCATATTATATGTATTTCAAAGTAATCTGTTAGGGTCAGGCGAACGAATCCAGTGAAATAACATGTAATTAACGTTTGGAAGTTGGATTGTGGATTTTCCTTAACTAAACAATGGTATGGTATAAGTAAACAACTGAATGACACCGAATTACGCGAAATACAGAGAAAATCGCTGATGTGATAATCAATCAATAAAATCACTCATACCCCCATTCCAAAGTCTATCCAATTTAACCCACCGAACCCAAATTTTACTCATTTTTAGGACGTCCCTCCTTTACGACGTTTTAAGAGACGTCCTTATCTATTTGATGTGGTCAGAAGAGGGCGAAACTCAGCCGAGAATGAAAAGGACAACATTAAAATCCGTTTCAGACCATCGTGAATCTGTATGGTGGTGGTGGGGTGGTGGTGGTGGTGGTGTGTGGGTGTGTGTGCACAGTCACGACAAAAGTGCCACCAGAGTCGAAGTATATCGGCAGTTACAGTCAACATCAATAGGTCGAATTTTCCACCGCCCCCATCTCTTGTTACTCGCCATTTCGGCCCCAAAAATCCCCAACCGGTATTTTTGAAATTCTGATGGCCGCTGGTCCTAAGTATGATCCTCGACATATTTCCAAATAAACACGCTGCAAATTATTACACAACGGTTTATTATTTACCTATATAGATGCTCCTTCCACGTAGATCATCGTTTTCTGAGGTCAGTTTCCTTGAGCTCCCCCAGGAAAGCCCTAAATCGAGTACTGGAGCCGGCCCGGGAATTAAAGTTCGATACAAATGCGCGGGATTCAATAATTCAATCATTCATCATACATAATTTTGGTTTATTATTTTCAATAATGAACCATTGGAATCGACCAAGAAAAAAAAATCTTACCCCCCCCCCCCCCCCCCCCCTAAATGTGATGGTTTACGTTTCAAGGTATGTAGAATCCAAAACTGCAATAAAAATATTTCTGTCTGTCCGCCGTACGGTCAACTTTTCTTAGTTACCATGAAACAAAATTGATGAAATTTGGGTTATAGGTTCCGTTCGGGGTCTAATTGGTCCTCGAAGCTCGACGTTACTGTCAGTCATCTCTAAGGGGTTCAAAATAGGGGTTAAAATTTTCAGAACGCCGTAGCTCGAAAACCTCCGATAGAAGGGTATGGTTTTTTACGTTATTAAATTTGTCTTGAGCTAAACAATTTATTGAGACCACCCTGCGATATTATTTCATTTGATAAGTGATGGACTATTGGATTTTATTGGTAGGTACTTCTGAAACTTGAACAAACGTTGAAATATTATTGATGGGTAAATGATTAAACAATGGCAAATTATTACACACCGGTAAATTATTACACAAAGGTGAATTATTACACCACGGTAAATTATGACACCACGGTAAATATTATTACACAACGGCTCATCTACCCAGAAGGGGCTGGATTTTGTTTATAGGTACTTTTGCAACTTGAACAACCGTTGAAGTATTATTGATGGGCAAGTTATTACACAACCGTTCATTATTCTATCTCCATAGAAGGGTAACCTATACAGGTAAGTTATTACACAACGGTTTAGGTAGGTACCTAGTAACGAGTACGGGGTTAGGTACTAACCTAAGGAGGGTCCGAGATCTACATGATATATGTGTAGAATAGTACATAGGTATATATGTTATATAGAAGGGTTATCTATAATACGGAGACCTGTGATCTTTAACAGGAGGGTATTCTGTACAAAATAATAAACCGTTGTGCAGGGATTTGCAGCGTTTTTTTGTTGTTATTCATGAAGCATAAGGTAAATAATAAACCGTTGTGTAATAAGTTACCTGTATAGATGCCCCTTCTGCGTAGATAGAATAAACCGTTGTGTAATAATTTACCTTTGTGTAATAATTTACCGTTTTGTAAGTAATTTACCTTTGTGTAATAATTTACCGTCTTGTAATAAATTACCGTTGCGTAGTAATTTACACAATAATAAACCGTTGTTAATAATTTACAAACAATAACCGTTGTGTAATAATTTACCTGTGCAGATGCCCTAAATCGAGTATTGAGCCAGCCCGGGAATTGCATTTCATAATATTGTTGTTATTAATGAAACATAACGTTTATTAAAGTTACAAAAGTACCTATCAACAAAATCCAAAACAAACAGCCATCATTTTTCAAACTAAATAATATCACAAAACAACCAACTCGACTTCATACTCCGTGAATATAATCAGGTACTCCCTAGCAATGATTATCTCGGGCCAATTCCCAATTGTTGCCGCGTCCCTAGCAATGATATCTGGGCTGAATGTATACAATCACGGCCGGCTTTGATACAATTTAATTCACCCTTCTGTTGAAGAAGCCTGTCGGTGCGAACTTCTGGGCCTTACTGCGAACGAACGGCTGGACGTACAATGCTCCGTGTGGTCTCAAAAAACTCCTAAGTTCGAGAACTACCTATTTAAAAACATTAAATAAATCGAGGTAAAGGCGTCCTGGAAATGTCAACCCCTATTTTTCATCCCTTAGGGATGACTGAAATTAACGCCGAGCTTTGAGGACCAACTAGACCCAAAATGGGATCTATATAAACCAAATTTCGTCAATTTTGGTTCATGGGTTCATGGGTTTCTGTACGTCTATCGTACTTCGCACTTTCCTTAGTTATAAGGAAAGTGCGAAGTACGATAGACGTACAGAAAGTTTTGTATTGCACTTTCGGATTCTACATACCTTGAAACGGAAACCATCAAATTTTGAGGGGGGGGGGGGGGGTAAAATTTTTGTTTCATGCTCGATTCCAAAGGTTCATTATTGAAAATAATAAACCTAAGACCTACCATTACCAGCCTAGTAATAAACGAAAACATAACAGACTGTCCAATTACTGGGCCCAGTCCGTGAAGTACGAACCATCCGTGAACGGTTCAAGGACTCGCAAGTTGCACTATCGGAAGTTCCGCGTTGCGTAACAGCACTCTCATCTCCTTAAGCAGCATTTCATCTCAAAAACCTATTTGCCCTCGAAATTCGATAACCTGAGGATCCGAGGCGATAAAGAACGTAGCATAACAATTTACGTCTTGCGTAAAGCGAAAGAGAGCAGAAATGCTAGCGGCCGCTTTGCCGTTACGTCGGGTTTGGTCGAGGGAACTTGGGCGGGCTCGCAGTCAGCTCGCATCATCAGCTCTTATCCGCCTCTTACCGGACCGAGTAAAAGTGCGTTTAGCCGTTTTGGTCTCTCACTTCCGCTCCGTCTCTGATGGCTGACCTCTCCTGTCGTTAGCTTCTTACCCCTGAAAAAGGTGGTTGAAAAATGTCGAAGTGGGGCCGTGCAAATCCCCGTTGCACCAATCATTTCTGCTTCCACCTACCGGAGGATGGAAAACTTTGTATTCGCGCATGAGTCGGAATAACTAAAAAATCTCACTCGCATTTTGCGTTTTTGACATCAACGAACAAATTTGTTTCCTTGTCTATTTGTCTGCCTGTCTGTTCATAGATGGTTCCATATGAACTGGTTTATTTGGATTATACACATGAGAGGAAATCAACGGTAATAAGATAGGTATTGTAGGTATTACAAAACTTACATATACACAAGTAAATAGGCAGAAAGAACAATAGAACAAAGAAAAATAAAATGTCTTTCTGAATGAAATAAATTAAAAACGCAGCAAATTATTATACAACGATTTATTATTTTCCTGATAGATACTCCTTCTGCAGAGATCGCTGAATTCCTACTAGCGTCGTTACGGTCGTTTTTTGCGGTGGATATCTACCCACGCAAGCACACACAGACACGAAATAAATGCCACCAGAGTCGAATAACTTAGTTACATAAAGTATGAGATTTTCCACCGCGCAAATCTCCTGTAACACGTCATTACGGCCCCGAAAAATCCCCACCCGGTCATTTTTGAAACTCCGATCTTCGCTGAACCTAAGTAGGGCCCTCGGCATGTTCCAAAATTTTCACCTTATTTGGATAATTCGTTTGTCCGTGAACAACAAACTCGTACCTATCAACAATAGGTAAAAAAGTATAGCTATCAACAAAATCAAAGATAACCATCATTCTTCAAACGAAATAATATATTATCATTGAACGTCAAACTCGTTTTCATAAAGCCGTGCGTGATAATAATCAGCTGTTCCCTATCAATAATAATAATCATGATAATATCCTGGGCTTTTTGTGTGTACCGATACCGAATGATCCGCACTCAAGACTCATGTTTTGAGATTTCATTCATTTTGGTTCATGCTTCATTGTAATTAAGGAAAGTGCTGAGTACGGCATACAGCGCGGCGGACGGATAGAAATTTGTTTATTACATTTTCGGATTCTACATAGGTACCTACATACGTTTTCCTAGAAACGCAATCCATCAAATTTTGAGGATCAAAAAATATTTTTCATGGACGATTCCATAGGTTCATTATTGAAAATAATAGACCAAAATCCATCAAGCACATACTGCGTGATTTGTTCGTAATCAGACAATAGATTTAAATCATTGACCAAGTTGTGGAGAACCAAGGTCGTTTTTCAGTTTAATTTTTCAGTGTATCTTTAGGTTTATGAAAAATGAGTCTGTTCGCCGAGAAATTATGGCATAAAATTTTTTACCGTTTCATGACCCTCGGCAACTCAAATGTGACTCAATTTGTTGAGGACAAAAAGCTAAACCGGACATTTCTCCATCATGGATGGAGAAATTTTTCCATCTGGAACACTTTCCCATCATACAATAAGTAGATATATATTTATTTATGTAAAAAATCCGTAAAAACCCGCAAACTGATGTTTTTTGCTGCACCTACATAGCATATTCTCGTGAATATTCGGTTCTTGAGTACACGAAAAGAAAAAATCTCTGCCAAGTGGGCAGTGTGGCACAAATTGTTACTTTTATGTAAATTATTCGTTCATGAACCCTCAATGTCTCAACGAAGGTACCTTCGTTTTTGTTGTTCGCATTTGCGCAGAAGCTACTACTATCATTCTGACTGTGATGAGGTTCATAGCGATATTAGAGACCTAGCGAGAATAATCGCTGAAACATTTTCATATTGCTGAATGCGCAGACGAAAGTGATACCATTTGTTGTAGACCATTATCACACGTGGTACCCATTTGTCAAATTTCAGCTCGTATGGATACCAGCCGACATGCAGATGAAGAGATGGAGTGTTCCATGTCCTTTGATACCTACGCAAGAGGAAATTATGATTTTGGAGAACATGAATTGTTTTCGACTTGCTTGAACACGTGACTTTCATACCTTTGATAGTATTGAAGCAAAATTGCTCAAAAATGGGATGCATTCATCAATGCAGCATGACCATTACGAGTGAAGTCGGCCCGAATCGAACTTGAAATCTCTCACTTTCCCGCTTACAGTTTTCCCCACACAGACGGGGTGAATGTCAAGCTACTTTGTAAGTTATGGATTTCCTCGCCCACTTCTCCTTCAAAAAGGTCAGTCAAAAGGGTGAGAAAAGACGACTCGAAGCGGTTAATGGGGATTTCAAGCAATTGCGGACGAGCGGACCAAACTTGGGCGGGCGGGAAGTTCCAATTGACTTTTGATAAGGTCCCGAGCCGTGCGGGGGCTCCTCCTCCTTGTTGTCTTTCCAAAAGTTTTAATTACGGCTTAACGGTTCACCGTCCGACTTGATGAGAAATTTGAAACCGCGCGTTCCCGGGTTCCGCTCGCTTGACAATTTTTCCGCTTTTTGAACATGCAAACACCTCAATCTGAACATGTGCAGGGAACATGTACCTAAGTAAATGAAAATCACTCTCAGTTCGGAGAGATCCAAGGCATAGTGTTCTATATCCAGTTCCTAATTCGTCGGTACAGGAACATTGGCAAAACAATTTGGTAGACCATGAAATTGTCAGCTATGCTAAATGCGATAATGCGACTGTATAATTACTGATACTGTTAGATGTAAAAAGACATCTTACCTTTCGGGTGAATCTCTTTCTCTCAATAAGTATATATAATGAAGCTGTGCACACTATTAATTTTGAGCAATAGGTATATTCACAATACAACACAGCGAAACACAAAAACCAGAACGAGATGAACTTGAACTAGAGCTTGAGCAGTACAGAGCAGAAGTACAGAAGTGAACTGAAAAGTACAAATCAGACAATAGGCACGTTATTAACATATGTTCAATAACAAGTCACATGTAAGTACGTGTCATTTCTCCGTTGGAGGAATAATAGTGAAATAGGTACTCATACTCGAGTGTCATCGTTTTCACAGTAGTTATTAGTTGAGGACATCTTTTAGTTCATAATTAGGTACCTCTATATTGAATGAGAATATCATTTCCTCAACACTCCCTCCTTCTCATGAAATGCTTCGTACATACATCTTTCATCAAAGTCAATGTAGGCACAAGGAATAAAATCGTTTCCAAGTAAAACAACAATCAGGTTCAAAGCAAACTCGTTGACACGTTGCTGATTCTTCTGTAACCTAATAGACAATACGCTATAAAGATTGATGTCACCTCAATTAAAGCTACTCAATCCACAATCGCGTAGTGAGGGTCCAACTGTGTCGTAGGTCTTCTGCGCTATTCCCAAGGCTCTGTATGGAAATAAAGAAAATCTATATTAGTTTCCATTCTTTCGTTAAGCCGACACATTCATCAGCAAATTTCTAAAACCCATAAATTTCTCTTGTGGTAATGGCTTCGTCAATATATCTGCTACTTGATCGTCTGTTGCCACCCATTCGATACAAACTCCACCCTGTTCAAAAAGCTGTCTGACAAAATGGTAAGAGAGCTTCACAATATGTTTAAGGGAACGTGACTCGTCAGTTTTTGCCAGTGCAATGGCAGGCTTGCAGTCACAATATAATACTGGTTTCAAGTCCATCTGTTTCAAAAACTTGATCGTACTTCTCAAGCATACAGTCTCCTTACAAGCAGCTGTCATAGCCAAGTACTCAGCTTCGGCTGAAGACAATGAAACGTGCGACTGTTTGGTGGATTTCCAGGAAATGAGGTCCCCAAAAGCTTTAACTACGAATCCGGTGGTTGATTTTCCTCCTATATCGTTGGTGCCTAAAGAAGCATCCACATAGCATTCCAGATTCTCACCAGTTCCAGTAAGCAACAAACCAAACTTCAATGTTCCGTTAAGGTACTGAAGTACCTTCTGTAAACACTCCCAATCATAGGCAGTGTGGCCCACTTGTTTTCTACTGAGAAAGTTAACAGCATAAGAAATGTCAGGTCGTGAACAATTCTGGATGTACAAGAGTGACCCAACCAATTCACGATAAGGAACAAACGGAGAAACTTCGTTATTCTCCAGTTGACAAGCGAGAGTATTAGTCTTTGGAAACATAGGCAAATTACTAGTCTTACCTGGTTGCTCCAGGTACTTCTCAATGACTTCGGTTATTAATTTTTTCTGACTAATAAAGATAGTATTTTCCTTTCGATTCCTAGAAATTTCCAATCCTAGAAATTTCCTTGGAGCGCCCAAATCATTAATATTCAGCTCCTCGGAAATTTTCCGAATGATTTCCTTTGCCTTGTGTGAACAATTTGAAGCAAGAAGGCAATCATCAACATAAATTAATAGGATAATAAATCGGTTTCCCTCATCATAACGGAAAAGGCATTTTTGAAAATTGTATTTCACAAACCCTAAATTCAACAAAATTGAACTGAATTTTTCGTACCATAGGTTAGGTGAAACTTTCAATCCGTAGAGAGAGCGAACTAATTTGCAAACATGCGTTTCTCGAATATCGTTTGGAGTTTCAGTCAATTCAGCAACCCCTTCAGGTACCTCCATAAAGACAGGTTTCTGTAATTCCCCATACAAGAACGCAGTCTTGACATCGAGATGATGCAATTCCAAGTCAAATTTGTTAGATATCGATAATACTATAGCCTTACATCACTCAACCTCGCAACAGGTGCATAAATTTCATTCAAATCGTACTCATTTTTATCAGCTAATCCTTTTGCAACTAGTCTACTCTTGAAACGAATACTTCCATCAGGTTCGCTTTTCTTCCTATAAACCCACCTAGCTTTGATTACTTTAGTACCAGAATCTAACTCTGATTTCTTTACGAATTTCCAAGTTCCATTTGCCTCCAATGAACTCAATTCGTCTTTAATTGATTCTTCCCATTGATCTCGTTCAGCACTATTCATTGCTTCTTCATAAGAATTTGGTACAGTGTAGAGCGCTCTATTCAAGCCCTCATCGTTCGGCTTTTCTGCAACTCCAAATTCTAGTGAATCAGCAAGTGGTCTAGGATAGTCTTTGATTTTATCCCCGTAAACAATATTTTCTATACACTTAACATCACATGACCTAACTAATGTTCTATGTTCATCATCAAGCAAGAGAAGGCCTGTATCATCACATTCTAATACGTACGCTTTCCTGGCATTTGGGGCAAATTTTACTTTAGGTTTATGATCTACAACCATTGCTAAGCAGCCGAAACGTCTAATAAACTTCATTGACGGCTCCCTCCCAAACACCATTTCATACGGGCTAATGAAATTGTTGGATGCATGAGGCAGACGATTGCGAACATGAACAACGTACTTCAAGGCGTGTCCCAAAAAGGAATAAGGCATTTTTGCTGAAAGCAAGCACACGCGGATCTTTTGAATTAATTCCAAGTTTAACCTTTCTGCGGTACCGTCAGCTTGATCTTTTCGTTTTCAAGCAATTCGTTCATTTGTGAGGTCATATACTCACGTCCAGCATCTGTTCTGATTGAACATACCGTTAGACTTTTGTTCACAATGCACCTAATTTGCTCCAGACATTTCTTTAGAGCTTCGTGAACTTGAGTCTTATCATGAATGGTGTATGCAAAAACATATCTTGAGTAATCACAAATGAAGGTGACCACATACTTGGCCTGATTACGAAAATTAACTGGAGACACTGGACCAATCAAATCACTATGTAGAACAACGAAAGGGTTTTCTGCTCTTGCTCTAACATCAGTGTGAGACTTCCTAACTGTCTTGGCTTGAGCACAATCCACACAATCTAAAATTCGATTCGTGATCCTAACATTTTTCATTTCAGGAATAAATTTAGTCGCAGCTTCCATATATTTTTTAGAAGGGTGGCATGCCAAAGCAGGTCCTCATTGTCTCGTAAACTAACTCCAAACTGTTGACCCAGTTTTCTCAAATCAAGTTCCTGAATTTCTTCATCAATTTTGCCTGACAAGATTTCGTTTCTTGAGTCTATAGGGCTCCCTCCCGCCTTAGCACTCGTTGAAGGACCCAAGTCTTGTGACTCAGGAGTTTGTTCAAGCGAATTTCCATCAAAAGAATTTTTATGTCTCGTGACCATGTGGTGACGATTCATATCACTCCTCCCTCCCGCCGGGAAAACTGAAGAGTTGTTGCGGCTTGACAAGCCAGCACCAGGTTTTCCGGCGCCATAAGAATCGGCACAAGACTTCTTATTAACATGTAAACACGGTAGTTCCGAGCTATTTTTTCGTTTGTTACCAGAGGATGAAACTAGATCGAATTCAACCCACCAGTAACAATCTCGACATCCAGCAGTCTTAATAGTTTTCCCTGATGAGGAGTCAACAAATTCAGCACGATCTTTTGAAAATGTGACATTCATTCCTGCACCAGTTACTTTGCGAAGAGAAAATAAGTTGACCGTTAATTCAGGTGAATAAAGAACATTTTTCAAGCGAGAAATAATCCCATTATTTTTTATCAAAATATCTCCGTAATATTTACACACCAAGTCAGCTCCAACATCTTTGTTGGCGCATGTGAATCGTTTGGGTGTTTCTAATGGCTTAAGATTTTCGAAATATTCACTTCGGTTAGCAAGATGTTCTGTAGCCCCAGAATCTATCACTGCAAGGAATGACTTAGGCTGTAACATACCTGTAGAAACATGCATAGCTGATTCAGTCCTTTCCCTGGAGTAGTTGAGAGTCTTCATTTCCTCAGCTTCGTTCTCCCCCATGATGACCCAGGTGTCAACTGTATCCTGCCTGCTCAAGCCACCGACCACATAAAATAAGGATTGGTTGCCAGTACTACCAAAATGAGTCTTCAAACGTCTGGCCTCTCCGACTTTCATCTGTAACACTCGTGGTTTTTCAGATAAGTTTGGTGTTTTCCTCGCCTGTGCTACACCTGAATACTTACGAGGCTCAGGGCACTGAGCAGCCAAGTGGTTACTCAAACGCCCACAGTTGTAACATTTTCGTTGCTTGGAAAAACACTTGCGATAAGAATGTCCTTTGCGACCGCAATTAAAACATGTTAATCTCTTTTGGACTCCTGCAAGATTCTTTTCCTGGGGACGATCGGACGAAGGGTTACCAGCTTCATTTCTCCGATTTCCCCCCACGTTTCGACCGCCACCACGACCACCTCTTGCATTTCCACGAATAATTGAGCCGAAAGATTTTTGACCAGAGGATAGCATCATGCCCGACCCAACATTTTTACTGAAAGTTAGCATTTGCTCTTTTTCGTTAAACTCGTTGATGAGCATGTTTTTCAGCTCAGCGAGACTAAACCCTTTCTCGTTGTCAAGCTCACGTTTGTAGGTATGAGTATCTCGAATCGCTCCCATAAACGTATGCTTGACATAAGGATCACTCATTAGCTCTGGCTGGATTTGTTGAATTTTCCTGACAAGCTCATCAAATCTGTTAATAAATCCTAGAGGAGTTCCTCCTAACAAATCGAAATCCATCCGAGCAAAACTTTGCATGAGATTGTTAATAAATATTTTTGAAGTTGGCTCGCAATATTTTGAAAGGAGTAGTAAAATCTCTTTTGGGTCAGAAATTCCCCCTACCATCCCTTGGTAATGCTCATCCAAATGTGATTTAATAAACAATTTTGTTTTCCTAGCCGCAAGGCACCTATCCCTCTCGTTATTGACGTAAGGCTGTGGGGGGTTCTCGCCACTTATTAAGAAGCCCAAGTCCTGGGCCTCAATACAGTCATTAATGGTTTGTCGCAACAGGTTGTACGCCGTGCCCCCCACTTGAGCTAGCTTCACGTCCATTTGAGGAAATTTAACCAGATCAGCATGACCGGCACGCCAGACAGGAGAGTCAGTCGGGCTCTTCTCCCTCCTTCCATCTCCCACCCGACGGCGCAGCCTATCCTGAGCTGGTGTACGGCCCAAACTCATCTGAATCACAGCCGCCTCATCCTGATCAATCACCATTTCGTTTGGCTCACCAGAAGTTGGCAAATTCATTTGAGACTTCAGCTTACCAATCTCCTCGTTCATTTTAGTGGTCATACTTATCAGTGATTTGGCCCAGCTGGGAATGTCCACCTCCTGAGTCACCAATGGGCAGGAGGCCGCCGAGGAACTCCCCATCGACTCCTCCCTCGTTGGAATGGTCTTCAGGGCCTCGTCACGGAGCAGACTCTCCATCTCATCTCCCAATAACTCCATTTCAATTACCTCCTCGTCCGTCATTTTTGGAGACAACCGTCACTAAGTCTCTGCAAACAAACTTGAATTAACAACACGTCAAATAAGCACATTCAAGTATCATCATTTGTATCATCAATCATCCTTATTGAGAGAGCATGACAATTTTCTTGAAACACGCTTCTTCAATGAACAACAATCACGATAGTTGAGATCAGCGTTTCTTCTGGGTGACCATTGTAATTTCTCAACTGACCCTGGGAGTCTCGTTCGCTACAATTTCAAAAGAGACATTAGTAAAGTTATAATCTAAAATTTTCCCAAGTGTTCAATTCAAATTGAAATTGAGGGTACTCCTCTGACACCCTCTCGTCTCTGGATGCGATAAACCTGCATCGCAGAAGTTACCCTATCCGGATTTTGCTCCTTGCTGGTAACGCAATCCGGTGAAACTCAGTGCCAGTTGCGAGCTATGCCATGTGAGGCGCATCAATAGAGCCCTGCTTCTATCAATTATGGTCAGTCGAAAGCCTTGAACACCTTGTTGGAAATCGTTGCATATGCGTGGCTCTGTTTGTTTTTCGTTGAGTACACATTATGATTTTCTCTCACACAGTACCAAGTGAAGCCTTGATCGTTTGGTACTGCTCTTCCACATACAGTTTCACGCGGCCCAAAATGATCCAGTCATCAAACGGATCGGGTACTCGGTAACGTCTTCAAATACAGCGTGTAAAATTCATTGCGCATAATTAATTTCGTTAAACTGCCAATCGTTATTACCTAGCGAACTCTACTCTTCGTATGGTTCTCGCGCGTGAGGGTGTTCAGCGAAGCTCAAGGCTGCTTCCTGAACGGGTACTCACTAAGTATACCCTAGAAAATCGTGTACCAGGATATAGGTCCGAAAGCGCGCTCGATGGCTAAATTCATAACAACGTCACCACCACATACTCCGCAACTAAACGATATCGTGTTAGATGTAAAAAGACATCTTACCTTTCGGGTGAATCTCTTTCTCTCAATAAGTATATATAATGAAGCTGTGCACACTATTAATTTTGAGCAATAGGTATATTCACAATACAACACAGCGAAACACGAAAACCAGAACGAGATGAACTTGAACTAGAGCTTGAGCAGTACAGAGCAGAAGTACAGAAGTGAACTGAAAAGTACAAATCAGACAATAGGCACGTTATTAACATATGTTCAATAACAAGTCACATGTAAGTACGTGTCATTTCTCCGTTGGAGGAATAATAGTGAAATAGGTACTCATACTCGAGTGTCATCGTTTTCACAGTAGTTATTAGTTGAGGACATCTTTTAGTTCATAATTAGGTACCTCTATATTGAATGAGAATATCATTTCCTCAACAGATACCTAAAAAATTTGGCCTAAAGCCCAACTTTATAACAGTCAGTATACCACCACAGGTTAATAACATGCCGAATTACGACACATACTTAGCTAAATTTTTTAAATATCTATATATGATTAGAAAAGCTTCAGAGACTAGGCTGGTAGGTATACAATGGAAGAACGATGGAAGCGGTACGGGGGGAAAGGGAGAACGATTCGAACGTAGAGGTACGAAGGGAGGTGTTGATGAACGGATGAACTGAGGAGATGAAAATGGGGTGAGGTTAGGATCGCTCGTTCAGAAGGAACGTCAACTCCCTGGTTATCCGTTCAGTTTGGATACGTTCAGTTGAAAGATCCATTCAATTCGGATTCGTTCAGTGCTGAACGCCACTTCCCTAATGAGTCGCCCACCAACGACTCGTAACTATTTTCACGCTGTACGTTCTTCGCGTATGGACAGTCGGTCATTTCATACTTTTGATTAGGTGGCCAGAGACTGCTGAGTCCACTCAGTCACTCGCCCTGCAGGCGGATAAAATTTCATCACCTTCTCTGCTTGTCTGCGGCTGACGCAACAGTATTGTTCGAGTCTTTGGAGGTTCACCGTCCGTGACTCCGCCAGATCCTCTTCGCGAGTGTTGGACAACGGTTGGGTAAATGACATTTGCACCGCTTGGTGCTCACGCACTATGACCTGGTTTTTCCTCCCTCTTCATCCACACCAAAAGCTCTGGAAAAAGATCACATATCTACTAAGCATTACCGCATATCCGTTGTGGGATACGTCATGTCTGCTACCCTACGGTTGGTTTCTTAACGTATTGCTAATGTAGCTAATAATCATTCCGAAGCACAAGAGCGCTTCCCTCTAATGTATGATTGACCGAAACCACCGCAGGTATACAAAACAAAGTCAAAATAACAGCCGAGGAAACCACTGTGTTTCTGAGGATTTTTCAGCCTGCTGAATCCGGAAATGAAGACAGTTAAAAAAAAAAAAGTTTCTAAAAGAATATCGAACGGCTTGAAATATCGCCGAGGTATTGCGTTTTTCGTGATTTTAAGGTTTGAATAACCCCCATGATCACATCAAATTCACCTTGATGATGAACACGTCAAATTTACCTTGAAGCGTTTCTACCCACATTTTTCGGACAGTACCTACAATAATAAAATACGAAGGCAAAATCAAAATTGTCTACTCTGTTACTCCGTGAATGTGCACACACACACACGCAAATGTGCACACACATTTTACATGTGCTCATAAATAAAAAATAAACAGCGCATGTGCACGTTATGCATTGTACAGCCGTGCTGTTTTCTGCACTTATCACTCGATGAGCTCTTCTTATAGAAGATGCTTGATATCAGTTATCCTTCGAAGTAATTTAATGGATCTTGTTTCCCACCAACGTTCATATTTTTAAGAGTAATTTATGTTTGAACGTTCCGTATTGCGTTGATCAAAATGGTGAAAAAAGCTGTTTAAAATTGCTCAAGGACCCTTCGCGTACCTTCGTGTATTAGTGTACACTTTCCTGTATAGATAGTCGTAACACATGGTAGTTGGCTTTATTATAATTTTGGAGCATTGGATATTTTTCCACTCGAAAACTCAACAACCCGTAACTTTGGAAATCAATACAGATAAAAGTTCAGTTATTGTTGATAGTGTTCATCCCTCGAAATCTACTAGCTAGTATACCAAGTAATACCTAGTTATTATGTAACTAGTGGTATGTTGCTATTAGTGTCGTATGATTCGCGTTCAACTCAAATCTCAATAGAAATCCAAATCGTCAGGAAGAATAGCTCGTTCAAGAAGCACAGGTTACCCCTTGAGACTGCGGATGTTTCTGGTGATGTCAGGTTGGTTTTGACCAGCCTACCTTTGAACTTTTGTGTTAATCTACTAACTTGTTTTTATCAAAGTGCCAAGATGCTGAAGCAACACTCCATATTTTTTTAATCTACCTACCTACTGTTATACTGTTGGACCTACAGACTTGGTAGTACTTATGCAAAGGGTAGATTTTTTAAACAGAATAGTGGAAAAATACGTCCGACTGGTTGTGGATATCAAGAGAGGAGAAATAGATTGTATGTGGATAGCGTTTGTAACTCATTCCAGTTAGAAAACAGAAGTATATAAAGTTTTCGAACAAGTGTTCCTTGTCAAGATGCACCAACACATCTCATTTCAGCGATAAACTTATTTTCAGGTTTCTTCCTGACATCTAGCTCACTGGCAACACTTTCACTAAAACGAGTCATCTCAATTGTTTCAGGTGTTATTCGCGCTTGCAGTGATATGGGCCTCATACGAAACGTCATTTGCGTTAGAGCATGGGATTCTAGAAAAGGTGAGTCAAGAAATATGATTCTAGTGAAAGCTACTTAGAGATATACAGTAAGCCCAATCAGCAACACAGGGCCACAGCATGCTGCGACCACACCGGAGGGATTCGATAAATCAGATGAGGTACCGGCGAACAAGTTCGTCAACTTCAGTTACTGGTCTTATGGCTGGTACCTAGCATTCCCTATAAGTGAGATAGGAAGGGCGAATAAAGTACTTAGTAGGAGTAACTGCGGAGTGGGAATGTGTGTATGCTGGATGTAAAACTTGTATGTGTGTGACTTATTTATTAGTGTAGGGATTTAAATTAAGTACCCAACTTATTTCGGAATAAACTTTACATGGCTGAGGAAGGGGGCGCAGTGCCTCATAAGCGCGTGTCGTGTATTTTGCATAAACATCCTGCATATTTCAAACCCCCAAAACCTCCGACAACAAGTAGGTTTGCTGTGTAAATTGACTTCAACTCGACTAGTTGACGTTTGCTTTATTAATGTGGACCCTAATGTTTTATAGGTCATGCTACCCAATCAGTTTCTATTTAATCACGTTGTTCTATCGGAGTAGGAGGATCTCAGTAAACAGATCGATGCAGAGGTAACGTGCCTGATTATTAGCCGGCGACGGTAGCAGTTTGGCTTAATTTGACTAAATACTTGAAAAGCATTGGACTGTTCCTAAGTAGAAATAGTTCTCATCTAGGTACACAAGAGCTACGACTCGCGGTCCCAAGTCAAACACGGTGGCAAAATTTGACTCAAACACGGACTCTCGCCAATTTTGTGCAGCAAACAAATGATTTAATATGACCGCCTATTCAAGAGACAGGAACGGTTCAATAATATACTTTAGGCGCCAAAAATCATTCATCAATGTAATATCATAAATACTTGTCGTAGTTCATCAACATACATAGGTACGTATTTTCTTTCCCGGCTCTACGGTCCTAGGAGGGCCAGAGCCTTCTTGAAAATCGATGACTATTCCTTGCGATTAACCGACTCGCTCCACCATCTCCTCACACCTATTGATCCGAGGTCCTCCTCAACGTCATCGACCAAAAGCAATCAAGGTCTTCCTGGGATTCGCTTACCTCCAGGTGTGCCAATCATAAGGCCGCTGGGACTTCCAGCAAGCATACCACATTCTCAAGCCATAATAAAAATTATTCATTAATATAGGTAACTGATCAATACACTTCTGTATCACAGAGGTATCTGTGTAGGGAAATAATTAACCTTTGTGTAATAATTTGCATCCTTTAATGTTTGATTCAAGATTCTACCTTGAAAACATACAAATAACCAACAAACCAACGAAGTTTGAGGGGCTGAAAAGTTTCTTGGTCAATTTTAAAGGTAATAATGTTGAATTCTGGTGAAAGATTCAGTATTTTAACATATACTCCGCAATGGATTTTTATAGAAACAAAGTCAAAGAAACAGGCATTTAAAAAAATACTGGACCCATTGTAATAGCTTATTTTGCTCTTGTTCATGAAGAGAAACTAGTTCTCCCTGAATTGGAAACACGTTGGATCATGTTCATGTCGCAAGGGGTTGACGTTATCATACAACATCGAAAATGGATTAAATATCTCCTAAAGAGGGCGCTCTTAATTCGGTGACACATTCTGTTCTTTTCTTAGTTCTGTGACAGATTCTATTGGATAATACCTATTAAATACTCCCCACAAGTTTTCGAGGTTATAACAAAAACAAATGTCAACTTTTTCTTATTGTTTCAAATTGAGAATAAGATTAGTTTGCCCTTTGCTTTCATCAATTCTGGAACAGATAGTGGGTTGAAGTTCTGGGTCGAAGGAATTCACAGTTTAAATGTTTCGAAATGGCTGTTCAGGAACGTGAGAATTCCACAGGGCTTTTTCGAGGTGGGATCCGGTTGAGAGGAGGAGATTTACCTCTCCGGTCTGACCCAATCATTATTATTCTATGAATGTCTCTTCCAAGATTATTGTGCTAATTCTCTCCTACCCAACTTACTTTAATTAGCGACTGACCTTGCAAGGGGTCCAATGATTGCGGAAACAGCCGCTTTTACCTCTTCGCCCGAGTCCTAAACTAACGCTCGGAACTTGGGACTTTCTCCCCGAAATGTTCCAGTTTTATAATTCAGACTCGACCCGCCCCCGTCGTCCCAGGACCCACTGGATCTCATATTGAAATCACGAAAACATTCAAAACTCGGTCCGCCCAATAACAAACGTGCTCATTGCGAGCTCACGATTCCCTGAAGCTGGTCCGATCGGCTTCATTAGTCAGTTTCACCTGTATTATTGAATGGTGTTTTGGTTAGCTTTGCACGTGCTCGGGAAGTATAATAATTACAAGTCGACATTATAGGGAAAGCTGGGATTCGAAAAGGGAGCTCAGGGCCCTGTATATTATGCGGACGGTTGACAGAAGGAAGTAATTCAGCGGAATGAAATATAAAGAAATGATGGAGACATTATAATTATAATATTTATATTTTGAATATAACATGAAGGAATGTATACAAGCGTTGTTTATGCAGGGACGCGAACGGGACTGGGGGCTTCACGTCCTACTGCCTTTCCGGCGTACTGAGGGCGAAAATCGAAAAAATCTTATAACTATTCAATATAAACTACATGGCTAAATTAATAGGGATTTTGCGCTGATTCCGAATAACCCCATGATCCTGTACCCAAATAATTGGTTATTGAGTTCTTTCTCGAGAAACGACGAAAACCGCGTTGTGAACATATTATTTTACAATGTATTGATCAGAAAAGCAAATTTGTTTAAAGCACCGGCCAGAAACAAAATATTGTACACCTATCTTCCAAATTAAATCCTAGAGACCCGATGCGAAGGTTTAGCTGTCACCAAAATGTTCCTTGAGTGCGATAAAAGTAAGTTAGGTCATAATAATAATAAGCACTCTAATATATAGAGGTAAGGTTTTCCTCAATAACTCAATCCGATCCAATAAATATAATGAAGGTTTTCAATATTTAACTCAACATTTTGACCAATTATTACTCTAAAATTGGTTGCTGTTTCTGGTTATATTAAACATTTCCAATTTTTTGTCGATTCTTGCATTTGAGAGGGCTCACTTTGACGTGACAAATTCATGTTATGGGTATATCTTGTTTCCATGTGACAAGAAACCCGGAAAAATAGCCGGTAGGAGCCCGAAACGCCGTTTGCACTGACTCGATTGTTTCCATCATTCCGCTCGAGGCAGATTGCTAGCACTCAGGGTTGGGACGAGGGTCTTCATCGATTCGAACGGACGACCTCAGCCGGCACACACTGAACCCGAAACCATCATTTCGTCGCCGTATTTCCGAAACATGTACCAAGTGGTCTTAGTAAAACACCCAACTTAATGTTTTTGACCCTCTTTTTTCCACTTCATACAAAGTAGGTACCTAAGGTCCGGTCTGCGACCTTTTTCAAGTCTGTATCGACATTCAATCTATTCATCAGGAGCCTGCTAACTTAATAGGTAAGTAGCTACTATCCACAATTTTAACCAAATCCCCCATTTTGCCTGAGACTGTAAGTTTCACGGGGTTCCCTGCGCGGGACTGGGATACGCAGCGTCTCGTATTGTAGGGACTGGAGATTTTCAGAGCGAGTTATTGGAAATTGAAGATCCCATTGTTGTTGTTATTGACATGGTCTTTTCATATGACGGGACTTGTCTCAACTCGGCCTCACGTCGGGGTTAAGATATGAGAGGTGGAAAAAAAAAAACCGACGAGGTCTCATGAGCCCCGTTCAATATTCCCCAGAAGAAAACGAAGACGTGATACGTCAGACTCACAATATAAGAGGCAGGTTCAAGGGCTGGCGTATGTAAGGGGGCTGTACTGGAGATGATATGAATCCATGTAATATAAATGTAAATGTACCAAGCGTGTTGACTTTGACCACGAGCTAATCATTCAGAGCACAGCACATTATAATCTATCTCTTCTCCGAAAGGTTCTGACACAAAATCGAACTCTCCATCACGCCGATATCAAAGGCGGAGTGGCCGGAGTGCCCTGGGGATCTGCTCCTTTTTTACGGGGGGGTCGGTAGGCTATATATCACGGTGAAGTCACATTTTTCTGTTTTGGATTTGTTTTCCAATTCTGAAGTATTCTTCTACTGTAGTCCACCAATATACATCATAAAAAATTCCACAGCTATTTGTGAAATCTTCATGAAGCAGCCCCTGCATGAAATATTCCCTCGCTGACAAGATTGTATGGTTTTGACACTGCCATATATAGGTATGCATTTTGGTTTATCCATAATAAATTGTCTCCAATAAACCATAGGATTCAATCTAAAAAAAAAAAAAAAAAACGCTATAAATTATTTCGCTAACCTTTGTATTTTTCTTTAAATTCAACTGCCACTGTACGCTCATTATTGTTCAAAATGAATAAATAAATAAATAAAATATTAGTGTACCATTTTGACTTGATCAGTGTACCCTACAATATACCCTACACCAGTGGTTCGTAGTGGAGCCGGAGTATTTCAGGGGAGTCGCGAAATGAACTCTGTATTGGGGGACTGCTACTTTCGTATGTGATGTTCTCATCGAAAACTCTCTCTAATTTTATTAATTTGTAGATGGGTTATATGATATGACCTAACAATCTGCCACGCCTTGATAGTTGATTTCATACTCTTATTCTTAGT
Organism: Leptopterna dolabrata; assembly: GCA_954871275.1. Lineage (NCBI taxonomy): Eukaryota > Metazoa > Arthropoda > Insecta > Hemiptera > Miridae > Leptopterna > Leptopterna dolabrata. Next base: position 63,414,522 of record OX940975.1, read on the forward strand.
TACATTCGATTACGATTGTTCATAAATACCTCTTGATACCCTCACGTTATTTACCAGTGACAATATCAAACCCCTGAAAATCGCTATTATTCATGTGCGTTGATAAATCTGGTTAAGATGGGGGTTGTCGTGAGAAGCTGGAGAACCTTGGGGGTCGCGGTCAATTACATTTCCGTCGAAGGGGGTCGCAGTTGAAAAGTTCACGAACCATTGCCCTACACAATATTGCCTTAATTACGAAAAGTTCCAGTCATGCAGCATATCTATAAGATAATGGCATAGGTATATCTTTTTTTTTTCGTGATTTTAGCAATTTTTACCCACTTTTGATCCTTATGAAGTCAAATTTGACCAATTCTTTTTTATGAAAAATATTTCTATCATCGAAATAGTTCCTCTTTCTGTCGTGAATCACCGTCCCACACAACTTCACGTGAACTAATATTGATTTTAGCCATTGATACCAATGTTCGACCCCTAAAAACTCAAATTTGACCCCCTTAGAATTTTGGAAAATTGCTCATCTTCGAACTCATCCTTTTGTTTGGCAATGGAATATTTTGGCGAAATTTGGAATTGTATCATGCACCCAAGGTCAGGTTTGTCTGGAGCTACACATAGGTAAACGGGTTTGTCTATAAAAACAATTTCAAATATTCATGTTATGAAAATTTTGGACCCGTTGCAATAGCTTCATTTTCTTGGCAAATTCGCTGAAAACTAGGACAAGGGACTTACAAATGAATAATAGATTTAAAAAATGAGGGTAGATAATGATCATCCCACATCAAAATCCGACTGTAAATTTGTCCAAACGAGGGGGGGGGGGGGGGGTAGTTGGGAATTCGGTCACTGATGGTTTCATGAATTTTCCGATTGTGTATTTCATTATCAAAGTAGATTAAATGAGATGACCAAACGGTTTGCCTAACTACCAGTAAGTAGGTACAACAAATATCGGAAATCATTCCTTTTCCATGGATAGTAGGTACCTAAAAAAATGTATCTTAGAATGAAGAATTTGAATTAACAAAATACGGAGAATTATAATAAATTCGTCTCAATGATAACTGAATAGCAGTTTTGCTCCTTTCATTTATTTTTTTCAAGTTGACTTTCCACTTGAATAATGTTGTTTCCCAAAAAATCACAAAAATCAGTATCTATTTGAAGCCGTTATAAAACCATACTTACTAGGGACTGGAATTTTCATATTTTGCATATGTGTTTTTTGTAGTGCATATCGTTCTACTTTTCCGTTTTGAGGGTATCTGAAGCGTTTAGCGTGTGTTCAATTGAAATTTAAGTAGCATATTTTGTTCAATTTCGAAGATTTTTGCCTATATTGGGCCGTTTTGTGCCTTTTTCTGCATTTTTAATCGAAATTGGGGAATTTCCCTATTTTTCGACATTCTAATCGCCAAATCCTCCGAGATGCGTGTTTCGGAAAAGGGGTCACGGATATTCTTAAGACATTCACCGTTTAATCCGAGTACCTGTTAGGGCTTAGGCGCGCTCTTACCATTTACCTGAATGGGATTCCCTTTCACTTTCGGGCTAAAATACGTCACGTCAATAAGCACCCAATACTACTAACTAAATACCCTTACCCCAAGTGAACTCTCAGCATTGAAAGTTTTACCCATCGTGTCCTGTGATGTCGAGAGATCGTTTTCTACCAGTTGCTCCTCAGCGACAACCGTAGGAGATTTACGGTTGACAATTTGGAAAAATCAGTTGTGATCCAGTGCTATAATTGTGATAGCGAGTGACTTTTTTTGTATAAATGTAAATGTTGCATAGTCGATAAAAAATGTGTTTACATTTTCATCAATTTTCTTCATTGATCCTTTTCTATAATTTTTTAAGGACGCGATAATAACTGGAACATAATGTATAGACTACCTGTACGTCTCACAGCAAAATGTAGTTCATGTTAGAAATATTTTACATTTTTTTAAACGTAATTTTGCTAGGGAAGCATATTTTGTCCATTTCGAGTGCATATTTTGGCCAAATTGTGTACATATAATTCCAGTCCCTACTTATAACGAACCCGTGACATACATGATAAATAAATAAATAAATACTAGGTAGGTACTGAAAATGTTCAAGGTATGGCTTATTTCAACTCCCATAGTTCACTTGTCTTTCATATTCCCGCTGCCGTAAAAAAATTGCCTCATACTGTCAAGAATTCAAATCTACCTGCGATCGAGATCAATGTACAAACCCGAATCAGAAATAATGGATACCTACTTAGTAGAAGTGGTAGTTGATGTGATGGGGCGATGAGACACAGAGATGACGTTTGTAATACGGATTTGTACACACGTAATTATTGTAAACGGAATTTGAATAGCTTGGCCAGCGTGTTGGAATTTATATGGGAAGGGTTAAATGAATAGGGTCGAGGACAGCTCTAAATAAAATGGAAGCCAGGGGTCGATTGCGGGAACCTCTCGTCGACAAAAGGCCGACTAAAAGCCTATAGCCGTCGTTCAGGTTGTTTGTAAGGTGATTGTGAAGGCTTGTCGTTGTTTCGTTGTAAAGCAAGTGCAGTTCTCGCTGAGAGCTCACATCAGAATGAATCAACTTGTTTCGGACTCTTCATTACAGCTGCTTACGGGTCGCTTGTTCCACTCCTCTCCGAGAGCACAGAGGAAACGTAATGCCCAGGAAACTAGGTCGAACTGACCTCCACAACTGAACTCCGCTACTTTTTACTTCTGCAGAGCGTTTACCTAACAGATCTGATGTGAAACTAAAGTAGTTATGATTGATTGATATTCATTATTATCATAAACGATGTCTTCAAGGAGCTCAGGTCCATCGCGTGGACTACCTTAACGCCCCTATTATTCTTTTCCCTTAAGTAACCCTCCCTATTTTTTCCCCCATTATTTTCAGATGTAGGGATATTTATTTCCTTTCCTTCCAAGCTTGGGAAAACGTCGAGCCCCACGTGCCACCACGTCTTGTGGTGAAATTAGCCACTCTCATCAAGATGGCGCGAACTTTGGTTGTATAAGATGGCGCTCGAAAAAAAACTGTAGATTCAGAATAGAAGGAACCGGAGGTAATTAAAAAAAAAAAAAAAAAATCCGTACAGATAAATCTATAGTAAACCGTACGTGCGTCTTACGGGCAAACTAGCAGGCGCGGCTTCCAGGCAAAGAGAGACCTATCACCAAACGGCTCCTGTGGGGGACTTTAATGCCGAAATATCCATCCATCTTATTCAAAGGTTCAAGTCTATGTAGGTCCCATAATTTTTATCGATTGCCTCATATCATTAGGTCTCAAATATTCCAGGATTTTGACAGCCAATTCTTTGTAATTTTTCAAATCATTAAGGGTTGAGTTCCGTGAGCGGTAAACAAAAATTTAATAACAAACACGCAAGAATCAAGATGAGTGTTGAGGGCACCATGGACCCTGATATGAAGGTAAATACACAGTTTCGCACCTACCTCTTGAAATTATATAATTATTTTATCAAAATCTACGGAACTTTTATGAATTCGAAACGAATAGGTATATTTTGATGTTGTAGTACTCCACACCGGTTACTGGATATCCACGTACTTCCCACCCTTACTACTCCATCAAACAAGTAGGGTAATTTCGTTCTTACCGCCACACAAAAGTTCAACGCTCCAAGGTAGGAGAGAAAATTCTAAAAACTTCCAATCACCAACAAAAAACGCTGCAAATCCCTGCACAACGGTTTATTATTTTGTACAGAATACCCTCCTGTCACAGATCACAGGTCTCCGTATAGATAACCCTTCTATATAACATATGTACTATTCTACACATATTATGTAGATCGCGGACCTCCGTAGGATAGTACCTAACGCCGTACTCGTTACTAGGTACCTCCCTGAACCGTTGTGTAATAATTTGCCCATCAATAATACTTCAACGGTTGTTCAAGTTGCAAAAGTGTAATGGTGTAATAATTTACAGTTGTGTAATAATTTACCGTTGTGTAATAATTTGTCGTTGTGTAATAATTTGCCATTATGTAATAATTTACCGATCAATAATACTTCAACGGTTGTTCAAGTTGCAAAAGTACCTATCAACAAAATCCAGCCCCTTCTGGGTAGATGAGCCGTTGTGTAATAATTTGTCATTGTGTAATAATTTACCCATCAATAATACTTCATCGGTTGTTCAAGTTGCAAAAGTACCTATCAACAAAATCCAGCCCCTTCTGGGTAGATGAGCCGTTGTGTACTAATTTGCCATTGTGTAATAATTTGCCACTGTGTAATAATTTACCCATCAATAATACTTCATCGGTTGTTCAAGTTTCAAAAGTACGTATCAACAAAATCCAGCCGGATCGCACACCCTTCGTAGGTTAATACCTAACCCCGTACCTACTCGTTACTAGGTACCTACCTAAATCACGAGGTAAATGTTGCTAAAATAATTCTGTCGATTGCAAACAGTACCTAACAAAAAGAAACGCACATCATTTTTCAAATGAAATAATATCACAGAACAACCAACTCGACTTCATAGGTACCCCACCAATAAAATCGGTTTCACTACCTACCTATCAACAAACTCCAATAGAGCCATCATTTTTCAAATGAAATAATATCACAGAACAACCCACTCGACCTCTTAGGTACCCCACTAATAAAATCGGCGCGTCCTGGTGACGAGATTTCGTCTGTTGTATACATTTCATTCACACTGGAGTCGAAAATGCCTGTCGGTGCAAACTTCGGGGCCTACTGTGAACGAACGGCTGGACGTACGGTGCTCCGGGTGGTCTTAAAAAACTCGTAAGTTCAAGAACTATTTAAAACCGTAAAAAGATTCACGTAAAAAAAAGGTATAGGCGTTTTGAAAATTTCAACCACTATTTTGAACCCCTTAGAGATGACTGACAGTAACGTCGAGCTTCGAGGAACAACTAGACCCCGAACGGAACCTATAACCCGAATTTCATCAATTTTCTTTCATTGTAACTAAGAAAAGTGGCCCGTACGGCGTACGGCGTACGGTGGACAGACAGAAATATTTTTATTGCCGTTTTGGATTCTACGTACCTTGAAACGTAAACCATCAAATTTTGAGGGGGGGTAAGCATTTTTTTTTTTTTTTTTCATGCTCGATTCCAATGGTTCATTATTGAAAATAATAAACCAAAATTGTATTGAAAAAAGTTCCCAAATGTTAGGGTGTAGAACACGAATAGGAGGTCAGAATTGAATTGATGAGCTAGTAATTATGGGAAGATGTTATTGTGCTTAATTTTATTGCTCATTCAATAGTTTCGGTGTATCACGACTACTATTTTATTTAATGGAGTCAGGAAAATAGAAGAAAAAATTGTCAAATATTAAAAGGGGTTTTATCGCTTTAAACATAAATACTATCGTATTTAACGCAATTATTTCGAACAGAAACATAAAATGAACAATTTTCTATGATAGAAATAAATAAAAACCTTCTCTAAAAGATGTGTGGGAAAACTTTCTAAACTTGCTCGGGCTTGATCTGTCTTTTTGAACCACTGATACAATACAACGCTCAGTGGGGGCAGACAGAAGAAATTGTGAGTTTCGCTTCAAGAATATGCACTAATTGTTTTAATATTGAAGCAATATATACAATAATATTATTAATATTAGAATTTATGATAGGGCAATCATTATTCAATTATTATTAATTTTTGCTCACTGGTAGCAACCAACGGGGTTTTCATAAGAAAATAAGAGACAAGTGTTGAAGACAGTGATATTCCTCGTCGAAAGACATCTATTTAGAGTTTATCACTTATGTAACCTTAATTGTTGGACATTTTTCGACGAGTCATAAAAGTTACCGCAAGTTTTACGAAAATAGCCAATAACATCATATATACATAGCTGAAGAGCCAAAATGGTTTCATTCAACGCAGAATTCGATCGCCTTCAAAATCAAACCAGTTTGATTGATACCAAAACAACTCATTTTGGAGGGATACTGTAGGGATACGAACATGGGGTGTATTCAGGAGCAGCACAAAATTTCCTGTAGGTATAGAGCAAAGCTTTATTTTTTCCGAAATATTCACCTTGGTTTTCTGATTTATATCATATTTTTAATATCATATCATTCGTTCTAAAACATTGTAGGCCTCTTCTGCAATTTTGTCTTAGGGGATTTTATAATCCCTGCAGTTTTCAATGCTTATTGCATGGCCGCAATAACGAGGCCGGCCCTTTAAAGGTCTGTGCAGGATGTAAAGGTTGTTCAGTTGGCTGGAAGTAAGAAATTGCGGCGGAGAAGGGGCAGTATAAGGGCTCTGCGGCTGCAACATGGAAGGGATTGTGGCAGCATCATTACTGAGTAAGACCTGCAGGGTCCCTGCCAAGCCATCCCGCCGCCTCACAGGTTTCCCGAGCAAAGGAGATCGTTCGGATGTAAAGTCTTCGGATTCCCTCGAATTGTCGGTGTGGTCTGAAACGTTCGTAATTGTGTAGCAATCTTTCCCGTTCCCCATCCTGATTGTTATTGCTTGGGGAAGTTGTGGAGGCATCTAAGGAGGGGGAAAACCTACTTGTCGGGGATGAGATGATGGCGAAAAAAAATGTGGAGGGATGGAAGGAAGGATGGGGGTGAGGGAGGACTTGATTTTTCTTGTTCTCAATGAGGCATCGCATTTCCCGCTTCGGCCGCTTTCTAATGGCATTACGGCTCCCTGGCAGAAATATTTCTACCTCATTTGAACAAGTCCCGGGATTGAACGATTCCTATTCTCTGTTGTTCCACTTTGATCAAGAAGATCTCTTTCCACTGTAACTGAATTATAGAACAATACCTATCAAAAACACTGCGTTATTACACAACGGTTTATTATTTATTTGTATTAAATGATGCCCCTTCTGCGTTTATCGCTGTTTTCTATGGTCAATACCTACCCTCGCTCTCCCCCGAGGAAAGCCCTGAATCGACTACTGGAGCCGGCCAGGCAGTTACAGTTTCAGAAATATGTGGTTTATTCATTAAGCATAAAGTTTGTTCAACTTACAAAATTACCTATCGACAAAATCCAAATTACCACCGTTCTTCAAATGAAATAATATATGTATATCATGGAAAAACCAACTCGATTTCTTACAGCCATGCGTGTTTATAATCATATGGTACAGAATAATGATATCTGGGCTGGACAAATGTACCGTTTCATTCACGATCATGTTGATGAAGCTTTTCGGGGCAAATGTGAGGCCTTACTGTGAACTAACGACTGGACGTACAATGTTCTGGGTGGTCTAAAAAAATTCAAGATCAATATAGAATTATAATAATGAACAAAAATCTGGATAACGGCGCCCTTGAAATTTCAATTTGATATTTCAATTAGGGATTGCGTACAGTAACGCCGAGTTTCGCGGACCAACTAGACCCCAAATGGGCACAAACCAAATTTCATCAATTTTTGTTCATGGTAACTGAGGAAAGTGCGAAGTACGGCGTACGGAGAAAAATTGTTTGATTCCATTTTTGGATTTCTACGTACCTTGAAACGGAAACCATCAAATTTTCAGGGGGGTTGAAGAAATATTTTCATGTCGGATTCCAAAGGTTCAGTATTGTAAATAATAAACCAGAATGTCACCTTCACACTTGGGAAATATTTTCGTCCAACGAATTGCGAACGTGACAAAAAAAGATGTTTTAACATGGATTTCTACTGATTCTAGGTGTATTCTGATAACCTTCTCCTGAGACCTCAAAATGGAAGAAATGGGAATATACTTTTATCGAAAGAGACAGCAATAATACATCAGGTAGGAACATATTCAATTGCGAATATGACGCAGTCTTTAGTCGTGAGGAATCTGTGGATGTACTGCTCGATGTGGCTCAACCGTTCCGACATCTGTGCGAAAAGAGCTGTTGAAAGTTGGAAGAAAAATAATGTTACTTTCATATAATGTAAAGATCACAGGTATTTTGTCCTCTAAAAAATAAAGTAGCCGTGACAGCAAGATGAAATCGAGAAGTGACTATCTTGTCGAGTTGCATAATATCTTAGTCTCGCCCTGCAGTTGCACCGGCAGACTGCCGCTGGGGCATTTCACATGTTGAGTCATAATGCATTTAAAAAAAAAAATTAAGCTGCAAATTCTTTCTTGACAGTTTACTACTTTCTGTGAACTTATGACCTTCCTAGATAATCCTTCTCTCTATATCACTGGTCCATAAGCAACACACATGGAACGCCCTTAATAAAAATTGATTTATCTTCACAAAAGAACGGCGAGTTGAATTCATGGTAGGTAGCTGTGGCTTGATCCCGAATTAAATTCAACAAAATCAAGCTGTTTTAGTTCATTTCTTGAAAAAAACTGTTGTACTTCATGCCTAAATGTAGTGGGTAGTTGGGAAGTGGCTTACAAATGGACGCAATGCAATTCATAAGTTACGGTTGCCCTGAGATTTATTTCGTTCTGGCTGCTAGCTGCTCATATTGTCAATTTATCTCAATTAAGAAGTACCTACCGAAAAACATACAGAATTACTTCCTTCAACTGGGCACAAAAATAGATGTGAAACAAGGAATTCTATTCGACTTAATATGCTGAAATTCGGCATAGGGCCTTGGAGTGCATGATTATTGGCACGATTCGAGAGCCTTATACCGTTTCAAAATGAGTAGGTATGTAGGCTTATTCTATGCTAAATCGTAACGACTGCCTTTTTTCTGTCTGCCCTTTTTCTCTCTCTTTTTTTAGATTAAAAGTCAGAGTTCCACGGATAAAAGCGCTGGTAAAAGAGGAAACTAAATAAAAACAAAATTCGAAAACATTTTTAATTGATCAGAAGTCTTGTACTAAAGGAAAGCCAACTTTTAATTAAACACGGTCAATTTAACCTGTCCTTTTCTCCCGATAATTAGGATTGAATGAATGTAGGTGGGTAGCATCGAGTGGACTTATCTCAGAGGAGCAGACCAAACTCTCGACCCTCTCCAATGCTTTTCTTTCGCCTTATGCCGCCTCCCACTGTTTCTTTTACCTCCACTCCCTCACCAGCCACTGTTCATCGCTCGAGGGTTTCTTCTAAAGCGTTGAACCCTGCGTTGCTCCGTCCATCACTGGTTGGCCGTCCTGAACTGGAAACCCGAGAGATAATACTATTTATCTTGGCGCTACTGGAGCCCCATCCATTCCCTCTGGTGTTTTTCTCCTGGTCCCGTCCCGTTTACTCGGACTGATCTTCACTCTTCAGCGGTATACGGAGTAAAAAAAACTACCGCATCGGTTTCTGTTTTTGATTCGTTTGAATATCATTGTATAACGATGTAGGCATGTGTAAGGTGGTCTGCACATACGTGCAAAAACTGAGTTGGATATGGAACAACCTCCGGAAATATGATGCTTCCCCTCTCGATCTACACGAAAGAACCAAAGTCAACCTGGAATATATTCCCTGATTCATTTGACTACAAATAAGGAGGAATGATTTCTTCCAACAGGGTGAAAATGTCTCCTATTTAGATGGTGCAGACTGGGCGCGAATATGGTCTTACATTCGCTCACTTGAGGAGTTGCGTGTCGACTTTTACTTATTTCTTCAAGCTGAATCAAACGACGAGACTGACGAGGATCCACAGGGGGAATATGGGAGTGACGGACTTTCCCCAGATTTTTCCAGGCATAAGTAGTCTCTCGAAGACCTGGCGGTGGAAGGAATTACAGGAAAGCTGGAAATTATTTTAATTGCTTTATTAGATAACTAATTGGATAAGTAAAGAGTCCTAGGTTTGCACCGTCCTCCGCTGCGAGCTTCAAAGGCGGGGCTCAGAAAACCACGAAATTTTTGGACTGTTCTCAGATTTTTGCTCATGTTTTCTGTACGTAAATTGAAGAGCATTAAATTCTGCGTTGATTGACTACCCAGAACTTGTAATTCACCACGGCAGTATGACCGAAACCAATGGTCAAAAATTCCTGAAAAAAAGTTCAGCATTCCTGAAAAAGTTGATATAGTGACTTTCCGTACCATCGAAACGGCTGTTATAAATTAATCAAAATATGTACATAGATTTGTACAGCATCAAATTTCGCGTTCCGCAAGATTCCTTATAATGTCAAATTCAGTCGTCTGCAAATAGATTATTCACATTTTAGATTTTCTGTTGACCGCGAATTTATAAATTTCATTCCATGTTCTAGGAGTAGATAATGAGCAAACATCTGAGAAATTTCCGAACGTTTCGTGTTTTTTTTGGACTTTCCCATGTTATGCTCAGAGCGAAGGATGGTACAAATCTACGATACTTCCAATTAGATGTCAAATAAAGCGATTAAATATATTTCCAGCTTTCCTACAATTTTTTCCACCGGCGGCACCAAAAATGTCTTAAGTGAGCTGAACTGAAATTTTAAGTATTTATTCAAAAACCTTTCTTAATAGCGTATGTATCGAACCTGTAGGTAAGCCATGATGCATCGATCGCGCGAATCAATCGTAAAAACGAAAAAAACTCCTTGACCCGAAGATAATGTAAAAACTTCCACTCTTGAAAATACAATAACGATATTGTAATCGCATAACTAACCTGGAAGGCGACATAATGTCATAAAAATATCCATTACAGTAGAACCCCTCTAATCCGTCACCCTCGGGACTAGGAGTATGGTCGGAACGCAAAAAAGGTCGGATTATCAGAAAAAGTCATTAAATAAGTCTGTTCAAGAAAAAAAGCCTGTATTATGCAAAAAAAAAGGTACATATGTATGTATGTATGTTGTACTGAAAAAATTAGTACATATGTATGTACATAAAAAAAAGTCAGTGATAGATTTCTGTTTACAAGACGAAATTCTGGACTTAGCACTAAACAAAAACAAACAAGTCGCCCGTCGTTGGAGGGGCATGCGGGCAGGTCGGATTACACGGAGCGTCGGACCATCCGAGGGCGGATTAGAGGGGTTCTACTGTATTCTTTTTCCATAATACATATGTATGGCATGGCACGTTTGGACGAAACTTGAAACTTGAAACTTGAGACCCAATCCCAGCGTTAACAAATGGGTCCCAAAATTACATAATGACGTCATACTAAAACCGTGGTAGAAGAGAAGCTGCATGAGTAAACATGATATGTTTCCAATATGTTAGACAATAATGCATAGGCTACATGATTACATTACGTAGATCATGTTTTCAATTCGTCCTGAGTTGGTTGCTCGTAAGGAATGCCGTATCGACAGACAGTCACATAACCAAATTTGTGAAGGGTCTGTAACGCTTTTCATACGTTTTCTGCGTAAAATAGGTACCCTTTTTGTATTTTACGAAGAAGGGGGTAGGTTGATAGATATGTGTTCAATGTACAATAGGTACATTTATTACACACTATACGTGTGTTCGGGCCTAGAAAGATAATAGACTCTGTAATTAGTACTCAGTGGCGAAGAGAACTACTGTTACGGCGCTAATATGAATTTAATGTGTGCTAAACAAAACAAACGCAATTTAAATAGTCATATTCGACTTAAGGAGATGTGAAGGATTCGCGTTCGTTTATTTGTCTGGAGAATTATGCTGACGAATCTCAGAGCAACTATTGTTTTTCATGAATCCGAGGTAGTTGGCAATATCTTTTACACTAGTCACTGGTACGCTTTGCGCTTAAAGTACGAGGACATTTCCGATCCACTTTTACGCTCTGTTCCTCTTTTACACCGCCGGATGTACACGGTAAATCAATGTGACCCAATTTTACGAAAAATTTCTCTCGCCGGAACCTGTTTTCTAAAATGTTCCAGCACTTTTGCGAGCGTTCCGTAACTGACAATCTATTAGATTAAATAGTTGTTCGGTAGCGATGTGAGCTCCGAATGAGATTTCGCTGGCATACGTAATTATGAGGGAGCTCCTGCGGATCTGTGTCATTGAAGCAGGTGAAGTGGAAGTGTGGCGAATGGAACTTCGCATGCACGTAAATGACGCAGATCTATCTATCAGAATGAAGAAAATTGAGAGGTAGAGAATGTCTAGATGTAGGTATCTAGATTACGGTTTTTGGTTCATCTTCCCTTCAACGTAGTACAGAGATGGCGTTAGTACGGCTCTACGAGAGAATAATGTAATAATTTGCTACTGAACTGTTATATGTATATAGAGCAGTTCAGCTTTGAACCTGAGATCACCGGAATCGTCTATTGTGTAGTAGTAGGTACCTAATAATATTAGCGGCTTTGATTAAAATACGAAAAGTATGCGTGGCATTGAAGAAATGGCGCCATTGTTGACAGTGGTTCGGTAGATATTTATTATCCATGCATATATATGAATATGAATATTATTTAGATCTAATAAATTTGGTACATATTTATTAGATTCGATTTGAATGATTAGTTAGAAGATAATCAAGTACAACTCAAATACTAGGTCGAATGGAATTTTAAATATGAGGCAAGGCTCTATGGGTCTTCATGCCATATAGCTCTCAAGAGAACGAGCCAAAATATTGCATTTTTAGTAGGAATTATATCTACCATGGCACTTGGATGACGACGAGAATAGTAGTTTTGGCCACTGACATTTGAGCTTGATACTGGTGGGCTACTGGCGTTTTAGCATGAGGCAATGAACTAAACCTCTTAATTACGTATTATATGAGTGTTGGTTTACATCCCTAGAAGATAATTATTGTGAATTCCAGCAACCGTGCGCAGAGCGACCCAGTCGTGTTGTTAGCGACCACCTGCCTAATGACCTGAAGAACGGTACGCAGCTTCACTAAGTTTATTGTGTTAATGTGGAAAAGAGTCAGAGATGATGTTATTCAGTCCGCGTTATTTTCAAAAATATGTCTTTGAATTGAGCCCAGTTCTCGATAACTGACGTACCCAGGGATAGAAATGTCAAGAGTAGTTTGTGCTAAGACCGCTAAGCAAATACTTGCACTCGGTTGTTGGATTTTTCTATGAATGGATGTTCAAGAGTTGCACAAAGCTGTTTTCGTACGATTCGCAATGACCAGAGAAGTACTATGTAGTTATAACTAAAACTTCACGCCTACCCTTTCTGTTCTTCTACCGGATGACAACCAGCCCTCGTGGGCTAGTCCACTAAGCCTCATTAGAGAACGCGCGTTACCCACGCGATCAGTTTGGTTTTTGAACGCGTTCAGTTTGATGAAAGTAATTCCATCCTGAGAATTGTCATACCAACCGTACTTTTCTACGGTAAGTACCAAGATTCTATTATATGATTATTCAGTTTTCTACAATTGTGGCGTCATTGCACCCCTCCCACGTGGGCAGGACCCTTTGCCAGGTGTGACGTCACTAGTGCTGGAAATTTCTAAGAATCATAGAATTCAAAATACGCATCGTAGGGGAGTGTGGTTGGAACCAAAATTCTCAGGTTGGAATCTATTTTCATTTTGAAAAAATAAATAAAGGTACCTACATTTTTCAGACCCTCATTGTGTAATAATTGAGAACAACGAATCATCAGCAATAGGTACTTGGTGGCTAGTGCCAGTTCGACAATGGTGTGGGTATGTGCAAGTATTTTTTAATTTTTATATATTTTAATTTTTTAATTTTGTTTGTTTTCATATAGAAGTAAAATTTATCCTGAGACTCTTGACACCAACCGCACTGTCCTACGATAAATAGTTCTTCATCTATGATTTTTCAAGGATTCCAGAAGTTCTGACGTCACTGCACCTCGCTTTTGGGTGGGACGCCACTGTGACTTTGAAAAAGAACTAGTGTACTTATTGCAGGACAGTGCGGTTGGTGTCAAAATTCTTCGAATTGAATATACTTTGAAAAAATATATATCAACCACTTTTGTGACTCATGCGCATACCCCAGTCATTGTGTTTTTCCCAACACTATCGCCCCTGGCAACGCTGCTAACAGCACTCCTAACAGCACACAGGTCGCTAACACCACGTCACCGATTGGACCGTTTGTATGTTATCAATGGGCAATTTCATTTTTCTCAAGTAAAAGATCTCGGCGAGTGCTTGTGCTTTCCGAAAAGGTGCTATGTGAGAGGTATGAAGTGGGCGAAAACCCAGTGGAAAGAAAGCAAAATGACGTCACAGTTAAAGGCCCTCACCCCACGCGCGCGCCTAGGGGGAACCCTCAGCGCCATCCACTTATGTCGTCACGTCACGTCGTGAGGGCACAAACCAACAGAATATGTCTACAAAATACCCCAAGGCAACACCCTTCCCTTATTTACTGACTGATATTCAGCAAATTCTCTTTCAATCAACACTCTATCGTCGTGCGAAAACGTCCACAATTTCTACTGCAAATTAGCCACCGAATTCATGTGTTATAAAAATATAGTAAACTAAAATGTAACAAAACAATGACCCGTCGGCCGGTGTCTACTTGAATGGAGAAGCTATTGACTTGATGCTAGGTAGTTATCTGTGTGTTAGGACGTCGATCAATCCACAAGACCACAAACAGCAAACAGGACAAAATGTACGTAGGTACCACGAATATAAATCTGTCATCAGAACCGGACCGAACGCAAAACGCGCACAATTTGACGCAAAAATTAAAAACTGACAACTGACTCAACAGAGAAAGCGAATATAATTCACAACAAAAACAAATTAGAAGACGAAGAAGCATCTCGTATCGAGATGACAAATTGAATCGAATGCACAAGAAGAAAAAACGCAACCTCTAACCACCACTGTCGGCATGAAGAGTGTTTCTTCGCGGCACCCTCAAGAAAAACAACAACAACAACAAATTGAATGGAACGGATCGAATCGATTGTGAAACGAACGATTTTGGAGTATAAATCAGATTTTGGAGACTGGGGCCAATTTGGGCGTGGTAAACAACATTTTTACTCTACTGGGCATGCGCGGATGGGCCACTTTTCTCAGTTGCCATGGCGACACTAGGTCCCAGGAGCCAGAACCTACCTGCCAGTTTCAAGAGCCTAGGTTTCGATTTCGATTGCAGGACATCGATTATTGTCGCTTTATTCCGATAACATGCTTGGTCTATGGAGCACACCATGGATGCTCTACTATAATATTGAATATCCATAGAATTTTCATTCCATAGCCAGAGAAATCTGGCGACTCGCTGTTGAACTTTGTGAAAAATGCTAGGTACAGTGTACGGAGGGAAATTCAAATGCCAGCTGAACAATGGAGTTTTTTAAACTTACCTATACCATGGGCCGGGGCAGTGGCCCAAATGGCCTTATGGACGCAACGCCCCTGATAAGATCGTAAAAATCTCGGCCCATCTTGAGAATGAGAAGTGGAGTTGAAGATTTCACGACGGTTTCCTAGGTAGCGATGAGAATTGCTGTGAGTATTGGTGGACCCACAGTTTTCATCATTTTTCCAATGAACCTAGACAGACATAGAGAGACATAGTATGAAACAGGTTCCTATCTATGAGAAATTTGTGAAACTGCGAAATTCGAATTTTTCGTGGCTGCATATAACGTTCTAGAGCCCGTTGTGTTTAGTACAATGGGGTTTCCTGTTAGTTATTAGAGAGGTTGTCGCAACCAAAAATTGACGATCGGGAGAGAACGTAAACGCAAGTGTTACGTTCGGTTGAAATTATGCGATCGCTGGTCTGACAAATTATAAGCTGATTTACTGAATCTTGGTTAGCAGGTTCATGATATGGTTTGTTTAATGGGTTCAAGGATCAATAGGACGCACCAGTGGACGCACCATATCGGGGAATAACGACCGCTTGATATCCTACGAGAACTTTTCACCGAACGGCCCTTTGAATCTGATTTTGATAATATAATGTGCGAAGCTGGTTAACGAAACTGCTCAATATTGTCAAGCTCTGTATTCATGAATTACTGGGATTAGAACGTGTGAGTTGAGAAAAACGGTCGGATTGAATTTTTTTTTTTTTCTAGAATTCCTGGATTGCAAGACACATCTACCTACTGTAACGTGATAAAATCGGATCGTTCTGGAGTCATTAATCTGAAATTCGCATCCTTGTCAATGATTGCCTACCACGACATATGTATATGCAATTACAGTCAACTTATATCTTGGTTTACCTACCTATTATTTTCAGTAATGAACCTTTAGAATCGAGGATGAAATAAAACGTTTAACCCAACATCAAAATGTTGCAAGTTGAGTTGACATAAATAAATCATTGCTCAAACTTCCATTGAGTCTTCGCATGTGTGGTACGTGACTGAACAACGTCGTATAGAGCCGAATCGTGGATGTCGTTTGCTGAAGAACGAGGATGGAACGCAATACTAGGACTGTGCACGTTCCACATTCGATCGGTTTGTTTTGCAATTCCAACACTTGGAGAGTTGAATATCGTTTTGCCGTCGCGTTAAGGACTGAAGGTGTATTTTCCACGCTATTCGGACACACACGATTTAACACTTCGGGGATAGGCGAATGAAAAAGCCGTGTAGTCACGTGACTCTATTCACCTGACGACGAGTTCAGGGTTTTTTTAATTTTTTTTATTTTTAATCATTCCATTGGGAAAGTGCTACTAAGGGTCAGAAGGTCACAAAAGTAATGGGTCGCGATACGAGGCTATAAGTCACGCAGTGTGACCGTATGAGGGAATTTTAAAAGTTCCATCCTATCACATCTTAACCTTCCAGAGACAACGTGAAACTTCAGGACATATGAGACAACGTGGGCTCATTTTGACCCAACATCAGGACAAGGTGCAAAAAGTCATTTGAAACAATCTGGAAAAAATCTGGTTCTATTTCTGTCAATAAAAAAGTTTGATCATGTCAAACTTGATGAATAATGATCACAAAGGTACCTCATCAACTTCATTTCTGGCATCTGCTTTGGGACCACGCAAACGGGTGATGATGTTCATTGCAGGAACTCAGACGTTTCTGTGAGGTAAAAGGTCGGCATCACTCCAAATAGTCTCTCCATCTTTGCCCAGCCCGAAGTTCTCCTCTACTATCGGGTTCATTCATCTTCATTCAAATTCATCTTCTTGGTCGTCGTCGTTTGACAACGCGTGATCATCATCACCGTCGTCAGAAAAATATTCGCTGGATTGGTACTCACGGTTCATGACTCTCTCCACTTCCCGTCTAATCTCTTCATCAGTGATGAAACGTGGGCTGTTTGCCATGGCTAAATCAGTGCAAGTGGGTTGAACTTTTTTCATATAGGAACAACAAAGCAGGAGGTAAAATGAACAAGAAAAAGAAAATAATCGACTTTGAAGTAAAACTGGAAGAACAACAATAAGACAATGCTGAGTCATATTGATTCCAACAGAAAAAAAAGAAAAAAAGTGTATCAAATCAGAAAAAATGAAGAAACTCTGAAAATAATACTAGCAAATGAGACAACGTCGGGTCATATTGACCCAGACCACATTTTTTCTCACTATTTTCAATAATAATTGACAAGGTCACTCACCTCTGAGCCCGGTTTCTGCCTTGTTGGCATCTGCAGGAAGATTGGTTTGACAGCTACTCAACGCCCCAAGCCCCTCCCACTACTCCCTTATGGCGCATGCGCGTTTCCACAATTCTTGGGTCATTTTGACCCGCACGTTGTCTCTGGAAGGTTAAATGATTTTGCTATATTCGACTACTTATTATAAGCAGTTTGTGCTTTCAGCTGCAGCGTTGTTTTTTATTATGGAAATAGTAATTTTCTGTCTCGACCCACCATTTTTAATTTTATTTTTCAATGCCAGTTTTGGTGAATTTATATACGATTTTGGTGATCTGAGGCACTTTAACCAGTTTTTGACCCATGAAAACTCAAATTTGTGACACCCAAAAATTAGAATTTTACACACTTTTTTGGAAACAAATTTAAACGTTCATTACTGTCTCAAGTCTTTCATTCTGTATAATGAGTACGTTAACAACACTTTAGGTGATGCATTCAAATCGAAATGTCTATGTAGGTAGGTAGTTTACTACAATCAGGCACTTCCCCTCCCCGCCCAGTCGATTTTAAAATTCCGATGGTCGCGGACTTCAAGGTGCCTTAATGATTTTAAAAATGCGACTTTTGTGAAAAAAGGTGGGTCAAATATGCGTGTTTTTGCGGCTATAAATATCGTCAAAAGTGCCTACAATTCATGTAAATTCACCACAAGTGGTGTATAATAGTGAATAGAGACTGAAAAATACGATTCCAAACGTCAAAAACATTTTAAATTGAATACCGGGTCAAATTTAAATTTTTTGGGGATTAACCACAGAAAACAGTAATCTACGCAGAAGGGGCATCTGTACAGGTAAACAATAAACCTTTGTGAAATAATTTGCAGCGTTTTTTGTTGCATTTTCGGATTCTAAACCCTGAAACGTAAACCATCAAATTTTGAGGGGGGTTAAAATTTTGTTTTTCATGCTCAATTCCAAAGGTTCATTATTGAAAATATTAAAACAAAAATTTCTGTCTGTCCGCCGTGCGTCGTACTTCGCCGCACTTTTCTCAGTTACCATGAACCAAAATTAATTAAATATGGTTTGTAGGTCCTGTCTGGGCTCTAGTTGGTACGCGAAGCTCGGCGTTACTGTCGGTCATCTCTAAGGGGTGACAAATAGTGGTTGACATTTTGAGAACGCCGTTACCTCGAATTTTTTTACATTTTTAAATAGTTCTTGAACTTGGGAGTTTTTTGAGACCGCCCGGAGCACTGTACGCCCAGCCGTTCGCTCACAGTACGGCCCCGGAAGTTTGCACCGACAAGCTCCGTCAACAGGAGGGTGAATGAAATTGTATAAATTCAGCCCAGTATCATCACTAGGGAGCACCTGGTTATAATCAAGGATGGCTGTATGAAGTCGAGTTGGCTGTTCTGCGATATTATTTCATTTGGATTTTATTGATAGGAACTTTTGCAACTTGAACAAATGTTGAAGTATTATTGGGTACATTATTACACAACGGTAAATTATTGCACAATGGTTTATTATACTAATCTACGTAGAAGGGACACAGATAAATACAGATAAATTATTACGCAGTGCTATTGTATGGTATGCCATTACACAATATTATTAGGTATTAAGGCATTTATTAGGTACTAAGGCGCAAGGTGGGTACTGAGTGGGTGGGGGACTGACGGAGGGACGGCGAAGGGAGGGTTTTTAAATTGGTGGGGAGGGTAGTGGAGGGGTAAATTAAAGGGGAGGGGAGGGATGGTTATTGCAATTCTTACGCCGTCCGAAGATTAAGCATCAGAATGAAAAACGTCTGCCAGTTCGAGAAGGCAGTATTATAGCTTCCTCACTTGAATCATATGAACGTATACAGTAGATGGGTAGGTTAGTTTTGATACGGGACCATCTACGATCTAAACCGCGTGTACCCTCAAAATTTCGCAGCTATTTTTCGCGTAGTTCGAAGCGTTACAAAAAAATTGTCAACATTTAATGTTTGCGCATGCGCAGACGGAAGTTAAAGTACGATTCCAATGAAACCCATAGGAACAATCAAAGCATTATTCCTGGTCGACCCTTCAAATCTGAACTCATTTCAACGTTAATTAAGGTAGTTATGAGCGTTAAAATTATTTTACGTTTGCGCATGCGCAGACGAAAGTTACGACATTTTTTCAATGAGTTTCGTATGGGACCATCTGTGACCTAACCCGCACCTACCCTCCAAATTTTTTAATTTTTTATTTATTTATTTATTGAAAACAACATAATACAGGTACAATGATTACAGTCAATATAATTTCAACTTAATTGTCAGCTGGTGGGCAAGCCCGTATTGCTGACAATGAGGTCAATAAGTCAAAACATAATATGTCACTCTTAGTTTATTAAAAAATTAAATAATATAAGTAAAATAAATAAATAAGCTATCTTCTATTAATAGACTACACGTAAATGCTCGTAATTAGCGACTCAATGTTGGGGCCCATAGTTAGGATCCAGTTGCACACCAACTTCTCATATTTATCCCTTGAAGTACCACTGGGCGATTTCAAATTACTGGGCAAACTTTTATGTACTACATGAATAATGTATTGCGGAGACTTCGTAAATAAGGCATCATTCGGGCGAGGGTTTATCACATCTCCTTTTAAACGAAAGCGCGTCATATAGTAATGCGGCCTGTCCTCTGAAACAATGCTAGGGTGCTTATGGTAAAACATCAATAAGCTCTTCACAACAGTATTTTGAAGGCCTTAGCCAGATTAAACGTCTCCTCGGAACTAAACCTTCTAGGTTTGTTAAGGCGTACCTTCAAAATACATTTTTGCAATGTTATGAGTTCCCGTAATGTAGCATGACAAGTCCCCCCCCCCCCCTCCCCCCATACAGCAATCCCATATTGAAGCACCGACTGAACTAAACATTCATATACAATTTTCATATTTTACGAATTTCAACCCATTTCGACCATAATTTCGGGTACCACGGCCAGACAGACAGGCAGACAGACGGACGGATAGACAGACAGACACGGAACCAAAAATGTTCCTCGATGTCTGAAACGCAAAATGGTGGTGGAAATTTTCATTTTGGAGGACATAAATTTTTTTCTTTTTCTCAATCACGAATTCAAGGCTTCCCTCCCGTCGGTAGTGTGGGCAGTAGCGAATCGTAAAAGAGCTTACAGAATCTATAAACAAAGTCCTACCTATCAAAATTTTATAGAAGCAAGGCGATTAGCGGCTGTAGCAAAACACACGCATCAACGTCGGAAAATAGAATCTTTCAGCGAATATTGCAGCAAGCTGAAGAAATCGACACCGATTAGAAACATTTAGAATCAAATAAGGATTCTGAGAAATTCCAATCTGAATAACCCCAGACGTATTCAGGCGGAGGAATGGGTCGAAGAATTCTTTGCCAAAATTGCCTCTCCTTGGGTTCCAAGTGACAATTCACCTCCCTCAAACTCGACCGCAGATGAGCCTCCTGATAATTATATTTTTTAACATTCCATTCACAATGAAGGAATTAGAAAGTGCTATCGGAAATAGGTCGAATTCGGCTCCTGGTTTGGATGGGATTACTTACCAAGTACTCAAACAACTTCCACCTGAATATAAAAGAGCATTACTCTGGATCTTTAACCGCTATTGGCAAACGGGAACGTTTCCCCAAAGTTGGACTGAGTTTGTCATTTTACCCATCCCAAAATCTGGCAAACCTTTCAATGACTCAAACACCTACCACCGGCCCATAGTACTTGCTTCCAGTATGATGAGGACGTACGAGCGGATGTTAAAGTATTCAATGGTGGTTGGAACATAACAATAAACTGCCAGTGTCACAGTACGGGTTTCGTACGAACCGATCCTCTACTGACGCAACTAATGCACTAATTCGCCATGTACAAACCCTAGCCCTTTTTCTTGATGTGGCATCAGCGTGCGACAATGTAGTAATGCCTACACTCGCCAGAAAACTGGATGAGTATGGAATTCCACAAAAAATAACGAAAACTATTACTCACCTTCTAGGAGAGCGCACTGTATATGTTAGGATGGACGACACAAACTTGGGTCCACGTAAAATATTTAGAGGTCTTCCGCAAGGAAATATTCTAAGTGCCATACTCGACGTCATATACGTGTCAGGCTTAGAATCGATGCTTCCCAGTGACGTGAAAATCGCAGTATGCTGACGATATTTGCATATTCTGTTCAGGACGAGAAGTAGAGGGCTGTATAGACTTGCTGGACCAGACGGTTGCTTCTTTGGTAGCGTTTTTTGAGGGGCTTGGGCTGGCTATATCAGCCTCAAAATCCGAAATCTGTCTATTCACCCGCAGAATGACTTCTATAGGCACCCAGGTTGTCCTCGGGGGACTGACCTTCCCCAGCTCGGACAACATAAAGTTCCTATAGGCGTTTACATAACCCCAAAACTGAACTGGATTACTCACATTAACGAAACGGCATCAAAGGTTGACTCATACCTTAACATAATGAGATCCTTCTCTTCATCTAGATGGGGCGCAGATCCAAAAATTGCTGTTATTTTACACAGCTACAATCAGAAGTATCCTAGATTACGGAGCCATCTTCTATGTTTCAGCAAGCAAAACATCGCTGGAAAAACTTGACCGGTTGCAATATCATGCAATTAGAATTGCTTTGGGGCTTCTTCGTTCAAATTCAATAAACGCAATTCTTGCAGAGGCAGGAGAGCCCCCTTTGTGCACACAGACAGGTACCTAGTGTCTCTTTACTGCAGAATTTCCGCCCAGAGTGATGAGGTAAGATACCTTACTTTCCGTGTTTTGACAACTCCCTATTGGGTAAGAAAGCCGTCTCCCGCACTGTGTGAATGCTTCGTACGGTTATCCCACGAACTCCAATGGCTGGCGAAAGAGTACACTGCCCACCGGTACGCTATGGACTACCACTTGCTTCTGAGGGCACCAAGAGTGTTTGTTCAGACTCCCGAACAGGGCATACAGTTGTGCTGCGTCTCCTAATATATACCTCAGCACCTACCTTGATGAACACTGGCCGACAGGAACGCACATTTAGACAGATGGGTCTGTGACAGCAGGACGTGGAGGCTGTGCCTTTTTCGATCAAACGGACAAGACCAGCAGGTCGTTTCGGCTATGGAACGCAGCCTCAATTTTCACAGCAGAAGCCTACGCTACTCTCGCCTCACTCAGGTACACCAATGAGCTTCAGAATAGCCCCGCTGAAGTCATCATAATATCCGACTCACACAGTGTGCTAACCAAATTGGAAAGTACCAACCCGACCTCAAGACTGTCGTACATTGAAAGAGAGATCCTGACAGAGATTGAAGCTCTTAGAGCAAGGAGTATCCAGACAAAGCTTGTCTGGATAAGAGGACACCAGGAAGTGGTAGGAAACGAGATCGTGGACAGGAAAGTTGTGGAAAGCATCCACATCCCCCAGCGTCTATATGACCCTCCGGTATTCCCACACTCAGACTTGCGCCATACTTTCGATGGGCATCTACAAAACGCATGGGAAAAGGAACGTAAGAAGCATCCGTCTGGAGAGCGATACAAGGCTATATTCCCACCACCCACAAGGAACGCCTGGTACAAGACGATAGCGGAAAAACCTAAAGCGTTCTTTTCCACAATTTCTCGTCTTAGGACTAACCATCTCCTCTGCAATCACTATTTGAACCGTATCGGTTTGCTGGCCACCAGCGAGTGCTAGACCTGTTCAGGTATACCGGAAACGGCAGAGCACATAGTCCTGCCATGCCCACGGTACGCTCAAGCTAGACTCCGCCTCTTGGAAAACATCTCCAACCTCGACATTGACAAGCCCTTCAACCTGGACACGATGGTAGCCTCTAATGACCCAGTGCTCTATGATACCCTCTATATATTTTTCAAGGACATTAACAGGTTAATTTAATAAAACAGCGAAAGACTTCAATGCATATTGACAGTTTCAGTGTTAAATAATTTCTACTCAGTCTATAATCTGGTTTATGTATAGTAATAATTAGTATGTATAGTATTATTATGTATAGTATTAATTAGTATGTATAGTATGTATAGTATTAAGGCTGAATGTAGCAATCTTCGAAGCCAATGAAAAAATAAAAATAAATAAATAAATAAAATGCATTGCCGTAGGGGGCGCGTAGCCGCCAGTAGTTTGTGTTCATGACGGTACGTTTATTGTTGAATGAAATCTGGGAGACACTCCTAGACCGTCTGCCAATTCGAGTAAGCACTATAGCTTCTTCACTTGAATCACATGAACGTATAGACTAGTTGGGTGGTTCGTTATGATACGGGACCATCTGCGATCCAACCCGCGTGTACCCTCAAAATTTCATCTCTCTACGACTATTTTTCGCTTAGTTAGAAGCGTTATAAGGAAACGGTTTTCATGTTAGCGCATGCGGAGAGGGAAATTACAGTAAGCCTCCAATGAAGTTCATACGGAACCATCAAAGTATTATACTGATCGACCCTCCAAATGTGAACTCATTTCAACGATAATTAAGGTAGTTATGGGCACTCCAAGTATGTCACGTTTACGCATGCGCAGATTAAACGATTTTCATGATTTTGAAACGGGACCATCTGCGATTCAACCCGCGTATACCCTCAGAATTTCAGCTCTCTACGACTATTTATCGCGTAGTTAGCAACGTTATAAGGAAATGGTCAACATTTCATGTTCGCGCATGCGTAGATCAAAGTTACATTACCATTCCAATGAAATTGATTTGGAACTTCCAAAGTATTATTCCTGACCGACCCTCCAAGTGTGAATTGATTTTAATGATATTTAGGGTAGTTATGGGTGTTCATATTATTTCACGTTTGCGCATGCGCAGACGAAAGTTACGGTACTTTTTCAATGATTTTGGTATGGAACCATCTGTGACTCAACCCGCACCTACCCTCGAAATTTCAGCCCACTTCGACCATTATTTCTGGTAGTTATGGGTGTTACCAAAAATTCCCACAGACAGACAGACACGGAACCAAATATGTTCCTCGATGTCTGAAACGGAAAATGGTATTGGAAATTTTCATTTTGGAGTACATGAACTTTTTTTTACTTAATCACGAATCCAAAGCTTCCGTAGCTTCGGTAGTGAGGAAGCAAAAAAACTTCTTGGGATTTCCAAGCCTCGGACCAGCGACCTAACCCAATGTCATGTAATACACGTCCTCAGCTGCTTTTGGCGTTTTTCGGGTAGGTAGAACCCCCTGGGCAGTTTTCGGCGGAGTGGGGTCTCGCCATGCTCTCCTCGGAGTTGGGTGGCAGGAGTGGGGTAGAGGGAGAACTGTGCGGGCGACGGGGAGGGGAGCCGAGTTCACCTGGACTGGACGCGGACGTTTTGCAGCCTGGTTTACTCCCGTAAAAACATGTTCCATGTTAAAAAAAAAGTAAAAGGCGCATTACGGAGGGACAAAAACGGCGGAATCGAACGTTAAAAATTTGTTTTTAAATTAAAAAATGAACCTCCTTCAAAATTGAAAGTGTGAGTGAGAGATCGGACTCGGATTGAGAGGCCACTTGATTAATGTTTTCGAGTAATCACGTGACCTCAGACCGCCCGTGAAATCCACCGTTTGCCCCCTCACCGACCACCTCCAGCCGCCACAACCGTCTCCCTCGGGTTTTCGTCTTGTCCTCCCGTGCACTGCCGAGACCGACCCAGAAAAGCCTTTTCGGACGATCTCGGCGCGGGTGCCCGGGGGTTCAGCCCATTTGTTATCCACCGTCCACCATCAATTCAAATTTACCCCCTCCCAGCCCCTCCACCAAACACATCGCTCCCACCAGCCCCTCAATCCCTCACTCCCACACCCTCCCCCCCTCCCCCTCGGTTAAGGCGAACGGCTGAACCCGAAGCCTCCAACATAAGGGGAAGCGAGGGATGGAATCTTCAATTTACCTCCTATAAATAAATTGCGGATAAAATGCCGATAACTCGACTCGACTTCCGTAAACAAGATAAATGTCGAGAGACGAACGGGATCTCTGCCTAAGCCCTTCCAATTAACCATCAAGTTTTCTCCATTTCGTGAGAGCCCATATGAGGGAAACCTGCGCTAAAACCAACTCAGCCAATGAGAAACATGCGAGGGTCAGAAATGTTCACCAAAACTAATTTCTCTGATATTTCCCAATTACGTATATAATCCCAAAAAACCCAATAAGATGTGACATTATGACAACAACTCATAACAACTTGTTAACACATTCCAAATTTTGCAAAAATGCCTGTAATGGCAAGTTAGATGATGGGTTCGAAGATGAGGAACTTTAAAAAATAACCTGTTGGTCATAAATTAGAGTTTTCGTGGACCAAAGTAGCTAAAAATAGGTAAAAATGACTAAAAACACCAACAGTTGGTGTACGATTGGTGAATCGAGTCTGAAAACGAGCATCCCGAAAACCAACGAGATTTTTCACAAAACGCTACAAACTATTACACAACGGTTTATTATTTACCTGTATAGACGCTCCTCTTGTGTAGAGCACTGTTTTCTGAGGTTCTCTCGGGAAAGCCCGAACACTTGCAATGGAGCCGGCCGGGCAGTTTCATAAATATACGGTGGATTCAATAATTCTATCATTAATAATACTAACGATGGAAATAATATTATTAGTTGTTGTTATTCATGAAGCACAACGTTAGTTCAAATTACGAAAGTACCTATCAACGAAATCCAAAAGAGATGCATTATTCGAATGAAATAATCTCACATAACAACCAACTCAACTTCATACAGCCATCCGTGATTATAATCAGGTGCTCCCTAGCAATGATATCAGGGCCGGATTCATACCGTTTCATTCACAATCATGTTGACGAAGCTTTTCGGTACAAACGAACGGCTGGACGTACAATGCTGCGAAGTCCTTGTCACATGGGTTTATTATTCTATACTGAATACAGCACGATTGACCTCAATGAAGATATCCGCAAGGCTAATTTGGCGATTTGAAGCTAGATTATGATGTTGCTATTTCTTCCAAATTATATTCATGTAGTGGAATTGTCTAGATTCAACTGTTAATACTACCTCCTATGTTATACTGCACAAATTTCTGGTGATTGCAGCCATTTTCACAGGTTTTTGACCCATAAATATTCAATTTTGACAGTTAAAACTTCGTTAAAACCTCAACCCTTCACTAAGTGGTCAAAACAAACTTAATGTTTGGTCTCATCACCCTAAAAAACATGGAAATCGATACATCACAAGCCCATGTTTACTAAAACCTCAAAAATACGTCATTTTGCACCTATTATTCACCCATAACACCCCTGGCTGTTTTCCGATCGGGATGCCGAGATTGGGGACACAACTACAGCCCAAATGGAGCCAAATGCACACCTTGAAACGCAAAAGAAAACATTTCGAGGTGTTCCAAAAAAAAAAATTTCCGAACCGACTAAATTGATGGAATTCAAAGAATAATAAACCAAAACGGGGAAAAAATCATTCCCTTCTATTGAAACTTTTCGAGCTGAGGCGTTCTGGAAATTTTAACCCTAATTGTTCACCCCTTAGAGGTAACTGACAGTAACCCTGAGCTTCGCGGACGAACAAACCCCAGAAGGGACCTACAAACCAAATTTCATCCATTTTGGTTCATGGTAACTAAGGAAAGTGCGAAGTGCGGCGGACAGACCGATATTTTGGTTTATTATTTTCAATAATGAACCATTGGAATCGAGCATGAAAAAAAAAATTCTTACCCCCCCTCAAAATTTGATGGTTTACGTTTCAAGGTATGTAGAATCCAAAACTGCAATAAAAATATTTCTGTCTGTCCGCCGTACGCCGTACGCCGTACGCCGTACGCCGTACGGGCCACTTTTCTTAGTTACCATGAAAAAAAATTGATGAAATTCGGGTTATAGGTTCCGTTCGGCGTCTAGTTGGTCCTCGAAGCTCGACGTTACTGTGAGTCATCTCTAAGGGGTTCAAAATAGGGGTTGAAATTTTCAAAACGCCTATACAATTTTTTTACGTAAATATTTTTACGGTTTTAAATAGTTCTTGAACTTGCGAGTTTTTTAAGACCATCCGGAGCATCGTACGTCCAGCCGTTCGTTCACAGTAAGGCCCCGAAGTTTGCACCGACAGGCATTTTCGACTCCAGTGTGAATGAAATTGTATACAATTCAAACCAAATCTCGTAACCAGAGACGCGCCCATAATAGGAATTTGTGAATACGGCCAATCATTGGTAGGGATCACCTGATTATATTGGCGGAGTATGAAGTCGAGTTGGTTGTTCTGTGATATTATTTCATTTGAAAAATGATGGCTCTGTTGGAGTTTGTTGGTAGGTAGCGAAACCTGAACAAACGTTGAAGTATTATTGATGGGTAAATTATTACTACGGTAAATCATTACTCAACGGTAAATTATTACACAACGGTTCATTATACCATCTACGTAGAAGGGGCTGGAGTTTGTTGGTAGGTACTTTTGCAACTTTTTTCACTCCTCCTCAACAATTTCTTTTCAGAACTTCATTATGTGCGTTTCTTTTTGTTAGGTACTGTTTGTCATCGGCAGAATTATTTTAGCAACATTTAACTCGTGATTTAGGTAGGTACCTAGTAACGAGTACGGGGTTAGGTACTAACCTACGGAGGGTCTGCGATCTACATAATATGTATATAATAGAATAGTACATATCATATTATATAGAAGGGTTATCTATACATAGAGCTGTGATCTGTAACAGGAGGGTATTCTATACAAAATAATAAACCGTTGTGCAGGGATTTGCAGCGTTTTTTTACTCCATTTCCGGATTCTAGGTAGGTAGGTACGTATCTTGAAACGCAAAGCATCAAATTTTGAGGGGGAGTCAGTATGTTCGTCCTGACGCAGGGGCCAGCCTGCAAGAACTGTGATACTAAACCCGCAACACAGTTCGGGGATTTTTGTTGTTTTTTCTCAAATATTTACAAAATTGTATTATTACCTTCAAAAAATTGTCGAAACTATCGAATATTCACAAAATTTAAGTATTTTTTTAAAAATTTAATAATTTCTAACTTTTGTGAATTTTTGAAAAATTCGTGAATTTTTGAAAAACGTTTGAAATTTTTTGGAGGTAATAACAAAAATTTTAAACATTTCGTAAATTTTTCGAAAAAAAAAAAAATAATAATTGTGGTGTGTTGCGGGTTTAGTAGCACAGGTCTTGCAGGGTAGCCCCTGCCCCAGAAGGAACATTTTGTATCTACTGGAGTCTATTTTTTTCCTATGGTTAATATTCCGAATGCTTATTATTGGAAATGATAAACCAAAAAACCTTTGATTCTAACCTTCTTCCCATGCTTAATTCCAAATGTTTATTATCGGAAATAATAAACCAAATAACCTTTGATTAATAAACCAAAAATATTTGAATTGCCATAGACTGATTGCCAGCATTTGTAACTACAATGGCTTTTTTGGAATTCCACCCTCATAATTCAGCAAAGGTAAACGCTTCATGCAGAGTTGGGGGAACACTCGCGTTTAGGCTGTTATTTGCCGCCAGTTTCTCATATGCCTTCTAATATGATCTTCCGAAGGCGACAAATCGAGTGGATCAGCTGCGAGTGATAACGCACTGGTCCCCCAACTCGGCTAGTCACGGTGATTCGCCGCGACGAGAAGTCACTTCCTGCTGTCCGGGCGAGCGAATTCGGGAGGTTCTGAAAAGCTCCGATCTCGGGATCAAGACGTCCCTTTCATTGGTCCGCCTCGGCGAAATAAGTCGTCAGCTGAGCCAAACACCACCGTTTGACGAGGTTTGGTGGATGTGCGTTCCTTTACTAGGTCAGAGAGAGAAAAAAGAAAGTTTCACTCATCCAACATGACCAACGGAGCGAATTTTCGAAATACCAACCAGTACCATTTTGGTGATTGAGTAGCAATCGCTGGTGATTTTAAATAATTTTTAGCCAATATAACGAATTTTTCTTCTTCTGCCTTCTCTGGATTCAGAGATAATTTCCCGGACTGTATCTCGGTCCATGGCCTGATTTTTCAAATTATAAAATTTTAGTCCGGTCCAATGAGGTACCATGAGGACTTCCTTCGCTCTAAGCCCCGCGCCCCTTCAATTTCCCCCTGGAATGTGAGCTGCAGCAGGGGATACTTGTCTCCACGTAACAGATAGCCAACGTACGACACTTTCCTTTTCTTTATTGTTCTTAACAATTGCTGTTCCGTGTGCATCAAACGGAGTAAATTTTCGTTAGCCAACCTGCGAACCCAGAAAATTCGCTGCATTCTCCTGTAACACCACATTTCAAAAGCTCCGATCTTTTTTTAACAATTATCCAAAAATGCAGACTTGATCCCCGTTCTGCGAAAAGACTTTTTTCATTATGGAAATAGTTTTTTTTCTATCTCCAGTCACCAATCTTTAGCCAGTTATGAATTTATATTAATTCTAGGTGATTTCACTAATGTTTTCCCATTTTGACCCACAAAACTCAAATTCAACCCCTAAAGTTTGAATCTGACCAAATTTTTTTAGACAAAATATTTTTGACTCCTGAATTGGTAGGTAATTTCCGTCTCAAGTCACCGCCCTATATCAATTTAGTGATTTTATGCCAATAACTGTTGGTATTTTGGTTTATTATTTTCAATAATGAGCCTTTGGAATAGAGCATGAAAACAAATTTAACCCCCCACCAAAAAATTGATGCGTCCATTTCAAAGTATGTAGAATCCAAAAATGGAATAAAAAAACTTCTGTCCATCCGCCGTACGCCGTATTTCACACTTTTCTTAGTTACGATGAACCAAAATTAATGAAATTTGGTTTGCAGGTCGCGTTTGGAACGCCGTAGCTCGAAAACTTTTAGTAGATGGGTATGGTTTTGGTATCTTATTTTCGATAATGAAAAAAAATAAAAAATTGTAACCCCCTCCCCTCACAAAATTTGATGGTTTACGTTTCAAGATACGTAGAATCAGAAAATGCAATAAAAAAATGCTGTCTGTGCGCCGTACGCCATACGCCGCTCTTCGCACTTTACTTAGTTAGTTATGATACTATGATATTAATGAAATTTGGTTCGTAGGCCCTGTTTGGGGTCTAGTTGGTTCGCGAAGCTCGGCGTTACTGTCAGTCATCTCTAAGGGGTTCAAAATAGGGTTGAAATTTTCAGAACGCCGTAGCTAGAAAACTTTCAGTAGAAGGGTATGATTTATTTACGTTTTTAAATTTATTTTGAACTAAAGCATTTTTTGAGACCAACCGGAGCATTGTACGACCAGCCGTTCTTTGCACCCAAAAGCTTCGTCAACATGATCGTGAATCAAACGGTATAAATCCGGCCCAGATGAATGTCATTGCTAGGGTTGATTATAATCACCTGATTATAATCACGGATGGCTGTATGAGGTCGAATTGGTTGTTCTGTGATATTATTTCATTTGAAAAATGATGGCTGTTTTGAATTTTTTTGATAGGTACCTACTTTTGCAACTTGAACAAACGTTACCTATATTTCATGTATAACAACAAAATTAATCAATAATATTGAATCCTGCGCATTTTTATGACAATGCAATTCCAGGGCCGGCTCCAGTACCGTATTTAGGGCTTTCCTGTGCTGGGAAGCTCGAGGGTAGATATTGACCACAGA
Source organism: Leptopterna dolabrata (assembly GCA_954871275.1). NCBI lineage: Eukaryota > Metazoa > Arthropoda > Insecta > Hemiptera > Miridae > Leptopterna > Leptopterna dolabrata. The sequence goes on from OX940975.1 coordinate 63,445,618, forward strand.
AAACAGTGGTCAATTGCCCATTTCCATCTTGTAAGATTTCCACAGCTCATCCGATTTCCTAAGGCGCACCGCAAAGTGTTTTAACCGCAATATCAACGTGGGATCGTCGAAGAACACCGTAACCTTCCGCTTGACTCCTGCTACCAGTCTGACGTAATCATGGTCACTCCCGCACGTGACTATAGTTCATACCACGACTGGAGAGTTCACTCGGGATCACCCCACCTGATCCGATCCATAAGATGAGTCAAAGGCCCAAGGCAAACGAGGAAGGCCGACGAAAGCCTTTCAAAGTCTCAAGGACGAGGTCGCGAGAGGGAGAGATTCGCCGGCTGTGCGGAGGTCAGTTCTCCTGCTCGACAACACTGTGGGGTCCAACCAGAGTGAAAGCAGGTGAACTTTATGACTTGATCCTTCATAGGCCACTCCCCTGCAGACTCCCTTTCTCTTGAGGGCATAACAAAAACAACAGCCCGACATTTTCCCGACTTTTAGGGCGCTAACAGCTCGTCGCGATTGTTTCACGAGAAGCATCCTTCACGATCGCATGTTGTCCAGGTTGTTCGGGTAAGGAACCATGCAGATGAAGCTGCTTCGATATAGGGACAGGAAAACTTGCAGCACAATCCCCAACTCCTTTATGGCAATACAATGAATCCAGGAGCCCTCTCTGCTAACGAAATGTTTCAGTATTACCTGACCTTTACCTTGTTAGAGATCGGGCAAGCGAAATCCTGAATTCAAAGGAGAACCAACAGGACATTGCGGCGTAGGTGAGGAGGACACTGTACCGCCAGAAGATGTCACGCAGCTTCCCTCTGCTGTACATCGAATTATATGGGACCGATGGGTCGATGGACGGGAACGCTACTTGCGATAAGTGGCTTGTCCGCGAAGGAGACAGCGGGATGGATATAAGCGATGACGGTGTTGATTATCGCAGCGAGAGAGATTGGGCTGCTTGAATAACCGAGAGATTGAGATTGCTTGAGTAACCGAAAAGTGTGAGGAATGCTACGACGATTCCCTTTTGAATGAGCACACGAATGGGATCCCTGTAGTTCTGATGTTTTTCTTAAGTATAAAACGCTGCAAATTATTACACAACGGTTTATTATTTTCCAGTGTTGACACCCATTCTGCATAGATCACCGAATTCTTATTAGCGTGAGACCCTGATTTAGTAGGGTCGTTAATATTTTCAATAATAAATAAATTTAAAAAAAAAACTTCCACATCAATCAAGGAACGTAGAATCCTAAATGGAATGAAAAATTCGGGAAAATGTCGAGGGTCCTACTTGGGTTCACCGACCAACGGCATTTCAAAACACGGAAAACTATACAAACTCACTGAAACCAACAAAAAAACCCTCGAAAACCTCTACTTGTACACCCATTTTTTCATCCACAACACGCCTGGATGTATTCCGATCGAGCTGCCGAGCGTCGGAGCACAATTATGACCCAAAGAAGCCTGTGTGCGAAAGAACTTGGACCAGAATTTAAGGTATGTTATATTTAAGGCTGAAACTTCGTTAGAACCTCAATTCTTCGCTCGTTGGTCAAAATCGAATTCATATTCGGTCTCTTCGCCCTCTCGCCCATATTCGGTCTCCCAAAACATGGAAAACGATACCTCAAAAGCTCATACTACTAAAAGACCGAAGAACCCTAGTTCTACACCCATTTTGGTTTATTATTCTGCGAATACACCTATGTATTCGCTCAGCAAAAAATTTTTATAACACCCCCTCAAAATTTTTTCTTTTCCGTTTCAAGGTGCGTAGATTCCAAAAATGCAATGTCCGTCCGCCGTCCGCCGTACGCCGTACGCCGTCCGCCGTCCGCCGTCCGCCGTATCACGTGTACAGGCTTCAATTTCGGTCTAAAAAAATCGTTCTTTCGCACTCATGCTCCATTTGGGCTCTAGTTGTGTCCCGAAACTTTTCAGCCCGATCGGAATATACCCAGGAGTGAAAATGTGTGTAAAAATAGGTACTTTTTGAGTTTTAGCATCATGTTGGTAACATGAGCTTTTAAGGTACCGTTTTTCATGTTTTTGGGGACGAGAAGACCGAATATGAAGTCTATTTTGACTTAAGAGTGGAAAATTGAGTTCTACCAATTGTTCAGCTCCCAAAATTGATTGTTTATTAGTGAAAAACCTGGGAAATCGTCTGAAATCACCATCAATTTGTAGAATAACACTGGAAAAACTGTCAACAGGTGGATCAAGACGATTAAATGGCACTACCAATGATCAAAGATAGTTATTTAAAAAAAAAGAAAGAAAAAAAAAGAAATAAAAGGAGCGTGGTACCTATCTAATTTGTGTTTTAGTGGCCAAAATTAATGGAAACCATCAGAAATAGCTATTTCGATTATTACGCATGCAGCCAACATTTCTGTAGGTATGTCCAATAGAATAATAAACCCATGTGGCCCTTGGATACCTAGGGTTATAACTCCTTGCTCAACACTCACCCTGTCTTCATAAATTCCTGAATGGTTTTATGTATCTGTGGTATGAGCTATTGTAGCGACACTACAGTTCATTCCTAGTTTCAAAATTTTCGTTTCGATCATATGTTACCAAAAATGAGTTCTGAGAGTATTGAATTTTGGTGGCGGCCGATATTTTATTTTTTGTTCAAATTCTTCCAGTTCTCCCAATTGACCGATTCTTCCGATTTTCACCAAAACTAGTTCTTCCATTTTTCAGTATTCCGTGTTATTGGGTTCCGTTAACAATAAATCTTTTGGAGTCAGATTGAATCAGTGTATAATTTGTAGTCACCACATACGCATTACTACACTATATATTTCCCATTTGGTCGCCGAAAATTACGATAATTTATCCTAATTTCGGATAAAAATTGTTCAGTGAATCCCACTCCAAACTGGTGTTTTCTTGATCCTTGGTGGTATTTTATTTATTCACTTATTTTGATTGATTGGCCGGGCCAAAGATGTATTATAAAGCGAAAGTGAATAACTGGGCTTCAAACAGACTGTTAGTTTCCATTTCCAGCAATTCGCACGGGAGAAATGAATCGCAGCAGGTGAAACTGGCAGGATATGCCAATTCGGGACTATTATGGAAAATGAACACTGAATTACAGCCCAGTCTTTACAATCTCGAGGCAATTTTGGGTTTCCCTCAATGACTGCCCTACATTTTATTGTTACATTCATGGGAGACACATACAAGTCACTAACTTGGATAATTTGCGAACTGCGCGGACTGTGCATAAACCATGAAAAGTACCGCTACTTACGTCTCTACGATTCAGCTTGAAATACAGTCGAAACGATTGAACTTCCCAAAAACTGCTTTCCAAATACTGAAGATTCATCACAATTCAATGTATCCCAACAGCTGCGAGTACTTTCACGATAAAGGAGAAAGCTTTAACATACCAACCTACCATAACATTACCATAATAGATGTAATATACCTGATTATGCAAGCCCAATTCAGTACTACAAGATCATAAACCAAGCATATTATTTGTGGTCCGCAATTTTTTAGGAATAATTACTGTCAATAAAAAATACAATTTGTCTTCATCATAGGTACTCGTTTAAACTTGACTAATAATGAACTTGATTCCTTGTTCCAGGTGAGAGGAGATTCAGGCTGAAGAATTAAACTGCGTCGTGAAAATGTTGAGTAGTATGTTTTATAGTTAATTGCAGTTCCTGATTCCATCAGCCTCATGGAAGTGCTCTACTAAATACTATATTAGCCATATATGAACTATTACTTTCCATGCTTATTGATGTTCGAAGGAAGAATTCACGAGCTCTGTAAATGTATTTTTTCCACCTCATGGCGTATTGTCTCGGGCTATAAAAAACCGACTTTAACATAAGTAACAGTACTATCAGCGAGCCGTAGTTCCTCCCGTTGAGCCCAGCGGACCAATCGCAGTAAAGTTTCCCGTAGAAATTGATTGGTATAGCAGAAAATATGCGATTCCCACTTCTCTAAATCTCATGGCCTATAAAGTATTACTAGCCCTGACGATTTTATGCTCCGCCTTTTCTTATCTGCCGATAGAGCTGAGGTGAAATAACACCCTTGAGGAGATGAATCAGTGGGGCTTGATAGGTAGGTAGGCACCTATGGTTTTCACGATCCAACTCTTCAGATCCTCCAAGTCATGAATTCAGTAGATAGGTAGGTACCGAATAAAACTAATTATTATATTGAACCCTTTTTTAGTTTAATTTCATTCTATTATTATTATTATTATTATTATTATTATTATTATTATTATTATTATTATTATTATTATTATTATTATTATTAATTTTTTCATGTTAGCACTACTTTTATATATGCATATGAAGGCACTTGATTGGTCAGTACCTTCTGTACCTCCGTGTTGGTAACATGAGCTTCTGAGATATCTTTTTCCATGATTTTGGGGACGAGAAGACCGAATATGAAGTCGAATTTGAGCAATGAGTGGAAAATTGAGTTCTACCATATGTTCAGCTCCCAAAATTGATTTTTTATGAGTGAAATACCTGGGAAATCGTCTGAAATCACCATCAGTTTGCATAATAACACTGGAAAAAGTGTCAACACGTGGATCAAGAGAGAGTTATCAGAGATAGTTTAAAAAAAAGGAGCATACCTAATTTGTGTTGGGCCAAAATTAATTGAAACCATCAGAAATAGCTATCTCGATTATTACGCATGAAAGAAACTATAAATGAACAGCCAACATTTCTGTAGGTGTGTCCAGTAGAATAATAAACCCATGTGACAAGGAATTTGCAGCGTTTTTGTATTGAATTCCCACAATTTGGATTTTTGGAGTCAAAATTATGCTTAATAGTCAAATTTAGTGTTGAATATGATTAAAATCGATCTTAAAGGTCAAACATGAAAGGTAGGCCTTGAGTAAGATAAGTTCGGCCTTATGATGACACGAACTAAATCACTAGCGATGAAAAGTTATTTTTTTTTACTGAAAATGGTTTGATCACGGAAACCGGTAAAACAGTATTTTTTGTGTATTAGTGGAAATTAAAAACCTTTCAATAATTAAGTTTTTGTATTCATTATTTTTTTAAACTTATGGTCGACCGTAATGAAGGTTGCCTTGTGACTTGGGAAGGAAACAATGTTGTTTAAAACGCTGAGCCCCACCTGCTGAATTCCATTTGCTACGTCACTAAGGAAGGGGAGGGATAAATCTATGAACTTCGTAATCTTCATAACGTACATAATTATTGTAGCTTATCAATTTCGAAATTACGAAGATAGGTTATAGGTATGGTTCATTATTCTGTGAATAATACACCTATGTATTCGCTCAGCCAAACATTTTTATAACCCCCCTTCAAAATTTATTTTTTCCGTTTCAAGATGCGTAGATTCCAAAAACGCTGCGAAGTCCTTGTCACATGGGTTTATTATTCTACTGGACATACCTACAGAAATTTTGGTTGTTCATTTATTGTTTCTTTCATGTGAAATAATTGAAATAGCTATTTCTGATTTTTTCCAACAATTTTGGCCCTTAGGTACGCTCCTTTTTTTTCCTTTTTTTCTTCAAAGTATCTTTGATCATTGATAGTGCCAATTAATTTTATCCACGTGTTAACACTTTTTCTAGTATCATTATACAAATTGATGGTGATTTCAGACGATTTCCCAGGTTTTTGACTCATAAAAAATCGATTCTGGGAGCTGAACATTTGGTAGAACCTCAATTTTCCACTCATTGGTCAAAATCGACTTCATATTCGGTCTTCTCGTCCCCAAAACACGGAAAACGATACCTCAAAAGCTCATGTTACTAACATGTTGCTAAAACGCAAAAAGTACCTATTTGTATACACATTTTCACTCATAACACCCCTGGGTATATTCCGATCGGGCTGAAAAGTTTCGGTACACAACTAGGGCCCAAATGGAGCATGTGTGCGAAAGAACGACTTTTTTAGACCTAAAATGAAGCCGGTACACGTGATACGGCGGACGGCGTACGGCGGACGGACATTGCATTTTTGAAATCTACGCACCTTGAAACGGAAAAGATAAAATTTTGAGGGGGTGTGATACAAATTTTTTGCTGAGCGAATACATAGGTGTATTATTCACAGAATTATAAACCAAAATGTTAATATGTGGATCAAGACGATTAAATGGAACGCACTACCAATGATCAAAGATAGTTCGAAAAAAAAGAAGCGTACCTAATTTTTGTTTTGGGGGGCTAGAATTGGTTGAAACCAGAAGAAATAGCTATTTCAATTATTTCACATGAAAGAAACAATAAATGGACAGCCAAAATTTCTGCAGGTTTGTCCAGTAGAATAATAAACCCATGTGACAAGGACTTTGCAGCGTTTTTTTTTTTTTTTTTACAAAGCTTAGTGAATTCAGGGAAGTAAAGTGCCTGGTGGTTGACGTCTCAAGTATCGGCATAACCTCTCAACTACCGCTATGACGGCTGAATTCACTCGTTCGACTTATGAAGAGATGCTTCGCTGTATGAAGAGAAGTTTGCGTGACCGGGGCATATAACAGGGGAAACGTTCGACTGGAGGCTAATAATATTCTTAGTGCCTGAAAGAGGCTGAGGGCGGGACAGCCGCCACAGTCACGCCTGTCGCTCCTCCACCCAACGTCGGACCCTCCGAATGGCTAACGCAAACGTAATTTGCGTTTTTTTGTATGTCTCTTGCGATAACTTCCCGAGGGGAAACTGTCACACGTGTGGAAACAGCCTCCTTGTCGGTTGTCGTTGAAGATCGTTGAAAAAGATACATCGGGCCTTTCGAATTATAGCCTCGTGGCGATGGCATTTCTTTTCGCACGGTCGACGTGAAAATAACATGCGTGTAGGTGGAACCATTTGGTGGGAGATGCGAGTTGAGGAGACGGGCGTGTACCGATCAGGCCAGGAAGACCTCACAATACCAGAACCTCACATACCCTTCCTTCGCCTATTGAATGCCCACCTCAAAACCGCTAATACAGCATTACATCAGAGTACCCGCCAGGGGGGTCCGTAAACGGGTTTTATACTACTGAATCCATCGGTTTGTTTTCCATTGTGGACTTGTCAAGCTTGTTAGGTATCTGATATTGTTAACCAATGAAATGCCTGAATTCAAAGGCGGCTTTGACATTGTTGACTTGGATCGCTTAAATTAGCCGGGTGAGGTACTTGTACGTAAAGCCTAACACTTACTTTAGTTCCCTAGTAAATTAATTCGAAACCATACTCGATGAAGTCGGGATTCATGCGCGTTGCAATGCTATCACGTTAAATATACGAGCGAATTCATAATAGGTATATAATTATATTATGAAGTACATAATATTCTATACCATTATTCGTGGAAATTTAATTCTAATTAAACGATTTTTTCAGCCCATTATAATTCAAGACGTTTGTTAACCTCAAATGGCGAAATATTTGAATGTTATAGTAATTTTTCTTCTCATGTTCTTGTCGTTGTTGTAACTACCACTCTGTACAACATTGGTTATTATTATATTTTGTAAATTTTTGTGGTTCTTGCCATTTTACCAAATTTCAGCGATTAAAAGTACTGACACACAAAAATTATATTAACCCACAGTTTTAGAAAATATTTCTTGACCACTAAAACAACCTTTTTCGTCTCAAGATATGCCAATTTCTTTCGATATACCTACAAGTTTATATTAAAGCAAATATGGAAGATTATTTGTTGCCATTTTTGACCCACAAATACTCAGATTTCACTGACTTCCTTTTTACGAAAATGGCTCATCCGTCGAACACACAATTTTTATTTGCGATTAGAAAAATTATACGAAATTCCATATTTTCGTCTGGAATGACATATATTTATATAAAATCATGTATCACACTTGGTAGATTACTTTACCCACGAAACTCGATTTTGTTTTTAGCCATTATTTTGAGTGTATTTGTGCACGCTTTGGCGCAATAAAAAATTCGAGTGACGGGCCATTTTTTTTTCTTTTCCATAAAAATTCACGTAGAATCCGAATCTGCAATAAAAATTGGGAGTTCTCATTTGAAAAAAAAAAAAGAAAAAAATGAAGTAAGTGTGCATTGCGGAATTGCGCAAAAAAAAAAAATAATAATAATAAGGGGGACTACACTGACACTTTTTCAAACCCCCCTTCTTAAGGGTGATATTTCGTGGGCCTTAAATTTTGTATATATTAGCACCAACTATCTTTGTTTCTATCATGAGCTTTGTGTCTGCTTGTATAGGTACTATGTACCTAATACGATGTTACATACTACCTAACACTAAATAGGGGGTGATCCCGAACTGCGTGAAGCGTGAACAAATAAGTGGAATGTAGTTTCATGGCAAATGAATTGAGACGAATTCCCTACCTAAGCGTCTCAGCTTCCTCATTGCGAAAAATGCGTTAACTCAATCCGGCATTTTATGTTTGAGTTGTCTGAAATTAGGCGTGAATGCAAAGTGCACATTACGAAGCAAATGGGGGATCTCTTTGCAGTATCTGGAGGATTGGATGACCGGCACGTGCCGCGTTGTCATCCCATTCTCTAGTAATCAGTGTAAAAGCCTTCATCCGACTAAACTTGTTCCGGCTCGGAACAATATCCTCTGCTCGGAATACCCGATGCTTACTTGCAACGCAGTAACGCCCTTGGAACTCAGCGATAACTTTTTATATACGCGGACGATGATAGCAGGTACATTATCAAAAATTAATGCAGGGCTTCTTTGAAATGTACGAAAGTAATCTCACCGACTCAATTAAAATGATTGGCGAACCTCGTGATTTTCGGGGAAAAAGCGTTCCCTTTCATATCTCATTGTCAACACAAGGCCCATACCGTTCAGTTGAAGGGCTCATGGTTAAATAAAACGTGCGCCTTTATGTAGCGAGTGTTTCAAATAACTCTTTGAAACTGCTCGTTTTATATCAATACTACCTACGCAAAATCTCCATATTCCTTACGAGTGTAAATACTCTGTGTATGTAGACGTCTCCTCAAATTCCCAGATATCGATCAAGCATCACCTACAGAAAATCCTCCTCATACCCAGTCATTTTACCAGATCATTACCTAGATAAGGTAATGCAGATAAATGTAGTAACTTGGTAATACCGCAATTCATCAAGTTTCATACAGATATTATGTGGTAAGCCATCATAAGATGTAGAGAATGAAACAATTAAAACTTTAGTTTACAGCACTGCATATTGTAAGCGTGAAGCTTTTCACTCAGATTCTGAGCATCATCAGATACGTACGTACTGGATAACAGTTATTTATTTATTTCAACTTTTATTATGCTTGAGACTTGCTAGTCTATAGTTCATACAAGAACAACATGAAAACATGTACATGAAAATAGTACAAAAACGGCCTACGTAAGTAAATCGTTGGGGGGGGGGGGGGTGGAATATGCAATGACACTGCTCACATAACTGAAAATTCCAGTCTTATGGAACTCAAAACTGTACAGAAAATTCCATTTAGGGTACTGTATGAACTTGCCACATCCCTCGAATTTTGTTGATTATTCCAAATAAATTCTATTTTTGTCGGTTTTGTGGTGGAAAACTGCGTTCGAATACCGTCACAGGTGACCGAGTGGTCTAAGGCGCTGCGCTGGTGAAGCCGCTCGTCTCCGGTGGCCTGGGTTCAACTCCCGGCTGAGAAATTTTCTCAGGGAGAGGGTTGAGCATAAAGTTGGGATTGTGAATTGCGATTACCGTAAGGTTAGCGAAGTATACGCTCCTTTTGGTTTACTATTCTCTGAATAATACACCTATGTAATCGCTCAGCAAAAAATTTTTATAACCCCCCCTCAAACTTTTTTCTTTTCCATTTCAAGGTGCGTAGATTCAAAAAACGCTGCAAAGTCCTTGTCATATGGGGTTTATTATTCTACAGAAATGTTGGCTGTACCTACATTTATTGTTTGTTTCATGTGAAATAATTGAAATAGCTATTTCTGATGGTTTCCACCAATTTTGGCCCCCAAAACACAAATTAGGTAGGTACGATCTTTTTTTTTTTCAAATTACCCATGATCATTGGTAGTGCCACTTAATCGTCTTGATCTACGTGTTGAAACTTTTCCTAGTGCTATTCTACAAATTGATGGTGATTTCAGACGATTTCGCAGGTTTTTGCCTCATAAAAAATCAATTTTGGGAGCTGAACATCTGGTACAACCTCAATTTTCCACTCCTTTTTCCATATTCGATCTTCTCGTCCCCAAAAACATGGAAAACGATACCTCAAAAGCTCATGTTACCAAAATGTTGCTAAAACGCAAAAAGTACCTATTTTTACACACATTTTCACTCACAACACCCCTGGGTATATTCCGATCGGGCTGAAAAGTTTCGGGACACAACTAGGGCCCAAATAGAGCATGTGTGCGAAAGAACGACTTTTTTAGACCGAAAATGAAGCCTGTACACGTGATACGGCGGACGGCGTACGGCGGACGGACATTGCATTTTACGTTTCAAGGTGCATAGATTCCAAAAATGCAATGTCCGTCCGCCGTACGCCGTCCGCCGTACGCTGTCCGCCGTCCGCCGTCCGCCGTACGCCGTCCGCCGTATCACGTGTACAGGCTTCATTTTCGGTCTAAAAAAATCGTTCTTTCGCACACATGCTCCATTAGGGCCCTAGTTGTGTCCCGAAACTTTTCAGCCCGATCGGAATATACCCAGGGGTGTTATGGGTGAAAATGTGTGTAAAAATAGGTACTTTTTACGTTTTAGCAACATATTGGTAACATGAGCTTCTGAGATATCGTTTTCTATGTTTTTGGGGACGAGAAGACCGAATATGAAGTCGATTTTGACCAAAGAGTGGAAAATTGAGTTCTACCAAATGTTCAGCTCCCAGAATTGATTTTTTATGAGTGAAAAACCTGGGAAATCGTCTGAAATCACCATCAGTTTGTATAATAACACTGGAAAAAGTGTCAAGACGTGGTTCAGGACGATTAAATGGCGCTACCAATGATCAAAGATAGTTTAAAAAAAAAAAAAGAAAAAAGAGCGTACCTACCTAATTTGTGTTTTGGGGGCCAAAATTAATGGAAACCATCAGAAGTAGCTATTTCGATTATTACGCATGAAAGAAACAATTAATGAACAGCCAACCTTTCTGTAGGTATGTCCAATAGAATAATAAACCCATGTGACAAGGACTTTGCAGCGTTTTTTCTTAAATAAATTATCTCTGATCATTGATAGTACCATTTAATCGTCTTGATCCACCTGTTGACACTTTTTCCAGTGTTATTATACAAATTGATGGTGATTTCAAACGATTTCCCAGGTTTTTTTGAATCTACGCACCTTGAAACGGAAAAGAAAAAAGTTTGAGGGGGGGTTATAAAAATTTTTTGCTGAGCGATTACATAGGTGTATTATTCAGAGAATAATAAACCAAAATGCAATGTCCGTCCACCGTCCGCCGTACGCCGTCCGCCGTATCACGTGTACAGGCTTCATTTTCGGTCTAAAAAACTCGTTCTTTCGCACACATGCTCCATTTGGGCCCTAGTTGTGTCCCGAAACTTTTCAGCCCGATCGGAATATTCCCAGGGGTGTTGTGAGTGAAAATGTGTGTAAAAATAGGTACTTTTTGCGTTTTAGCAACATGTTGGTAACATGAGCTTTTGAGGTATCGTTTTCCATGTTTTTGGGGACGAGAAGATCGAATATGAGGTCGATTTTGGCCAAGGAGTGGAAAATTGAGGTTGTACCAGATGTTCAGCTCCCAAAATTGATTTTGTATGAGTCAAAAACCTGCGAAATCGTCTGAAATCACCATCAGTTTGTAGAATAACACTAGAAAAAGTGTCAACACGTGGATCAAGACGATTAAATGGCACTACCAATGATCAAAGTTAATTTGAAAAAAAAAAAAGATCGTACCTACCTAATTTGTGTTTTGGGGGCCAAAATTGGTGGAAACCATCAGAAATAGTTATTTCAATTATTTCACATGAAACAAACAATAAATGTACAGCCAACATTTCTGTAGAATAATAAACCCCATGTGACAAGGACTTTGCAGCGTTTTTTCTTTTTTTTTTCTTTTTTCCAAATTATCTTTGATCATTGGTAGTGCAATTTAATCGCCTTGATCCACGTGTTGACACTTTTCCTAGTGTTATTCTACAAATCGATGCTGATTTCAGACGATTTCCCAGGTTTTTGACTCATAAAAAATCAATTTTGGGAGTTGAACATGTGGTACAACCTCAATTTTCCACTCCTTGGTCAAAATGGACTTCATATTCAGTCTTCTCGTCCCCAAAAACATGGAAAACGATACCTCGAAAGCTCATTTCACTAACATGTTACTAAAACACAAAAAGTACCTACCTATTTTTATACACATTTTCACTCATAATACCCCTGGGTATATTCTGATCGGGCTGAAAAGTTTCGGGACACAACTAGGGCCCAAATGGAGCATGTGTGCGAAAGAACGACTTTTTTAGACCGAAAATGAAGCCTGTACACGTGATACGGCGGACGGCGTACGGCGTACGGCGGACGGCAGACAGGTATTGCATTTTGGTTTATTATTCTTTGAATAATACACCTATGTATTCGGTCAGCAAAAAATTTTTATAACACCCCCTCAAAATTTTTTCTTTTCCGTTTCAAGGTGCGTAGATTCCAAAAATGCAACGTCCGTCCGCCGTCCGCCGTCCGCCGTACGCCGTCCGCCGTATCACGTGTACAGGCTTCATTTTTGGTCTAAAAACTCGTTCTTTCGCACACTTGCTCCATTTGGGCCCTAGTTGTGTCCCGAAACTTTTCAGCCCGATCGGAATATACCCAGGGATGTTATGAGTGAAAATGTGTGTAAAAATAGGTACTTTTTGCGTTTTAGCAACATGTTAGTAACATGAGCTTTTGAGGTACCGTTTTCCATGTTTTTGGGGACGAGAAGACCGAATACGGCGGACGGCGTACGGCGGACGGCGGACGGCGGACGGACGTTGCATTTTTGGAATCTACGCACCTTGAAACGGAAAAGAAAAAAGTTTGAGGGGGTGTTATAAAAATTTTTTGCTGAGCGAATACATAGGTGTATTATTCACAGAATAATAAACCAAAAGGAGCGTACCTACCTGATTCGTGTTTTAGGGGCCAAAAATGGTGGAAACCATCAGAAATAGCTATTTCGATTATTTCACATGAAATAAACAATAAATGAACAGCCAACATTTCTGTAGAATATCCAATAGGATAATAAACCCATGTGACAAGGACTTTGCAGCGTTTTTGGAATGTACGCAGCTTGAAATGGAAAATAAAAAATTTTGAGGGGGTGTTATAAAATTTTTTTGCTGAGCGAATACATAGGTGTATTATTCATAGAATAATGAACTATCTCGAAATAGCTATTTCTATCGTGGAATATCTACCCATCCTGAACAGAGGTAACTGACTATGACATTCGTGACGGCTCTCAATCCTGGCGAGCACGATTGGCGAACACCCTTTGATGTACAACTATACGACTCCAAGCGGGAACACTCCCGAATACGACCACATGGCAGAGCACCTAATTCAAGTTTTGGGGGCCAAAATTGGTGGAAACCACCAGAAATAGCTATTTCAATTATTTTACATGAAAGCAACAATTAATGAACAGCCAACACGTCTGTAGGTATGTCCAGTAGAATAATAAACCCATGTGACAAGGACTTTGCAAGGTTTTTGATCTGCTGTGGTGACGGCCCTGCGCCACAGGCGGAAATGAGGACCCAACGTAAATTGGCGGGTAGTAGTACCGTGTCGACTGCCGCTGGGACCAATTGTCTGTGCGGCCCCTGTGCTCCGTAAGCATCATTCTTCTAAAACCTAGTGAGCGTGCCGCACTCACCTAGCGCCTGAGTGGTGTATAGAAGGTGAGTATGGCAAACTCACGAGGCACCCAGCAGTCATGTAAAATTCAGGATGAACCTCTTTAGCGAGTTTTTGGTTTATTATTCTATCTGAATAATACACCTGTGTATTATTACTTCCATACGCATACTACCAAGGGTAGTTATGGGCGAAAAATGAGTCAAAAATGGTCCAAATGAAACTTTGACTGTTTGGTCATGTTTGGTATCGTTTTCTTAGTATTTTTTGATGCTTTAGTGATCTAACATAATAGGTACTCCCTGTCTAGACACACAACCCCCCCCCCCCCACCACCACCCACCAAATGGTCCAAAAATGATGTGTAGTATGGTTATCTTAGTGTTTGATGTTGAATCGAATAGGAATAACCCTTGTGTGATAATTTGCAGCGTTTTCGTAGCTAACAAAGTTTTTTAGAACTACTTTTATGCACAATCCATCTCCTCAATTATTAGTGGACCCGACTTTTTCATCATTTTCATCTTTTAGTATTTTTGTTCGTGTTTCGAATAATAGAGTGTCCTTGCCATATCCATGAAGATTTTGAGCACAGTATGAAATTATTTCATTGTCTTTTTTAAAATGATTTTTTTTTTTTTAGATGTAAAAAAAAATATTGCGCCCGCAGTTTTCAGAGGAAATCAAAAATTTTTTCTCGTACCTCATTATAAAACTTTATTTTTGCCGTTTAGCTGGTTTTGCGTTTTTATTGATGCCCGTATACATTTGAATAACAGTTTATGCTGATACTAGTCATAGGATGGTTGTCTGCGAATACTTCGAGTTTGAATGTCAGCAAAACTAAATACCTAGTTTTTTTTCAAAATCCCCTAGTAGGGCCCATATATAGAGCATGTTGTGAAACTCCACAGCTGCAGCAATGTGTGTTCCAACTCATGTCCATGCCCAAAAATAGAAAGGGTAGCCTCCGCAAGGTACTTGGGTGTCATTATAGATTAGGACCTTAGATGGGAAGATGGGTTTCATCACTTGTTAAAAAAGTAATGATATTGAGTTACCTTTTTTATAGTGTGAGAAATTGTTTAAGCTATGAATCTGTTCTAATTATGTCTATAAATCCTTGGTGCAAAGTTTGATGAGTTTCGGCATATTGGCATGGGAAGGTACTTTCCGATCGATATTGCGTTCCTTGATAACAGCCCAAAAGACCCATTCTAAAACTCATAATAAAAAAACCAAAAAGATTTCCCACAAATGACATATTTTCGATAGCGAAGGTCTTCTCTGTTGGCCAGTTATACGCAAAGTCAGCCCTCATGTTTTTGCATAAGCATCCTAGCAAATTCAGTTACAGGTTTTCGCCTGATAGTGCTCATTCGTTCCGCCTCAATACGCAATCATCATCTCTGTACCTCATTCACGTTTGAAAAGTACATCACGTCACATGTATTACAGTATGCATTGCTGTAATACTTGTAATACATTGCTGTACCCTCTACTATAACAAACCCCACTAATTATACTAGAGCAAATTTGTTTTTAGCTGGCTCATATCACAAGGATATCTATTATGCGACAATTTATTCATGTAGGGATCTGTGTAGTAGCAATGTGCTAAGTAAATGCTATTGATTTAATAATATACATAATTATATATTATTAGTCCGCACAATTTGAATGTTTATGTAGGTACTCGGGAGTTGACTTCCCCACCAAGCTCGGAACTGTGTTCTTTGGTGTGGGGTAGTTTCAGTTATTAAATGGACACTGTAGTTTAAATTGTTTCTTCTTCATGTATCTTGTACCTATGTATCTTGGGTTTTAGAGGAATAATTTCATTTTCATTTCATTTTTTCATTTCAGGATTATGAAAATACGCGTGGAAAGTGGTTTAAACGCTTGAACTTACGGAATGACTTATGCGCCAAGGAGGGGGGGGGGGGTTTGGAGGCACCTGGCGCGTTAACGGTTAGAACTAATTTAATACAGGTAGGCTGTATACAGTGAAAGTGAAATCTTCCTCCGAAATTTGGCAAATGTTCTTGAGCAACCCCTCTCAGTTGTCTCTCCGAATTTCATCTCGGAGTCGGGGCCCTAGATCTAAAAAAACTCGTTGCCCCCAACCTTCGGCGTCTTGTGTTCTTCTATTCTTCGTCGTATTGTATATAATAACAAAAGAAGCCGCAGTCTCAGTGGTTTTCAAAAAGACTGATCAATCAATCAATCAATCAATCAATCAATCGATTTCAAAAGATCACTGGTCGGAAAGACACTGCCAGAAAAAGTGGGAACACTGCCGAACATTGACGAACAAGACTGTTCGTCTGGTGTGGACGAGAAGGCGTCGCCAGCCCTTATTCTCGAGTGCTTACGAACCCTTATTCTTCTTGCCTTCGATTTTCGGATTCCACGTACATTAAAATGTAACGCATCGAATTTCGAGGGGGGTATACAAAGATTTTTCGCACTCAGTTCCAAAGGTTCATTACTGACAATTATAAACCAATATATTAGATCTAATTAGGAAGATAATGAGTTGTGATTGAGTGCAACAAGTTACAAGTTAATTGATATGAATGTCTCAGGTTCCCCACCAGAGCAAACAGCAGAAGTGCCTTGTATAATGACTATAAAAGACTTTTCACACAACATGTGTTTGAGGACCTACATTTCAAGACAAAGGGACAAAGACGGTATTTGGCATCCTCCTAACTCCGTGAAAGTTGGCAGCTTAGAATTTTCAACATGCCATCTTCCTCTCATCTGTGGAGTCCTGATATTAGGTAATTCTCTCCGCCTTTTCACCTAAATAGTACTGTCACTGTAGTAATAGCAGTAATTACACTAAATTTACATAATCTATATAACTAAATTTACAGGTGATCGTGGTGTCTGTCTGTTTGTCTGTTTGTGTTTCAATCACGCCAAAACGGCTGAATGGATCGAACCCATCTCGCGTATTTGAATGTTTCTATGACCAGGAAAGGACATAGGGGGGTTTACTTCCGGATCCGATGGATAGGGGTGGGGGTTTATAGGGAAGCCGAAACATAAAAAAATTAAATTCTCGAAAACGGCCCAATGGATCGAACCCATCTCGCGTATTTGAATGTTTCTATGACCGGGGAAGGACATAAGGAGGTTTACTTCTGCGAGAGGTAACAAAGTCAGATGGACCCACCCCGAGTTCTACCCGTCAGCGACGGGCAACACAGCTAGTTAATAATAATTAGGTAGTATTTGGTATAATAATAGACAATTTATTATAGTGGTATTACAACGCTGTTTCTCGTGAAAGTTCATGTCAAGGATAGAGATATAAGGAATACGGTTGACGCAGGTCGTGGAGAGCGGATTACTTATGGTTACATAGCTGGAGAGGCTCACTGATGCAGAATTAGATTGCCTTCAAATTTAGTACCTAGTTCAAAAATCGTTAAAACTACTGAAATCACCTAAAGTTTAAATAAATTCGCCTGAGGTGGTATTGAACGGTAATTTGAGACTGAAAATCAATGTATACCTAAATACAAAATTATTTATCACAAAATAGGGGGTCAAATTTGAGTGTTTGGTAGTAAAAAAAACGCTAAAAATCAGGGTAAATACATATGAACTAATATAAATTCACCAAAGTTTATATATATATGAATGGAGGTTTTGATACTGCAGAAGGCAGTTTAAATTATCAAATCTTCCAAAGTATCTATCTTTTCGAAAATTCGCTCATATGGCCATGTCGCATGACTGGGAGCTATCCTTATCGATAAATTTTTAGAATCCATTATACATCTTCAACTATCGAGGTTGATCACCGAAAATAATAAACCATCCCAAGCCAGGCCAGCCAGCCAGACCCAAGCCTTAGATTCCAATGCTCAGAATGATTAGATTGGAAAGCTATGAAAAATACATCCGCAGTTTACTGAGGGAGCTCCTAATATTATCATAATCTCTTATGAAGTTCTATTCATGCAGCAATACCGTATGAGCAACTTCCCGAAATTGGTGACTCATCAACTTTTTGCGACTATCAGAGATTTTGAAACAAATAGGTCAATTTAACTATTGAAACAGTATTTTTATGTCCAAGTCACCTTTTGGTTTATTGTTTTCAATAATGAACTTTTTGAATCGAGCATGATAAAAAAAATTAATTAATTACCCCCCTCCCAACTACTCAAAATTTGATGGTTTCCGTTTCAAGGTATACCTACGTAGAATCTGAAAGTGGAATAAAAAAAGTCTATCCGTCCGCCATACTTCACACTTTTCTTATCATCAACCAAAATATTAATGAAATTCGGTTTGTATATCCCATTCGAGGTCTAGTTGGCCCGCGAAGCTCGGCGTTACTGTCAGTAATTTCTAAGGGGTGAAAAATAGGGGTTGACATTTTCAGAACGCCTCAGGTCGAAAACTTACAATAAAAGGTTTTAACGTTTTTAATTGAACTCAAACTAAAGTTTTTTGAGACCACCACATTGCACGGCCAGCCGTTCGTTTGTACCGAAAAGCTAAAGCATGATCGAGACGGTATAAATCCGGCCCTGATAACACTGCTACGGAACACCTGATTATAACCACGGATGGCTGTATGAAGTCGAGTTGGTTGTTCTGTGATATTATTTCATTTGATGAATGATGGATTTTTGGATGGATTCTCTTTTGGATTTTTTTTTTTTTTTTTTTTAATTTCTATAACTTTATTATTTTACAAAATATTTCAGTTTTGCTGATTTTCATATACGGTAGAATAGGCATTACTCTAATTCACATGGAACATGCGTAAAGGTACAGCCCAGTGGCTGCCCTTAACCAGGTAACGTTTCAAACGTTAAATAGTTTAATCTTAATTCTAGTTGATCTTAATTTAATATATTGCACTTTATAATAGATTGTCTTGTGGTAACTTTCTTTTCAATCGGCAGTTTGTTGGATGTGGGGGCAGGTTGGCTGGAATAGCTTCTATTAGTGGGTTGATGTGATCTAGCATTCTGTTGTGTATTTTTGCATATCTTTCTTTGATCAGCGTTGTAACCATAGGGATTTTTGATAGGTATTTCTGTAAATAGAATAAAAGTGATGCTTCATGAATAACAACAAATAATTAATGACAAATAATCAATCATTGAATCCTGCGCATTTTTATGAAACTGTAAATCCCGGGCGGGCTCCATTACTCGATTTAGGTAGGGCTTCCCTGGCGGGGGAGCTCGAGGGTGCTGATTGGCCACAGAAAAAAGTGATCCACGCAGAAGGGGCATCTATACAGGTAAATAATAATCAGCATAGATTTTAGAAAGTTTCGATTTTTTACACCCACAAAACTCAATTACGTACGACCAACTTCCTGTCTTTCAACACTGATCGTCTTGAAACTCGTTCTCTTCTTTCATTACAAGGATTTTGGCGACATTTACATTTATAATTTCGCCATGGTAAGACATCGTTTGGAGTTACATACAAATTCAGAGTACTCTAAAACGGATAATTATCGAAAAATTGTATTTAAAAAAATGCATACTCTAAAACGGATAATGATCGAAAAATTAATTCTTACTGTAAAACGGATAATTATCGAAAAATTGTCCAAAAATTCATACATTTACTAGAAATTCTGGACCCATTGCAGCAGTGGTTTCGCTGTAAACTAACTCGTTTTTTTCCAATATACCTACGGGCCGTTAATCAATGCAAACGGCATTAGTTACCTAATTTTCTTCCAGTGATCCCATTGACCGGCATTCCTACGCGTTTTCTGAAGAATAACAACGTTTTTCCCAGTTGCCCTGATCACCCGGCGGGTACCCTGTCCCGGATCTCGACTTTCCACTTATTTAAGACCATCTAACCACTTTCACGCGAACTGGATTTGTTTTGAAGGTACAAGTGGATTAAACGAAGCGTTACCTCTTCCCACGAGGTTGATCGGTTGGCCAAGATACCGATGTGGCAAGAGTCCTTATCGTTATGAATGTATTAACGGTGCATTCATTATTCAACGATACCTCGAGGTGATAGAAGACTCCTCGTAAAGAACTGGATGGACGAACCCGAACAGACCGTTTCTTTCACTACTCGAAATACATACAATACGCGTACAATCGCCTGCCGTTCATCTATAATTTTTTGTTAAATTTTTTCCCCAAAACATGGAGAGTTCCAATGTAATTGATAACATCTCCCTTGTTATCCGATACGTCAATTTTGAAGGTATGACGTATCATTTGAACTACCGTTGGAGCCACATGGCTTCCTCGCTACCATAATCTGTTGACTGGAACAGTCATTATGAGAGTTGCTTGTTTTCAACTTTTGCGCATGGGGAGACGTATGTTCCATCCTGGTTTTTGTTCACTTCGGTTCTCGTGTTATTTTGGTTTATTATTTTCAATAATGAACCATTGGAATCGAGCAAGAAAAAAAAAATTCTTACCCCCCTCAAAATTTGATGGTTTACGTTTCAAGGTATGTAGAATCCGAAAATGCAATAAAAATATTTCTGTCTGTCCGCCGTACGCCGTACGGGCCACTTTTCTTAGTTACCATGAAAAAAAATTGATGAAATTCTGGTTCCATTCGGGGTCTGGTTGGTCCTCGAAGCTCGACGTTACTGTCAGTCATCTCTAAGGGGTTCTAAATAGGGGTTGCAATTTTCAGAACGCCGTATCTCGAAAACTTTCGAATGAAGGGTATTGTTTTTTTTTACGTTATTAAATTTGTCTAGAGCTAAACAATTTTTTGAGACCACCCGGAGCATTGTACCTCCAGCCGTTCATGTGCACCAAAATGCTTCGTCAACAAGATCGTGAATCAAACGGTATAAATCCGGCCGGGATATCATCACTAAGGAGCACCTGATTGTAATCAAGGATGGCTGTATGAAGTCGAGTTGGTTGTTGTGCGATATTATTTCATTTGATAAGTGATGGACTATTGGATTTTGTAGGTAGGTACTTGTGAAACTTGAACAAACGTTGAAGTATTATTGATGGGTAAATTATTAAACAATGGCAAATTATTACACAACGGTGAATTATTACACAACGGTAAATCACTACACAACGGTAAATTATTACACAACGGTAAATTATTACACAACGGCTCATGTACCAAGAAGGGGCTGGATTTTGTTGGTAGGTACTTTTGCAACTTGAACAACCGTTGAAGTATTATTGATGGGCAAATTATTACACAACGGTTCATTATTCTATCTCCGTAGAAGGGGAACCTATACAGGTAAATTATTACACAACGGTTTAGGTAGGTACCTAGTAACGAGTACGGGGTTAGGTACTAACCTACGGAGGGTGTAGAATAGTACATAATATGTTATATAGAAGGGTTATCTATACAGAGAGCTGTGATCTGTAACAGAAGGGTATTCTATACAAAATAATAAACCGTTGTGCAGGGATTTGCAGCGTTTTTGGTTCTCGAAATATTTATATTTTCACAGCCACGTCATAATCAGAGAACGATATCACTAAGCATCAATCTGGAAGGAAGATTTCAGCAGGCGAAAGTTGCCTTACATCAAGAATTGTTTTAATTTATATTTTACACTTGTCCACTGCTTGCCAAGTTTCTTGTGAATCCCCAAATATTTATCTTATTCTGGTTTGTCAAGAGAGATGATTTGTTTAAATCTCACTCTTACTGGGAAAACATTGAACCAGCAGAGAAGTGAGTGGGGCTGGAGGGCGGAATGAGAGCCGATACTTGAAGATCGTTGATGAGAAGAAGACGTTGGGGGCAGATCAACGTTATAAGGTATCAAAGGACCAAATCCCACCTACCTCCATTACAGCTGCCGACCATTCTTTCGGGTGGGAATCCGAGTGGGAAGGATTTCACGTTTCTCTCACACGCAGGCGAAAGTTAAATTACGGTTTTAATGAAATTTAAATGGAACCATTTGACGGGACCCTCCAAATTTCCGTAAATGAGTCTCATATAATCTAGGATCATGGGAATCCGACAGTAACTTTCGGCTGCGCATGCGCAAACATGAAATTCAGATACTCCCGTAACTCCAGTTCTGGTAGACCGATTCGATCAAATTTTCAGGAACCACACGCCGGTTGGGTCCCTGAAGGTCCTGTGCTAGTTTCCAATCAATCATAATCATTGCAACGTCTGCGCACGTGCGAACAATGAAAACCTTTAACGCCTTTGGTGATGGATCTGTTCAAAAGTATCGACGAAATTTCTGTAGAATATACAAGTAGGGTTCCAAATGCCCTCCTATGATTTCGAGGCAATCGGATATCCTTGTAACGATTACCTTCCCGGTTCTGTTCGACAGATTCGGATGAAATTTCCCCGCTAAGATCGTCTCCTACGAAATTCGCAGTAATCCAAGCGATAGGATCTGCTCATGCTCAAACTTGGAATTTCGCCAAAATTTGGTAGGCATGCAGTTGGATCGAGCTTTATATTTGTACTTACCTGTCAAGCTATAGTACACATATTTGATCATTGGCATATTAATTAACCAAAAATAGGAATTTTCAGATTTGACTAAATTGAGTTAACATTGCTAATTGCCTACAGGACTCTTAGCATTCTAAGTGGGAACACTAAGTGGGCCCTAAAGGTGACAGGCCTACGGGCGGTTGGTGTTAATGACTACCAATCAAAGTACTTCCTTCAAGTTAGGATATCCAATAAAGCGAGTTTCACCTCGTAGGCATAACTTCTACCAAGTTGCGGACTCCTGCCAGGGGTGCTCAATAGTTACCTGTAGTCTTCGGGTCAATGAAATTTCAGCTCTTATGCACATAAATATGTTTGTCAAGATCAAAGAACCCTCATCTACAACGAAGGAAAGATTAGCAGTCATGTTGCAGGCAGTCTTTTGTTCAAGATGAGTGATAGTGACGACAAATTATTGTTCATGACGAACAGCCAGCTTTCAGATCACAAAGCTTCAATATTCGAATAATATTGCATGAAGCAGCTGTTCCTACAAGTTAAGCAATTATATTATTTTCTTCTTGCTTTTTACCTGAATATCCTGCAGAACTACATAACCCCAGATTGGGTTTCAAAAATGTTTTTGTTCATTTCGGCTCTTGGGATATTTTTGGTTCAGAGAATGATTTCACTGAGAATGAATTCGGACGAACGATTTTAGCAGGCAATGAAAAGTGGCCTTATTTCAAGTTTGTTTTAATGTTAATTTGAATTCGAGTTCATTGAAATCTCGATGGTTATCTTATAAATTGAATAAGTAGGTTAATGGTGGAGGGGGGGGGGGGGGGAAGAATGAGAACCGCTAAGATAATCAATGACGAGAAAGAAATTCAGGAAGTTGAAAGTTCCAGTCATGCCCATGACCATTTATGAGCAGTTCTTAAGTACATACTGCAATGGGTCCAAAATTGCAAGCACCTGTCTACTTGAATAGTTTTGAACAATCGTTCGTTTCGTTTCAGGGTATCTAAATTTCAGTTTTTGGTTGGAAAAAGTGTATGCATGTGCAGAATGGGTATTTGGATGTAAAAATGTATTTGGCCAATGAGTAAGTAACTGATATTAATTTCCAAAAATGTCTGTGAATCACTGAACTGTATCAATGGGTACTGTAACGCGTTTAAATTGAAATCGCTCACCGATGGTGAAATTAACTTCGCATCGCTTCTTCACATTATAAACCTCCGTAATAATCAAGGATGGTTAACGAAATCGCCAGATTTGCTTAATGAAATAAAGAGTAGGGGAAGAAAGAATTGGACGGTGTGAAACTTTGGAGTAAATTGAGAGCTTTCCAACGAGTGGTGAAGGATTTTTGGAAGACAGAAACTTGAGAAGTTGTACGAACATAGCAACGAAGTAGTTGCACTTGAATACCACGAAAAAATCTGTCCTGAACCAAATTTCGGTCTGGCCCCGAGGAGAAAACACGTCAAAAATGTCCAAGGTGGATAATCAAAAATAGTTTGAGATAGTGTTTGCAAGTGGTCCAAATTGAGTATTTTTCATCCCTATCAATCACACTGTCCTATTAAGAAGATTAACCTCAAAAAATTCTCATTTCAACTTCAAAAATTGGTGAACTACCTACCTAATACTGAAAGGCATAATACCTACATGGAGCGGGTATGATTTCTATTACAGAAATCCCTCATTAATCCGACAGATATCAGACCAGAAGACTGTTGGATTAGTGGAGATTCATCTTTTATTTAAACTCATTTTAGTGGTAAAATCTATTAATTTTTTTATTACACAAAATATTACAAAACATGCACATTTATGTGTATTATTTATAAAGATATTTATTATGTTAATTTATATGTATTTTAAAAATCTATTACGTAAGCCTACATTAGATGTGAGTTGAGTAGGTACCTATTTAAAAAATAAAATAAATTTAAAAATTGATTGATTCCTTCGAGAAAACAGGTCTAAAAAAGTGACGATTTTCTTTTGCTTCTTCTTGGAATGAAATTTAAACTAATTTTTCTGTAAAATAAAATTTCATTGATATTTCTTCAGAAATAGGGGTATGCTCCCGTAAAAACCGAATATATTTCCCCACTCATGCAACTACACACCCGGCCTTCTGAAAAAGCCGGACTACTGGGGGGATTGGCGAAGTGCCGGAGACCACTGTATTTATTTATTACAGTTTTACGGGCGGATTCCCATTTAAATATAATCAAGGTAGGTATGGGTAGCTTTCATCATCACAACATAGTATAAAGATAGATTCAAATAAAAAACGTTATAGGTACATGAAAATAGAAAGGTGGTTTATAAAATTAATACAAGCTTAAGTAAAAAAGGCAGGTAGTTCATGCGAGCTGCTGTCAGTTGGCGGAGCAGTTGAAACTCATATCAAGCTCATATAAAGTTCTATACAATGGGAGTTGCCGGGCGATAACAACAGGGCGAAAACGACGGAGGCCAGGAACATACTGTCTCCATTTGTTTGAAATCACGCTGCATTCGGATAATGAGGGTATTGGTGTTAAATGAGCAGAGCGGGTGTAAAATGTTCTTTCGTTTTACTCTCAACTTATTGCGTTAAACGACATTATCAAGGCTTATATTTGCGAAGATTGGCTGGTTTTTGCCTAAATTATTTGTTTGTGTTGTTAGCAGATGGAAAATAGCAGTTAGTTGGAATAAATAGATAAGGAATATTCTTACTTGATTTCCAGAATTGACTGCCCTTAAGTGACTGCTCTGTGAAGTTTGGATTTTGAGCGCTACAAGACTTGCTGGTTTTCCTCATTCAACTGAATGAGAACAGAATTCAACAGATTCACTGAATGAGCTACACGAAGTAGCTTTGAGCTCGGGGGATATTTAATAGTTAGGGTTGAAACTACGTTGGAACAAAGCTATTATGCTACCTACCAGCGCTGGTTCTTTTACCATAATATCGTTGGGAGATCCTATGCAAGGGATGAATAAACCCGTGACGGAGGAGCACTGGAGGGCAGGCAGAGGGTATTATGTGTCCACCGACCTAGAACAGTAGCCTCTCGGAAATATTTTCTAGGTGAAGCCCCTACGTCAGATTGGCTTCCGCTACATTAGCTTTCATACCCTCTTCTCTCTCTTGCTTCGTCTCAACCCTGAAACCGTTTCCACAGGACACTAGGCAACCCTGGAACGGGTTCATCCCTTCAAAAGCTTGACGCAACGGCGTTAAGGCAATAAAGTCGAATTTCGATCGGTATGATGATCGACTGTAGAGTGGCTATTCCTCAACTAGTTGGATGATGCGTACAGTGCGTAGCGTGGGATTCATTTCGGTTACATCGATAACGCAATAAACTAACTGGGCTGGTATGTACCTACATTCGTATTTCGCAGTTTTAGCAACTTGTCCCGATTTTTGACCCTTTTGAGAAAAATATTTGTATCATCGAAATAGCTTTCTGTCGTGAATCACCATCCCTCACAACGTCAGGTGAAATAATATCGATTTAGCCTTTAATACAAATTCCCCCTATTCCATATTAAAAACAAGTGAAATGGTCATTTTCTGTGTTTCATCACCCTTTCACACCACTTTCAGTGATTTATATAAATTATTCGCGATTTCAGCCGTTTCTACCGATTTTTGACCTCTAAAAACTCAAATTGACCCCCTTAGAGTTTTTGAAAATCGCTCATGTTCGAACTCATCCTTTTCTTTGGCATTACGAACATTTCAGCGAAATTTTGAATTTTTACCATGTACCCAAGGTCAGATATCGTCTGGAGTGGCACATAATTAAATAAATAAATAAATATTGTATACATATAAGTGGTATCTTATATATATACATATACATTTTTGTTAAAATCTAGGGATGCTCTGAAACGGATTTGCCTATAACAAAGATTTCAAAAATGCTTGTTCTGAAAATTTTGGAACTATTGCCATAGTTTCATTTTCTTTGAAATTCGCTAAAATGAGAGTGCCCGTTCGCACCCAGGATTCCCGATCACACACAAGCAGAGCATAAGAGCGAAAAGCTTTATTTTTTTCCACTCTCAATTATTATCAATGTAACCGCCCCCTAGTAAGACTGCTACGTTAGGCCCTCCTGGATTCCACTCATGAGCTGGACTTGTTTACTGCCCCACTTGTCACAATAACAAAAAGTGTATATTCTTCCTTATTTAATATAAAAAACTATTAAATCATGTTAATCTTTAATTATTAATTTATTGAAATTCACAATTGAACCCATTATTGTGAATTTATCAGCTCTTCATCTTATATTAACTGTGTTATACTTCTATCATTTTTATATGTATTTATTCATTGCTCTATAATATGTTTTTCATATGCATTTGTATTTTCATTGCTGTAAATATTTTTCATATTCATTCCGTCAAATAATTAAACAAATAAATAGAAGCAAAGGTACCCGTTTGCACCCAACACTTGAATTCTACTAAGCCCATTAGTTCCATCATGTTAGACGCCACTATGAGATTCATTATTCACTTTTTCAATACCTACCCTCCTGATCCCCTAGAAAAGCCCTAAATCGAGTAGGTACTGCAGTCGGCCGGGGAATTACGTTTAATAAATAATATGCGGTGCATTCGAGAATATATCATTAAATATTATTTGTTGTTATTCATGAGGCATACCTAACGTTTGGTAAAGTTACAAAGTACCTACCAACAAAATCCAAAATAACCATCATTATTTACATGAAATAATTTAACGGAACAACCAACATCCATGCGTGATTATAATCAGGTGTTCCCTAGCAGTGATAGCTGTGCTGGATTTATACCGTTTATTCACGATCATGTTGACGAATATTTTCGGTGCCAAGTTCAGGGCCTTACTGGAAAGAACGGCTGGACGTACAATGCTCCGGGTGGTCTCAAAAAATGCCTAAGTTCGAGATCAAATTAAAACCGTAAAAATTCGATATAGCGGCGCCCTGGAAATTTCAACCCTTATTTTTCGCCCCTTAGAGATGACTGACAGTAACGCCGACCTTCGCGGAACTACTCCCAAATGGGACCCACAAACCAAAGACTGATTTTTTGTTGGTGGTAACTAAGGAAAGTGCGAAGTACGGCGGGCGTAAGGACAGAATTTTTGTTATTCTTTCCGGATTCTACGTACTTTGAAACGGAAACCGCCAAATTATGGTGGGGGGGGGGGAGGGGGATTAAACTTTTTAAAGCGTCCTGAACATTTCAACCCTTATTTTTCACCCCTTAAAGATGACTGACAGTAGCACCGAGCTTTGCCGACCAACTAGACTCTAAATGGGACCTAAAAACCAAATTTCATTAAAGTGTGAAGTACGGTGGGCGGCAGGCGTACGGCGGATGGACAGAATTTTTTTTAAATTCCATTTTCGGCTTCTACGTACCTTGAAACGTAAACCGTCAAATTTTGAGTTCTGCTTCCTTTCTATCGAAGGTAGGAAGCCTCGGATTCGTGATTGAGTAAAAAAAAAGTATGTCCTTCAGAATGAAAATTTCCACTACCATTTTGCGTTTCAGACATCGAGGAACATTTTTGGTTCCGTGTCCATCTGTCTGTCTGTGGTAATTCCTTGAAACGCCCATAACTGCCCGAAATAATGGTCGAAATGGGCTGAAATTGGGAGGGTAGGTGCGGGTTGAGTCACAGATGGTCCCCTACTAAAATCATTGAAAAAGTACGGTAACTTTCGTCTGGGCATGCGCAAACGTGAAATACTTGAAAGGCCCATAACTACCTACCCTAAATATCGTTGAAATGAGTTCGCACTTGGAGGGTCGATCAGGAATAATACTTTGATAGTTCCCTATGAATTTCACTGGAATCGTACTGTGAATTTTGTTTGCGCACCCGCGAATATGAAATGTTGACCGTTTTGTAACGCTTCTAACTACGCGAAAAATAGTCGTAGAGAGCTGAAATTTCGAGGGTACGCGTGGGTTGGATCGCAGTGTTTTCCATATCAAAACGAACCTACCAAACTATTCTATACGTTCATGTGATTCAAGTCAGGAAGCTATTCTGCCTGCTCTAATTGGCATACGTTTTTTCCTCCTATGCTCGATTCCAAAGGTTCATTATTGAAAATAATAAACCGAAATTACGTCGCTCCCACACTTCGATCCCCGGCAACTGCACATGCACAATGCTCCATCGGTCTTCTTGGCTTTTGCGAAACTGATGAGAACAGCGCGACACTGATCTCGATCTGCTACCTAATGTAATGTATGGCTGCGAATAGGACAAGGTCCCCACTGAGCTCTTCGGTTTCTGACCCTCCGAAAACAACTTTCACTTTCGCCTCATCGATTTCGATCCTGTGGGTGCGAACATGCGTACGCCAATTGTAGGTACCTACTACCTCAATCTGAACTTCGAATAAATTTAAAAACCAAAATGAACTGACCACTGGGAGGTCCAGATAATGTGCAGCAAGTTTTTTCGAATTTCAACGTCAGCGTTTCAGAGCTACCCGCTACCCGGTAATGAATTGATACGAGTGAGCGGGTTACAGGTTGCTTTGAACAGTTTCATAACAGTCGGCGTTGATTCGTTGCCCTGGATTATTAGTACAATAGGTCTCCTCGACTCACAGGTATAACTGTTGATCACCGTCCAGAGTCCCTGTTGAGTTTTCATGTCGTGAGGAACAATAACACTTCCTCTCAGGCACAAATGGGAAGCTATACAGTAACTCATTCATTTTTAATTCACTGTTTCTAAATGTTATCCCGTCAATTTTTACAATAGGTTATCAGAAAACCGTTGGTATAACCAAAATTGTAATGGGGTATTCATTTTGGTTTATTATTCTGTATACACCTGTGTAATCGCTCAGCAAAAAATTTTATAACACATTTGGGTTTATTATTTTCAATAATGAACCATTGGAATCGAGCATGAAAAAAAAAAATTCTTACCCCCCCCCTCAAAATTTGATGGTTTACGTTTCAAGGTATGTAGAATCCAAAACTGCAATAAAAATATTTCTGTCTGTCCGCCGTACGCCGTACGGCCCACTTTTCTTAGTTACCATGAAAAAAAATTGATGAAATTCGGGTTATAGGTTCCGTTCGGCGTCTAGTTGGTCCTCGAAGCTCGACGTTACTGTGAGTCATCTCTAAGGGGTTCAAAATAGGGGTTGAAATTTTCAAAACGCCTATACCATTTTTTTTACGTAAATATTTTTACGGTTTTAAATAGTTCTTGAACTTGCGAGTTTTTTAAGACCATCCGGAGCATCGTACGTCCAGCCGTTCGTTCACAGTAAGGCCCCGAAGTTTGCACCGACAGGCATTTTCGACTCCAGTGTGAATGAAATTGTATACAATTCAAACCAAATCTCGTAACCAGAGACGCGCCCACAATAGGAAATTTGGCGGAGATGAAATCATTGCTAGGGATCACCTGATTATATTGGCGGAGTACGAAGTCGAGTTGGTTGTTCTGTGATATTATTTAATTTGAAAAATGATGGCTCTGTTGGAGTTTGTTGGTAGGTAGTGAAACTTGAACAAACGTTGAAGTATTATTGATGGGTAAATTATTAATACGGTAAATCATTACTCAACGGTAAATTATTACGCAACGGTTCATTATACCATCTACGTAGAAGGGGCTGGAGTTTGTTGGTAGGTACTTTTGCAACTTTTTTCACTCCTCATCAACAATTTCTTTTCAGAACTTCATTATGTGTGGTTCTTTTTGTTAGGTACTGTTTGTCATCGGCAGAATTATTTTAGCAACATTTAACTCGTGATTTAGGTAGGTACCTAGTAACGAGTACGGGGTTAGGTACTAACCTACGGAGGGTCTGCGATCTACATAATATGCATAGAATAGTACATATTATATTATATAGACGGGTTATCTATACATAGAGCTGTGATCTGTAACAGAAGTTTTCTTTTACTTTTCAAAGTGCGTAGATTCCAAAAACGCTGCAAAGTCCTTGTCACATGGGTTTATTATTCTACTGGACATACCTACAGAAATGCTGGCTGTTCATTTATTGTTTATTTCATGGGAAATAATTGAAATAGCTATTTCTGATGGTTTCCACCATTCTTGGCCCCTAAAACACGAATTAGGTACGCTCCCACGTGTTGATACTACTTCCAGTGTTATTATACAAATTGATGGTGATTTCAGACGATTTCCCAGGTTTTTGACTCATAAAAAATCAATTTTGGGAGCTGAACATTTGGTAGAACCTCAATTTTCCACTCTTTGGTCAAAATCGACTTCATATTCGGTCTTGTCGTCCCTAAAACATGGAAAACGATATCTCAAAAGCTCATGTTACTAACATGTTACTAAAACACAAAAAGTACCTATTTTTACACACATTTTCACTCATAACATCCCTGGGTATATTCCGATCGGGCTGAAAAGTTTCGGGACACAACTAGGGCCCAAATGTGTAACATTGAGGTTCTCACGATGTTTCAGCCTTAAATTTACGTTAAATTTTGGTCTAAAATCGTCGTTCTTCCGCCCACAGTTTGGTCCCCGCATGGAAACACATTTGGGTCCTAGTTGTGCTCAGAAACACGGCAGCCCGATCGGCATACACAAAGGGATGTTATGGGAGAAAAATGGGTGTAAAAATAGGGGTTTTCGCGGAATATATGAGGTTTTGTGAACATGAGCTTGTGAGGTATCTTTTACCATGTTTTTTAGGGCGGGAAGACCGAATATTAGGTTGATTTTGACCGAAGAGTGAAGAATTGAGGTTGTAACGAATAGAAGGTTAAGCTCCCGAAATTTACTTTTAATTAGTCAAAAACATGAGAAATTCTCTGAAATCACCATACATTTGCATAATAACACTAGAAGTAGTATCAACAGGTGAATCAAGACAATTAAATGGTACTATCAATCAAAAATAATCTGTTAAAAAAAGCCGAGCCTAATTCGTGTTTTTGGGGGTCAAAATTGGTGGAAACCATCAAAAATAGCCATTTCAATAATTGTACATGAAAGAAACAATAAATGAACAGCCAAAATTTCTGTACGTATGTCCAGTAGAATAGTAAACCCATGTGACAAGGACTTTGCAGAGTTTTTTTATATTTTTATTTTTATATTTTTACTGCAAGTAGATTCCACCCTGAAAGTTTTGAGTTGGGTTTGGGTTGTGGGTTCCTGTGGGTTTTGAGTTTTGAGTTTTAAGTAGTTCTTTTTCAATGATTTTTCAATTTTTCAACCAATTCTGAAGTCATTGCACCACTCTTGCTTTGGCAGGACCCCACTGCAAACTGTAACGTCAGAATAAGTTGAAATATTGAAAAATCATAGAAAAAGAAATATTTACGTAGGAAAGTGCGGTTGATGTCAAAGTTCTCAGATTGGAATCATAAATAGGCTTTTCGCCTTGGGGGCAAATGCTACCCGCCAAGCAGCGTTGAAAGACATTTCAAGGTTTGGGGGGAAGGAACAGGTTTCTAGGAGTATATGCACATCCAAGAGCGAGGTGCGAAGCACCGAGCATGCTAAGTCGACGGGCATAATGTATATTGTACTAGGCCGGTGCGTGGGCTTATGACAGTTTGGCGGAAGGATGGATGAGGTTGGACGAGGTTGGTTTGGATGGATGAAGGAAGGATGTGCTCCGTAGGAGTCTTTTACTAACGCTCCGCGGTTATCACCAGAGCAGGCGTTAGTTGGATGGATGTGGGGGAAACTAATACCCCGCGGTTATCACCACAGCAGTTATTAGGTGCTCCTTAGGAGGCTTTTGCTAGCACCCCGCGGTTATCACCACAGCGAGTGCTAGAGGAAGGAGAGGAAAGTGTCCCACGGTTATCACCACAGCAGGCGCCAGGAGGAAGAAGATGAATGACAGCAGGTTTTCTTAGAAGGGAGCACCCCGCGGTTATCACCACAGTGAGTGCAGAAGAAGGGTAGGAGAGACAGAGAGAGAGTGAGAGAGAAGTCTCGGAGAGTGGTCGGTCGAATGAGGAGCTGGGCTAGCAGGGCTACCTATAAAGGCCCCTGTCGCCTGTCCACCCGTCCCCCGTCTATCAACGGGCCGTTGCAACCGTTGGGGAGTGATGGCGGCCGATGGAGGGGACCTTTCTCCTACTTTTCCCTCGGCGTCGCTCAGCTCGTCGTTCCCTTCCTTTATTTGGTTAAATCATTTAGGTATTACATAGGAGTGGCATAAGAATTTGAGGGGTACCATGACATATATCAATCCTTTTTGCGGCTGAGGAGGTTTTTTTGGCAGGTAAATTTTTACAACAGGATTGTTTTTGCGGGTTGTAACTACAGCCTATAAGCCTGTATGCTGTAAGCGAGAAGCCATCTTGGCCGTGGGTGGGTAGTAATTTGCAATGAACAAAGGAATATGGTTTATATATTATGCGGATAGATAGTAAATCCAACACACATTAATATTTTTTAGTAAAATCGAGGAACTAATTCAAAATGCTCTGAAACGGAAGACTCGGAAAGCAATTCAAAAATACATAAACTTAAACTTTCGGCCCGCCATTGGCAAGAGATTTTTTCCTTATATTTATGTGGCACTGTTCACACTGCCCGACCACGAATTTGGCCGGGCCCATATTTTGTACCTACCTACAGCTAAACAGGTTTAATTCTAGATGGGCCAAGTTTCAGTTTGTTTTTGGGTTCAAACAAGTTGCACCAGAAACACACTTGTTGGGTTCGGTCAAGTTGTGCACCATAAAATTCTCGAACTACGAACTACTTGAAGTGAAACTGAACCGAGGGTTCTTGAAAATTTGAATTCGAATACTCGGAAGTTGTGTGGTCCAGTGTTCGAGTCACATTGAAGATGATTTTCTTTTTCTTTAGACCTAATGGAAACTGTGTACAGTAAATCTAAAATATTGTCTTTGAAAACTCGCTAAAATGTGTACAACAGCGACTCTAATTTGATTTGTTAGGTGTATTTTACTCACAAGCCTATTCATATGCCCTTTTGACATTCAGTAGAGAGGAGAGTTCCGTTTGGGAACATCATTGATATAGCCCTATTCATTTCATAAATCGCCTGAAAGAATGACAAAGGAAGAGGTGGCGGCCATATTACGAATTTCCTCTCATTTCCAAGTCCCATCTTCCTTATTCGAGCGAGAATAAACCTCGTGGATGAAGAAAAGCAGTTGTACCGAAGGAGAGTTTCCAGCGAGTGGCTGATGCTTCCGGAATAACGAATTCCCGAAACCTGGCAGCTCTGAATCTCCTTCCACTGGCTCCTGGAGTTGACTAATAATTCAAGAGGCGTCCGCCGGAGTGCGGAACCGTCGCTGGCCCGCTAAAAGGGAAAAGCCGTTCTTTTTCTGAGGATTGAGAATGAAAGTGAGCGAGTTGTAAACAGGTTCTCCCCCTCATCCTGTCATTCTGGTGTTATCTTCTGCCAATTAATAATCACGATCCTCGATCTGAGCATTTTGATACACATTTCATTTATCTTGAATATAGTTTGAATACTGGGTATCGAACAGCAGAAATGGAATGAGCTGTACGCTAAACTAAAGTCGAGGCAATTATATTACCAAGTTCAGCAAGTGACAAGGATCAGTGGATTGAATGCTTCTGGAACCTTTAAAACTTCACATAGAATTCAGATAGAGTGAATTACGAGATTTCAAAAATCATTCAGATTGGATTAGAACTGCTTCAGAAATTGGAAAGAGCAATGCAGACTTCTTCCCAAAAACAACCTCCAATAACCAGTCATCCAAATACTACATCAATTCCTTATTAGCGAATTATCAAAGGACTGGTAGCACTTGCTAGTTCCAACATTTCAGAGGTACTCCCTGTGAACCGGAAACCCCACTAAAATCCGTTTCAAGCATCCGATATCTAAATTAGAGGTTTTCACTTTTTCGTGCGCGCGCTTGTCAGCATCACTCAAAAACTCAACATCACAAACCAGCGGTGGAAGTCTTCGTATCTTCCGACCGAAGAGGTGGACGGACGCCTAATTTATACAAATATCAATTTATACACAAATCTAACGGAAATGTTTCCCTTACTGGGAAAAACCAAAGATCGTGGATATGTCTATTCCATGATGACCAACCAGTGAAACGCCTAAATAGTGGCATAATTGATTACGGTCATCCTCAACTATGTGCATTCGTCCGTACAACTCGCCGACGGAAAGAAACAGATTGTTCTATTTCTACATAAAACTGATGAAACACAAACGGTGGGTACAGCTTCCGTACAAGTACGCAACCACGAGGGACATTTTATGTCTTAGCGCCCCCTCCCGCACCCACACCAAGTACTTCGTACTTAATTGTTTTGGTCAAGATTTCCAACGAATGGTAAACTCTGTCCTTGGGCGGTCACAAATGACAAAGAATCACGTTTCAATTTAAAAACAAGTACTTCGTACTTAATTGTCGCAGAACTATCACCTAGTCCGAACAGCCTTCAGTCCCAATTAGTTCGGATTAGCCGGACTCCACTGTATTATGTACGTAAACATTCATTTAAACAATCCCGGTCATACCGCAGCTTGTTGGCCACGCAGTCCGCAGTGGTTAACGTAGTATGGTTTAGGTAAATCGAGAGCTATCCAACGAGTGGTGAACGATTTTTGTACGATGATAACTGGCGAAGATAAAGTTCCGTAGCAACGAATCGGTTGTCAGCGAAAATCATCAGAAATATTTTCGTGACGTTGTTTCCGTTGCATGTCTCCGTTGCATGTCCCGCGTTTCATTTTCGAGTTTATGTAGCAAAGCAAAGACTTAAAATGTCAAAAAGGTTGAGCCGTCAAACAGTACTAATATAATATTTCTACCTCGAGTTGAATTTCTTACGTTTTGACATTTTATGTCTTTACTTTGCTACATAAACTCGAAAATGTAACGCGGGACATGTAACGGAGAAGCGTCACGAAAATATTTCTGATGATTTTCGCTTACAACCGATTCGTTGCTACGGAACTTTATCTTCGCCAGTTATCATCGTACAAAAATCGTTCACCACTCGTTGGATAGCTCTCGATTTACCTAACCATACTTCGTTAACCACTGCGGACTGCGTGGCCAACAAGCTGCGGTATGAGCGTGATTGTTTAAATGAATGTTTACGTACATAATACAGTGGAGTCCGGCAAATCCGAACTAATTGGGACTGAAGGCTGTTCGGACTAGGTGACCAAAACAATTAAGTACGAAGTACTTGGTGTGGGTGCGGGAGGGGGCGCTAAGACATAAAATGTCCCTCGTGGTTGCGTACTTGTACGGAAGCTGTACCAACCGTTTGTGTTTAGACTGATCTTGAACTAAAGAATTTTTCTTCCATGCTCGATTCCAATTTTTAAAGGAAAACGCTCCTTTTGGTTTATTATTCTGTGAATAATACACCTATGTTTCCTTAAATACGATATTGTTTATCCAAACGATGCCGTTAGATACTTTGTTTATTGGTATCGCGTTACATTTTTCCTAGTGAAAAAAGTGGGACACAAATTTTTGGTTGATCCCTCCAATAAAGATAAAAAATTCAAAAAATTATTATAGGATCATTCCCCAAACCTCGCTCATATTCCAAACTCCACGTTCAAGCCGAGACGCTTCTGCTGACTTCATAATTATACTCATACTCAACATGAACTAGGACACAATTTTCAAATTTCGTTCGAATGGGGTGTGCGCATATTTATTTATTTATTCATTTAAAATTAATGTAGATTCCTTCCTGACGCCAATCGCGCATTTTTATGAAATGTAATTCCTGGGCTGGCTCCAGTTCTCGATTTAGTGCTTTCCTGGGGGGAGCTCGAGGGTAGGTATTGACCATAGAAAACAGTGATCTACGCAGAAGGGGCATCTATAAAGGTAAATTATTACTCAACAGTATCTTAACAACGGTTTATTACACAACGGTTTATTATTTACC
Organism: Leptopterna dolabrata; assembly: GCA_954871275.1. Classification (NCBI taxonomy): domain Eukaryota; kingdom Metazoa; phylum Arthropoda; class Insecta; order Hemiptera; family Miridae; genus Leptopterna; species Leptopterna dolabrata. The sequence continues at coordinate 63,481,874 of OX940975.1, forward strand.
ATATACTCAGGAATAACTAAAAAATAATTAATGATTGAATTATTGAATCCCGCGTATTTTTATCAAACTGCAATTCCCGGCCCGGCTCCTATAATCGATTTAGAAGTTCCTTGGAGGAGCTGGAGGGTAGATATTGACCACAGAAAACTTATCTACGCAGAAGGGGCATCTATACAAGGATATTATTACACAACGGTTTATTGCACAGCGTTTATGCTTCATGAATAGCAGCAAATAATTAATTATTGAATTACTGAATCCCTCGCATTTTCAAGATACTGTAATTCCCGGGCCGGTTCCAGTACCTACGTGATTTCGGGCTTCTCTGGGGGAGCATGAGGATAGATATTGACCACAGAAAACAGTGATCTACGCAGAAGGGACATCTATACTAACAATAAACCGTTGTGTAATAATTTTCAGTGTTTCTTTAATACTCTTCAATTGGTTATAATTTTATCAATACATAACAATGATATGAGAAATGTTCATGGAAGGTAGGTTAATAATGAAAAGGTTATTAAAACGGCATAAATAACAAGAGTTAATTTTGTTTCAGGGTGCAAGCACTGAAGAGACAGAAAGCACAGCGGCAACAACAGCGCAGCTAATCTTCAAAGATGAGCAGCAGGTAAGTAAAAGCCAAAGCTTTTTAAGGCCATGATTTCAATTGTTTTTCGGAAATACATTGGAATCTTCGTCAAATGGCACCAATGCCGCATTAACTACTTACAGCAGTGGTACCGCAGGATTCAGACAAATAATATATACACGGTGTTCAGTGTTCTAATAGCCGAAAACGAGATTTTTTCCCTATCTGCCACTACTGGCTATTTTTTGAGTTGCAGAAACGTGGGGTATAATCAGAATTTACTGGCATGAAATTCCAGAATATACTTAATAGAAAATTTAGGAAAAACAGAATAGCACTTAGAACTCGAATACCTACGCATAGATCATATCAAATTAAATGGGATCAAATTGAGCGTATAATCCTTCGATTTGGTATAATTTTTTTGACATTTACTCTTTTCTCTGGGAGCCAAATATTCAAAGCGCGACCGATCTTGCTCTACCGGCCTTTCTAGTGGTTATCACGTACAACCACTTCGGTACCTACAATTTTCGCACAACTTACTACTTTTAAGACACCTATCTTAAAAATCGTTCACCACTCGTTGGTGAATTCCCAATGTATCTCAAAACCTCATTCTATCCAAAACTACTACTCTGCAATTTCTCCGTTCAGTGAAAAACATGACCTCGCTGTAGTTTTGAGTAGTAATTATATCCAGTAATTGTTGTATATCAACACGCATGGTTACTGCGAAACAACTATTGCTTTGTAATTCAAAATATATTTGCAGCTCAGAGTCGTATCTGCACAGGAAATGGCTCAAAACGAGTTTATGAATAGGTATGGGTTTATGGTCTGAAGTAACCATAGGCGAAATATGCCCTCTCAAAATCTGTGCGTTTTAAATGTGTGTGTTTACTATATTTTCTCCCACCTGTCATCAAAATCCATTTACCTACTTTTCCATCGCGAGTGTTTTCACGTTTTCATATTTGGATTAGTTATATAGGTGTGTACCTGTATTACCGTATACCGTGGTTTATATTTTTATAATGTCAGATTTTGCCGTTATTAACTTACTTTTCTGTTCTGTGGAGCTACTTCATTATTTAAGCTACCTAAAGTCATTTAGTATTCTCAAGTCTGGAAAACGTTTTTCCGGTTCATTGGATTAATATTTACTGAGCACGAGACTCACGGAAAGCGTATCTGCGGAGGAAGAAAGCTGTAATAACCTGAATATCAAATTTCCTTGGGAAGTTGCCAATAAAGAAGCTTTCGAATGGCCTCGAGTAAACATTTACCACCATGAAGTAATTGAATAGCTAATCACCCTCTGAAAGAGATGGAACCTTGTGGTTTTCTTCGTCACTGAGAGTTCGATAGGCGTTGTCAATCATTTACTCGTATGTCATATATCATAAGTATATCGTAATTTTCGTATATCGGGCTTTGCTAATTGCCTTACTAAGAAGAGTAGAATTCAACGCGTTAGGTGCATATTATGTGAATTTTTGTGTGTGCACCATTCGGGGTTTGCTGTTTGTGTTGGGTAAATCAGTTATTCGTTAAGCAAATGGAGCTGAAACGTCACGAATCTACTTGTGTCAATGTTACAAACTGTTGTGATCGGCTGCTCCTCCACAACCAATGTAATGTACATACATGTTGTATCTCAGAGTGGGGACCCCCCGACCCCCCTCTGATCATGTCAGGGGCCTATAAAGAGCCGAGGGGCCAACAAATACATAACCATTCTCAAGCTAACTTTCGGCCTCGTCTGTTCATCCTTATTCACTACACTGGTGACCCGGAGTGGTGACACGCAGCCTCCGCCCGCCGTCTGCGACCGCAGTGCGACGACATCGACGACAGCGCCTAGAAACGACGAACAACGCCGCTCAGCGCCCGCCGACCATCTGCGACGAGCCCCACCTCCGCAGCACTACGCCCGGCACACGCACCCCACTCCGACGCCCCACAGCGCCGCCCCCACCGACGCCCCACAGCGCCGCCCCCACCGACGCCCCACAGCGCCGCCCCCACCGACGCCACACAGCGGCGCCCCACTCCGACGCCCGCCTCGACACCCAACGAAGCGGCCCCCCGCTACTTCGCCCCACCATCCGATTCCTATATAAGGAAACGGACGCCGGCGCCTCGCACACTTCCTGCTGATACTTCCAGACGACACCTCTCCGGGACTGGCGCCTACAACGAGAACATGGACCCGAAACCACCGACACCCACAGAAACTGACTCCACCGACATCAACGCTCCAGCTCCGGCCGTACGACCCCGCATTCCCGCACGTCTAATTCGCCCAACTCGAGATCACATTGACTCACGAAGGCCTCACGACGCCGCATGCTAAATTCGCCCGCGCCTTCGAGCCCCGACAAGCGGACCTCTACGACGACCCCAACCGACTTCCGAGCACGAGAATCCGTCAGTCCACGCCCGCCGACTCTGTAGAGCCCTCCCGGCCAACACACCGCAACGCGTAGAACATCAAATCGTCACGAAGGGACCTCCATGCCAGGCGAAACTTCGCCGAATATTACCGGACCTCAACGCGAAAGCGTCGGCCCATTTCGGCGAATTACTAGCGGCTGGCACCATCGAACGCCAACAGCTACCAGACGTTGACAACTCGCCTTTTCGCCACGCACGCACCGTCCGACGGCTCCCGGCTTACCGCCTTACTCAACCGACTTCCGACGACGAACTACCGTCAGTCCTCGCCCGCCGACTCACTCGAGCACTCCCGGCCGACACACCGACCCCGCTCGTTCGGCAGCTTTTCACACGCGCCCTTCCAGACAGCATTCGCCTTCACATAGCGGCGCGCGACGAACCTGACGTCACGAAACTCGCTGCTCTCGCCGATCGCCTCAAACCCTTCGCTCCCCCTCCTCGAGTGGCTACCGTCACCGAAGAGGTTCGTGTGATTCGAACAGACGACAACAGCGACCGCCGACGCAGCCACGACCGACCACACGCAGCGCGACGAACGGCTCGTGTTTCTACCGCCGCACATGGGACCCCCGAGCACAAAAACGCCGCACCCCATGCACCTGGCGCCCGCAACAACAGCCGCCGCGACCGTACCCACGCACTCAACCTACACCCCGGCTCTTCATACGCCGCAAACGTACCGCCCCTAACGACACCGACCCGGACAGCCACAGCGAACCACCGCAACCAGCACACGCACCTCCCACGCCCGGCAACCGCCACCGCAACAGAACAAAAGTTAACTAAATGCGTTACTTAAATTCTGGGGGGAGCAGTGTTGTGATCGGCTGCTCCTCCACAACCAATGTAATGTACATACATGTTGTATCTCAGAGTGGGGACCCCCCGACCCCCCCTCTGATCATGTCAGGGGCCTATAAAGAGCCGAGGGGCCAACAAATACATAACCATTCTCAAGCTAACTTTCGGCCTCGTCTGTTCATCCTTATGCACTACACAAACTTAATTCAAGTTCGAGATCAATTTAAAAGCGTTACAAAAAACCAAACCCTTCCATTGAAAGTTTTCGAGCAATGTACGTCCAGCCGTTCGTTCACATTAAGGCCCTGAAGTTGCACCGAAAATCTTCGTCAACATGATCCTGAATGAAATGGTATACATCCAGCCCAGATATAATTTCTAGGGAACAACTGATTACAATCACGTATGGCTGTATGAAATCGAGTTGGTTGTTCCGGGATATTATTTCTTCTGAAGAATGATGGTTATTTTGGATGTTGTTGATAGTCACTTTTGTAACTTCCACAAACGTTGTCTTTCATGATTAGCAACAAATAATTATTAATACAATTCTTGAATCAACCGCATGTTTATGAAACTGCAATTGCTCAGCCGGCTCCAGTACTCATTTAGGTCTTTCCTGGGGGAGGGGGGGGGGGGGGCATGAGGGTAGGTATTGACAAAAGAAAACGCTGAAGAGGCATCTTCGAGTACACAGGTAAATAATAAACAGCTGTGTACTAGTTTGCCACAGGTCTTTACTTGTATCAACAGTTATATTGAATTCGTTTCACTAGCCCGATCTCTCCTGAAAATGAACTTGTCCTTTTTTCCCCTGGGACCTAGCAATTATTGTCAACCTTAATTAAACGCCATGCTCACTATGTTCTTTTTTATCAGTATCAGGACACACTGACACCCTACCTTGGCTATGTTAGATGAAAGAAAAATGTGACAGTACTAATGTGTATTAAGAAAAACAAGGAGGAAATTGGACCCATTTTGAGAAAAACATAGCAGAGGCGACGTAGAGCGAAAATACTTCACGTCACTTACCACTTGGGACAACAGGCATGAAACATAACAAGAAAATTCAATTTTCAAATCAGAGCGACATGAAAAATGTGATACAGTGAAAAATATGATCAAGAGTGGTGGTTACCTTTCGAGGTATGAGGGAAGGAGAACAGCAGTTTGCGATGGGGTAAAAGGAAAATAAGGTACACGGCAAAATACGTATCAGTATTCTGACATAGTTGACTGTGACTATTTATATTTGTAGGTAGGTAGGTAAGTCAGTTTAAAGGTAGGTCTGTGTGTGTAGGTTGTTGGAACACAACCTACAACGTATACCTGTCCTTGAAATGCCCGCAACTATTATGATAGAATTAACTTGAACAGTACGGGTTGCTCAATCACTGATGATAACCTGAGATGCCTATTTGCAATGACACCCGTGAGCTATCTGCAACGGTAAATCATCAATTCCAGAAACTTCCTCCTGACCACCTTTAACATTCGGCAGAATGTCCTGAAATTGAGTGGGATGGCGTAAATGATTAATCGGCATTGAGGAGAAAAGTGATAAAACCTGAGTTGTTATGCAAATTTCTAATGATTGCAGCCATTTTCACAGGTTTTTGACACATAAATATTGAATTTTGAGAGTTAAAACTTCGTTAGAACCTCAAGCCTTCATTCAGTGGTCAAAATCGACTTCATATTTGGTCTCATCACTCTAAAAACATGGAAGACGATACCTCACAAGCCCATTCACTTACTTCAAAAATACCTAATTTTTGCACCCATTTTTCAACCAATATTACCCCTGGGTGTTTGCCGATCGGGCTGCCGAAATAGAGTACACAACTAGGGCCCAAATGGACCCTGTGTGCGAAAGAACGGTTTTTTAGACCAAAAATTAAGGTAGATATTGATGATACGGCGGGCAGGAACAGCATTTTCGATCATGCATTCGGTCAGAAATTTTTTTGACCCCCCCCCCCCCCCCCCCCTCAAAATTTTTTCTTGCGCGTTTTATGGTACGTAGATTCCAAAACTGCAGTGTCCGTCTGCCGTCCGCGGTATCATCCATATTGTCGTAAGCCTAGATTTAGAGTAGGTTTGGGTAGGTTGAAGGCGAGGAGGATTTGTGCTCCATAGGAGTCTTTTCGGACTGCTAACGCCCCGCGGTTATTTACCACGACAGCAGGCGTTAGAGGAAGAGGCGTCCCACGGTTATCACCACACCAGATGCCAAGGGAGAAAGATAGCTAGCATCCAGTGGTTTTATCACCACAGCGAGTGCTAGAGGAACCAACGCCCCGCGGTTATCACCACAGCAGACGCTAAAGGAGGATGGTGCTAACAACCCACAGTTATCACCACAGCAAGTGTTAGAGGAGGAAGTATCCCACGGTAACCACCACAGAAGATGAGAAGGGAGGCGAGAGAGAGAGGGGAAGCGTAAGGTGAGTGAGAGAGAAGTCGTAGGGTAAGAGCGAGGTTGGAGAAAGATAACCCTTCAGTCTGACACTGTTCTGCACACAATATCCTTGTAATATCCAAAAATACCTCGTCCCACGCCTGTCAACGGTCGTTATCGGCCGTTGAAAATCGTTGGGAGTGCGATGGAGGGGAACCCTCCTGGGCTTCAGCCGAGGCGTCGCACAGCTCGTCTCTCTCCTTGTTTATTGGTTAAATCTATATTTACAAGTTATATGTGACTGGTACCAAGTTATTACGCTGAGGGGTACCAAGACACATATCTACCTTTATTTTCGGTCTAAAAAATTGGTTCTTTCGCACACAGTCTCAATTTTGAGGCCCGAAACTTTGCAGCCCAATCGGAATATACCCAAGGGTATTTGGGTGAAAAATGGATGTAAAAATAGAGTTTTTGGTGTTTTAGTAACATGAGCTTGTGAGGTATAGTTTTCCATGTTTTTTAGGGCGAACAGACCGAATGTGAAATCGATTTTGACCAACGAGCGAAGAATTGAGGTTCTGAAACAGTTTCAGTCTTAATAATGTACCTTAAATTTTGGTCCAATTTCGCACTCGGCCGCCCGATCGGAATACACCCATGGGTGTTATGGAAGAAAAATGGGTATAAAAACAGGGGTTTTCGGCGGTTTATGAGCCTGTGAGGTATTGCGTTCATGAGCTTGTGAGGTTTCCTTGTTATTTATGGCGAGAACACTGAATATGAAGTTGATTTTGACCAAAGAGTGAAGGATTGAGGTTTTAACGGAGGTTAAGCTCCCAATATTTTTCTCCAAGTTAAAAACCTGGAAAACATTATGGAAATCCCATAAATTTGTATAGTAACACTTCTAAGAGTATTAACAGATGAATCAAGACAACATGTAAATGGCATCATCAATGATCAAAGATAATTTGTCAAAAATAGGAGCCTAACTCGAGTTTTTTGGGGCCAAAATTTGTAGAAACCATCAAAAATAGCAATTTCAATTAAAGAAACAATAAATGAACAACCAACATTTCTGTAGGTATGCCCAATAGAATAATAAACCCATGTGACAAGGACTTTGCAGCGTTTTTGTAATCTGCACACCTTGAATCAAAAACAAAAAATTTTGAGGGGGTTTCCCAAAAAAAAAATTCCGAACCGAATTCACAGGTGTATTATTAAGAGATAATGAACCAGAATCAAGATTCGAACTCTCTCAGTGGAAATACTTACTCAGCATAATATGATATCACCCGTGGAAACTAACCTATAGAGAAAGTGAAGGCAGGACACCTAAACCGGGACCCGTTGGACCGTGCAAATATCAATTTCAACTGTTGTTGGTTCCAACGACCGTGTAATTGAAATTCGAGGAGGGGCCTAGAAGAACAGCTTGACGCCTTTCGGTATTCGATAAAGAGAAAACACTACAAATCTGCTACCTGGATAAGGACTTGATGAAAACAATAATTCCTTCAAGTTCCGATCAATTACTAGAGACGACCTTAAGAAGCTATTACACATGGATGGAAGCTCCGCCCCATGCATTGATGACATAATGCATAAAACCGCATGCGTAATGCGTGTTGATCATTGGTAGGTGAATGTTTTGAAGTACTAAAAGACCCCATTCTGCCGATAACTATTACCAGTTTTGCTTCCCGACGTATTCAAAACTGCGCGAGTAATCCCAATATTTCAAGGTGGATCATGTGACAGTGTGGCTGTTCTTGAGTAGTTTGTTTGTCCTGTGAAGACGGGTCGATTGGGGAAGCCTAATCGATATCCTGTGATAATCTCGCTGGTATAGAGGGGGGGGGGGGGACTCTCGAGGGTCCACTGTCACACTCTATCACATGCTAGCACAGCGTGGTTTGGTAGTATGTGCTGAGCAATTCACCATACTTCATCCTCTTTTTGTGGGCTTACCAGAAGGATAAGCCCAAAGGTTTCCAGAAGGATTCCTTTACAAACATTCTGTCCCTTTGATAAGACATACAGCTATTTTCACCCTTTAGAGTGTCAATATAATTAAAATATACTGAGCTCATATGACGGCGAGCAATGCTGAGTCCCAATTTACAAGTCTCAATAGTCGAACTATCCTAATGATGGAGTTTGATCACCTGGAGGTTGCCCAGATGAGCACAATTCAGTGGACAACAACCTCTGACAACATTTTTCCTCCGCCAGTACTCGTATTTAGGAGCTTTGTTCTCTACCAGTAAAATATTAATGGGGTAGTACCATGACGATGGAGGTTAGTCACCTTGAAGTTGTTCAGATGTCGTTTCCTGAACTAGAACTTCAAACTACTTTTCATTCCCCCTTTTCCATCTCATACTTCTGCTACCTAGAATTATGTCATGTGGGGAGGAGTGTGACAGTGTGGCTGTTCTTGAGTAGGTTTTTGGTCCGGTGAAGACGGGGCTTGGGGAAGACTAATCAATAGCCCTTCTTTACCGGTGATAATCTCGTTGGTATAGAGAGGGGGATTGGGCTCTCGAGGGTCCACTGTCACAATCAATAGAAAATACGAATTTACGGCCTATTTCTTTACTTATATCTAAATTATTAGAAATATGCATTAAAGGGCAACTAAATATATGTATATCCTGAGACTAATTCGCTTATCTTGGATAGGCAGTTCGGGGGCAGGAGTGGGGTGGGAGTGAAGGAGGCGCTCATCTGTTTGACAAGGCAGCTCAATGAACAGCGCATTTTTCAGACCAGGACAGGAGCATTCTTGTGATGGTCGACATGGCCAAGGCCTTTGACTCCGTTCAAAGGTCAAAACTAATTGAGGCTATGGTTGCTTAAGGAAAAGGTGGTGAGGAAATCAAATGGTTTGGTAATTATCTCGCAGATCGTAAGCGAGTTGTGTCAGTTGAAGGAGTCGATAGTAAAGTAACAAATGTGGACTTGAAAGTGATTCAAGGAAGTTTTCTAGGGCCAGTTATTTTTACGATGCTCATAAACCACGTCAACCCCCTGACAATAAAAGGTAAACTATTAATTTTTGCCGATGACCTTATTATGTCGATTGTGTTCAGCTGTCTCCTTATCAGAAGATTACACTAAGGCAAACTCTGACCTGCGATGCATTTATCAGCGGCTGACTTAGCTCTCATTGACTCTTTCCATTCATAAACAAATTAAAGAGGGCATTTATGTGGGGAGAGCGCTTCTACTCCTGTTCCTGTGATCAGAGTAGCTAGCCAGCGATACCTAGAAGTAGCTACAGACGAAAAACTTCGGTGGGATGAATATGTTAAATATGTCATCAGTATACAGTTTCCAAGTTCATACACGTTTTCTGTAGGTAATATTCGTAACCAGGTTCCACAGCAACCCATGATCTTGCTCTATGGGTCTCTCGTTCAGCCAGTGTTATCGTTTGGAAATGGGCATTTGTACGTTTAAAACATACTCGAACCGTTGAGAATCCTTCAAAAGGCAATATGGAAGGTTTTATCGGGCAAGCCCAAGCGGTACCCCTCAGTAGATCTTTATAAGGAGTTAAAAGTATTCACAGTGGACCAGCTTCACACAAAAGTAGTCTTTTGTTTTTACCACAAACACGCCGAGTGGTTTTACATGTCTCTCTCCGCCTCCTCCTCCTCTTCCTCCTCCTGCAATGTGAGAATGACCATCAAAGCCGTCATACCTGTCCCGAAAACCCGGCTTTGTCGTTCGCTATCCCATTCCTGTTTCTCTCTCCCGTTTCTCCTGAGAAACGTTTGTGCCCTCCGTTCACCGAGCTATTTACTGCGCCAATCACACATTTAAAAAAAAAAAAAAAAAAATTAGATTTGTTCATATGTACCTCGTCCAAATCGGTCCTACAGGTTGCGACTCTTTTATGAGAGTATTTATAGATAATTAAGATCGTTATCATACAGTTTATTCTTATTGCAATATCATAACAAGCATAGCAGTACCAGTAAGCTCTATATTGTTACTAACCATTATGTTGTCCATTCATTTATTTTTCGTTTTCAATTCATGAGAACTGAGAGAGGTTAGTTGGGTTGTGAGACTCCCACACACGCCACACAGTCTGCTCCATGCGTGTGGGTTTCATATCAGGAAGTGTCACCTTTTATTTATTTATTTATTTATGAAATATAATATAGGTGCCTTATTGAATAAGCTTTCCTATTCACGTCTCTACTGCAAGTATTCCAAAATTTTCCCAGGAAAATACCGATGGAGAGCATAGGCAAATTTAGCCATGCGACACACCTTTGAAGAAAAAAAAAAGTGTCCAGCGGTTCTCACTGTGAGATATCTCAAAATAGTCTTGTATCTTGCCTTATGTGTAATATCCTTGGATTAATACTGTGATGTTGATTTCCCATTCACTGGCCGCTAGTACGCAGGGTGAGAAACAACCTTTATTTTTGTTGAGATAATAAAATGCTATGTGAGTTGTATTCCCAATATTACGTGGTCTGTAATAATTCACATTGCCTTGACTGTAGATTGTATGAAAAATACTGTCTAAAAGCCTGATAGAGATCATGGCACCGTTATACGTAGGGACATCCATCGTGCACTGATGCGCGGTGCCGAAGGTACCTGCTATTCTTCAAATTTAAGAATAATGCTGGTTTTGCATATTTAATTTTGTATCACTTACCTACTTGTTGCTTCTTCGGCGAAGAAAAAAAACGCTGCAAATTCCTTGTCACATGGGTTTATTATTCTACTGGACATACGTACAGAAATTTTGGCTATTCATCTATTGTTTCTTTCATGTGAAATTACTGAAATGGCTATTTTTTTATGGTTTCTAACAATTTTGGCCCCCGAAAACGCGAATTAGGCTCGGTTTTTTTTTTTTTTTTTTCAACAGATTATTTTTGATCATTGATAGACCATTTAATTATTGTCTTGATTCACCTGTTGATACTACTTCTAGGGTTATTTTACAAATGTATGGTGATTTCAGGCAATTTCCCAGGTTTTTGTCTAATAAAAAATGAATTTCGGGAGCTTAACCTTAGTTGCAACCTCAATTCCTCACTCTTCGGTCAAAATCAGCCTAATATTTGGTAGGTATTGTTAGGGGGTTCTCCGGTGATTGGACAACAGGTGATCGGGCGGACGCGACAACAAAAAAAGTCCGTCGCTACGTTTTTGTTGGCCAGAGTTTTTTGTGTGTGTGAATTTACGAGAAAGTTTTTTCTGGTCAATTTTTCGTTGAATAAATTCACTAAAGTTCGCTCGTCTTCGTGATTCCTAACAACTGGTGTCGGAAGTGGGATGGCTGACGTTCCTACACCGGGCCTGACCCTGCGCAGTGGGCGCAGCGTACGTGTGATTCCCGGCTCGCCGTCGCTCCCCTTACGGATCCCGCTACCTCCCCCAACGCCCTCGCGCGAACCAGAAGAACCCAGGCCGACTACGCCAGAAGCACCTGAAGCGCCAGAAGTCGAAGTCGATGATGCGAGCATCCCAGGTGAGTTCAAGCAGACCCTTCGGGCTTTTGTAATGGACGTGGTGAAAGAACTAGGGTTACGGGATGCTGGGAGGGAGAGTAACCGGGCCTCGTCGGCACCGCGGAACGATCTGGCAAGTCACGGTTCTGTAAAGGTCGGGTTCAAGCCAGAACTCTATGACGGTTCCAGGCCCTGGAGGGAGTACAAGGCGCATTTCGACACCGTCGCACAGGCCAATAGTTGGGACTACAGGTCCTCGGGCTTAGCTCTGGGGGCGTCTCTGCGCGGAACGGCGCAGTGTGTGTTAGATGAGTCCCCCGGCAGGGACTACGGGGAATTAGTTCACGCTTTGGAGACAGAATTTGGGGATGGCAATCGGTCTCAAGTTTACGAGATGCAGCTGCGGGGTAGGGTTCAGGGCCCACAGGAAGTTTTTCCTGCCTTCGTGCGGGCGGTGAAGCAGCTGGCAAAGAAATCCTGGGGCTGGAGCAGAAGCTGTTTGAATAGCTGCTCTCGGGCAGTTCCAGGAGGGACTGCGCAACGAAAGGGTGCGAGAAATGGTGTTGTTCGGGTCCCCTCCTACATTGCAGGCGGCTGTAGATTTGGCGATACGGGCAGATGTCTCCCTTACACGGGCGCAAAAGGTCTCTCGTCAGTTTGAGCCCCCACATCGGGCCCGCCAGGTAGGTGAACAACCACAACCTGAGGATCAGGTACAGGCGGTGGCGGATACAAGCAACTGGACGTGTTTCAGGTGTGATGCTAAGGGGCATTCTGCCCGGGACTGTCCCACGAGGGTGAGGCTCATGAAATGTTTCCGGTGTGACCAGCCAGGGCATGCAGCCCGTGATTGCCCGACCAGGACGGGAAACGGCTCGGAGTTGCAGTGAAGGGGGACACTGCAACAAACAACAGACACAAACACCCCCTACAGCAGGCGCAGCAGGTGTTCCAGCTCAGTGATGACCCATCTATTCGCGTGCAGGGATCTGTCAACGATACGACGTGCACAATGCTGGTGGATACTGGGGCCACTGCAACAGTGGTGAGAGATGGGCTGGTGAAGCTGAGTCCTCATGCTTGTATGCCACATTCAGGTGTCTTGAAGACTGTCTCGGGGGGCAACACTGCCTGTAGTCTGTGCAGCATCTGTCAAGATTCGACTGGGGCAGACGGATGAGTTTGTTCACCATGTCTTGGTTGCTGACATTGTTGACGACTGCGTGCTGGGCATGGACTTCCTGAGGAAACATGGCTACGTCATTAACGCAGGTGCAGGGACCGTGGGGCCTGAGGTGCGGGGGGACCGCGAGCACGAGCTGTGTGTGATGGGCGAAGAAACCACAGCCCAATTGGCCCCAGTCTTGGAGAATGTGGCTCAGCGAGTGCCGGTCGGACAAGCCCAGCAGGCGACTGATGTGTTACTGAAATTTTCTGATATTTTTGCTGCAAATAAAAAAGTTATGGGTTATTTTGCTGGTGTTTCACATAACATAGATGTAGGGGATTGTGCCCCATTTAAGCAGGCCCCGCGTAGGCTACCTCCTCACAGGTTGGGGGAAGTGAATGAAATGGTGGCTCAGATGGAGGAAATGGGCGTGATCGAGCCGTCCTCAAGCCCCTGGGCGAGCCCAATTGTATTAGTGAAGAAAAAAGATGGTTCAACTCGGTTCTGTATCGACTATCGCAAACTGAACGACATTACCAAGAAGGACTCGTACCCCTTGCCGAAGATTGACGAGATAGTAACGTCCTTGGGCGGGAGCCAATGGTTTTCTTCACTAGATTTGCAGAATGGGTATTGGCAGGTGCCGCTAGCGCCTGAGGCGAAGGAAAAGACAGCGTTCTGTACCCCCCAAGGGCTCTGGCAGTTTAAGGTCATGCCCTTTGGCCTGTGTAACGCTCCTGCCACCTTTCAACGGGCTGTGGAGAGCCTGTTTGCCGCACAGCGAAGGGCAGGGACAGTGAGGACTTACTTGGACGATGTGTTGATTTGTTCTCCCTCATTTGAGCAGCACCTGAGAGACCTTGACGAGGTGTTGAGCACGGTGAGACGGGGCGGGATCAAATTGAATCCGAAAAAGTGCAGCTTCTTCAAGAGGGAAGTAGAGTACCTTGGGCATGTGATATCCTCGGAGGGGGTGGCGCCAAACAAGGACAAGACTGAAGCAGTCGCAAAGTGGCCAGTACCTACGTCGGCAAAGCAGGTTCAGTCATTCGTTAGTTTCTGCTCATACTACAGGACCTTCATACCGGACTATGCTGGCATGGCAGAACCCTTGTACAGGGCACAGGATGCCTCGAAGGGTTTTGTGTGGACGGCCGAATGTCAAGCAGCCTTCGAAGCAGTGAAAACGGCCTTAACAACTCCTCCAATCCTGGCTCATCCTGTCCCAGGGGCACAGTACATTTTGGACGTGGATGCCAGTGGGTATGCTGTGGGGTCTGTCCTGTCGCAAAACCAGCAAGGGGTAGAAAGAGTGGTAGCCTATTATTCCAAGTGCTTACAGAAAGCGGAGCGTAACTATTGCGTGACCCGAAGGGAGTTGCTGAGCCTGATCAAGGCGTTGGAGCATTTTTTGTCCTACGGGTTGGACAGTGGGGAGCGACTCATTGTACGCACTGACCATGCGTCTCTGACGTGGTTACGCAATTTCCGCAACCCTGACGAGCAGTTGGCGCGTTGGACCAACCGGTTGGCCCCATTCAACATTGACCTGCAATACCGCTCCGGAAAAGCTCATGGAAACGCTGATGGCATATCCCGACGGCCCTGTCTAGGCCAGGGGTGTAGATTTTGTGAGCGGGCCGAAGAGAAGGATGGCTGGGACAACGATGACGGGGTAGAATGGGCGTTCGGGATGTCGCTGGAAACGGAGCTGGACTGGAAAACACTGCAAGGCGACAACAGCGTGCTCAAACAGGTAGCGCAATGGAAGAAAGATGGCCAGCGGCCATCCTGGGAACAGGTGTCACCACAATCGGCCAAACTGAAATCGTACTGGGCTATGTTTGATGCCGTGGTGCTGCGGGAGGGGATCCTCACTCGGGTTTTCGAGAAGGGGGAACAGCAGCCAATATACCAGGTTTTGGTACCAGCCGCAGCCGCGCAGAGAGTGCTAGAGCAGTGCCACCTGTCTGGCCATTTTGGGGAACGACGAATGGTGGCTCAGCTTCGTCGCCGCTTTTATTGGGTCGGAATGCACAGAGATGTGCGAGTTTTTGTCCGCTCCTGTGATACTTGCCGGCAGAGAAGGGGAATTGGGGAGCGTAAGAGAGCGCCGCTGCAGAATTATGTGGTGGGGGTCCCTTTCGAGAGGGTGGCGATCGACGTCATGGGTCCCCTGCCCCGTTCTGCCGCAGGAAACAAATTTATCGTGGTTGTAGTAGACTACTTCACAAAGTGGCCGGAAGCGTTTGCAGTACCAGACCAAAAGGCAGAAACTGTGGCCGAGGGGTTCGTCAGACATGTTGTCTCTCGGTTTGGCGTCCCACGGGAGATCCACACGGACCAAGGGACCAACTTTGAGTCAAACGTTTTTCAGGAGGTCTTGCGAATCCTGGGAATCACGCGAACTCGAACAACGCCCATGCACCCTCAGGGCAATGGCCTCGTGGAAAGGTTCAATCGCACACTATGGCAATTGCTCGCAAAACTGGTTGGCAGAGAACAGACGCAGTGGGACCAACACCTACCTATGGCGTTACTGGCGTACCGGGCGACCGAACATGCAACGACAGGGTTTTCGCCGGCGATGCTGACACTTGGGAGGGAGGTGACATTGCCAATGACGTTGCTCTGTGGGGCTGTGCCACAACAGGTCGAGGTAACAGACTATGCCACCCAGTTGGCGCAGCGACTGGACGTCGCCCACCAGCTGGCGAGGGATCGCCTACTGAAGGCGGCCGCGGCCGTGAAGAAGAGGTACGATGCCCGAGCAGCAGTTCCAAGCATTAACGAAGGGGACCAAGTCTGGTATTTCCGACCGCAGCGGAAAGTTGGAGTCTGCCCAAAACTGTCATCCCTGTGGGTTGGGCCGTGCCTGGTGATCAAGAAGATTACTGATGTGGTGTACCGGATCCGGCTGCCGTCGGGCAAGAGGTGCGTGGTCCACGCGGACCGGCTAGCCCCCAGCAAAGAAGGTGGGCGGGAGAAGTGTTAGGGGGTTCTCCGGTGATTGGACAACAGGTGATCGGGAGGACACGACAACAAAAAAAGTCCGTCGCTACGTTTTTGTTGGCCAGAGTTTTTTGTGTGTGTGAATTTACGAGAAAGTTTTTTCTGGTCAATTTTTCGTTGAATAAATTCACTAAAGTTCGCTCGTCTTCGTGATTCCTAACAGTATTCTTGCCCTAAAAAACATGGGAAACTATACCTCACAAGCTCATTGTTGTGATCGGCTGCTCCTCCACAACCAATGTAATGTACATACATGTTGTACCTCTATTCATGTCAGGGGCCTATAAAGAGCCGAGGGGCCAACAAATACATAACCATTCTCAAGCTAACTTTCGGCCTTGTCTGTTCATCCTTATTCACTACACTGGTGACCCCGACGTGATGACACGCAGCCTCCGCCCGCCGTCTGCGACCGCGGTGCGACGACAGCGACGACAGTGACTAGCAACGACGAACAACGCCGCTCAGCGCCTGCCGACCGTCTGCGACGAGCCCCACCTCCGCAGCACTATGTCCGGCACACGCACCCCACTCCGACACCCCACAGCGCCGCCCCCACCGACGCCACACAGCGGCGCCCCACTCCGACGCCCGCCTCGACGCCCAACGCAGCGGCCCCCCGCTACTTCGCCCCACCATCCGATTCCTATATAAGGATACGGACGCCGGCGCCTCGCACACTTCCTGCAGACACTTCCAGACGACACCTCTCCGGGACTGGCGCCTACAACGAGAACACGGACCCGACTCCACCGACATCAACGCTCCAGCTCCGGCCGTACGACCCCGCATTCCCGCACGTCTGATTCGCCCAACTCGAGATCACATTGACTCACGAAGGCCTCACGACGCCGCATGCTAAATTCGCTCGCGCCTTCGAGCCCCGACAAGCGGACCTCTACGACGACCCCAACCGACTTCCGAGCACGAGAATCCGTCAGTCCACGCCCGCCGACTCCGTAGAGCCCTCCCGGCGGACACACCGCAACGCGTAGAACATCAAATCGTCACGAAGGGACCTCCATGCCACGCGAAACTTCGCCGAATATTACCGGACCTCAACGCGAAAGCGTCGGCCCATTTCGGCGAATTACTAGCGGCTGGCACCATCGAACGCCAACAGCTACCAGACGTTGACAACTCGCCTTTTCGCCACGCATGCACCGTCCGACAGCTCCCGGCTCACCGCCTTACTCAACCGACTTCCGACGACGAACTACCGTCAGTCCTCGCCCGCCGACTCACTCGAGCACTCCCGGCCGACACACCGACCCCGCTCGTTTGGCAGCTTTTCACACGCGCCCTTCCAGACAGCATTCGCCTTCACATAGCGGCGCGCGACGAACCCGACGTCACGAAACTCGCTGCACTCGCCGATCGCCTCAAACGCTTCGCTCCCCCTCCTCGAGTGGCTCCCGTCACCGAAGATGTTCGTGTGATTCAAACAGACGACAACAGCGACCGCCGACGCAGCCACGACCGACCACACGCAGCGTGACGAAAGGCTCGTGTTTCTACCGCCGCACATGGGACCCCCGAGCACTAAAACGCCACACCCCATACACCTGGCGCCCGCAACAACAGCCGCCGCGGCCGTACCCACGCACTCAACCTACACCCCGGCTCTTCATACGTACCGCCCCCAACGACACCGACCCGGACAGCCCCAGCGAACCACCGCAACCAGCACACGCACCTCCCGCGCCCGGCAACCGCCACCGCAACAGAACAAAATTTAACTAAATGCGTTACTTAAATTCTGGGGGGACCAGTGTTGTGATCGGCTGCTCCTCCACAACCAATGTAATGTACATACATGCTGTATCTCAGAGTGGGGACCCCCCGACCCCCCTCTGATCATGTCAGGGGCCTATAAAGAGCCGAGGGGCCAACAAATACATAACCATTCTCAAGCTAACTTTCGGCCTCGTCTGTTCATCCTTATTCACTACACTCATGTTCTCTAAAACCTCAAAAAAACCTCGAACAACGCTATTTTTACACCCATTTTTCTCCCATAACACCCCTGGGTGTATACCGATCGGGCTGCCGCGTTTCGGAGCACAACTAGGACCAAAATTTGTTCCTAAATGGGGACCCAAACTGTGTGCGGAAGAACGACGATTTTAGACCGAAATTTAACGTAAATTTAAGGCTGAAACTTCGTTAGAACCTCAATTTTTCACTCTTTGGTCAAAATCGACTTCATATTCGGTCTTCTCGTCCCAAAAACACGGAAAACGGTACCTCAAAAGCTCATGTTACTATAAAACAAAAAGTAGGTACCTATTTTTACACCCATTTTCACTCATAACACTCCTGGGTATATTCCGTTCTGGCTGCAAAGTTTCGGGCACAACTAGGGCCCAAATGGAGCATGTGTACGAAAGGACGAATTTTTTATACCGAAAATGGAGCGGTATAATACGGCGGACGGACATTGCATGTTTGGAATCTACGCACCTTGAAACGTAAAAGAAAACATTTTGAGGGGGTGTTATAAAAATGTTTTGCTGAGCGATTACATAGGTGTATTATTCACAGAATAATAAACCAAATGGTGGGGGGGGGGGGGGAATTGGTGAATCCAGATTCCTTCCTTTCCTACAAGGTCAAGAGCGAACGCACTTGAAACTTTTTCGTTAAACAAATACGGTAGATATAAGGATATTTTAAAGTTCAAATTGAATTTCAGGATTATGTTTCAAGTATCAAATCTTTACCAATATAGATTAGGCAAACGAGGTACGTAGTTTAATTTTCTATTCCTCTTACCACAGTAGGATGTAAGGTTGACCGTGTCATTTTTCCTGTCACGACTTGGTACTTACTCGGTTGAATCTTGGTCAGCGCATCCAAGGGAAGTTTGTGGGTAGCCTGGGGGCATCCCGAGTCCCAGTGATATGCGAACCAGCGAGTTTTCGGATTAACGAGTCTATCGTCTGTGTCAGCCTCAACGTTGCCGCTCTGCACAGCAGTTTCTGAACTACGATCTTGAATTGAATCTGTCTGATCGGTATGCGCTCATTGTGATTATCCTGTCGGAGCGCGGGATCGACCTCGTAGTGTATGATAATTTCAAGGAAATAAAGTCGAGTTCTATTCGTTCAGTAGGTATTAGAAACAATAAAAATAATCCAGGCCGAACCCCTTTCAAAACTAAGCAGTAGGTCTATTCTTGCTGGGAAACGCAACTAAAACCCGTTCACACTAAATTCGAAAGCGTAGGAAATGTTTTGACGGTACACGCTGACTTTTTTAGATACCTACTGACCGCTCCTAAGAATACCACATTTTCCACCGTATAATAAAAAACGCTGCAACGTCCTTGACACATGGGTTCTACTGGACATACCTACAGAAATGTTGGCTGTTCATTCATTGTTCCATTCGTGTGAAATAATTTAAATAGCTATTTCTGATGGTTTCCACCATTTTTGGCCCCTAAAACACGAATTAGGTAGCTCCTTTTTTTTTCAATTTATCTTTGATCATTGGTAGTGCCATTTAATCGTCTTGATCCACGTGTTGATACTACTTCCAGTGTTATTATACAAATTGATGGTGATTTCAGACGATTTCCCAGGTTTTTGACTCATAAAAAATCAATTTTGGGAGCTGAACATTTGGTAGAACCTCGATTTTCCACTCATTGGTCAAAATCATCTTCATATTCGGTCTTCTCGTCCCCAAAAACATGGAAAACGATACCTCAAAAGCTCATGTTACTAACATGTTACTAAAATACAAAAAGTACCTACCTATTTTTGTGCACTTTTTCACTCATAACATCCCTGGGTATATTCCGATCGGGCTGAAAAGTTGCGGGACACAACAAGGGCCCAAATAGAGCATGTGTGCGAAAGAACGACTTTTTTAGACCAACAATGAAGCCGGTACACGTATACGGCGGACGGGCATTTCATTTTTGGGATCTACGCACCTTGAAACGTAAAAGAAAAAAATTTGAGGGGGTGTTATACAAATTTTTTGCTGAGCGATTACATAGGTGTACTATTATTCACAGAATAATAAACCAAAACTAACTAAAATGGAAGAAATTTTCACAAGAAAAACTCCATCACTTCGTGTTTCATTTTCCCGTACCAGGTCTGGCAACGCTGCACTCGGAATACTCCTTTCTTCCTGATTAACGCAGATAATACGATTCACACCAACTTTCGGACTGGTACACACTCTAAATGCTTCCACATAACTAACAAAAATAAATACTAAAAATAAAACTTACCCACTCTCTCAACTAGTTATGATATTCCCAATCGTGTTCCAACTTGTAACATAAAAGCGTGGTATATCAAAAGTAATGCTGTCTGCAAGATAGTCACGAATAACAAAATACCTTTGATCAAGACCTTGTACATTTCTTATTGTACAAAAGACTTGTACTAGACGTTGATTCCTTGGGGATTTGACTCACTAGGGTTGAGTGTGAAATCGAGGATCATACGGATATCACACCAGGGAAATTCGAGACAGAATCAACGTCACAAGTGTCCATATACCCCGATTATTGACTGGCTGTTTCTATCAATAAAAAATTATTTGCTCGGCTTGTCCAAAGCCTCGTTAGATTTGAGGAGTAAAGTCTCCTGAAGGGTAGTGACGTTTCTATCGATGCTAGGATTGAAAATTAACGTTTCAGTTTGGTTTGCACGAGCTTTTAGACCCTGTCGACGTCATTAGGTTGGTTTCGAAGATGCTCTACCTACCTATGGAATTCCATACCGAATTTTAAAATAGGTTGCTTATATTAATTGCGGTTTTATGGCGGATGGACGAATTGCCGTGGGGCATGATGACTCCAATAACAATGTAACAATACGTTGTAGTGGACATCACAAGCCAGTATGATGAGGGAGAGGTTGGTAGTTCTAATGCGAGGCAGTGAACGTAATGTGAACAATATATTTATGTGAACATTATCAATATAATCAGCTCACATAAACTGTGTGCAGCACGTTCAGCTTGTTTTAAATATTGTTCTACTCTACTATGATGCATCGATATCTCTTAATATTATGTAGTTTGAAACAAAATTTCACGTAAAACTTTGTGTTCAAAAACTGTAATAACGATTATTATCTCTTATGTTCACAGGCCACGACAGCTGTTGACAGAGAAGATTTGACTGAGGCGCCTGTCACAGGTACGAGCGATGTGGGGACCGAAGAAGCATATACAAGTCGGAGTAATGAAGGTGAACGGAACGAGGAAGAAATACATCTTGGCGAACCAACGGAGAAGGTTGTCCAGGAAGCCCGTCCACTGCCCCCTTACAACCCGCCGCAGGGTCTACAGATGTCTTACGAAAGCGAACTCAGCAACGAAACCGATCGAAACGAAACCATACATGGAGATGGAGAGAAAGGGGTTCAGACCGAAGAACAAGAATTCAATGTGGAAGATGTGAAAACACTATCTCCACCAACGTTCTCCGGGTACATATACGATTTTGATTCATCGGCAGAAGGGAACTTGCAAGATATTTCGGGGCAAGAATCGAAAATTATCAATAATTTGTACTTGAATTTCGAGCCTAAAAAGCAGAAAAGGAAGAGAAATGGGATAAAACAGTCTGGTCAACCTACAGTACATGTGACATCGTACTTGGCTGACAGTGAAACAGCCATTCCGATGACGGAAAGTGAAATTCTGAGCAGTGCTAAGAATGAGACTCGAGGGGCTGACATGATTTCGGCCTTTTTCATCGCGCCCGAAGACGAAATTAATGAAATAGAAAAAAACAAGTATTCTGGGCGGCCCATAGTAGTCAGCAACTTGAATGAAGATCTCGTTAGGAATGAGAGGTACACGGGGAGAGAAACGACAAAGGCATTGACAAATGACATCCTCGCGCCTATTCAAGCGGCACTGTCGTTATCGCACGAGGAGGACGCCCCCGTAATTGAAAAACAGGTTTTGCACAAGGAGCCAGTGTATAAGACGTATATCGAAATACAAAAATCGATACCGTACGAAATCAAAGAAGTCGACGAGCCGAAGGAGCAGGTGGGGTTCAGTAACGATTTAGGTTTACAAAGCGGCTTGGATGTCCAGCATTCTGCGGTTAATGATGGTGTCCAACAGACTCAGGTGGTGAGCAATGAATTGCCGGTGTATACAAGGAATCCAGTGAGGTCACCCGTGCCTTTTTATTACAGGTACCCCATGTATTATCTGCCGAGTAGTTATATAGGAAATTACATTATGAGGCACTCGCACGAGAACACGGGCTACCAACAGGCGCCAGTCAAGCCGATTTTGCCGGTGCAGTACGTCTTGGCGAGGTACCAGCCCCAAGTGTACAGCACGTTCCTCCTCGGAAACCCGTATTACGTGCCGACAGACAACGCGCCGCAGCACGACTACGAGGCGACGGGAGACCAGAACGGCCTACAGGCCGAACAAAGGCCGCAGTACACGACTCACGCTCAAACCCATTACCCTCCGTTCAGACCGAGCCATCCCGTGTATGCGTCGCAATATCCTCCCTTCACGTACAAAGTTCTGTCGACCATGAGGAGCAGAAGCGGCCACGCCAGATCAGCCAGGAGCAAACAGCTCTGCATAGAATACGGCGGCTTCAAACCACCGATGGTCCCTTCTGTACAGATTGCCGATGACGAGCTCTCGGAACCAGTCAAAGATAAAACGGATTCGGATGCAAATGCAGCTGAACCCTAACTTCTCGTGTTTGAAGTAAAGCGGATAAAAACAGTCAAAGGGGGAAACGGGATAACCGGATTTCATCAGAAACAACATCGATGTTGCATAAAAAATGTTGAATGTTCAATACGTATTGTCACTGCGTGGATATCTACTTGTACAGCTGTCCTCAGTTCGAGATTTAGGGCCACTTCAGGGCAGGCAGTACGCACTGCCTCGCACCAAATACCGAAGCAGGCCGTAGTTTGCGCCACACGTTCAAAACTCTAAAGCCATCCTAAAGCGTCTCGACATCATAGCGACACGTACAGTGTTCCATCTACCATGGACCAGGAGCAGCCACGCCAGAACTGCCTGGACTCCGTGACACGTGACACAGCTCAATGTGCGCCTTAGCTAAGAAAAATATAAAGGCTATGAGAAAACGTCAAACTTGAAGGTAACACATACCTACCTAAATGGCGCCATTTATTTTGCATCTGCTTCAACAACAGAGAATATCTAGATTTGTTTTTAATTTCTCAAATATTCATACGCCAATTTCGAGAGGATATAGACAGCAGTTTGTTTTCTCATGAGACTTGCGTGTTTAATAATTGAACACGAACGAATTATTGTCAATTATTAGGTACGTGTGTGAAGTACAGATGATGTCGTTAGTGGCACTTTGAGGTTGGAATACCATGAATAAATAGCATCGGACTCCTCGCTCTAGTTGCAGCAGGATTTTTCTTCTTCCAAGTGATGGTGTGGAGGAAGGAAGACATGGAAGAGAGGTGGTACCTACGTCACTGATATAGGCTGTATGTAATTTCAGGATTTCAGTTGATATTCGCTGTTTCATACAAATTTTATAATGGATTTTCAGCGTAAAACAAGTTTTCATCATCTCGAAAACGACCCCCTACATCGTTATGAAACTTGTCAGGAAACTTTGTCATGGAAGTAGCGCGAATTCTGCAATTGTTATTGTCCAACCAAAATTTGTATCACATTTCGATTATTCTCACTAGTTTTTATGAAATATTATAGTTAAAGTAGTTTGGTTTTATGAAGTAGGTTGATGAAGTAGTTGTGGTCGATACAATTCTGGCTGAATCCCGACTACTACTAAACGACAGTTTTTACGAATTGTCCAGGGGAAAAAAATCAGTCAATTCGAGATGTTTGCAGTAGATTCAACGCCTGATTATTGCACCATACTCGTCCTCCACATACAAATCTCGACAATTTTTGGAGCGTAGGGATGCAAGTCTATCATATTTGATTCATTAAATTGTGATACATTAACTTTGACTAGATACGAACTCATTTCTACTTTCATAAATTAGAAGTTCTTACATCTTCAGCAAAATATTTTGAATTATACCTACCTTAGGGTTTTCAAACCATGCAAAGAGAGCGAGCGAGGGAAGGAGCGTTTCCGAGAAAGAATACTCGAGACATTTGTGATGATTTAATCAAATTGTTATCATGAAATTACTTTGTACGAGCAAGTATTAGGATGTTGCTTAGAGCTGACACGTTATGCCTTTTATGTGAAACTAATTACCTATGGGGAGGTAATAAACTTCTTGATGACGAGTGGGCCAGTCTAGTGTGGCTCTTACTGACTTGAAAAACGTTATTATCGTTAATGGAACTTTATTAAATGCATTCACTTATAGAAAGGAACTGCATTTCGTCAGTTCGAAGCACGTTGTGAACAGTAATAAATTATAGGCAGCGACCTCTGATTTTCCAGCGACCTCTTAGTTATAAGTCCCACATTTTATTACTCTGGTTCTTTATTTACTGACCCTCTTGTCACAGAAGTTGTTTTTTAATTAAGATGACGAACGTCCCTGCCTACAATTTCATCATCCTACGCTCAGATCTTCACGATGCATACGGCGGAATACGTTATCGACCTAATTTTTAATCAACGTACATTGTTTTGGTTGTGAAACAAATGAATTATGTAGGCTAAATTAGCCACCGGAACGGTTTGGGGACCATCGTCTGTCATCAGCGTTGATGATCACGGAAGCAGAAAATTATTGCTGAGTTGGAACAATCGACCAGTGTTATCACCGAAATAGCGGACATTCACCAGTGCCCACTGAATACCCATGATAACTATGTCTACACCTAAACTCGTTAAAGATCGGCAATAAAAGCAAAAGATTGGTTGACATATTTGTTTTTCGTTTTTTCAGCAACTGTAAATAGTTGGTAGTTATTACAAGGGGAAGTTGTACGTAAAAACTACACCATGTAAATAATTAGGTCAAGTTGTAGATACACATTTATGTAGTTCTTTTGTAATGTTATAATATTATGCCTTGAAATTGTATTTAATTTTTTAATAAAATTACAAAAAAATTGCCTTTCATTTTTCTCCCACAATATGAACAAAAATGCATACATTTTAACGATTTGTAGCAATATCTCTATATTTCAAGATTCATTTATCAGTTCTCAAAATTCGATATACAAGTTCGATGGTGTCATCTTAGGTACGAGTACTAAACAAAAAGTTATAAATTATAACTGATGATTTTTTAGGGGTGTTGATTTTTTAAAATAATAAAATTACAATATAGGTATAATCACTTTTATCATTTTCAGTCTACAGTCGATGTAAGTTCTGACTAAAACACTAGACAACATTAGACAAGACATTGGAGAACGTTTACTGTCTTCGGTTCCTAGTTGTGAAAGGGGGCTTGCCGGCTCATGGCTGATACATCATTACGAGATATGTATATGATAGAGTTACATCAGGAAAGCAAATGAATGGCCGCCATTTCACGGGCTTCCCACTATTATTATCATAATTTTTTAGCTTGATGCCCTCAAAAACTGAGATTCCAGAGTGTATCGATATAATTGGATGATCCCAGAGGTAATTGGACAAATTATTATAGTAATTTATAGCTTCAACATTTATCAGCTGTCTGTAGTAGGTAAACATTAAAAATACCTATATAAAGAAATTGATTCGTCAGAAGGTTGGGTTAGTGGAGAAGTTAGCGGCGACCCTCAGATCTCCCTGATTTTATTTTTATATCTTGGTATTTCTAAGTTGTGACAAGGAAGTCGTTATCACTTTATTTCATTCAGTTGTCCTTAAAGTAATTTATACGACAACTAGTAATCCGTAGGCAAGTGGAATCCAGAACTAAATCAAAACGACTTTTTCACTCGGTTTTTACCAAAGGTATTTCAACGCGTACCCCCAACGGTGATTCTGCGAATAGCAGTTACTACAGTTAGATTGTTTTAAATTGTATTTTTTGTCCTTACTCAGCCTGGAAAGTTTTGATTGAACGATTAAGCCGTTTTGCGAACGAGTTGCATCGTAAACCCCAGCAGTGCAATCACTCTGCAAACTTTATTTCTATATACTCGTACCTAGGTGCGAGTATCTCAATAAACTAAGTAAACCAAACAAAGTTCGTACCTACCCACCATAGTTATGGAGTGACTTTTATACAAGGCTATCAAGTATAAATATAATAGTTCAATATTTATTCAGTTAACTATATTATTGACTCGTCTAGGCAAGGGAACCATCCGTTACGTACCCCAGATTGTTATTTCAGTTCCTTCTTACAGAATTTTGAACTGTGTCTTTGCTTATGAAGGGGAGTGAAGGTTTGCTCATGTTTGCTTACAAGGGAGGAGGGAGTGGCCCAAAAGATTTCAAAATTTCGCTTACAGGAACTTTATTACAGTGCACTTTTCGCACAACGCAGATTGTAGAAGCATCAGCCAAACGGACTACCACAAAAGGGCGACTAGACTCCCAGCCAGGGTTTAAAATGGGTTGGAAAGAAGGCGATCACGGTCAAATGATGAGCCAATGGCCCGTGATAATCGTAAATCGTCCGTTAACTAGGCTCAGCCCGCCATCCCAGAGTGGACTCTGGACATCTCTTTAATTCTGCAACGGTGGGCACCAGTCGGGCGATTGTGTTGGGGTGGTCGAGACAAATGACTCAAATAGGCCTTGGGCGCCCTCCAGTCCACCGCTGCAGCCTTCCTGGTCCTGCTCGAACCATTTTGATGGGTTTTTCGCTTGAGCTGCTTTTGATCGCCGCTTTTCCTCCGCTGGCGAGGAGCGACATCCTCGAGCATTGTGGCACCTGGACAATACCTCCGTAACGAAAATTGTCCGCTGAGCGACGTCAGCGTTCAATGGCCCACTGGTCATGAGCAGATAGGTAGGTACCTCTATCGAAGTCTCCGAACTCCTCCATTGCTATA
This sequence comes from Leptopterna dolabrata, assembly GCA_954871275.1. Classification (NCBI taxonomy): domain Eukaryota; kingdom Metazoa; phylum Arthropoda; class Insecta; order Hemiptera; family Miridae; genus Leptopterna; species Leptopterna dolabrata. The sequence goes on from OX940975.1 coordinate 63,508,744, forward strand.
ATTGAGAAGACGAAGACACTCGAAGGCGACCAATGATAAACACGCATTTACGAGGAGTACTTGAAGCCACTGGAGATCGAATTGGCAACTAATACACAGAAGAACACGGAACAAGCTATCAAAAGATAGAGGTTCCTGATAATTAGGAAGCTCAAGTTTCGAAATAGAAAGGTCAATTTTCGGCTCAGATGATCATGGTAGCTACATATATTTTCGTTCTCACCCACTTTCAAACAGCTCCATTTCAAATTTGTTCATCGTAGGTTGAATAGGAAAGAAATTAGCCAGTATAGTAGTAGCCTCAGTATAGCAGTAGTCACAAGAGAATGAAATCTAGTTTTGATGGTACCTATATATTTCTTTGAAAGGCGCAGCTAAGATCATACAAAAATGATGAAAAAATACTGGTGAAAAAAATGTGACGTTGAGCGTCAATGGGTGAGAAGTTGGGAAGTGAGTGTAACGACCTTATCGTTCGCTCAATTTCTTCGAATTATTCTGGTAAGTGATATCCACCTAGTTGCAGCACACGTCCCAAAGTGATTTCATATGTTCGATAGTGGACCAGAACTGCCTGAACCAAGATCAACAATATCATGGAGGGTACTTGGGGTGTAGTTTCTACTCGTAGATGGTCCCTATAAATTTCAAATCGCTCGGATCATTGGTTGCATTTACTCCATTTAGGGCTTTCATGAGGGAAGCACGAGGGTAGGTATTGATAGAAAACCGATATCCAAGCAGAAGGGGTATACATACAGGAAAATAATAAAACGTTGTGTTATAATTTACAGCGCTTTTAATGGTATTACTGTGAATATCTCGAACAATCGTAGGTACTTTGTTGGCTGCCCTATATTCTGATGTACCTACAGTGTCCATTGTAGTTGCGTACTCGTATTTGGATGTGGGAGTTTGTCCAGCGGGGGAAAAAAGTGTCGAAAATGGAGTAGCCCCGACGTTTGATTTTCACCGTCATGGCCCTGTGGAAGACACGAAGCTGAACAAACGTGGGAGGTGTCAAAGAGTTGTAGCGAAGCGCTTTCATGTTCCGAATCATTTGGCGGATACGAGCGTGACTAAGATGGTCTGACGGGGAAAGCGCCATCAGAAACAACCGCAGATTATCCAGTAGTTAGAGAGGCCACTGGACCGAGAAAGTTATCAATAACGGCCACCTTGCCCTCTAAGTGCCTCCCAACTCCTCGGGCTATTTGGTTTATAGGGTTAGTACAACTCCAGTTCCGGGGTGATTCGTTTAGTCAAGTGGTTTTCTAAGTAAGTACCAAGATACGTAATTCAAGTGAGTGCATTCCAGAGAACACAAAAAATCACACGAGTTAAGAGATCAAGCGAACACTGGTGTACACTACAGTACCTACCACAGTACATTCACGGTAACTGAAAAAAAGAAAAAAAAGGGGGGCACAGGTAAGTAGTTAAATACAGTAACCGTACGAACTAAATCACTCGCGAAGAAATCGTAGAAACCCATTTCAAAGAAAAACTGAGTTATTGAAAAAATAATCTATTTCCACTAATACACGAAAAAACGCGAAAAACACTGTTATACCGGTTTCGGTGGTCAAATCGGTTTCGTCAGTACAAACAACAATAACATTATTTTTCGCGTTTTTTCGTGTATTAGTGGAAATAGATTATTTTTTCAATACCTAACTCCGTTTTTCTTTACAGTAACCGTGCTTTCCTCTGCCAGTAATTAGGGGAAAAGCGGATATTAATTAGTAGCCAGCAAAGGCACTGAAAAGTACCGGCCAAGCAGCAAGCAATACTATAATATGCAAATTGTCAAAGTTAGCGATTTTGAGCTAATTTTGACAATTTTTTTAAGCAATATTTGACCTGAAGATTTTTTTTTTTTAGAAAATATTTTTGACTACCTTCCACTGAAACAGTCTATTTCTGTCTCGAGCCACCATTCTGCAACAGTCTGATGAATCACATTTCCTATCCTTGTTGACTATTCTGTATGAATGTCAGCGCTTTTTGACCCCCGAAAATTTCAATTCGATCAACATTTTGAGGAAGACATTTTTCACCAGATACTGCAATACCTATGCTATTGACCCATAATAACGGTCATTTGAAAAATTTTGTGTTTCGAGCATTGCTCAACTTCGAGCTCACAACGCCCTTATCGTTCGTTCAATTTCGTCGAACTATTCTGGTAAATGATATCCACTTTTACATAACTATTATGTAACTACTTGGGTACACAAATTTTGTGAAAATTTTCCTAAGAAGAAGAAAAATAAAAAAGTTTATTAGGAACCAATCTTTTATTTTATTTATTTTATTTTATTTTATTTTTTTAATATAACCCTGGATTTTACCCTTTGGGTATATCCCGGGGAAACTATTACTCGCAAGCGTCTCTAAGACGCTATATCGTTATTTTGACCTTTATTCCCCGTAGGCTTCACATGATTCTAATAACTGGAGACGAGCTAATCGCTGGTCGAGTAAGCTTTTCAAAGCTGGTACTGCTGCCCGCCCGAGATAAAAACCAAACGCTGGACACCCCGGCCCCTAAGAACCAACTTGCGGTGTTGGTACCTACTACTGGTAACTGAAAATACATAACTAAATATTGATGGAAGTTGGTGCAGGTGTTCCAAAAATAAAACTAATTTTGTTGAGCTTGAATGAATTGAACATCAAAAACTGAACTCTCCAGCAAGGGATTTCCTGTACTCCCAAGCCAACCTGCAAAATAGTTCAGCCCTCGTCCGATCCGGGCCATTAAGGAACCTGGTGGCTTCATCACGAGTCAGTGGGGCTGCTGAAGGCAATTTACCGAAATTCCGAAAGAACACGGCATTCACAAAAAAAAACAATATTGTAAACGTCTCCTCGCTCACGAAGGCAAACACAGTGATCATTCCTCTGATCTGTCCGAATCATAAGGACCGAGAACTCAGACCCTCTACTCGTCTTCAGAAACCAGATCACTTGTCGGCTATTAGTGGGTCAATAACCCCCAACACTTGGGGCAAAAGCCATGTTCGATTTGAGCGTTTAGCGAATTTGCCTATCACACCAAGGAATACACGTACGACAAACATGCATTTAAACGTCTGCCAATTCGAATAGGCAGTATAGCTTCCTCACTTGAATCACGTGACCTTAGGTTCATTCAGTGGGCAGGTGGAGTATCCATACATGGGTTACACTCGCATTTGAGACCATCCAACACCTCACCTCCATCTATCTTCCAAATTTCACCGCCTTACGGTGATATGCAGGGTAGCTATGGGTGCTACGAGGATCTGACGCTTGCGCATGTGCAGACAAAAGTTAGGTACGATTTCAGTGATTTTGATATAGGACCATCTGTGATCCAACCTGCGCCTACCCTCCAAATTTCAAGCCATGTTGACCATTATTTCGGGTAGTAATGGGCGTTGCAAGGAACTGACCACCGACAGGCAGGCAGAGGGACGGACAGACAGACACGGAACCAGAAATGTTCCTTGACGTCTGAAACGTAAAATGCGAGTGGAAATTTTCATTTTGGAGGGCGTAAATTGTTTTCGATTCTTGCCCGAATACAAAGCTTCCCTACCTTCGGTAGTAAGGAAGCAAAATGAATGTTTCTTTCTTTTTTGCGTTCGTATACCATTCATCCGATTGCGATGAAATTTCGGCGAGTTGTTTTGCGCGGACGCAAAGGTTTTTGCGTCCACCCTAATCAGCTGAGTGAGCTCTGAGACCAATTTCTTTCCTGTTCAACCTACAAGGCTCATATTTGGAAGGAATCCTTTGTAGGACTGCTGGGTCCCTGCCGGGATCAGCTGAGTGAGCTCTGTGGATGATTTTTCTCCTGTTCACCATACGAGGCTCAAATATGGAATGGAGCTTCTGTGGTACTGGTGGGTAGGGATGTCAAAGTGAGTCCCTGCTCTGATCAGCTGAGTGAGCTCTGAGAGCAATTTCTTTCCTATAACAAGAAAAACTTACTGGAACGAATTAATTGAATCGTTACTTACAGCCGACTGACAAGCTCTACAATAGAAAGATGTGAACAAGCAGCAGAAATGATGGAATCGACACTTTGAAGTTATGTTGATAAAGCCACTACGACGAACAAGATGACCAAGAAAAATTCACAGAAAAAGCCGTGGATGTTATCAGGGGTTGTGAAGTCAATAAGAAAGAGGGAGAATGCAGAAAAAGTAACAAACAACCCTATAAACACTAAATTAAACGAAACATATTATATCAAGTATAGAATGAACACCGTCGTATAAAATCTAAAATAGCAGCACTATACAAGTAAAATCGAAGAAAGAAAAGGCAACTTTCGTAAGCTTTGGGAAATTGTTGATGAAATATCTAACAGAAAATCCAAAACGATTTCCAGTTCAGGCATGGTTAAATGATGAGGGGAAGGATAAGATGAAGCCGCGAACAAAATAAATCTCTACTTTACAGGCGTCGGTCAAAATCTTGCTAAAATTCAGAAGTCCTCAGGTAACAGACATGAATATAATGTACTGTCCAAAAAATTAGAACCATCCAGGTCCATAGTCCTTGAACCGATCACGGAAAAGGAAATTATGCAAGTTGTTTAGCAGATGAAAGGGAAAAGTCGGCTCCAGGACCAGATGACCTGCACTCGGAGATTTTTAAGAGCCATCGGGTACCTCATGAAACCAATGCTCCATTTATTCAGTCTCAGTATAGAAACAGCGACGTTCCCGAACAAATCAAAAAAGCGAAGGTAGTCCCGCTCTATAAGGGAGGAAACGCAATGGACACAACTAACTACAGGCCAATTTCACTCTTGAACATGGCTGCCAAAATTCTTGAAAAAATTGGAGAAATTCTTGCTCTCGAAGCTTCATAACATGAAGCCAGTATGGCTTCCAAAAATCATCAAGCGTACAGGACGCTGTATTCGCAGCTAATGACTGCATCTACTGCTACTTCATTGGTGGCTAAATTGACGTGCCTGGATGCTGCCAAAGCTTTCGACAGCATTTCAAGGGACAGGCTGTTTCCTAAATCGGAGAGTGCAGGGGGTGCTACCTCTCAGTTCGTTCAAATCTACTTCAGTCAAAGGGCGCAAACAGTGCTCATAAGCGGCGTAGGGTGAAGAGAAATCACTGGATGAGTATGGAATAATTCAGGGGTCTGCATTGGGTCCAATCTTGTTCCTAATTTATATGAACGAGCTGGGAAATTCGAAGACGAAAGGCAGACTCGTATTGTTCGCTGATGATGTGGCTCTGATTTCGAGCGGGAGGTCCTGGCATGAGACCTACGAGAAGGCGGAAGATGACCTTAGAAGGATATCATTGCGGATGCGAGAGAACGTCATGAATGTCAACGTGCAGAAATTATTCTTCATGCCAATTTCAAGAACCTCACCAACGGAAGGTATACCCGGCCTTAAGTATCATACGTACAACACCGACATCAGAACCTGTGGCAAGTGTAGTGGCTTAAAGAAAGTATCCAGCATCAAGTACTTCGGGGTAACCATAGACGATAGATTGACGTGGGAGTTTCACTATTATTCATATCTGAGTTATCTGCATCAATTACTGAATCATTTGTTTCCTTGTAATCTCTGACGACGTGATACCTGGATCGCATCAGACCTCTCCTCGCATCAAACTTCGGTAAGTTGTTGTGCGCATGCCCACAAAGGTTTCTGCGTACACCCTAATCAGCTGAGTGAGCTCTGAGACCAATTTCTTTCCTGTTCATCCAAAAAGGCTCATATTTGGAAGGAATCCTCTGTAGGACTGCTGGGAAACAATGACAAAGTGGGTGCCTGTCCTGATCAGCTGAGTGAGCTCTGAGGATGATTTTTCTCCTGCTCACCTCACGAGGCTCAAATTTGGAATGGAGCTTCTGTAGGGCTGGTGGGTAAGGATGACAAAGTGGGTCCCTGCGCTGATCAGCTGAGTGAGCTCTGAGAGCAATTTCTTTCCTATTCAACATACGAGGCTCGAATTTGGAATGAAGCTTCTGTGGGACTGGTGGGTAAGAACACATTCTTTCTTTGGTTGGCATTGCAACGTATGCCTGGTAATGCTAGAACTAAATAACTGTTATCTATAGGCTCAAGGGCATATTTAAATAGTATGTCCGCCCAAAGGTATTAGTACAAGTGCATCCCGGTCTCATATCTAGCGGTGCATTGGTTTCAATGTTTCTAAATCGTATTTCTGTTTCTAATTCCGCCACTATAATATAGGTACTCAGTGCCAACTTTTATTCATATTTCGGAATATCAAATATTTAGCATTTCATTTTGGAGCACGACGTAAGAAGACAATAAAACGATGATGGTGAGGAGGGGGATACTTCGAATGGATTCTTTTCTAGGCGAAAAGACGTGAAGCAGGAGGCGGGGGGAATAGCGTGGGTGTCTTGAGCGTTGGATGGCGAGGGGAGTGGATGGGAGGGGAATAACAAGACAAAAATGAAATCCCCCATTCCAGGGAGATCTCGTGAAGGCTTTCTGCCCTCATCTCGCTTTCTACCGCCTTCCTCTTTCCCACCACGTCACCGTTCCCTTCTGTTCTTCCCGTTTTTCCCTTTCCGCAAAAACGCGAGAGGTCTAATCCGGCAAAAGGCACCAGAACCCGAGTGTGATATGAGACTCCGGCAGCGAGCACGTAGGGGCCCGAATCGGCTTGGGGGCGGAAGGAGCAGAAGGAACTTTGATATCTCGAGCGAGGGTTCGGCGGGCGCAGGTTTATTGCAACTGGAAAACGTGTTGAATTGCTCGCCGAGAGATCTCGAGTCTTTGGTGAAGCACTCGGGCACCCGTGGGGCTCCGGTGAGGCCTTGATCTTATTAAACATTCGGTGTTTTCCTCCGGAGTCCAACCCCCCCGCTTACCGGCTCACGAATAAGCAACGGGGCTGGGAGGCAGTTGACGGGAGGTGAAGGTAAAACTGACAATATCCGCCTTCATACCGGGAAAAATTTATTTGGGCGGAGGAAATGAGGGCTGGAATGGAAGCAGCGGATCATGGCCTGGACGTTACTTCTCTGGGAACACGAGATCATTTAGTAGGCGAATGAGAGCACGTCTACTACCATCTTCCCTTTGCAACCTTCAATTTGTTATCTCAATGACAGTTTAATAACTTCTAACAAAAACGCTTCAAATTCCACCGCGACGGTTTATTATTTGTTGTAAAGTAGGTAGTAGGTACTGCCGTAAAAAAAGCCACATCTCAAAAATTTCCGAAAATGTGGTTTCACGTATCCCCCCCCCCCCCCCCCTCACCACCCGAATATTCTAATATGCTCCTTGTAGTGGTGAAGTCAAAAATTGAATATGCAGAGAGGAAAACGACATTTTTATTAGGAAAACTGACAATAAACTGTGGCGTTGAAATTTGAAATGACACAAGCGCGTCACCATAAACATGTTAAACCAATCTAGTTTCACATCCTGGGGATCAACACGGTGAACAAAGGCTGTACCTTGGAATTATTAACACAATACACGCCGGGCCCTGGCCCTAGGAAACCCCAATCTCAGCTGTGTTGCAAACACGACTTTCGTAGGCTTGGGAAGCCTAAACGCACGACCGCGACGTCTCAACCAATTTAACTGGGTTGGCGGGCAAGGTGGCCACGATGTTGCCCGCGGGCAGTTCCGTCCTCTTCCTAGTTCCATGGCTATTACCAGCTAAGTAGACATGTGGCGTTCTTCTCGTCATGTATATTATTATGAGGTAGCAGCAGTACTTAAAAGGCGTTTCTATTCAATTAACCTTATCGTTTTAATGAATCGTCGAAAGGAAAAACGCCTTGAGGTCTTAATATAACTTTGCCAATACATATCTAATAAAACGACTTAATTATGAGCAGAGTTGATCAGAAGAATCGATTATATTGGGTTTATTAATTTTTTCTTATTTACAGAATAACTATGTTCAACGAAAAATTACATTACAGTTGAGAAAGTGAGTTTTAGTATTATAATTCAAGTGGAACAAGTCACAAGTTATCATCCATTGGTGGCCCCACTTGGTGTTTGTATTCAGTTGGTTAACATGCCATCAGTCTGATGCTTCCTCTTCAAGCGACGCTGAGTTCTTTTGAAGAAGTGGATCTTCTCAGCCGAATCACGCCGTGTTCGCGATTGGGGAGGGAGAATGCTTTACCGCAAAAACGCAAGCATAAATTGTTGTGACATGAACAGTGATGGGCACCGATTTCCACTGAAACTTTCCCGGGAACTTCGAAAATTCGCGGGAATATTTCCCAACATATAAATTCATGCAGTTCATAAACATGTACCACGGGATTCATTCGTAAACATATGCAATTGCAACGATCATGTGAATAATTTCTACAAATAAAATATTTTGATTTGATTTGGTATAAATTCCCATGAAAAATCGGGAACTTTCGAAATTTCGCCATTTACATTAGCAAGGTCAGAGAAACTAACATTGGGCACCATATTATCAGATGATGAAAAATCAAGGCCACGTAACCCAAGAAATGCCTCTACTTCAAATCAGCGCGCCTTTCCCTTCAACATCTACCATTGAAATGGTGGTCTCCGCCAGGGATTAGTGACGAGGAACTCACTCCGTCAAAATCGGGCTCCGATTTTGAATAACATTTTCACAATTTTGGTTTATTATTTTCAATAATGAACCATTGGAATCGAGCATGGAAAAAAAAATCTAACCCCCCTCAAAATTTGATGGTTTACGTGTCATGGTATGTAGAAACCGAAACTGCAATAAAAATATTTCTGTCTGTCCGCCGTACGCCGTACGGGCCACTTTTCTTAGTTACCATGAATCAAAATTGATGAAATTCGGGTTATAGGTTCCGTTCGGGGTCTAGTTGGTCCTCGAAGCTCGACGTTACTGTCAGTCATCTCTAAGGGGTTCAAAATAAGGGTTGAAATTTTCAGAACGCCTATACCTTTTTTTTACGTGAATTTTTTTACGGTTTTAAATACCTAGTTCTCGAACTTGCGAGTTTTTTAAGACCACCCGGAGCATCGTACGTCCAGCCGTTCGTTCACAGTAAGGCCCCGAAGTTTACACCGACAGGCATTTTCGACACCAGGGTGAATGAAATTGTATACATCAGACCAAAAAATGTCGTCACCAGGGACGCGCCGACAATAGGAAATTGGCCGGAGATAAAATCATTGCTAGGGATCACCTGATTTTATAGGCGGAGTATGAAGTAAAGTTGGTTGTTCTGTGATATTATTTCATTTGAAAAATAATGGCTCTTTTGAAGTTTGATGATAGGTAGTGAAACTTGAACTAACGTTGAAGTATTATTGATGGGTAAATTATTACTACACGATGGTAAATCATTACTCAACGGTAAATTATTACACAACGGTTGAAATCGTGATTTGGTAGGTAGGTACCTATTAACGAGTACGAGGTTAGGTACTAACCTACGGAGGGTCTGCGATCTACATAATATGTATAGAATAGTAGGTACATATATTATATAAAGGGCTATCTATGCAGAGAGCTGTGATCTGTAACAGAAGGGTATTCTGTACAAAATAATAAACCGTTGTGCAGGGATTTGAAGCGTTTTTTTTTTTTCATTTTTACAGTTTGGTTCATAAATTTTTTGACAAGAAATTTGTTTCAGTTCTTCTATGTCCCGTTTCATCTGGTGGTCTAGTTGGTTATATCAACTATTCATCTACATTTACGCATATGTCAGGGTATACTTGCTACATGTAAGGCATATTTTTCCACTTAAAAGTAAAAACTGAAGGGTCGATGCAGTGTTCATTGATGTTATCTCAAGTGGGAAGCAGAATTATGGTATTCTAAACAATAGGCCAGGTTAAACAATATTTGAACAAGAGTAATACGGATTTCTCAACAAGAAAACAAAAATCCCCGGATAAATTCCCGTTGTGGAAATATTCTCGGGAATATTCCCCTGAAAGTTCCCCAAAACCAAGTTCCCAGGAACTTACCCATCACTGGACATATACCACGGGAAGACCTATGGTATTGTAAACAATTCATACCAGGACATCCCTGGTAATGATTCTTAGCGGTCTACAATGGATCGGTTGAACACCAATTAGGAATCAGAGCAGTATATCTGGAGACCGGACATCCAAAGCGGGCGTACCAGGGTAATGTACAGCTTCCCTTTCAGAAGAGGCACTAGAGATGAATATACTGCAGCAGCACCTGTAATTATGCGCGAATAGTGCACGTACTTTCTGAATAAACCTTTTACATGTGCTGCACTGCAGCAGTCCGCATGTATGTAAGTGCGTGGTCAAGGTGCAGCCCAAGGTACGTACTGTGTCGTGTTCAGGGGAGCCGAATTCCCTAAAGTAATGGTGGTAAAGTAAAGTAGGTAATGTTAAAGTAAACAGCCATTTTAGGCCCTAGACTTTACGTCCAACTGCCCCGCCGGCGGCTTCGCGGACGTGATCGGCTGCCCTGTCAGGAGGATCAGAATTTCCTTAGATCATTTCACTCACGACTACCTGAGCAGCTACGTCATCAGCAAAGTGTGCGAAGGTGACATCTGGTGAGCTGTTATAATATAATGTGTATACTATATACCTACATGAAAGGCGCAAAGATGCTACCTTGTGTAACTTCACTTGAACATAATATCTTAACTGGAGAGAGGTCATCGTAGTACTCTACCGCAAACGTTCGGTTCGAGAGCTGGGACAGCACTACCCTGTACAAACATACTTTGCACCCCTCAAAATAATACTTCCTTATTATTTGCCAACTCAGCCTTCTTTCTTGATAGACTAGAGAGTAGGGATCTTGACAGACAAGACTGGCAGTTACTTGAAAATATGAAGACATTGCAATTTTTGTTTATTATTGTCAATAATGAACCTTTGGAATCCAGCATGAAAAATAGAACTTCAACCCCCCCCCCCCCCCCTCAAAATTTGATGGTTTCCGTAAAAAACAATAATGACTGGATTTTGTGGATAGTACTTTTGCAACTTGAACAAACGTTAATCTCCATGAATAACAACGAATAATCAATGATAAAATTGTTGAACCCACCGAATATTTATGTAACTGCCATTACCCAGCCGGCGCCAATACTCGATATTGGACATCCCTGGGGGAGCACGAGGGGAGGTATCGACCACCGGAAACAGTGATCTACGCAGAAGTGGCATCTATACAGGTAAATAATAAACCGTTGCGTCACAATTTGCAGCGTTTTCTATCATATAACTGGAGCCCAATGGATTGAGACAAATTACCTTAAAACAAGCATGAGAGTGTGCAGTGACTGCTAACTAAAAACGGTCAAAACTACTAGGTAACGAAAGTGTGTGGCTCCATACCTACGCAGGCGCCTTTAAAACTCTAGGATGGTGCGCGATGTGAACCAAGGGTTTGCCCAACTCCTGTAACTACTGAACTCAGTCCTTGTCTTCCCGTATGTGGAAACACAGAATAATGACTATTTTTATAGCTCTATGGCTTGTACCTAATTTCAAAGAATGTAGGTATGAAAACAATGTAGTAGACACCCACTACTATAATAATGATAATAATAATAATAATAATAATAATAATAATACTTACATAGTAGGTATGTAGGTAGGTATTTGAGTTTTAATACCTACTGTTTTTTATGCAAAATATTATATTCTGAATAATATGTTCATTGTCAAACGTTAAAAAGTTGAGTGATATACCTATTCACTCTCTTGACCAAAATTCACCCAAAGAACCACAGAATTTCAATCACATAATAATCAGTATCAATTTCGTAATTTGTATAAAAATTATATTCAGGTGGATTTGGAAATGTGGCTGTGAAATGCTTGCTTGTATTGTTATTGTGTTGAGCGATATTTTGGTTTATTATTTTCAATAATGAACCTTTTGGAAACGAGCATGGAAAAAAAAGTTTAACCCCCCCTCAAAATTTGATGGTTTCCGTTTCAAGGTATGTAGAATCCAAAAATGCAGTAACAAAATTTCTGTCCGTCCGCCCTACGCCGTACGCCGTACTTCGCACTTTCCTTAGTTAACATGAACCAAAATTGATGAAATTTGGTTTGTAGGTTCCATTTGGGGTCTAGTTGGTCCGCAAAGCTCGGCGTTAATGTCAGTCACCTCTAAGGGGTGAAAAATAGCTGTTGAAATCTCCAGGACGTCGCTACTTCGAATTTTTTACGTTTTTAAATAGTTCTTGAACTTCGGAGTTTTTTTTAGACCATCCGGAGCATTTCACGTCCAGCCGTTTGTTCACAGTAAGGCCCCGAAGTTTGCACCGACAGGCTTCGTCAACAGGAGAGTGAATCAAATTGTATACATTCAGCCAGGTATCATTGCTAGGGAGCACCTGATGATAATCACGGATGGCTGTATGAAGTCGGTTGGTTGTTCCGTGATATTATCCAATTTGAAAAATGATGCATCTTTTGGATTTTGTTGATAGACGTACTTTTGCAATTCGAACAAACGTTGAAGTATTATTGGGTAAATTATTACACAGTGGTGAATTATTACACAACGGTAATTTATTAAACAACAGGAAATTATTACACAACGGTTTATTAGACTATCTACGCAGAAGGGGGATCTATACAGGTAAATTATTACACAAAGGTTTATTATTTGCCTTATACTTCATGAATAACTACAAATAATTAATGATTTAATTATTGAATCCCGCGCGTTTGTATGAAACTTTAATTGCCGGACCGGCTCCAGTACTCCATTTAGGGCTTTCCTGGAGGGAGCTCGAGGGTATTGACCACAGAAAACAGTGATCTACGCAGAAGGGGCATCTATACATGTAAATAATAAACCGTTGTGTAATAATTTGCAGCGTTTTTGAATGCAGGGGAGTCATGTCATGCGAGACGGTAAATTTGAATTATTGGCACTAGGTTACGTGTTGAAGTTTGACGTTTCCCTCGCTAGGAACGCTAGCAGTGGTGCGCCACGGTCGCGGTCCAGACGCTCCTACATACGTTACGGACCCAACCCCATTATCAATGAAAATGGCCATGAATTCATTTTCCCGCGGAGTAGGGCTGTAGTTCCTATCCAGCATCCAGCTCGTATTACACGTCAGCGAACCGACGAAAAAGCATATGGCGATGACCTCAACCTTAACCGAGAACCCTAAGTATAATATCTCATCAGTGTGTCGTTTTATTTATTTATTTATTCGTTTATTACGGGCGATTGCCCAATACAAAAATACAATGAAAGACAATAAAGTTGGTACTAATAAAAAAATAAAGCAAAACAGAAAGTTATCAGCTGGCCATGCATACAAAAACGCAAAGTAAAAGAAATTGTACAATGTCCACAAGGTAAGTTTCTGAAGTGGGTGGCATATAAAATTAGTATGTGAAAATTAAGAAAAGAAATCGATATTTCCAAGATTAAATTCTAACATTTCTTAAGGCGGATTTTACATTAGTCCTGAAGGAACGTAGGGAACTGCAAAAGAAGTCAGCGTCGGGGGACACGTCTAGAAAGAAATTCGCCAACCGCGGGAGTCGATTCAGTAAAGTTCATCAGTAAAGATCCGATGGTGGAAAATCCCGAACGCATCAACGTTTTACGAACACGTCCCGAGCCTATAACTCTTTTTATGCCCTCACTGTAAATGAATGGGGGCAGTATGAATCTCACCCGTTAAATAGCACGACAAGAGGTGAGGTCATGTAAATATATTATTTTGGAGAGGGTGTGTCAGGGCCAACCAACCCCTACCGACCCGCTATAAATATAAAGCAGCTGTTGGTAATTCTACATCCGCCCGACCCCATAAACTGGATCTAGCCCAACGCCTCGCATTTAAACAAAAGCGTTTAACGTTCTGCACTTGCAGATTTTTCTCCTTCTGTATGCGAAATAGAATGAATAATATTAATTACGGCCAATAATTTGTTCCACTGGCTCTTCCAACTGACGCGATGTACAGAATATTATTTTAGCAAATGTTCGAAAAAAATTCTGTTTGGAAAAATTCAGATAATTTGGAAAATTTTATTCTAAAAAAAAGACTACTCGTCTCGTTCTAAAATTTCAGAGATGCTCCATGTGGACCGGAAACCCCTCCAAAATCCGTTTCATGTATCGGAGATCTAAATATTAGGTTTTCACTTTTGTCTCTCTCTCCCTCACCCTCTCTCTAACTCTTAAACTTATGGAAATATTCAGATGGGGATTCTTCATCAATATCTTCTAAAATTTGCATTCAATTTATACTGCTTGACTGCTGACTTGGCGTTGACACTCTTGCGCCGAGTGGAGCTCTGCGAACACTGCATTGCAAGAACGTCGTGCTGGCCATTGAAAGACAGACTGAAGGCGCTCAGGGCTCCGTACCAGTTACCGTACCTAACCAGTTCTAGAACTATTATTTATAGAACTTCTATAATCGATCATGGGCATACAGCAGTTGCAGAACTAACTATGGGGAGGCTCGTAATTTTGTGTTACGGTCCGCCAAAACGACCCGCCAAATGTGTCTTAATAGTTATGTATTGAAATTTCAATACGTTTTAGAGAGGGTGTTTTCGCATTAGTAGACTATACGCACCCTTCAATTTTCGAGCAAGGTGTTTTGAAGATTCCAACCCCTGTTTTTCACAGCTTCCTAGTTAGAGAATTTTCAAAGGAAGGGAAAAAGCTATCCTTTCTAAAAGCTATCCTTTCTAAAAGCTATCCCAAATTTCAAGTACTAGATTTTGGAAAATTGTTCGACACAAATTCGTTTTAGAGCATTTTGAATATACTTACCCCTACACATATTTGAAAGTCACCGACTTCTCAGATCAGAGACATTTTCGCGGTGAAAATCTCGCACAGTTATTGATTTTCGACGGTCTTTGCGTAAACGGCTTTTCGTTTGGACCACACAGGTGGTAATTACTGTCGACGGTTCTCTTCGCCGAATTCGGTCGAAGCAATACGGAGGTGGTACCTGCCACGGCATGCATATGCCGCAGGTACTTCGCACTTTTCTCAGTTACCATAAACCAAAATTGATGAAATTTGGTCTGTAGGTCCCACTTGGGGTCTAGCAGGCCAGCGTTACTTTCAGTTCATCTCTAAGGAGTGAAGACAAATTTTAATTTTAATTTCGTTGATAGGTACTTTTATAACTTGAACAAATTTGTTGTCGTGTCTGTCAGTCGGTCTGTGTCTCCGCAAAGTCTTATCACACGTATAACTTCCGCAATTTGAATCCGATTTTCAAAGATCAAGCGGGATAGGCCCCAAGATGAATTTCAGAACAATCGAATCATTAGTACGGTCACTGCGCATGTGCAAACGGGAATCCGAGGTACTCAATGCCTCGCGAATGACCTGATTTTGTTCAAATTCGTTGGGTGGTTGGGGTGTAGCTCCAACATTGTCTCCTAGAATTCCAGAACGATTGGACCATGAGTACGGCAACTGCGCATGTTCAAACGCGAATCCGAGGTATTCAGTTTCTCGTGAGCAAATGGCCTGATTATGATCAAACGAAAACAGTGATTTACGCCCGAGGGATATCTAAGTTTCATTGGAGAATGCGCAGGCATGTATGAGCGCCGTCACGAGGGCTAGGTCTCGAATCCCGAAAGAGCCTGCAAAGCAGAGGACGGCCACTTTTACTTACAAATGTGTAATACATATAGCCTAACCCTAACCCAAGGCGAACCATGTCATGGTTCAAAGTCCACATCGGAGTTTATAACAATACTACCAACCAACCTATACCAAACATAATACAATACTGACACATCACGATAATGGAGTACTGCATCTTCATCAATAGGCCTTCAGATCTTCATTAGAAAACGCTTTAAATCCTTTAACAATGGTAAAGAGAACTTCGTGGTTATGTGGGCTATGAGGTTTTCGAGCTCTTTGGCAACTTGTTTGTGTGGGGTATCGCTTTCCGTGTTGGACTTTGGGTTCTGAATCTATTGAAAGAGTCCCAGACTAAAAAGTTGAATAATCTTGGATGTGATGTGATCGAAATCATACAAAAAAAAGACCAGTACGTGACATTGTTTTAATCTATATGAAAATTACCCAGTACGTACTATAACACTACTTCTCCTCGAATGAAGTACAAAATCTTGATAATCCAACATTGTGTTTAAAAGAGATCCAAACTCATACCTATATACCAACATTATATGCAATAAAATCCAAAATCTATCAACATTCTTTATCGCATACTAATATTTTAGAAGTTCCTCAAAGTTGTATAAAATGCAACATTGTTTAAAACTAATTCTCACATATTATTATAAAATAAAAATAGAAAAGGGTATAAAGTCGTATCGAATTTACATCGAATGTAATTGCAAAGCCGAATTTATTTCACATCATTTTATAGCGTTTTTGTTGAAATTATTATTATAATTATAATAATAATTAATTATTTTCACATTATCTTCACACTATTCTCACATTATTTATTTTCAAATTATTATTATTTTTCACATTATTGTCATATCATTTATTTTCACTTTTTTGTTCACATTATTTTCACATTATTTATTTTCACGCATTTCACGAATTTATTTTCACATTATTTGATCGCTTTTTTGTTATTGCCCTTTGAAATTATTATTATTACTTTTTTTTTTAAGTTTTAGTTTCACTCTCTCAGTATTGATTTTGTTCTGGGATGTTTCTTAATCCTAACAATGAAATGCGTTTTTCCAATGCTTTCAATCAACATGTTTTTGTGACTGTCTTCCCCACCAATAAAGAAGTGAGGTGAGTCTGTGATACGCCACACACAATAATTCCATTTTGACTCATAGGTAAGTACTTTCACTTCACATAACTTTTATTATTATAATATTCAGCCGCATTAACAATCGGACAAGAAAATTAAACGCAGGTATTCATTGACGGAAAATATGGGAGGAAGCAGGTGCCGTAGTTCACGCTAGTTACATCCAGTGGACCATACCTGGGCGAAATTCAGGGAATCGTAAGTAGAAATTAAACACACGATCCGGCGATACATGGAAGAGAGGTTCGTAGAAAAGGGGAAATGAGCTAGCCAGCTCTCGATACATGGAGAACATGTCCGCTGTAGAGAGGCGTACGTTGGACAGAATAGTCCGTTAGAAGCTTCATTGTACATATTAACATAATAAACTCACACACATCCTCAACCACTTTCCCAAGAAGGGCATCAGCATTGGGCACGCACAGACTGAAGGAGTAATGCCCTCGTCCACCTGACAAACTGCGTTCGTTTATTATTATTATTATGTCGGTTGTATTCACCGATTATTATTATTATTATTGTTAATATTATTATTATTACAGACTGGAAGACAGACACGGAAATACCGACACAGAGCAAATTTTCTTCAGAAAGGTCTGAAATGCAAAACGCGAATAGAAACTTTGATTTTGAAGGATCAGCTTTTTTTCTTCCCAAAAATGCTGCAACAACGTTGGTGCAATGATGGGGTAAGATTTCGCTTCTCGAAAAAAATAAAGGGGTCTCAGGGTTGGTCCTACAACATCACTGGAACTTGTTCATTCCGAATTTTTCATCACTGGAAATCATTTTGTGAAGCTAGTTAAGTAGGTACTTCTCGTCGGAACAGAGTGCCAAACAAAATTTAAAATACGGAAGTAATTAACTCTCCCGGATTGCTTTGTAGGCCAGTCAGATGATATCCCAAAAGGGCGTTAGATGAAATTAATTCGGACAAAGCTTCTACATACAAGTACCTAAGTTTTCTCAATCGCAGGAGATGAGCTTAACTTCTGACAGCTCAAAAACCTCGAAATAGTACGAATTAATCCCATCTAAAGTCCTTACTTGGCTGGCCTGTTGAGGAATTAGTAACCAAGGTTTTCCTGCCGATTTATGTAAGCCTGGTGCATACAGGGTATAATGTAGGGAAGTGAAAGAAGTAGGTTCCTGCATCATGTTTTCATTTAGAAATTTGGAATTATCAGATAGGTGGAAGTATATAATATAAAAAACTCACCGCCTGGCGTTGTTACGACGATATCATCGGTAACAGTCAGTAATGACAGCCTTTATCTTATATGCGGATTTACCTAACGGGGGGAGTTATACGTCGTGGCAACAGCTGGTTAACGGTTAAGTATAATTACTGATAGACAATTGAATAGTATCTTTTGACAAAGTTAGTACGAGACCAGTCCTACGTAGATAGTGTATGTTCAGGAACGATGCGTACCTACCTATTCACCGTAGAATTCATATCATGTTCCAGTTTGAAGAGTGGGGTTTAGAACTGCATCTGGGTTCTATTCAGGATTCCGGTGTCGGAACCTGGAAATTACGGGCATTATACCCACAGCCATTGCATCGACGAGGGTTCCGCACAGTTTCACCAACTAACTAAATTATTCCTATCACAGTCGTCAGATAGGTCCCAGCCACCTGTAACGTATGCTCTTCCCGTTCGCACTGATGACCATTACGTCCTTTACAAAGGGCCCAGCGTTTACATCGGAGCAACACAATGCCACACAGTGGAATATCTGGGCCAGCGAAATGGACTAAACGTACCGCCTCTCTCAAAAGCCGTTGCTGCGGTGGTATTAACTGGAGACCATCATATTTTCATCGGAGGCGAACGGCATCGGGAAATGCCCTTTGTTAAGGTGGATTGGGCATCAGCTGTGAGACTGCACAACGCTGGTTTGAATACCTATGTCGAACTAATGAGTGGCAACAACCGTTCCATCGCCCTTTATGGAATTTCATCGATGGAAAAGGGAGGCTAAACAAGGAATGAAATGGTAATATCACTGAGTGTGCTCTCAACAGTCATGTACAATCGAAGACTGTGCATTATAAACAATGAAAAGCTCCCATTATTAACACTGATTTCAAGCACCTGAGAATATACCAATTATTCCGGCTTTCTAATTTATTATACCGAAAAATGAACGAAAAATGAATATTTACTGGTTATACAGTATGCCCCAACCCGTTTATTTTCAAAACCGCACTGTATTTGTAAAATCATGCTGTATTAATTTCAAGCACGTTCGCAATGTGCCCACCAACAGCAGATTTGGAGAACCACCCTTACCACTACGATCTTGAAAGTCACACGGATGCTGGCGTTGAATCTGTGAGCTCCATCAACGAAAACCAATCATACTGACTAATGACTGGCTGTAATTTTATCTCATGAGATAAAATGAACGACGAGATACATTTTTCTATAAACCTTTACTAAAGTAATGCTAAAAATACTATAGTAAACTTCAAAAAACATTGACTGTTATGGGAGGAACCATGAATTCTTTAGTTTTTAGTATATATAACACCAAAATATATCAAAATGACTTTTCGTATGACAAGGAACTGAAACTAATTTCATTATCTCCAGGGGTCATTCCTTATATCATAATCCATAACGTCACTCCTATCCAAGATGCCATATTCTGTTGGAATGTTAGGCTCGCGTCATCATACAGTAACCATTGATGGATTTGTCCAATGCGATAGAGGTATTCAAGTCATATTTTGTCAAAGCCATGATGTTTAGCCTGCAACAACATCGAAAACCCATAGATAATTAGGTTTGTCTGGTTACAAGAAGTGAGTACAGGATGATACAAAAAAAGAAGGTAATTAGGTACATGTATTGGAAACGAAAAATGAACTATGACGTAACTTTAATTTCTACATTACAGTACCTACATACCTATTACTATATTCTACTTATGAACTAGAGAATCGTTGAACAAACTCTAAAGTGACTGATACGTAGGTATGAAGTAAGTAAGCAAGCATAGCAAAATTATGAAATATGTGAAACTTGAAATACTTGCAAATATGGTGGCGAGGCATCTGAGAGATCCAACAGCGCTACTACAGCACAATGAGCACGGAACTTCACTACTGGTGTGTCGCCAAACTACCAAGATTTCAGAGAGAAAATCGGAAGCGGACGCTCCCATACAACAAAGGGAAACAGCAAGCCCTCAAATTGCCGGCTCGAGGCCGGCGCGAATCACACAATATTCGGCTTACATTAATAACTAAATCGATCGTTACAGCTCAGCACCTACAGGGGAGTCCATTCAATTTTTATACCATGCTCCCGTGTCTCACAGAAGTCTATGTACCCGCAGGGAGGAGGTAGCGTATTTGAAGTGTAATCTCTGGAAATCTCCTAGGGCAAGCAGCCTACAGGAAGACAGACGAGCACAAATCGAGACTGCGTTTCACACTCCTCGAGGTAGGAGGATACTAGGGAGGAAAGTCAGTTCTCATTATCAATGAAGAAACTATGGAGGAAAACTTGGAATAAACGTCGGAGTGTCACCGACAGATTATTTAAAGAAGAAGATGCAAGAAACAAGCACCAACCATACGCAAAACGTGAAAATTTCCTGAACATTATTTTTTATGCATTCAGCTAAATTGACATACATCGCTTGATGTTTAGGTATTTTCTCGCGGTAAATCAAGCGGATATAGGTTGTTGGGATTGCGCACATGGCGATAATATTCTAAATTCCATTAATTTCAACATTTTCTGAACCAGTATATTTTGAATTTTCAAAATATATCGCGGTTTTAGATACAAGGGGAATGGATTTGGAAACTCTTATTCGGTTTTCGACGATTTCTCGATTAATTCCTCTACAAAAAAAAAACCTGGAAAGCTTTGAAGAATCACCTACAGCACGCTTGGTGGATCCCGATGATTTATAGATTTATCTATAACTAAATTTACAGGTGATTTTCGTGGTGTCTGTCTGTCTGTCTGTTTGTCTTTCAATCACGCCAAAACGGCTCAATGGATCGAACCCATCTCGCGTATTTAGATGTTTCAGTGGCCGGGGAAGGACATAGGGGGATTCACTCCCGGATCTGATGAATAGGGGTGGGGGTTTATAGGGAAGCCGAAACATAAAAAAATTAAATTCTCGAAAACAGCTCAATGGATCGAACCCATCTCGCGTATTTAAATGTTTCTATGACCAGGGAAGGACATAGGGGGATTTACTCCCGGATCTGATGAATAGGGGTGGGGGTTTATAGGGAAGCCGAAACATAAAAAAATTAATTTCTCGAAAACGGCTCAATGGATCGAACCCATCTCGCGTATTTAAATGTTTCTATGACCAGCGAGAGGTAACAAAGTCAGATGGACCCACCCCGAGTTCTACCCGTCAGCGACGGGCACAACAGCTAGTAGATCTATAAATCACGGGGATTTATAGATCTAATGAGGTGTATAGATTATGCAAGGCTATATAGGTACAAAGGTAATCTGATCTGGTTCCTATATAGGTATAGGTGTATATGTGAGCTATATATTATGGTTGGCACCATCAACCCCGAATTCGAATTTTTCCATTCCTCACTCTCTTCCTTAAATACTTTTTTCTCTTCCTTCCCCACCAGTTACTCATGAAGCTTTTTTCTAGTTCTTTTTTGTATAATTTACTTATATTAATATATTTTATTCCCCTTCACTGTTCGTTGAATGCTATAATGTAATAGGGCTCGCCCGTGAAAAAATTAATGACAAGTATATCGTGAATCAGCCCTATGACCATACAGCGGAATATGGTTTTGGCTAGTATTTTCTTTTCGGTCCCCATGTGTGGTCGTCATCAATCGACTTGGCGGTTTTCTTAACCCTCTCTGAGCGCCTTGCGGTTACTCACTGAGTGTTAATATGGCAAGCTCGCGAAAATCACGGTCGTATTCCCTCGTATTAGAATTTCTAATTAGAACGTTCTCTACTTATATGCTGAGCCCGAGTTGTTGACGCCCCCTCGTCAAACTCTGAGGCTGTTGTACCTAATTAAGAACAGGTGACAGGAGAATGTTGGCGAGGTCTTAGCGTGAGATGAAAGATATGTTTTAGGGGCGACGCGTAAAGCGCGTTGAGTAATGGGGTGTGCGTATCTTGTGAAAGGGTAGTTCAGTTCATCCGACCCCCTTGATCCAAAAGACAACTCTTGATGTGTTGAAACCTATCAAACTTGGGGGTAAGAAGTTATCAAAGTTTCACGATCCCACACTTTCTCGCGAGTTAGAGAGGGGAAAACCTGCAAGGTTCGCCACTTTTTGGAAGTCTAGTATGTACTTCTATACTTGCTTTTCAGGCATACCGCCGCCTCAGGGCGCTAGCAGGTCTACTCAAAGGAAATAATCCTGATCCCTAAAGGAGCCCGATTCGAACAACTCGGTACGGGAAAAAGTATTGAACCTCTATACGATAAATAAACTTCTCCATGAACTCATTTGGAATTTGCACCAGCATAATTAGGTACCACGAAGGAAGGAGAAAGCAGTTTTAAACTGATTAAATTTAAACTGGTGGCACAATTTAAAAGTGGCACAATTCCGTGTTGGTACAGTGCCACTTTTACAATCGCGGCTTCAAAACGTGTTGAGCATGTGCTGACAATCCATCAGAAAGACCGATCAGAATTTCAAACCACTGAACTCAAAAGTAGTATGTTAAGGTACGTATTGGTAGGTAAGTCTACGGAACATCTTTTAGTAGTCTTTCAATGTAATTGTTCAAATCGTATGACTCAAATTAGCTGTTTTTACATTTTCAGCACTTTCGGGCAATTCCTGTGCATTTTCAGCACCTTGATACCGTATCCTCACACTGTTGTCAAATTCGGATTTTTGGAAGTAACAGCTAAATCATCAAAAAGCGCAAAAGCCGCCTGATGCCGTTGTTACTCTATCTTGCGACGTTGCAGCATCGAAACCTATATACAGCAAATTATGATGGTCTCTGCAGTTATTATACTCAATCAATTCCATAGACCCGTTAAAACGCTTGATATTCGCGGAACAAGCAAACATTCAATTCAAATGAGCCGTGCTGTTTCGGTATGCGTCCTACCGGCCGGGTGTGTTTACCTTCCTGTATTGTTTGGATTTGTTGTCACGATGAAGGCTTTAGTATTGTCGTGGTATCCTCCCAGAACCACTCCCTGTAAATATTAGATCTCGCAAATAAACTCATAGAAGTGGGGACGAAAGACGCAGGGGCACCGAGGAACCTAGTGGGGATCCCCACCATCCTCCACTAGCTGGAGGACGGAGGGAGATAGCCCTCAGAGCTATAAAAACTCGCCTCCTTCGCCTTTCTAGTCATTCTACGTTCTCCTCGCCTCCTTCGCCTTTCTAGTCATTCTACGTTCTCCTTATAGTCGCTGACTACTCTCTCACCTCGCTCCTCCTCTCTCTCTCTCTCTCCTCAACCTAAAAGATCCTGGAATAGGTGACAGCCTTGAGTGTTGGAACCTGCCAGGCAAACGCTCCCGAAAAGATCCCGGAATTGGTGACAGCCTTTAGTGTTGGAAACAGCCGGGCACACGCATCCAAAAATATCCCGTTGAATTGGTGACAGCCTTTAGTGTTGGAACCAGCTGGGCACAACCTCGCATCCTAAAAGATCCCATCAGAGAAAATGGTGACATCCTTTAGTGTTGGAACCAGGCTGGGCACATCCTCCTACCGCTAGTAGTGAATAAGCGCTACATCAATTCACTACAAGTATGTTTATTGATCTATTGCTATCTGGGCACAAAGTTCTGGTGAGGATCCCCGCAATCCCTATCCGAAACCTTACCACCATTTTTCTTCAGTTACCTCGTGGCGGTTGGCTTTGCGATACGTGTAGTTACATTCTGTGCTTTATTTGTGATTTTTTCCGTGATTTCGTGTCAAAAGTTTGTTTCAAAGAATTGTATACCACCGTTGCTCCAAGTGAAATCGTGTGCCATGAAATGATTGTTGATAGGTGCCAGTGACAAAGCCCCATGTTGGTGTTTCCTATACACAAGAAGGGAGAATTGGCAGATCCGAGCAACTTTCGAGGTATTTCTTGTCTGGATGGAGACGCCAAAATATATTCGGGAATGCTGGCTGCAAGACTGTCACAATGGTGCGGGGATAATGGTGTCATTTGTGAGGGGCAGGCAGGTTTTCGCAAAGGATATTCCACTTATGACAATTTGTTTACCCTCACGAATATAATACAACTAAGACTTCACCAGAAACAAAAATCATACTGCTTCTTCGTGGATTTCAAGGCTGCTTTCGACAGTGTTCAGAGACATGCTCTGTGGTATAAGCTACTTGCCGCAGGAGTCTCAAGTAGGATGGTGGCTGCGATCTCGGGGCTGTACCAGGGCACATGGAGCCGTATTTGGGTGAATGGTCATGTTTCGGAGGCTTTTGGGACTGGCTCAGGAGTGAAGCAGGGATGCAACATGAGCCCCATTCTTTTCTCATTGTATTTGAATGATCTGGCTGCATATCTTGGAGGAGGAATATTAGTTGGAGGAACTCGCATCAATCTGTTGCTCTGCGCGGATGATATTGTCCTGATTGGCGATAGTCCAGGGGGTCTTCAGTTGATGATAAGACGGTTGGAGGAATATGTGGACCTATGGAATCTTACTATCAACCTGATGAAGTCCCACATAGTTGTTTTCAGACGTAGTGGCGAAAGACTGGCTAGGGGAGAGAAGTGGTTCCTCAGCGGACAGCCTATCACTTGTGTCGATTCCTACAAGTATCTTGGAATCGAGCTCAGGTACGATTTGGGATTTGGCAGGCACTTTGATGGGAAGAGTAGAGTCGTTCGGCACGGTATTGGCTCTATCTGATCGAGGTTGTTCATGGCAAATGATGTCCCTGTTGGTGCCAAGTTTCGGGTTTTCCGGTCGGTCCTGCTTGCTACGATCTGTTATGGGGCTCAGGTCTGGGGGCATGAGCAGTTCGAGATTGTGGAAAAGGTACAACGTTTTTTTCGCAAGAAACTTTTCCGGCTCCCTCAGAATGCTCCGAACTACATAGTGTACGCTGAAACTGGACAGCAGCCGATCCATATCTTCACTCTCAAAATGAACGCAAGCTACATTGGGAAAATCTTGAAACAGCCGAAGTGATTAGGAAAGGAATTGGATGGGCAAGAGTATGGAGCTCTAAAATCCTGGAATTGGGTCCCTGTGCACACCCTTTTGACCCTTCCTTATTCCCGGGGCTTGCGGAGTCGGTTGTGTGCAGGGAAGTTGCGAGACACTCCGAGTTTTTGAGGACCAGACCGGCGAGCGCTCGGTACCACCTCCTCTATCAGCGCCTGAACCATGCAGTTGAATATTTGCCCAGGAAGAGTCTTGGCGAGGCAACTATCATTATGAGATGTAGGGGGGAGCTCCTAGATGTCAACTGGAAGCCGTGGATCAGCGGGAGAAATTACCTGTGTGCCCTTTGTAATAGGGGTGAGGAGGAGTCCACTGAACACTTCCTGGCGCACTGCCCGATACTAGGCTACTATCGTAAAGCATATTTCGGTAAAACTGATCTCACAAGAGAAGATATACTTGCATGGAAGTATAGGGAATTTCTCGTCTCTGAATTTAATTATGAGGATAGTTAGAGTCCATTTAGGTGTAAATTGGTAATGTAATTTATGAGTAAATTTCGAATTATATGCGAGTATGTTAAAATTAATTATACTTTTGGATTTTAAGTTACAAATTTAGGGAATTTAATATGTGGTAAATAGCTGTTGAGCCTTCGTATCCTTCCGAATTAGTTAAACTAATAATTTATATGTGTTGTTTGAAGTGTTTAGTATGTATTAATTAAAAGTTATGTTGTGTTAGTATTAGTATAACCTTATGACGGTACTCCCGTTGACGGTTCCTAGAACCAAAACGGCATCACGTCTTGTAAATAATTTGTTTAATTTATTGTTCAATAAACGTGTTATTGATTGATTGATTGATTGATTGATGTCACAAGTGTGGATCAGAGATGCAACAGAAACGGAGGAAATGCCGCAATGGGAAACGGATGGCAACATTTCGTTGTCCCAAGAAAGGCTGCCAGACCAGCAGATCAGCGCGGACTGGGAGCAGATTTTTTACTTATACCGATCTGAATCAGAGGTGCAATAGTGGGTTATCAGTTTGTGAAGTAGTTGAACTTGTTTTCATGTTCGCACCAGAAAGTACACGCAGGAAAGTACACAAAGATGAAACTAATGTGTCACCGACTTGTTAAATTTTCACAGCCTTTCTAAAAACTAAAGGAAAATGAAGGACACTAGGACCGCACAGCAATAAGGTGACTGTTTTTTAATAACAATTTAGCGAGTAGAACGCATACCGAAACAGAATACGTAGGCAGAACGCATTCTGAAATAGAAACCGGTTGGTAGAACGCATACCGAAACAGCACCACGTAAACGTGTAAAACACTCTCCATCGTTCGGCAATTACTTGACGTCCAAATCATACTAGGTGACCGACGAGTCATTGTAATACATATGAAGTTCTGGGGGCTTCTGATGGCCCGAAATTACACAGGTCACTATTCAAACACACTCATAGATATTACGGAAGGACCCTGCGCGCCTCTCTCGCCAACCCTTATTCTTATCTCCTGGACTACTCTTGATCGGCAACTGTAATTTCAAAATCGGATCCAAAAGTGTATCAAGGTTTACTTGAAATAAGTTATTTTGCAAAACGGGTGGGCTAATCTCGAGAAGACACAATGAAATAAGAGACCTAGTGGAGGAATTAATGTTGTCGGAATGGGGCAACTGCGTGAAAGAACCGGCGATTACCTTCCGCGAACACTCCAGGTCTCAGGTATCCAGCATGTCGCGGCGCGTGGGAACGGCAGAGGGAAGCGTTGTTCGACGTCTGTGTTTCTGGCACTGACGCTCCCTCATACGTCGACCGCACGGTCGCGGCAGTCCTCTACGGGGCTGAGGGGAAAAAAAGCGGAAGTGCCTGGCAGCATTTGAGCAGAGACACGCCGAAGACGCGAGGATGCTGAGGATGCGAATAGGTTTTGCAGTACACGTGCAGCGCCCATGTGCATCAGAGGGTCTCGGAAAAGGTGGATACCCGCAGAGGAGCTGATAGGGTTTGGGGATGGAGCCGCTCTGCCTTTAGGTACAGGAGATATTGTCTTAACTTTTACTTGCAAACCCCTAACAATGAACAAAGACCCCCCTGAAATCCAAATAATGTAAGAACCAATCTGGAACCATGATTCTGGAAGTCATAATAAATTTGGTATACATGATATATTTAGCAGCATAATACATTATGCTTTATTATTTTCAATAATGAACCTTTGGAATCGGACATGAACCCCACATAAAAATTTGATGGTTTCCGTTTCAAGGTACGTAGAGCCCGAAAATGGAATTTAAAAAACTTCTGTCCGTCCGCCCTACGCCGGCGCCGACCGCCGTACTGCGCACATTCCTTAGCTACCATTAACCAAAATTTATGATTTTGGTTTTTAGGTCTCATTTGGGGTCTAGTTGGGCCACGAAGCTCGGCGTTACCTACATTCATATCTAAGGGATGAAAAACAAGGGTTGAAATTCCCAGGGCGCGTGAAATAGGGGTATACATCCAGCCCAGAAATCATTTCTAGGGAACATCTGATTATAATAACGCATGGCTGAATGAAATCACGTTGGTTGTTCCGTGATATTATTTCATTTGAAGAATGATGTTTATATTTTGGAATTTTGTTGATACGTAATTTTTCAACATGAACGACCGTTGAATCCGTCATGCGTATCAACAAATAATAATAATGGTAGAATTCTCGAATCCACCGCATATATTTATGAAACTGTCATTGCATGGCCGGCTCCAGTACTCCATTTTAGGGCTTTCCTGGGGGAAGCACGAGGGTATTGACCTCAGAAAACAGTGTTCTACGCAGAAGGGTATCTGTACAGGTAAATAATAAAATGTTAGAAAAATCCTGTTTATTTCACGTGTCACCCCTTTGCCAGTTTTACCACTTTTACACTATTATTGAAAAATAAAAGTTGTGTTTTTCCTGTGTGAGAAAATAAGTGACTGGAAATCAGTTTGTGCTTTCAGAGTCGCAGTAGGTGCCAAGGAATCATTTTGAGAAGATTTTCAAGATCTGGCGACCGTGGCAGGACGTTTGTTTGCATATTTTTTATTTATCCCTACTACGAGTGATACGAATTCTGCGAATGAAAGGCAAAGATCAGTAAAGTCATAATTGACCGATATGTTAACGAGTTGGAAGAGGTGTTGCTGAAGGAAGTCCGTAGTGCTACCTGCACACTTGGAAAAGTTCAGCAGTTCGAAACGCATTTTCGGAAATCTATAGTACGCTACCGAAGATCTGGGAGTATTTGAGATGTTTATGGGTCAATGAAGATGGGACAGTGCAGATTCTTCGGCATGCTACGATTGATTTTGGGGTTACCAGTAGTACCTAAGTACTGGGCGCTGTGATCGATCATTTGGTTTGTTTACTGGAACCTGGTGGGTATGATTGTGACTTGAGGAAGAATTTGAACGTTGACTATTGTGTACCTAACTATTATACCATCTATAGCGGAATTGAAGAGTTTCAGAAAGTGCCCATTGTCATTTTTGTTGAAGCCAAGATGAATTTGAGGTTTTGGGAGTTCACAGGTCCCTCACTAGGAACTGAGGTGATGACTCATGTGCTTGGGCTACTGGGAACGAATGGGAGACAAGTTTAGAGCCAACTCTCAAGCTGGAAAGCAGTTGATACTACAAAAATCACTAGAAAGTCGTTAATGTCCAGTGCGCATCGATTGTTTGAGCCTAGTGGGTCCAACGATATTGCATCCCACTTTGGTCCTGCAATGTTGGGATGGGGAAGGAGGATGCCAGCAGCCATCCCGAGCTCCCCCAAGTTCGAGTTTTTGAAATGGTTTCATGAACTAGCCTACATCGAAAGGATTAGAATACCACGAATTTACCTTATGCTTCATGAATAACAATAAATAATTAATTATTGAATTATAGAGTCCTTTAATAGATGAGGGGGGTAAAACTAAACCCAATACAGGCTCGCTGAACGTTCCTGATTGAAAGAATCGCCACGCTAGTTGGTGGTCCGGAAAAATTAGAATCGCGCGAAAAATATTGTGAGAAAAACAGCTGTGACCACCAAAATTCGAAGAACAGAATAGGACAGGGCGGTGACTGAAGTTCTCTGGACACTGATAGTTTCGTCTTAATATCGTAATCTATCGGTCGTAACTTATGAAGACCATCATTTTGAATCTACAAAACTACTGATACCTATGCTAGAAGAATCGGTTTTGTAAGTGCATAAAAAATATCTTCTTAACTACGATAGCAGCACGTTGGGAACGTCGTGTTTGTATAGGGTAGGACCGTGAAAAATTGACTGATTTAACAGATTTTCTACATGAAAGAAAAATTTGACCTACAAAAGAAAAAAAATGGTATTTAAAGTCGATAAAGTATGGTCGTACACCTAATGCAAAATGTTGCCCAGCACTGAAATCATAAATTGGACGTCACAAACACTCTGGACATCTCTTTTGCCCTTTTTTGAGAGAATGCCCCATATTATACAAGAATTGTACAGCGATTTACAGTTGCCACTGGCATATATAATTATTATGTTATCCTCATTTGAATGGGTCATTAGGGCTCGCCGTTTTATGGATTTAATACAAATAAAGTGACGTGTAAAAGCAACTTTCCGCCAATGAGGGTATTTCGAGGATCAAATAATATCCTGATCATTTGGCTGAAGGCCTTCGACAATCTCACCACCCTGGGTTGGAATGAGGGGCATTGAGATTCGAACGTACGACCTCAGCCGAGGTCCCAGTTCCATCCAACAGGTTGTAACAGTGTGGAATGTTCTCGATACATTTTTTCTTCCGGTGGAGACGGGGTCTGGGGAAGCCTAATCGATATCCCTTCTTAACCGGTGATAATCTCGCTGGACTAGGAGGGGGACTCTCGAGGGTCCACCCCCACTGTTACACTCTGTCACAAGGTATTGACCGAGCGGCATTAGGTCAGGAGTATGGATAAGTGTGATGAATCCATTGACGCCCACGCATTCAGCCATTTCCCGACCTTTTTATAATGATTATATACTGGAATGTTTACACGCGCTCTAACATTCATTATGCAGGTGTTCATTCATCTTATCCCAGATCCAAATTCACTGCAAATCAATATCGAGTTCTATCACGTCTAACGCAGGTGTTCACAAGATGCGCCAAAAAAGTCAGCAGAAAAAAAGAGGCGACATTGAAGGAGACGTGGAAAGAGGAAATGGGGTGATAGTGATTGAGAGAGGACCTGAAAAGGTATTCTCCGCATGTGACTGGGTCATTAGGGCTCAGCCGTTCTATGGATTTAATATATAAAGTGACGTGTCAACCCAACCCTCCGCCCTCAGGGCTCCTTCGAGCCCTTCACCTTTTCCTTGGCCTGATGGATGACTAGGGTTAAATTAAAACTTACCCCTTCCACCCGAGCCCCCGCAGCACTGGAGGTTCCCCGCCGTTTCATCCCCTCCCCTCCCCCAATTCACTCTCCTGGCTCGCAGTATTAATCAAACTTTCGTTTCATCAAGAGTTTTTCTTTCTCTTCTGCAAAAAAAAAAAAAAAAAAAGAAATATATAACAGGAGTCTCAATGTCCAATTAACGTGAGAAGACGTTGATACAAATGACGCTGAAGACGAATAGTTGGAGGAATTGCTGTGGAATACATAATTATTTCTGTTCCGCCTGTCCCGCCGCTTTTACGGTGGATATTAGCTATTGGCTCACTGACAAGTTGACGCAAGAAGGTTTTCCTATTAAGTGGGCATGGCCCCGGAAAAAATTATCCGAAGGGTGTCTGAGGAATGAGACTGAAATAAAGGAGCACAGTAAGTAAGTCCAAGCTTGACAAACGACGTGCTGGGTTCTTTATAATTTAGAGCATCACTTGCCGTTGGCGTTCTCGAAGGAGCAAAATACCGAAGATGTCTACATCTGTCCGGCTGCCAAAACCACCGAATATCTATACAAACAACGGTTTATTATTTTGCTGTATAGATAACCCTGCTAGTTAAGTCACTGTTCCCTACCTATGAAATGCCGATCACGAAATGATATGAAATGCATTAATGACGATGTCCCATAGGCTGTTCTACTTAAAATTGATCGAATCTTTTCCGTTAATTCACTACCACTACGTTTTTCGTTATTCACTTCGACCGTTCCAAATTATGTTTATTGCTTCAGAAACTATTCCACACATGTTTTATTTTGTTTATTCTTATGTTTTATTTATTATGTTTTATTCTTATGTTTACACTTATGTTTGTTATTTACAATTTTTTTGAGTTGTGATTCCGTTTATTCACTACCACTTCCGTTCCGAGACTAGGTAAGTTTTTTCTACCACCAAACCAACTAAAACTAAACCAAAAATGATAATAGAAAGATGACCATAATAAATGAAACGAGGATAAACACAAGTGAACGGAACGGAAGTGGTAGTGAATAAACGGAATCACAACACAAAAAAACAGTTGCGGTAGTGAATTAATTGAAAAGATCCAATTGAACAAATTCGAACGGTCTAAAAGCACGTTCTTGTTGACCTTATTTAGAGGGTATTTCGGCACAGCTCTTTGCAATATTATAGGCTAACATTTTTCTTGGCACTGCACACTAAGTACCTATAGCTACACCTTGTCAATTTTTAAAGCAGGTAGCCTACTGAAAAATATTCGAAATTACCTTCTGGCGAATTTTTGGAGAACATACGTTATCGCAATAAGTTCGCAATTTTTCAGTAATTGAATTTTTGATACATTTTTCCCCGTTTCTGAGCATATTAAGTCCATTCTTAGAATTTAATTTTTCTTGGATTTGAAGAGTATTACCTATCTCAGAACAACAAACAACATGAATATACAACAGTGTCATTTGCTTCTTAACTGGGCTGCAGTTGACTCAAGTTTGATTCACACTCATGTCAATGTTAATATATTTTCCTGTTTCAAATTTCAGGCCCGTCGTATTATAATGCTTCAGACAGGACAGGTTGTATAATGCCCCAAGTGGTCTCGAAAAATCCCAAAAACCGACATCTTTTTATAACTCTTTGTTGCTTCATTTACTGAAAACGATAAACTGGAATAGGGAAACTGGTAATTTATGTAGCACAATTACTTGAATGATAAAAACATTTTTAGAATCGAAACTGTTTATTGGTTTTTTGTGGCGCCTACCTGTTGTTGAAAAGTGAGGAACATGATCAGTCATTTAGTTTATAGTAAGTTGCTGTAGTTGCTGTTGTGAGAAAAATGTTCAGTAATTTAGTTTATAGGTAGTTGTTGTTGTTGTGAGCAAAATGTTCAATAATTTAGTTTGTAGTAAGTTGTTGTTGTTGTTGTAAGTTGTGTAAAAGTAGATGCATTCCTTACTTTTTCAATATAACGGGTGAAATGAAAATTCCTCGAAGTTTTTCGGTGATGTAGAAGTTACAACGAGTATTAATAGATAAATAACTGTAGTTCATAATCTATACCAGTTTTTGTCCACATCGCCGGTCTGTGGTATCGCTATATCAAACATCATCTTGGGATGCTCTTGCTGAGATTTTTTACCTATAGTTGAATAGACAGCTGAAACTAATGGTAGCTCGTTATTGCAAACTGGGGATGTCCTTTCTAAAAAGCAGTTTTAATATTTTAATTTGAGCTTAGTCTGATATTATACAAACGAAATCAACAGTAAATAATTATTCCCTTTTCGTATATTGAATATCCTGGTAGATTTGCAGTAACTTGGAGGTGTACCTAATGATTCAGCCAAAATGGATTTCATTATTCGAATAACGAACTTATTGATATCTTAACTCCCACAAACTCTCGCCAACTTCCAAGCTTTGTTGATATCGACGTGAGAGGATATTATAGCAATTTCATAAGAGATTCCCGGGTCCCGGTACGATCGCCTTGTATGGTTTGAGAGCGATATCGGTTTCACCGGAGCCGTTTCCACTCTCCGCGGTCTCTCCCACTACGGATAACCGGCGAGAGGTAGGGACCATCCTCGGCACCTCCCTCACCTGGGGGTTCCTTCCTGGCCAGACCAAGGGAAGTCTACCCCTATCTACCAGTTATGTGAACTTGAAGCAGCTTCGAGAGAAACCTTGACTGGACGGGTCCCAAGGTTCTTTCTTTCAACTCAGCAGTCAGTGTCTACAACACATACCGTTATGTCCTTGCTTCCGTTCTTACCCGTGAGTTGAAGGATTCAGTTATATCTATTAGCTCATAGGTACATACATAATATTATTATTTAAGTTAACTCATTACTACTTCACAGGAGCCTATCAGTTCCCTAACACGTCCGACGTAGGATAACATCCTCAATTTGAGGCTGCACCGATTTACACTACATTTCTCAAATTCACAATGAAAGGATCTTTTCCCCACACACCTTGACGGGTTCTCTTGATACACGCCGTTACCCTATCCATAACTAAAAACCTTGATAGGTACCGTCTAATACCTACTCGTTCGTATATCAGCAGCTAAGAAAATAAACTAGTGAGTCATAATAACGTAGAAATGCCATTGTCCAGATTCGTGTGGACTGTATTGATTAACATCTATGCTGTAGTAGGACAACATTTAAAACCTAATAATGTATTTCATGAAGTATAAGCAGGAAGTGACCGTTATTATTGTGGATAAAATTCCACAGCAAACAGAAAATACTGAATTTTATAATACTGCTCACGCGTTTTAGCTAAACTCTCATTTTTTTTTGCCAATTTTTCACATCTACCAACTAATTCCATTAATTTTGTCAGTTGTCAGCCAAAATTTACTCTTTCTTTTGGATTGAGAAAGGTATGTAGGATAATCATGAAGAATCTGACACTTGTAATACTTTCAAACTTCCAACAACTATCAAGCATTGCAATACGATTATTCTATTTTATTTGGCTACGTTCATGCTTCGTAGGCACGATAAAGCCACGTGGTGTAACGGCATCAGAAAGTAGGGGGAAAAATCAATAAATAATAATAAAATGCGCGCACTACCAATCTACTTAGCAATACCTAGTATAGCTATGTGTTTTGATAATCCAAAAATGTGGCTCAGACGAGTTCAGCTATAAAAAATAATGTATTGTGAATCGAACCCTAGATTTTAAATTTTTTTAAATAAACGTTCAGTATACATATGTGTACTTATATATATACACATATTATATACATGTTATATATACACACATATTATATACATATTATATATACACACATATTATATACTTATAAAAAGTCTTAAAGCTTAATATATATTTATATGTTATAAATATATGTATGTATCATATATATATTTATCATAATTATGTATATGTACAATATATAATAATATATGTTGTGAATATATATACTGTTATTGGGTGGTCATGTGTTATTTTGTTATTTATGTTTATTTATATATTTATGTATACTACCTACGTATCTAAATGAGTGTCTTACTGGAGGGCACCTATTGAATCAGGGCACTCATTGAACCTTGGCTAAGAGATGAAAATTTCCAAATTTCACCAAAGTAGGTACCTACCAAACAGCAAATGAAAATTTTCAGCTTTAAAAATTTGGGGTAAAAATCGCTAAAAATTGAAATAGCTTCACCCTAAATGGTATAAAATTGTGAATTGGGGCAGGACAATACTATTTTAATCATTTTAAAAAGAATTCGTACAAGAAAAGGGGGCCAAATTGGTGTTGGAAAAAGAAAATCAATTGTTTAGGTAGTGACTGAGTGACCAAAATGAGTTGTCGATTGACTGAAGACAACGATACCCCCTGTACTCCTCCCACCGCCATTGACTGTAGTGGAGGGGGTAGCGAAAACCCAGTAGGTTTCCTACGCCCCTCTGTATACTATATACCATGCTACTATGTAACATTTTCAACGTGTTTACTGCTATAATAAATAGATATACACGTAATTACTTGTAAGTACATGCACAAATAGCCGTTGCTTGGATCCCGTATGTGATGGAGATCGTCCTTTTGAAGGGTGGGATTAGGCTGTATAGTATTACAAAAGTATAGCCGCACTCTTTCTGTCAGATAAGATCAGTAGAATAGAAGCGGTCTCATTAAATATTATAATCCAACGTTCCGTCACCTCATTCCGCGCCGTCTGCGAGCCTGCCCCATTTGTTGTGAGCCAAGTTCCACACCCAACACGTTTCGGTGCCGTTCAAATATATGCGCATCTCAAGAAAACGGACCGGATCGAAAAATCCTGCGGCTGCCTACAACTGATTTCATTTCCGTACCGAAGCTTCCTAGTTATAAAAAGTCGTCCGGTCGACTTGTGACGCCATCCAATTACTTGCAGATTACGCGAACCCGTTCTGGGAACTCCGCCCATAGATTGCTGACGAGTGACAATAGACGTCCAAAATCCTCTTTTACTGACTTCTATGGAGTCTTTGCCAAACTTTTCGGCTGACTTAACATCGGGAAGCAATCTCCGGAGATGCAAAGTAAAAGTTATTTTCCTCCGTCCGCCTAATTTGTTGGAATCAAGAGCTGATCTCAACTTGAAAGTTTTCTGAGCTCCTACTTCCTTATGTAACCAATGGATGGTTTCAAAAAACCTAACAGATAAACTGTCGTTCTTTGCTACTTAATAATTTCAATTTCGCAGCGATCGCTAAATGCTGGTTGAATCGAACGATTAAGTTTTTTGCGGGGTCGGAGAAGATGGGTGGTGGTGGGGATGGGGGAAAGCTACTTTTGTTATTAATTTTTTTTTCTGCTTTAATGAGAATTTTCGTTTCAATAAAATCTTTCAGAGATATTAAAACCTTCTTGGTCAAAATCGAGCAATAGTGGTATCGAAGTACGCGCGAATGCATAATTCTTGTGGAACTGTATTTTTGGTTCCATTTCTAATTTCGATGACATGTTCTGGGGCCAAGCAGAAAGGGTCACAGTTTAGTTCAATAACCTCAAATCCAGTTATCCAACCAATAGCCTCTTTGCATGTGAAAATTTGAAATCATATTTTATCGCGTCTCGTCTCTGCGGTTGCCTCATATTCCGCTGAAGCAGTAAATAACAGTTTGTCTTCTGTACCCCGAAAATATCTGACATGTGTGTAGTACTATTACCGCGAATGCTGAAGTGTACAATTATCACCAGTTTAATTAATAGCTCGTCACTCACCATCGTTCGTAGACACGTAATTCCTGTTCCATTGGCATCAACCCTACCGTCAACCCCTGTCGGTACGATATTTAATCATTCAACTAATAGTCGATCGGTACTTCATTCGGTTTCGCCCAAATTTTATGGGAACCTAGTTGGGTAGTGGTTAGTTGATATGTGGGTCCAGGTATAGTAGAAAGTTCGACATGCAGCCCACCTTAGGAGGAAATTTCCGAAATACCTTACCTGCTCACACTATTGAACATTTTCTATGGGTTTCTCCACAAGGTTGAACAATATTTTTCGCCCACTTTTTTTGTGTGTGTGTGTGTCCCCTAGCTCGACAGCCCGATCCGCTGAC
The DNA here is from genome assembly GCA_954871275.1 of Leptopterna dolabrata. Classification (NCBI taxonomy): domain Eukaryota; kingdom Metazoa; phylum Arthropoda; class Insecta; order Hemiptera; family Miridae; genus Leptopterna; species Leptopterna dolabrata. The sequence continues at coordinate 63,545,149 of OX940975.1, forward strand.
AGAGGATATATGGGTGAAAATGCTGCAAGCTCCTTGTCACATGGGTCTATTATTCTATTGGAAATACCTACAGAAATTTTGGCTGTTCATTTATTGTTTCTTTCATGTGCTGTAATTGCAATAGCAGTTTTTGATGGTTTCCACAAATATTTTTACAAATTATCTTTGATCACTGATAGTGCCCTTTAGTTGTCTTGATTCACCTGTTAATACTACTACTATAGTTAATACTACTTCTAGTGTTAGTATACAAATTTATGGTGATTTCTGACAATTTCCCAGGTTTTTTACTCATAAAAAAATTAATTTTGGGAGCTGAAACTTCGTTTGACCGTCAATTATGGTTTATTATTTTCAGTAATGAACCTTTGGAATCGAGCATGAAAAAAAAAAAGTGTTACCCCCCCCCCCCCCCAAAAAAAAATTTGTTAGTTTACGTTTCAAGGTATGTAGAATCCGAAAATGCAATAAAAACGCTGCAAATTATTGCACAGCGGTTTATTATTTACCTGTATAGATGCCCCTTCTGCGTAGATCACTGTTTTCAGTGGTCAGTACCCTCGAGCTCCCTCCAGGAAAGCCCTAAAATGGAGTACTGGAGCCGGACCGGGAATTAAAGTTTCATACAAAAGCGCGGGATTCAATAATATTAGATCATTAATTATTTGTAGTTATTCATGAAGCATAAGGTAAAATAGATGCCCCTTTTGCGCAGATAGTATAATAAACCGTTGTATAATAATATACCCAATAACACTTCAACGTTCGTTCACGTTGCAAAATTACCTATCAACAAAATCCAAAAGATCCATCATTTTTCAAATGGAATAATACCACAGAACAACCAGCTCGACTTCATACAGCCATCCGTGATTATAATCAGGTGCTCCCTAGCAATTACATCTGGGCCGGATGTATACAATTTGATTCACCCTCCTGATGACGAAACCTGTCGGTGCCAACTTTGGGGCCTTACTTTGAACGAACGGCTGGACGTACAGTGCTCCGGGTGGTCTCAAAAAACTCCCAAGTTCGAGAACTATTTAAAACCGTAAAAAAAATTCCAGAAAACGACGGTTTATTATATCTATGTAGAAGGGGCATCTATACAGGTAAATTATTACACATCGGTTTATTATTTACCTACCGTATACTTCATTAATTATTACAAATAATTAATGATTGAATTATAGAATCCCGCGCATTTGTTGAAACTTAATTCTGAGCCCGGCTCCAGTAGTCAATTTAGGGCTTTCCTGGAGGGAGCTCGAGGGTACTGACCACAGAAATCAGTGATCTACGCAGAAGGGGCATCTATACTGGTAAATAATGAACCTTTGTGTAATAATTTACAGCATATTCACTTTTTGGTCAAAATCGATTTCATTAGATCTCCTCGTCCTAAAAAAAAACATAGAAAACGATACCTGACAAGCTCATCTTACTAAAACACCAAAAAACCCCAGTTTTACACACATTTTTCGCCCATAACACCCTTGGGTATATTTTATAGGACCCTGTGTGCGAAAGAACGAATTTTTTAGACCGAAAATAAAGATAGATGTGGATGATCCGGCGCGGCGTACCTACGGCGGACGGACATTGCATTTTTTGGAATCTACGCGCCTTGAAACGTTTACAAAAACATTTTGACGGAATGTTCCAAAAATTTTCAGCCGAGCGAATACACAGGTGTACTATTCACAGAATGATTAACCAAAAACGAGTGGAAAAATGGGTTTTTCGGGATTCAATGAACATGCACTAGTGGGTTATCGTTTATCATGCACTTTTATGAGAGAAAAGTTGAAGACTATCAAATCCTCCGTCAAGTGAGACCACATCGAGTTCACAAGTCATGTGTAACCATGATTTTCTGGTACACGTTATAATCCGCCGTCCGCCCAAAATGCATTAAAAATGATATTCTACGATGAGAATTTGAAATAGCAACAAACTGTATATTATCATCATGTTTGGGATAGGTAGATAAATTTAGGAATCCACATACCTACCTTCAACTACCCATTGCATCCCTAAATTTATTTACCCCTCCATTTTCCTGCTGTGCTCCTTTAGTGTCCTGTGTTTCTCTTTTAGTCACACCTCTTATTCATGTTTGAAGTGAGATATTTACTACGATTTTTTAGGTGTCCTATAATATGAATTTGTTTTATTTGTTATCCGGCTGCAAAAAGGTAATCAAAAATTCTCGAAACACCCATTTCTGACAAATTTCTGGGATCAGAAACCCTAATCTTAAATTCACTGTGGATTAAATATCTAGAAATTAAAGGATTTGAGCGAGTAATTCATCATAATCTTCTTCAAGATTTCGTATTAGTAGTTAAGTGCGCATAGCAAGGATTTTCGGATTGACAGACACGGACCAAAATTTATTCAGACAGGTATAAACCGCTAAACATGAATTGAAATGATTTTCGGACGAAAAGTCGTTCCCTACTTACATACCTCGGAAGAAAATGTACGAAATTCACTATAAAGGTTAGGCTGCACTTTTGGTCTCAGTGTACAGAAAACTCCTTGAGTCGACTACTGTTCACATTGCCTTGGAACTTAGGTGGGGTTTACTATAACAGTGACATAGACAAAAGGGTTATCTATACGCAGAAAGCAATGAGACGTGGATGTATGTGCAGAGTTTTCCCATCAAATTGAAATATTGGATACAACGTGAGTTGTAGGTAAGAGATTATCTAAAAGTTTCTTGTTCTACTAAAAGTTCTTTCGATTTGGCCCGAGGATCACCCAGATCGCGTCTCCCGGTTGTGTGGGCGGGCGCCGTCGTCGCCGGTCTCGAGTTTGGAGCAGCCAGCGGGAAAAGTCACGCAAGACAAAAAGACACATTTTTTCTCATCTTTCCCCTCACCGAGTTGGTCATCATCCGGAAACTACTCTGGAGCCGGCCCAAGAAGAAGCTGTAGGTAATGAAAAAGGAAAATGTTACTTTTTCTTTCGTCCGTCAGTCGAGGGAGAGAAGAAAAGCGCCTATCCTTTGGGGACCTGTTTCTCACCGCTGCGGAAACCTACTCGGACTTTATTCTCTGCAATTTAACCACTTTTGCTCCCAACTCATCTTCCGTCCCTTCTCTCGTCCATTCTCAGACATGAATTTTGTAATTGGGTGTTGAAAAATGAGTTTCCAGCTGGAAAACTTACGCTATTTATATGATAATAATATCATGACTACTTTATTGGTCAACTTCCTATTTGAATGGTATAATTATAATACCTACACAAACGATGACCACTCGCTTCGTTCGCTCACCCAATAATGTGATGTATTACAAATTATTAACGCATGTTTGGCAAATTGTTTACCTCTCCCCGTTTAATCGTTTAGGCTAGCTTTCTATAAACGCTATGCAGGACCTAGCAGCGCTTTTCACAGCGTCTGAACTACCCTACATCAACCATCAATCACTTCCCATCCGCTGAGTATACTTGTTTGATGAATTTACTTACAACCTGACTGTGGGTAGGTCGCACGTCGTCTCTAGTCTTAAACTGCATTTTACCCTTGTCACGTCACTTTTGCTCTCTCGTCCAAATAGGGATTCACCCGATCATATAATATTCCAAACGTCTTGTGACCACTCTTCCACTCTTCCCTGACTTTTCTCCAAGCCCTAACAACAGTATTATTGTGCCTAACCCTGTCCGTTGCAGTTGTGTATATTCCGTAGATGACACATCTGGCAGGGAGTCACAGGTCGTCCCAATCAACTGTCTCGTAAATATGCTAAAACACTCCCCCCCCCCCCCCCCGCGATTGGAACCGAGCCTGAGAAGACAAATTTCCCGCCCATCGAATTTTTGAACCAAATTATTGATAATGCCTAGCAGTATCAACATCAATGATGGTTCATCAATATAGTTGGTATTATGCAAAATCGATTTTACTAAGATGAATTGAAATACATTTTATATAACTATTTCAATGTATGTTATGAATCTAATCGGCTTTTAAATCCAGTTGCCGTATCATTATATTAACGTTGTTCTTCTCAACAGAACCCCCTTCACAAAAGTTTAAAACTGTCGGAGTTACCGACGTACTTATCTTGATTTGGTCGCAAAGGACTGCTCGATGAAAGAGGATCCGAAACTTCCTTGTGATTTACCTGAGAACCGCAGTCGTAATCGAGAACTGATTTTTATAATGAAGAAAAAACATATCTACACAATATATCAAACACAGATTATTAACTTTACTTGTATGGGTCTAGTGTACCATGGATAAACTTGATCAAGGGATGAACATGATCAATAACGAATTTCCGGTGAACAAAATAGATAACCCCAGGTTACTTCATACATTAAAGATGATGACGAGCCAAAGGCGGTGATGTTGATGGTTGCAAGGAAAGTAATCGTACCTGTTTTAAAAATCCGTACCTAATACGCGCCCATTCAATTTCCGACAATTTTTTTCCCCAAGCTGACGCCTGCATGAGGAACTTAATACATAACCGATTTACTTTCTCGAAATTTGACCTTCTCTGAACAGTTTTTTTTCATGAATGAGAACTCAACCAAAGGCAGATGTGGTAAAGCAGGTTTGAGAGGTTTGGTTCGTGTGCTCCGACAGGAAGAATCCACAGGCCGAACATTTCCGGAGATAGGCCACATCGGCACCCATGTTTCTCACTGATAGGATCGTTCAATTTTTATTGCGTTCTTTCGTGATAACACGTATTGAGTTGTTGCCCGAAGGTTCTCACTTCTGATGTGTATAGGTAATTATTGTCAATTCTCAAGAAGGTGAAAATCAGAGTTTCTCAACCTTTCTATGTGATCTGCCCGTTCTAGGTGATACTCAATTATGACCTAATACAATAAGCTGACAAGTGATATTGGACTCCACGCTGTGATACGAGTTGGTACCTAAAGGCAATATTAGCAAGAGTTGATCGGCAAGTTATGTTGCTCACTTATAAAGATATGTGACTATTTCGTGATTAAACAAAATTATGGTTTCGAAATCGAATCATGTGGCTCGGGATCAACGCGCCAGCGTTCTTGACTGATATTTTAACGTAACGTAGGTAACAGTAGATAATATATAAGAGAGAGCTGGCACAGCAAATTCCCTGTCAAGGTCTATAAAAGGTATATAAAACTCGCAACACACAATACGGATTTTTTGTTGAAAAATGTTGAATTTTTCGAAAATTTTCGAAAGTAATACCTAACAAAAGTTTCGAAAATTTCGGAAATTTTTTGACAATTTAAAACATATATTAAAAACGCTGCAAATCCCTGCACAACGGTTTATTATTTTGTACAGAATACCCTCCTGTTGCAGATCACAGGTCTCCGTATAAATAACCCTTCTATATAACATAATGTACTATTCTACACATATTATGTAGATCGCGGACCTTCCATAGGTTAGTACCTAACCCCATACTCGTTACTAGGTACCTACCTAAACCGTTGTGTAACAATTTACCTGTATAGGTTCCCCTTCTACGGAGATGGAATAATGAACCGTTGTGTAATAATTTGTCCATCAATAATACTTCAACGGTTGTTCAAGTTGCAAAAGTATCAACAAAATCCAGCCCCTTCTTGGTAGATGAGCCGTTGTGTAATAATTTACCGTTGTGTAATAATTTACCGTGGTGTAATAATTTACCGTTGTGTAATAATTTGCCACTGTGTAATAATTTACCCATCAATAATACTTCAAGGGTTGTTCAAGTTGCAGAAGTACCTATCAACAAAATCCAGCCCCTTCTGGGTAGATGAGCCGTTGTGTAATAATTTACCGTTGTGTAATAATGTGCCGTAATAATTTACCCATCAATAATACTTCAACGGTTGTTCAAGTTACAAATGTACCTATCAACAAAATCCAGCCCCTTCTGGGTAGATGAGCCGTTGTGTAATAATTTACTGTTGTGTAATAATTTACCGTTGTGTAATAATTTACCGTTGTGTAATAATTTAATCATCAATAATACTTCAAAGTTTGTTCAAGTTTCACAAGTACCTACCAACAAAATCCAATAGTCCATCACTTATCAAATGAAATAATATCGTAGAACAAACAACTCGACTTCATACAGCCATCCTTGATTATAATCAGGTGCTCCTTAGTGATGAAATCCCGGCCGGATTTATACCGTTTGATTCACGATCGTGTTGACGAAGCTTTTTGGTGCACACGAACGGCTGGACGTGTGCTCCGGGTGGTCTCAAAAAATTGTTTAGCTGAAGACAAATTTAATATCGTTAAAAAAACCATACCCTTCAATCGAAAGTTTTTGAGATACGGAGTTCTGAAAATTTCAACCCCTATTTTGAACCCCTTAGAGATGACTGGCAGTAACGTCGAGCTTCGAGGACCAACTAGACCCCGAACGGAACCTATAACCCGAATTTCATCAATTTTGTTTCATGGTAACTAAGAAAAGTGGCCCGTAGGGCGTACGGAGTACGGCGGACAGACAGAAATATTCTTATTGCAGTTTTGGATTCTACATACCTTGAAACGTAAACCATCAAATTTTGAGGGGGGTAAGAATTTTTTTTCTTGCTCGATTCCAATGGTTCATTATTGAAAATAATTATTAAAAAAAAGAAAAAAGTAATGTGTGTTGCGGGTTTTGCATACCCTCGACCTTGGCAGGGACTTTGCTGTGCCAGCTCTCTGTTATTGCATCTACTGGTAACAAAGCAATGTACCCCGTAATTACCCTCCAATTTCAACATTGCATCGAACTGATAAACAGCAACAAACAATGACCTGTAATACTCTTATCCTTTGTCATATACCTATGCATTCTATTGTGAAGCTGGTTATGATTTGCTGTTTTGCCTCTCGTATGTCATGCGGTACGAATGATTGAAAGTAGAAAACCAATCCTCCGGTCATCGTCACCATTCAAAAAACGGTTGATTTGCCTGTCTAACTGGTATGTTGTTTCTGCAAGTCCTCATGTTGCATTTTACGACAGAATGAATGCAGCCCTGTGGCAGTGTGAGGCGAAGGACTGCATTACGTGGAGTCTGACTGCAGCGCGGATGCAACGCTCAGCCCTCGGTTGAACTGTCTTTTAATTGGTATAACCTTGCTAAGCGACTCTTGTTGTAGTGTGGTTCCGTAACTTTCTCTGCGTTTAAGGAATTACTTTCTTGACACACTGTCTTCCTCATAGTTTGTTTATGAACGCATAATCTGCAAATGAAGTAATGACTAGGAAATACACTTAGCTTCCGAGTAATTTGTATCTTCTCTAGAAAGTATCTTCTCTAGCGAGGCATTTTCTTCGCCATCAGAACAATTTTTACGAATTTGAGTAAAACGACGGTTAATTATATCAATCCCTTTTTCTTCTATCAGACTGCGGTTCAGTCCTCTAATTCAGGGTCCTAATCGAGAGGAAAAGGGAACTCTCCAACTGAAGAAAACCACTTTCCAAGTTCTAAATGAGCATAACGCTTTTGGTATGAACGTAGCGAACAGGCCCATTCCAACTATTCCTTCCAGAACTTACATTATTTTGTAGGTAGGCGCATCCTTAATCCTAAAAAATAATAAACTATCATATTGAATTTGGAGTCACAATTAATGAGACCTCAAGTTCATACATACCCACAATGCACACAGACACACTATTTTTTCTGTAACGTGCGTTTGGTATTTTATGAAAAATTTTAGTATTGCGGTTTCAAAAATTTGATTTTTTGCTTCAAAGTTTACTATGTAGGCTATGTATTGGGTATCAACATAAAAAACCTGCAGTCTCGTATAAATATATTATTCACTTTATTCTCGTTATAAACGTTATAACGTTATAGCCCCATTCATAACCTTCCACAACGTTATCATTATAGAGAAGAAAAAGAGTTGTTCCCGCGTTCTCACATTGCCATTTTTCGTGTTACTGAACGAAATATTTTTGGTTCCATTTCTATCTTTCAATTTGTCTATGCCCGCAAATCTACTCTTCTTTGCCTGACTCCGATGGAATTTTGAGGAGCTATGTGGTTGATCGCTAGAATTTAGAAAAATTTAAATTGTAGGTAATTTGGTGTGCGCATGCGCAAACTTCGCCGATGGCATTTAATCGATTTTGGAGGGACTTTGAAGGTTCATGCGGGTTTGGACCCTGAATAGTTCCTTATGAGGATCTTCAAGACTAGAATGGAAATTTGTTTGCGAATGTGCAAATGTGAGCTTAATTTATGTAAATTGCATAACATTGGTTCTACTCTCCTGTTTTCGATGACAGTGTGAGGAGTCTTCAACTCTGAATCTATTCTATCTAACTAGAATTGTGTATGGTATAACGCGATTATAGTAAGAATACGAGGAATCAGTGCCACACAAGGTCACCACAACATGGTGACACATCCATTGTTACACCACTATCTCAGTTTGTTCCTGAAGCTTTCAGTAAATCCCTGGGTAGTAGATTGCTGCCATGAATTACAGAATCTGAATGCCCAAATAGTCAGGAGGCTCTCGAGATGCAGGCCCCAGTGAGAAAGATCCGGATGGCGTAGGTCGGTCGTCCCGAAACCGAAATTTCCAAGCTCTTCGCCTTTTAGGGCGTGGTTGTTGGGCATCTTTAACAGTATTCTTAGCATTGATTCTAGAGTGCACCAGATGGTGATCGAATGGAAATCGGTATTTTCTACTGACTCGTCTGGTGTTTTGGTTGTTTCTTTTCCAAAAAAGCCTGTTGAGCGTCCTGAAGAACTAATCTAGCGTCACGTAGTCTCGTCCCACCTGTGTTAGCCAAACAAGATCAATTTCGATTTGAAACGAATGAAATCGTAGATCTGTTTCAGTCTTTTATAGAATTGTTTTCCCACCAATACACGAGTCCCATCAGTGTTTGGGATACCTACGCTGAGAAATTATCACCTCTACGTGATACCTGTGTGGAAACTTTAAGTTTTGAAAGACCGCGGGGTTTGAGCAACATTATGTGCGCATTTCATTCAGGTTAGAGGGTTTCAAATTCCACCATCGCGCCTTGAATATTTTCTTCTATCTAAGGCTGAAATATACATAGTATAGATACAGTGAACTCTCGATAAGTCGAACATCGATAAGTCGAACTCTTAGATAAGTCGAACGGTTTCTCCGGTCGCGATTTATCCGTATCTCACCCTGTTTATTCGGTTTATCATCGGTGAGTTTGATATTTATCCTGACGAATAAACGTCCAACAGGAGTTAAGGCGTTGCCATAGGCAAGCTGTGGAAACGCTTCAAAATTTTCTAGAAAGCTGTGAAAATTTTGAACATAACACCTTCACTATGGCCGCTGAATTAGATCTGGGATTTCTACATTTGAAAGAAAAAAAAAAAAAAGTCTGCCAATTCCTCACTTGAATCGCATGAACCTATAGAATAGTTGGGTATGTTTTAATTTGGATACGGGACCATCTGCGATCCAACCCGCGTGTACACTCAAAATTTCAGCTCTACGACTATTTTTTGCGTAGTTAGAAGCGTTACAAGGAAATGTCAACATTTCATGTTCGCGCATGCGCAGACGAAAGTTACAGTACGATTCCAATGAAATTCATATGAAAATATCAAAGTATTATTCCTGATCGACCTTCCAAGCTTGAACTCATTTCAACGATATTTAAGGTAGTTAAGGACGTTTCAAGTATTTCACGTCGCGCATGCGCAGACGAAAGCTATAGTATGTTTTCAATGATTTTGGTACGGAACCATCTGTGACCCAACCCGTAACTACCCTCCAGATTTCCGCCCATTTCGACCATTATTTCGGGCAGTTATGGGCGCTACACGGAATTGACCACAGACAGAAGACACGGAACCGCAAATGTTCCTTGATGTCTGAAACGTAAAATGCGAGTGGAAATTTTCGTTTTGGAGGACATCGATTTTTCCGACTTTCACACGAATACAAAGCTTCCCTAACTTCGATAGCGAGGAAGCAAAAACAAAAGAAAATAAGTGACTTCTTTAAACCGCAATGAATATTTATTGTGTATGCCTGTAAAGTGAAGAAAGTTAATATGTATGGTGAATGAATAAACACATGTTTCATTAAAAAGTGTTATTTTTTCACTGCCGATGAGTTCTTGCTAACTCGAACTTTCCCCCTCGATATGTCGTACACCCCCCTTGATAACTCGAACGTTCGGTAAGCCGAAATGGGAGGTCGACTTATCGACAGTTCACTGCATATGCGAAAGGCGAAGGGCGAAAAAGGGGTGTTCCTGCTAAAATCCCCCCCCCCCCCCCCTCGCGGGAAATCTCGCGCTGATTCTGAATTTACCACACGTTCTACAACCGCTTATTAACTGCAAAAATTATCATATCAACCTCGAAAATTCACTTTTTTGGTTTATTATTTTCAATAATGAACCATTGGAATCGAGCATGAAAAAAAAAAAAAATTCATACCCCCCCTCAAAATTTGATGGTTTACGTTTCAAGGTATGTAGAATCCAAAACTGCAATAAAAATATTTCTGTCTGTCCGCCGTACGCCGTTCTTGTTATCGAACTGGTTTGATCAAATCGACTAATGCCTAATGGTTTCGATATGGCAGACACGTGGTAGAGGATCAAATTCCCCGACATTAGAGGCCACTCAAGTTTGTCATTGTTGATAACCATGTTGAGGGTAACCGTGTACTAGTGTTGGGTTGTATAGCCGTTAGTTTCGGTGGTTTTTAAAGTTGAAGTTTTATATTTTGGTTTATTATTTTCAATAATGAACCATTGGAATCGAGCATGAAAAAAAAATTCTTACCCCCCCCCCTCAAAATTTGATGGTTTACGTTTCAAGCTATGTAGAATCCAAAACTGCAATAAAAATATTTCTGTCAGTCCGCCGTAGGTACGCCGTACGGGCCACTTTTACCATGAAAAAAAATTGATGAAATTCGGGTTATAGGTTCCGTTCGGGGTCTAGTTGGTCCTCGAAGCTCGACGTTACTGTCAGTCATCTCTAAGGGGTTCAAAATAGGGGTTGAAATTTTCAGAACGCCTATACCTTTTTTTTACGTGAATTTTTTTACGGTTTTAAATAGTTCTCGAACTTTTTTGAGTTTGTACTTGGCTGTTTAATTGTGGAATGTGGAAACTTTAAAAATACATAAAAAAAATTATGTCTACATACTTAACTGGAGTGCCAATAATGGTCTCAATGGACTTGGATAGAATTATTATGATCCCTTACAACATTTCTGTCGTAACGGAAACTAGTTTGATCGACTCCAGTGATGTTCAAACAAGTGAATGTTAATTTGAGTTTTTTTTTAAATTATTTGTTTTGTGCATATAGGCGTCTCCCCATCTGTGTCCGCGAACCCTAGCTGAAAGCAGGACTCGTCGGTGCTACCTATATGAATTTGATTTAGTTTTGAAAATTTGAGTGGTAGCAAAAGTACCTAAGGTGTGAATTTAATTAAAATCCATAAACTGCATTAGTTTTGCGCATGTTTCGTAAACAAGAGATGGTTTAATTCTGGTTCACCTGTTGTCAGAAAAGAGATTTTCCGGGTCAAATTTAGGGTCTAGTAGGGTAGTAGACGCTCATTTTTAACCATTATTTCAACATATACTGTTGACTGACGGTTGCGGAAGGTTTTAGTGGTTCGAGGCCCTAACCTGAAAATAAATTGACGTTAATTTCAAAATATGAAAACCGACTAAGTAGGTTAAGTAGGTACTTTCTTGTGAACAAAAAAAATCCTTTATTAAAAAGGGGAGATAAACTTCAAATCCATTTTTTTTTTTGAAACAGTAAAAAGGCATCAAGTTCGGTGTGAAACGTCTTGGTCAACCCTCCCGACAGGAATTCTTTCACGCAGCAGGAGAGGGCGATTATGCTGTCATGGTAAATAAATTTCAAGAAATGAGTATAGCACGTGTCAGGAAGAAACATAAGCAGGTACCCGGTTGGTGTCTTGAACAGATATGGTAACAGTTCAGGGCACGTGGGGAGAGACATCTCGTAGAGACATCTAAACGATCTACCAGACGTTCAACGACATGACGCTTGTAAGTGCAAGGCGGAATGTCGGTCATTGTACCAGTGGATCACATGGAAATCACCATCCATTGTGGTGCGGTGAGCTCTTCCCATTCTCTAGTTACGTTACGCGTTTGAATAACTCGACCGCACCGAGGGATGAGCCCCCGACATCGCATAAGACTTTTGTGGAACCTCAATTAGCGAACAATGCCCAGTTCAACCAGACCTGTTCCCGGAATCAGAAAACCCCTCTTTTCGACAATGAAATGGGAAGTATTTTTGAGGACGTTATCCTTTTTCCGCTCAGAACAACTTGCATACCAAGGAATTTCCTAGTCCACGTTTTCGTTATAAAACGTTTTCGTTAGCTATTCGTTTCACTCCTACATTAATTGCATTCACTGCATTTTCCAAGTATTGCATCACTCTTGGAGATCTGCTAGTAAAAATGGTAAATCAAGGGGTGATATAATCTCTCTGTTTTCATGTTTGGCGAAGTGCCCAATAAATCAGCATCAGGCAAAAGGGGAACAGCAACCTTCATTCATTTGCCTCGATGAAACATTTCCGAAAAAGAGATAGGTCAAGTTCATTGTGATGTTTAACGAAGCCAAATATAATCGGGAGAAAATTAGAAGATAGCATGGGCGCCGATGTTTGGCACTTTGTAAATACTGAATTCTAACAACTCTATGAGGAAACAGATCCTGACGCTCATTTTGGATCAAATTTAATAGTGTTTATTTAGTGGAACTTCGCGAAGAGATATTATGGAAAAGGGAAACAATGCTTTCACTCATCTTCCCAAAAATCCTTTAATTTACCTCCAAATTAACACAGCCCCAGTTGGTGCTGTGTTGGTAGTGGATGCAACCTCAGGTACTTCGAAGCATATATATGCATACAATTTCCATTTTGAAGTAGGAGGGTATTTTTTATTTTTTTTATTCACACTGTGATTCGCTGGAAATCAGCAAAATCTCGCGCTGAAAAAGGAAGTTCTAATATACCTTCGGAGCACTGCTTCGAAAAATATAAATTAACAGCATTTTTGCTTCTCACTATTCACACAGCCCATTAACTTCAATAGCTTACCGTACAATGTAAGCATGTTCTCCATTTCATGGTGAGGTTTGTTATTTAGCCATAATTTTTTGATTGATCGATGCACTGAATTTGTTGTGTTGTTGCCTGTTATAGGTTTTCATATTGATTTTTCTCGCATCCGCCCAAGCGAAGATTGGTTATCGAGGAGCTGAGAGTCTTATGCAAATTCAACGAGTTTTGGAGCTTTCATCAGAAATCGCTAAAGCCGAAGATGTTTCGGTCGATGACATTTCCACAGCTGAAAGTAAATACACGACTAAGAGGCAGTCTTACGCGCTTCCGAATGAACTTTTGTTAATTGTCAAGAACCACCTGATTGATTTGAAGAAGCTTCAAGCGACCCAAGATACTGCTCGCGGGTCCCATGTCACGCCGGAATCTGATCATCAGCAGGGCTCAAACCAAATCGATCAGGGCCGCTATCATGCGGCGCAGTACCAAGATGAGCAGCCGCATTATCCCCAGCAGTATCAACTTTATAGAGCCCAAGAGCAACAATCTCAGCAGTATAATATACAAGAGCACCAGTCACAGCAGTACGAGGTCCCGCAACAACAACTACATCAGTATGCTCTGCCAGAACAGCAGTCACAGCAATATAGTGCCCAACAAGACCAAGCACAGCAGTACGCTGCGTTCCAGCAACAACAGTATTCATCGCTTCAACAGCATCTTCCGGTAACCAATATAACGTGCATGTATTAAATATAAGAATTATATTCGAAATACCTAGAAATGTAAAATTGCTGACAATATGTAAATAGATATGGTGGATTTGCGCTAGGGGAGGTAGCAGCGCCCATTGAAGTCAAGAAGTGATTTATACCACCAAATAAAATTCGCTGCCTCCTTAATTTTACTGCAGTATATGACGAAATATGTCAAATTCGTAACCTGAAATACTTGGCTGGTTTGCACCATAAATCTCAGAAAGCCTCGACAATTTACATTGTATCTCATTGGTATAATCAAACAAGATTTTCGTATGAAAGCGAAGTTGAATACAACAAATTTTTTTTCTAATGATACCATCTGGAGAAGTCCAACTATGTAAGTGGGATTTTCCATCAAATAACATGGCTAGGCGTGTTCAAGTTGGTCTCGTTCAACGCAGAATTCATTTGCCTTCATATTTTATTCTACACCAAAACACGTTTGGTTATTACGGTTTAGCTAAAATGAGAATTTTCTTTGTTTTGGGGGCTTTTGGTGCAAGGGAGATGTTTAGCAGGAAGAATAGGTACCTAACATGTGTAGCTTAGTACGTAGGAGGGAATCAGCTTGAAATTCCCTATGGGCATAGCAGATTTCTTTCAAAATTTCCGTTATAGCCTCACAAACGTATATTAGCCTAACTGAGCGGAGCTAAAATTCTGGTTCGTGGTTCACCAAAACCGGGCCCGGACCCTCCCACCAAACCCTAAAAGTGAATAGATAGAACGTTATTGCAATCTAAAGGCCGTGGTAGTGTAAGAAACGTAGTGGAGGAGTAGATAATTTTTTATGAACATAATATTAACTACACTTTGCCATACCACTGCTTAATCGACATAAACTTGAACTTTTGTTTCTTGAACTCAAGAATCCTGACGTGTCATACAACGTACCCTCGGGCCACAGCTACGTCCCAGCATTCAACGGCCAGCCACAGACCGCAGGTCATCAAGTGTTGGCGGCTCAGGACCACGTCTACTCGCAACCGCAGCACATCCAATACCAAGCAGATCCCAATCACCACTACGCCGTTGCTGGCCAACAAGCCATTGTTGCAGAAGTTGCGCAAATAACTCAGCAAACCCAAGGACCTCACAAAGCTCAACAACAGATGTATTTCGTTGGAGTATGTTTATGATTAATTATATTGAGAGTAGTATGTAGGTATACATTAAAATTCTTAATTTCATCAACAAGCGTTTGAAATCATGTTTCGATTTCTAGATAATTCTTACTTTGGATGATTCTTTATAAATGGATTTCCGTTTGGTTTATTATTTTCAATAATGATCCTTCGGAATCGAGCATCGAAAGAAAAAACAGAAAAACCGCTGCAAATTATTACACAACGGTTTATGATTTACCTGTATATTTACCAGACGTTGGTTTGCAACGAAAAGCTTCATCAACATGATCGACAACGAAACGGTATAAATCCGGCCCAGATATCATTGCTAGAAGTAGGGAACACCTGATTGTAATCACGCATGGCTGTATGAGGTCGAGCTGAATGTTCTTTGATATAATTTCATTTGAAGAATGATGTCTCATTTGGATTTAGTTGATAGGTACTTTCGTAACTTGAACAAACGTTATGCTTCATGAATAACAAAAATAATTAATAATTGAATAATTGAATCCTGCGCATTGTTATGAAACTGTAATTCTCGGGCCGACTTCAGTACTTGATTTTTAGGGCTATCGTGGGGGGACTTCGAGGGTAGGTATTGACGACGGAAAACAGTGATCTACGCAGAAGGGCATCTATACAGGTAAATAATAAACCGTTATGTACCTAATAATTTGCAGCATTTTTTCGTTGCTATTTCTGCTTTATCACTGATATAATAATTAATGTTTTATAGTCAACAAAACATTTTTGGTAACCAAAAATTGTTCGAAATAAATATCGTAGGGAGGGGAGTTCTGTTACAGGTACAACCTTCCGAAGCAAAAATAATATATTAACACAAATAAACAATTAATGTACTAGTAACGTAATAGTAATGTTTTTTAAGACAGATTCATGTATTGTCATCAAAGATAGATGAATGAGCGAAATTTCAGCTCATATGGACATCGGGGAGTGGGTGAAAAATATATTACCAAAACAATAGTACAGGACGTGCAAGAAAGCGAGTTAATAAAAACGTTTTAAATTATTAGCTAACAGTGAAAAATAGAAACGCTTATTTAAAAAAATGTGTTTCGGTTTTTCATGTCATCAACATTTTCGGTGAATGAATTTCGTATCCAAGAAACCGGGCCTAGTTGGACCTAGTGGTTCGGCGGTTTAATCCATCAAAATATTGCAATTTTAAAACCAAATAATGGCCGTTTTGATTAAAACAACGAATATTATACAAGATTTATGTGAGAAGATTTATACAAAAATGCCTACAACATCCTATGAAAGGAGGCATATGCCATTTTAGACGATTTGCATTTCAATCAGAGATCCTGCTTCACAGTGGTGAGTTAATTAGTACCTACTCGTACAATTATTTGGGGAATCGCAGTGAACCAACCCCATACATTTTATCATGTCTGATTGGTATTTCTTACAAAATAAGGGTAAATGTCCTTTGCCCCATTAGGAGGTTTCTGGATGTTATTAGTACTTACAGCCCAAATTATTTGTATCCGTAGCAACACACGGATTTTCCAGTTACCTACCTAGTTGATAATAAGACTTATTTCACTCGAATTCGTCCCGCTGCTCATGAGTTGTTAAATTACCTACTGAATTGTGTAACAAGGTACTTATTGAAAATGGTTATCGTAATTATATTCGAACCAAATACATATTGCATTTTATTATACCTAATTCACCATGCACAATATGAATTTATTATAATACCTGATGTTATAATATCTGTTATACCTAATATAATATATATCTATTTCATTTTACCATATATCTAATACATCCCCACACACACTATTTTTGAAGACGTTTTGCGAAAGTAGGTATTATGCAGGCAGATTTCAGGCGGACCTATTTCAAATAGGAAGCGCATTCCATCAATTCAAAACTGAATCTTGTTTCGTATAAATTTAACCAATAACTGAAGGTGAATTTAATGCACGTTGCTCTCCATTTCAGGGCCATCCCCAGTCCGGCACATACACGGAAGCTTTGATTCCATCGACTCCCCATCAATTCGTTTCGCCTCAGGCTGGAGATGCGATGAACCTTCCGAAAGCTCCTGTTCAAATCAATATCCATCCTCAGTCTTACGGACTGGTCAACGGCTACAGGGGTCACTCTCAACAGGATTCTTATATGCCGTTGCAGATTTTGATCAACCACCTTGCAGAGCCCACCAAGTATTTACAACCTGGTACGTCCCCACTTAATAGTACTTTAATTGTATTTTTATTCCATTCAGTTTTGTTTAAAACGGCACGATCAGAATCTTCATTGATGCCAACCCATTACAACGTCAAAAAACTACTAATAACTTTCGAATCTAACGAACACACCTGTATAGATGCCCCAATGAATAAGATAAGCAGAAACATGCTGAGTGATAGAGGTGGCAATGATTTATAGTCATCCAGCAGTCGGCATACGTAGCGGTAGCTAAAATAGGTACCTACTTACACTACATAGGAAATATGATTATGAATCGAAATTTACCAATAGTTCTGGAAGATTCACAAAAAAAAAGAAGTATTTCTTGGTTGAAGGACACTGAATGACAACCAATGATCAACACGGGTCAATCAATGCACTCGCGTCATGTTCAGTTGCTCATAATTCGAGTTACACTTACCGCGGTTATCAGAACGAACAAAAAACAGAAAGAAAAAAAAATATAGGTACCTCATGTTAATAACATGAAACTAAAACACAGAAAGTACGGACATTGCATTTTGGTTTATTATTCTGTGAATAATACACCTATGTAATCGCTCAGCAAAAAATTTTTATAACACCCCTTCAAAATTTGTTCTTTTACGTTTCAAGGTGCGTAGATTCCAAAAATGCAACGTCCGTCCGCCGTCCGCCGTATCACGTGTACCGGCTTCATTTTTGGTTTTAAAAAGTCGTTCTTTCGCACATGCTCCATTTGGGCCCTAGTTGTGTCCCGAAACTTTTCAGCCCGATCGGAATATACCCAGGGATGTTATGAGTGAAAATGTGTGTAAAAGTAGGTACTTTTTGTGTTTTAGTATCATGAGCTTTTGAGGTATCGTTTTCCATGTTTTTGGGGACGACAAGACCGATTATGTAGTCGATTTTGACCAAAGAGTGGAAAATAGAGGTTCTACCAAACGTTCAGCCCCCAAAATTGATTTTTTATGAGTCAAAAACCTGGGAAATCGTCTGAAATCACCATCAATTTGTATGATAACACTGGACGTAGTATCAACACGTGGATCAAGATGATTAAATGGCACTACCAATGATCAAAGATAAATTGAAAAAAAAAGGAGCGTACCTAATTCTTGTTTTAGGGGCCAAAAATGGTGGAAACCATCAGAAATAGTTATTTCAATTATTTCACATGAAAGAAACAACAAATGAACAGCCAGCATTTCTGTAGTTATGTCCAGTAGAATAATAAACCCATGTGACAAGGACTTTGCAGCGTTTTTGGAATCTGTGCACCTTGAAACGTTAATGAACAAATTTTGAAGGGGTGTTATAAAAATTTTTTTCTGAGCGATCACATAGGTGTATTATTCACAGAATAATACACCAAAAGCAGGTATTCAATAAAGTATTCCCGTGGCCTCTAGTGCTTACTATAAAAAGTCGATGACAATTTTATTTTTTTAATTTTTGTGCGCTGATTTACCAATATGAGAGTCTTAGGAGTGCGCTTCCGTGGGCTTTTTGAGAAAAGCCATGTTGCTTCAAATATGATTTCCGCGCGATCTTCTGAGGGAGTTTCCTCATTTTAAAACTAATGGTACCATTAGATGTGTCTTGAATATACGTGTCCATTGGTACCAAAACCTCAAAAACCAAAAAAAAATAAATAAAATGAGATACTTCCATACTAGGTGGGAACGGCAGCGACAATTATGTGTTCCTTGATGCTTGAATTGAACATTTTGATTTTTCAGTTACGAATTAATTTTAAAGAATGATATGAACAACGGATCCTATAACACAAATATCCAATATACCTGATGCGAACCTTTCGTACCCCAATATAGGAGTCTTTTTATTGTTGTGAGATTGCAGATAGATAACCAAATCAGTTTTATTTTCACAAAAACATTGAATTTTTCACGTCGAATTTAAACGCACTATGAGAAGGTTGAACGTCCCTTGCTACCCACACCATCAGCAGCATGATGATCAGCAGTATATGTGGTAACACTAACAACCAACCATCCCTCTTGGTACTTGCATTGTATCTTCGGTAGCAGGCAAGGTCATCATTTCGTCAGTAGTTCACGTGACATCATAGACTTGGGAACAGCTGATCCACGTCTGCCGACTTCTGGAGGCTCGTCGCTCAGGATTAGTTGGAAGGTTATGCTGATGGCTATGCGGACTGCCCTCCAACCCTCGAGCAGCTCATCCGAGAGTTTAGGGAACCATTCACAACTTTTATACCTAAAGGATATTGACTTTAGCATGTTTAAATGAATCATGAAGGTATTCTGTGTGAGAACAGAAAACGATTTTAGTTATTTCTAAGAATGTAAATTTCAAATTATTTTATTATGCATATATTGTGAAATGAATGCAGTCAAGATTGGGAGCATACTCCCTCTGCATATGGGGGAAGAGGAGATGGTAGGCTGGGGGGCGCACGCACGCACACACACGCGCGCGCGCGCACACACACACACACGCGTCTCTACTTGTGAGGAAACTAGAATTTCTGATTATCGTTACATTCGTGTTCAGGATGGGCGGAAACAGGGTGAATCGTGTTCCATTGAACTAGCTTTAAAGTTCGTCTTAAGTGGGAATTCAGCCGCATCGTGGGGCCGAACCTACAAAATAGGTACTTTCCTTGAAACTTACCTTAGGTACGTATAATATATAGGTAGATACCTACAGAAATATCTTTTTGAATCGCCAATATGAAAGCGAAGTCGAGAGGATCGGTTAGTTTACATGAGGAACATTTAATTTAATTTAATTTACATCAGGCTTTACGACTAATAATTCATGGCGTAAGGGAAAAGTTAAGGTAAGTTTGATCATTTAGAAAATAATCAAGAATGGGGAAGGGGAAATTTGGATGCCTTTAATACGGAACACAATCCCATCGCGAAAAGAGATGTTTCTACTTATTTGAACGATTCTATGTACCAGTACCTATTAAAAGTTGCACTTTGAATGTTACGCAAAGGTTCCTGTATCAGTCTACGAAACTGTCGCTGATGGAATCATTTGAAAAAATGCAATGCATCTTTTCGATGCTCACTTTTTTTAATGTTCTTGGATGATTCAAGATAACAGGAGTTTTGCCCATAATTAACTGAATGAAGTGCGGCGAGCCTCCCTCTTTCCTCGGAAATAGACAAAGAGATTCTTGCGGTGAGAACGAGAAAGTTTATTCGCGCAACAAAAGAGAACTTTGTAAAAGAATGAGTTAATTCATTGTAAACTCGCTTAAACCAGGTCTGGTGTGCCTCTGTCCATCGGCATCTTGAGTGGAGTGAACTTTCAAGATCGAGTTCAACGTCCTGGTGCAGCCGGAGACTACGGAGGATACGAAGGAACTGACTGAATTTTGTACGATACAACCCAATCAGGTCCTTCGTATTCGAGTAGGAATCTCCGGAAATAACACGAAATTTTTCAAGAAGCTCCATCTCAGGTTTTTTGGTTTATTATTTTCTAGGTTTATTTTTAAGCTCCATCTAATTTTTTGGTTTATCATATTCGCCTAACCAAAATAATAAGAAATTGCGAACGAACATGACAACCACTCCAAATGCTACGCGGAATCCTATCAATCCACTAGAACCAACCCACCACTAGCCTAACCCTCTACTACTAGCCCCCAACCCCCCAACCCCCAACCTCTCCAATTATTTTACTCGGAAAAACTCAAAAATTTCTCGCATTCTGAATTGTACTAATACCTTCATTTTTATCTCTTAAATTGTGTGAATGAATGTTTTGTATTTACTTACATCGATAATTTTGATAGAGCAAAATCGGTTTAGCAAAAATGCATAAATCCAGTAAATTATCGTATTTAAAATTATGGTTTAAAATGGCTTGGGTGTATTGGACTTGTAGGAAGGTCATTCATATAATCCATGGAGAGTATTATGTCGACCATAAGGTCCAGGCCACCGTAGATACAAATACGGGAATACCAGCTTGTCAGTACTTTTTACGGCACCCACCGAATCTTTATCTGGCGAATCTGTTCATTTGTCTTGTAATCGCTTCCTTTGTCGAGCGAATGATGTAATGAAATAACTACCCACCTACCTCATAACTTCGCAATGTAATGAAATAACTACCGAATAACTTTGTAATAAATTTACTCGTAAAGCGCTTCATAGCGATAATACACACGATAACTATACTTCCTCAGGACTAGGTGAAAGCTTCAATTAAACCTGTGATTGCGGTCATAAGAAACCTATCATTCACTGTGATGTACGAGTAGCTATACCGCATTGTCATCGTGAAGCTCGCTTTCCACTTTTCTTCTGTCGCGTAGTTCGTTAGTTAGATGCCGACCGCTGTTCGTATTCAAATACCTGTTGGATTGTGCCAAGTGGTGTTATTTTATTTCCAATTGCATTGTACTGGAGAGGCGGAATATTTGATAATCCCTGTCTGTATATTCGTAAATCCATAATGAACACGTAATTCCGTTTATAGTCAGTCAAATTCAAATTTCTTCATGGGTAAGGCTGCATGTTCCTCCACTTCCCCTCATCAGTTCTACCAATACTGCCGAGAGAGAAAAGAGAAAAAACCCTAATCCCCGTTCCATGCATATTTGATGAAATATAGAAGGACCATGCATGCTGGTCACCAGTTTCAAAATTAAATCCTAGTAACGAGCATCTATTCAACGAGGATTAACGTTCATTTTATTCAAATTATAGGAAAAGTACACATTTCGTAGTAATTTATCCTTCGCTCTGCATGACAGTATCTCTCCCTTGGATTCCATGTCTACCTGTAACTGTGTTATACTTTGTTTTAGTTGTATATAATCATTGTCGTGGTACCCCTCAAATACTACAGTCCTATTAATGGGTAAGATTTAACCAAATAAACGAGGAGAACGACGAGCTGAGCGACGCCTCGGGGAAAGGACCAGAAGGGTCCCCTCTATCGAGCTCCCAACGTTTCTCAATGGTCGCAACGGCCATTAGGGTATTTAGACTCCTTCTTCCTTGTGTCTGCTGTGGTAATAACCGCGGGACGCCTCTCTGTCTCTCTCTCTCTCTCCTAGCACTCGCTGTGGTGATAACCGCGGGGTGCTAGCCTCCTTCTTCCCGGTGTCTGCTGTGGGGATAACCGTGGGGCGTAAGACCTCCTTCAGCCTATCCAAACCCTACCCTATCATCACAATCATGTAGATAACAGATTCATACATACTGTACCTCACTATTCAATAAATTTCTGTAGGTACTTTAAATAATTTCCTCACTATTGATTTAGGGATTTCTCCTCCTGGAGGACCTGACCAGCCAAAGATGCCAGTGTACCATTACAGCCCCGTTCCTTCGGGTACATTGAAGGTAAGATACAATTCGAACTTCTAACAAAATTACTTTTCCTGTCTGTGAAATACAGAGACAAAATACTACAGTAGACATCATATTTTTTTCCACCACTGATTCTAAGCTTCTTACTCTAATCATGTTTTGCCAAGCAAAAAGTTGAAAATAATAACAACAGTAAATTAAATTATTTTTCAGTGCAGGTATATCTATTAAGGGTAAATAAATGCCGTAATACCTGTGCACTGTGCAGCGTTTGGAATGCCAGCTTATAATGGAGGTGGCAAATGTCCTTATAATTTTCCTGAATTACCTGTTCATGTATACCAAGTTGGGCTACCTTTTATGTATTATTATTCCCATCACATCATCTAAATATAAGCCCTTAAATCTCTTCCATTTTTAACATGGAACATGTTTTTACGGGAATAAACCAGGCTCGAAAACGTCCAGTCCAGTCCAGTCCAAGGGAACTTCGTTCCCCTCCCCATCGCCCACACAGTTCTCCCTCTACCCCACTCCTGCCACCCAACTCCGAGGAGAGCATGGCGAGAACCCAGTCCACCGACAACTGCGGAGGAGGTTCTGCCTACCCGAAAAACGCCAAAAGCAGCTGAGGACGTGTATTACACGACATTGCATTAGGTCGCTGGTCCGAGGCTTGGAAATCCCACGACGTTTTTTTGCTTCCTCACTACCGAAGGCGGGGAAGCCTTGGATTCGTGATGAGTAAAAAAAAGTTCATGTCCTCCAAAATGAAAATTTCCAATACCATTCATTTTCCGTTTCAGACATCGAGGAATATATTTGGTTCCGTGTCTGTCCGTCTGTGGTAATTCCTTGCAACACCCATAACTACCCGAAATAATGGTCGAAGTGGGCTGAAATTTCGAGGGTAGGTGCGGGTTGGGCCACAGACGGTCCCATGCTAAAATCATCGAAAAACTACGATAACTTTCGGCTGCGCATGCGCAAACGTGAAATACATGAAAAGCTCATAACTACCCTAAATATCGTTGAGATGAGTTCAAACTTGGAGGGTCGGTCAGGAATAATACTTTGGTAGTTCCAAATCAGTTTCATTGGAATGGTAATGTAACTTTGATCTACGCATGCGCGAACATGAAATGTTGACCATTTCCTTCTAACGTTTCTAACTACGCGATAAATAGTCGTAGAGAGCTGAAATTCTGAGGGTATATGCGGGTAGAATCGCAGATGGTCCCGTTTCAAAATCATGAAAATCGTTTAATCTGCGCATGCGCAAACTTGACATACTTGGAGTGCCCATAACTACCTTAATTATCGTTGAAATGAGTTCACATTTGGAGGGTCGATCAGTATAATACTTTGATGGTTCCGTATGAACTTCATTGGAGGCTTACTGTCATTTCCCTCTCCGCATGCGCTAACATGAAATGTTGACCGTTTCCTTATAACGCTTCTAACTACGCGAAAAACAGTCGTATAGAGCTGAAGTTTTGGGGGTAAACGCGGGTTGGACCGCAGATGGTTCCGTATCAAAACGAAACTACCCAACTATTCTTATATGTTCATGTGATTCAAGCGAGGAAGCTATAGTGCCTACTCGAATTGACAGACGTTTTTCTACATAATTATCTCCATATCCTCTGTTATCATGTACCTATTCGAAAAACATATTCCATGTTTCCTTGCTTTGATCCTTGATCTAAACTGTTATGACCCGGGGGTCTGGGGGTGTCCCCTCAGATTTCATTCGTCGCCGTCATGAACTTTAAGGGGAAATAGCCCGAAAAAAACTTGTAAGAATATTCAACAGATGGCATCACCGTCGAGGGCAAATTAATATTCGCTCTCAGTTCGTTAATAATTGACCGATTTTCAATCAGTAAACGGCATTGGATTCAGAATCAGCACAGAATTTCCGGAAATTGGTTCTGGTGTTCAAAATTTCAAAATTTGTACATCTGGATCACTGGCGTTCGAATTTGGCTAATTTTTTCGGAAATCCCAATCACCCAAATTCTAGAGGGCTGTGTACTGATTACGACGGTTTTTTCAAATTCAAAATTGACCACTAAAACCCCATCAATTATTGTCCAGACGGTGATGGGCG
This sequence comes from Leptopterna dolabrata, assembly GCA_954871275.1. Taxonomy (NCBI): domain Eukaryota; kingdom Metazoa; phylum Arthropoda; class Insecta; order Hemiptera; family Miridae; genus Leptopterna; species Leptopterna dolabrata. Next base: position 63,569,747 of record OX940975.1, read on the forward strand.
AGGGGGTTGGGGAGGAAGGCAGCTCTTGAATGGGGGTGGGCGGCTTCCCAGTCGGGCCTGAGGCCCCCGCGGCGCTCAGGTACCAGACTTGTATTTTTCTTCCAACAATCGTTTCTACCCAGCTAGCCATAATTGTGTCTACCAAAACAGTCAGTTTTCCATTTATCATTTTCAATAACGAACCTTTGTAATTGAGCATGAAAAATTCCCCCCTCCCCCAACCAAATGTGATAGTTTCCGTTTCAAGGTATGTAGAATCCGAAAATAGAATAAGTAACGCTACAGATTATTATACAACGGTTTATTATTTACCGGTATAGATGATCACTGTTTTCTGAACTCAATACCTACCTTTGTGCTTCCCACAAGAGAGCCCTAAATCGAGAACTGGATCCAACCGTGCAATCACATTTCATAAATGTGCGGCGGAATGAAGAATTCTATAATTATTATTTGTAGGTATATATAATTTTTATTCTATAAATTATTTGCTGTTATTCGTGAAGCGTAGCTAACGTTTGTTCAGATTAGAAAACTACCTACCTATAAAAAAAAACCCCAAAACAACCATCATTCTTCAAACAAAGTATCACGATAAAACCAACTCGATTTCATACAGACATGCGTAATTATAATCAGGTGTTCCCTAGCAGTGATACCTGAGCCGGATTTATATCGTTTCATTTTCATTCACGATCAGAAGTGGACTGAAAGTCAGAGAGTTTGGGCTTTTCGTTGACCGAAAATTTGGATTTTTGGGTGCGTCACCTGATGGCTGGATTGAGGGTGAAAATTCAATCATTGAAATTACTTAAATGCCCTCAATCAGCCAGCAAGTTGACGATAGCTGATGCTGCGTCAAGAAACAAATCATTCATCATATATTATCTCACAAAGATTTGAAATTGAAGCGAACCCATCCCTATTACTTTCAAGTCCAAGGGCAACTGCACATTGCGGGAGCCACTAAATGTTATTTCGTAGTGTACACGGGCAAAGACTTGCACATCGAAGAAATTCCAAACGACGATGAGTTATGGAATCAAAAGATGGAGAAAAAACTCATTACTTTTACCATCACGCTCTGCTCTCTGAATTGGTAGATTCAAGATTGACGAGAAGCAGCCAAATTCGGGAGCCAGAAGTCTCTTTTGATGAGTTATTATTACTCAGTTGATGTTGTTACTTTTGTTATTTATTTCCGAAGAACCAAAAAAGTTTTTAATTAATAAATTGAAATTGTAACAACTTCGTTGCTACGTTCATATCCCTTCTTTAGCAAATCTCACGTTTGCTCTATCATACTTTTTCGATTTATTAGAACATTATGTATGAACAACCTACCAAATTGTTCCAGGTGTCTTTCAGATTTGAAAATTTTAGGTGTGATCGTCCTGGAATAACGTCGATTTGAAAAAATAAAATAAAATAACAAATTAATGACTGCGCAGGCACTGCTGTAACGTCCTAATTATCAAGTACCTACCCGTTGTGTACAACAACACGTCAATATTTCGGTTTTTAAAGTAGGTAGGTGGTCTGAAAATTATCGATGTTGAATGAACAGGAATGTGGTGTATAAAATTTGCGCGTCATGTACAGAGGCGTGCAACTCGTTGAACAGATTGGGGTACAATAAGATTTGAAATGATCATTTCAAACGGCCAAATAACCAATTATTACTCAACAGGTCAAATAAATATAACGATGCTATTAATTTTTAAGTGAACTTTGGTCAACTCAGGTTGTATGATACACGTGGGTATGGATTATTTTATAAATCAACTGAGAAAGCATAATTATATACCTTCCACAGATTTGTACTTGATTCGAGATAACCGTCGGTGTCCATTCTTCGTAAGTGCGTAGGTCGGTACCTTGGTTGCTTTAGAGAATATATACGGATTTGGAGGTTAAAACAGAGGTACCTAGTACTCGTCCCTAATGAATTACGTCCAACTGGCGTTGAACTTTGAATTCAGGTAATTGGGTAGTAATTTAATTTATTTTTTATTTGTAGTAGGATATTTGCAGTTTCAGGCGTCTGACCTCGAAGTCACTAATTTTTGTTTAGGAAATCGTATATTCAATCGGTCGTCCAATTTGGTACTTATAATAGGATTCAAATGCGATCAGTTGGATTGGGAAGTGGTGAGAGGTGCTTAGTTTAATTTTGGTGTACCTACCTAGGTAAGATCCTATACACTAATCAAATAAAAATGAATTACATTTATTAAAATAGGTACTAATAATGTTAAAAAGTAAAAATAAATTATAACTCAAGATCCTCCCATGACTGATGCATAAAAAATAGCTCACACTCTCGTGTAGTTTGGCACTTGGTCATGGATGGGCCCAAACACTTTCATAGCAAATCTCGAACAGGAAGAAATCTAAAATTCTTGAATGGTGGGGCAAAAACTGTTCTCGGAAATGGCAGGTATCCAAGCTGCTCGGGCGGCGAAACCCCTCCGAAGGGGCCTGGGAAGCCGCCCACCCCCATTCAAGAGCTGCCTTCCTCCCCAACCCCCTCACCCATCACCGTCTGGACAATAATTGGTGGGGTTTTAGTGGTCCAATTTTAAATTTGAAAAAACCGTCGTAATCAGTACACAGCCCTCTACAATTTGCGTAATTGGGATTTCCGAAAAAATTAGCCAAATTCGAACGCCAGTGATCCAGATGTAGGTACAAATTTTGAAATTTTGAACACCAGAACCAATTTCCGGAAATTCTATGCTGATTTTGAATCCAATGCAATTTACAGATTGAAAATCGTTCAATTATTAACGGAAGGAGAGCGAATATTAATTTAGCTCATTTTGGTGCTGCCACGTGGTGGCGGCTTTTGGAACTAGTCGTCGGGCTATTTCCCCTTAAATCACAGGCGGCTAGACGCTCCCTACGGCAACGCATTTTTTTCCCCCCTAAATAAAGGGGAAAATAGGTACCGTTTATTGACTCTTAATGGCGTAAATTCGTAATCAGCGTAAAAGTTCCCGTAAAACCTTGAAGTATGAAGAAATGCTGTGGGACAACTTGTAAAGTAGTTACCTATAAAAACCATAGTTATGCGCTCACCACACACAAACACACACACACACGCACACACGCACACCATCACATCCACCACGCCCACCCAAATCCACATTCACTAACATATTCACTGGTTGTTTACAGAATGAAGCTGTACCCGAAATGAGGATCAAGAGCACGTACACCCCTCCTAATCCTCACGCGGAAAAGTACAAGGACTATCCTTCGTCTCCGCCGTCACCTTCTTCATTAAATTCGTTGGTACCTGCAGCGTCGCCACCGTCGTCCTCTGCCTGGTATTCGTCGTCTTCCTCCGACTCGTCGACGCCCCAAGCGTCGCCGGGAAACTCCGGGCAACCAGTCGACTGGGACGATGATGAATTCATCAAGTACGACTTCGGTTACCGAGTATCCGATGAAGAGCACAAAGTCGAGTTCGGTAAAACCGAAAGCAAAAAAGATGGCGTAACGAAAGGAAGTTACCACGTTTTACTTCCCGACGGCCGACTTCAAGTGGTCAAGTACTGGTCAGATCATACTGGCTACCATACGAATATTTCTTATTCCGTCCCCGGAGTTGACGACAAGGCGTGAAGTAAGCCAAATCCGTTATGCCGTCTGAAGTAGGGCTGTTAGGAGGTGTCTTCAATTAGGGTTGTTTTTCTGTCTAAAGAAGTGTCCATATTATAGTTTTCCACTACATCATCGCCAAAGGATACGACTGTATTATGATAATGGAAAGTCAGGCAGTGGAACCAAATTTCGAGGGCGCCCGTCAAAGCTAGAAGTCAATACCATCCCCCACCCCTTAACTTATTATTGTGACTTTAGTGGTAAAACATGCACCGTGAGTGGTGGTTCTCGCTCACTAAAATTGAACTCATCCTACTGACTTGGTCCGGCCCACTTCAACCGTCGAACTCGTCCACGTGAAACATGGTCAAACTCGCCCACTACAACAGTTCAACACTCGCCCACCTTGAGACTAGAATAGCTTGAATAACCAGGATTTAAAAAAAAAAGTGAATGATAGGAAACCCACGATTCATTTATACGGAAGGAATATGATATCTTCCGAGTCATGATCATGGACGAATGCAAGATTCAGTCTCTTCACTTATTACGGTTTTTCTGGGGTTTGGGGGTCACGTGGTTAAAGCGAGCAACGTTACAAACGAACTGGCATAGTGATCCACCGTCTTGACACTTCTCCCTCTCTTGCTTGATGAAGTCATACCCTTGGTCTCCCTGTTGACAGCCCTGAAGCTGGGGACGCCATCTTCGCTGCTTCTCATCTTGATACAAGTGTCAATTTGAAATTCAGTGAAGACTTCAAGAAATTTAAAAATATTGGGATGGTAATGATCTATGCTGCAGTTCAGACGTGCGTGGTACGACTCGCATGCATTTGTCGTTTCTTGAGCGACATACTCCGGGCGATTGAACTGATCAGAATATGTATGACATAGAGTTTTTAAATGCGTGAGAAAGCATGCAGGACGAACATTGAGAGGTGGGCGAGCTGGACGATCTCGGGGGGCTAGTTCGACGGCTGCACCTCTTTCGTCGGGGGTTTCCACGCTAAACTTTCTCGCTGTTTTCCAAATTGGTGGACGAGCAGGCACCCGTCCGAAAACAGCCGAACTCCGTTTATCCGATTTTTTCATCAGACGTAATGCAGGGGGGTTCAACAACCAACTCTACAATAAATTAGAAAGGATTGTATTTTCTCGTTGGAACATTTTTTGGACATTTTGCTTCACCGACGTGCAAAACGTAATAAATCAGGAACGAACGCATTTTTTAAATATGTAATAGGTAGTTGGATCGTTCTTGAATGAGGGTTTTTAGATTTTCGTTCAAAATTGCATTGTTATAATTGACACTAGTTGCCTAAACCGTCTTCCAAGATATTTGATTACCCCCTTATTTTCTATTAAGAAGGAAAGGACGTGCAAAATCAAGTTAACTGTATATTTCTGTCATTTTCGACCTGTCTTAAGAGGATATCAAGAATTGTGCCGTGAATTACCATTGACAAGTACCAAATTTTCCATAAATAAGTAATACTTCATTAGAAAAAAATTGTCCAGTCATTCAAAAAATGACTCAACTGAATCGATGTATGTTACTTCCGTAAAATTAGTATGAACATTATTAGTTAGCAGGTAGGTGTATATATATAACTTAACGAAGATTTAGACTCAGTGCCCTCAGATCAGAAAACTTCTTCGATTTGTCTATCTGATGGAAGCTTTATGTTACCTAAAATGTGTTACCTATCACCAAAATTTGGGACTTACCATTTTGTAAGTAACTGCTCGCGTCCTTGAGTTCCTTCACGCCGCCGTTGTCGCCCTCCTCCCTTGATCCCACCCGTGAACCACTGATGAATAGATATTTAGGTACCGTATATTTGTCTAAAGACAAGTGTTGAAACGAACATTTGAGATACCTAGGTTAGAGAAACCAAGTGAAACGCAGAACAAAGGAATCAAAGGATCGATAGCCCAAATAGACATGTATAATGTGATGCATGCCGTCAACGCGATTCGGATTCACTGCTATTATACTACACGTCAATTTCTGGTTGATCCTCATCAGACAAAATTACTCTTTTTTTTTTATTGAGATACGCACCAGACAAAGACACACGCACCTTGTTTTTGACAATTTTGCCTTTCGGTGATCTCATCCATTCATATTTATTTCCGATCGCCATTTTTTAGACGAGAGTAATGTTCGGCAGTGATTTATCGACAGTCACCACCTATGATTACTTTCTCATTCAATCAATCCTCTTCAGACGCCAGCACGCTATGACACACTACATCTCAAACAATCTTGCTTATTCGATTGTCACTTTTAGACAAAAATATCGTAAGGCGATTTGAACCTTTGTCAGTCTCCTGAATACCGCCAATAGAGGTTACGTGTTCAACCTCAACTCACCGCTTAGTGCCATTCTGCGCGTGTAAACCGGTTCGGGAACCTTCTTCCTGAAACTACCATTCTTGAACCCATAGGAATCAAAAGAAGAGCTCAGAATCATAAATAAATTACGGTTTTGGATAGGGGAAAGTTTAGAAATGGCTAAGAAAGTCCGCCTTGACGGTTTTGGGATGCTGGTTGGCGTGTGATACATAAGTAAGTAATTTACCATTAACTTTACGGCAAAATATGTAAGTGTGAAAAAAAATCAAGTGTGAAAAAACTTAAGTGTGACCCAACGCACACCCAAATTTCAATTCCTAAGTTTCATATTTTTATAAGTATTATTGCTAGGTAATCACAGGTACAAATAAACATTTATTGTGATCACTTGAACATAAAACTCTTGATTGAATATTATGAGTACCTATATGAGTGCAAAGAGTGTGCCACGAGCCCCCCTTTCCTCTTAGCCAGAAGACAATTTTCGATAGGTACCTACCCTAGTAAAGAAGCGAAACTTGGATGGAACCGTCATAATTCTTTGTGTAGATCTCGAATCTGGACTTTAAAAGTCGATTTTAGAACACAAACCGGAAACTTCGGTAATGCAATATATGTGACCGTAAAAATAATCTGAGCGAATCTGAGCGTAAACACGTTTCAACAAAAAAATCCTCCGAACCTGAACTTCAGTTTGAGGTACCAAAATTATGTACCTACCCAGATTTTTCGGAGAAATTCAAAGTACATTTTCATGTTTCTGGTTTCGCGGGTTTTTGCCAATCATTCATTTTCTATTCTTCTGCTCTATTCTAAATTGTATTTTTTTAGCTCCATTTTCTGTTCTGAACTTCTGATTAAAGTTTCTCATCCCAAACAGTGGATGGGCATTGGGTCATCAACATGATAGTTGAATCACTACTTTTTTAAGCTTTATAAGAATTGGAACGCCATTCACCTAGGTCCAATGAGTGCGCTTTAATTGTATCATTATCATGATTTGGATATGGTATATTTAAAGCGTCAATAATTAGAAAGTATTTAACATGATGAAGGGCCTCTATTTTTATAGGAGCTGTCATCAGGGAGCATATAATATAATTATCTCCTGGATAGACTTTAAAAAAAATTTGTGTGACGTGACCAGGAACAGTCGTTCTGCTGTAGTCTCCGGCTTTTGTTGAGCTGTTCGTTATTTTATATAGCAAGTTTTATTTCAACAGAACCATTGCTTTGTTAATTTCCTTTGTTTTACTTTTACAAAGCGCGTTCTCCAATAGTTGGAAAGCCCTCAGTTTATCCGGAACTTCTCGCTCTGAATCCGCCCACCCCTCGTCCTCATTCCATTAAACACATATCATGGCATTTTGCATTTGTGTTTTTCTTTTGTGTTTACAATGTTATGTGAAGCTGATATTGAAGTGGGAACAAACACCTATCCATGATTCGAAGTTTTCCCGATAATGTGGGAAGTAACCATGGAGAGTAATAGGAGGAGGAGGTTGTCTGTTTAAAACAATATTTTCGTGGAAAAACTCATTTAGTTATAAATATTTCGGTCCTTAAAATAATTTTTCGAGATTTCGACAATTTTCTGCAGCAGACCAATGCAAATGAAAGCTGTTAGGTACCATTCAGAGTTTATTTTCTTCCGTGTTACACCCTGTTTAATGACCGAGAATGTATGAGAACCAAATAAATTACTTTAATTAGCTACTCATTAGGATAATTGGTCTATAAAACTTACGATACATACTAGCAAAGGCCATATTGACGCCCTGTCTACTGAATTGTAGGTATAGAATAGAAACGTAGTTATAACGAAATTGTAAAATATTTTATAAGATTCTAACGATTCAAATTTATTGATAACTAGATGGGTAGGTATAATGTTAGTTAAGAAAAAGTTCCTTAATTTCCCCAAATGAACTTGCGACCAAATTTTAAACGTTAGAAGACTAATATAGGAGTAAGATACTGTACAAAGATTGTTATACCTGATTCATAATGGTTAAAAATGTGGTTAGTACTAACTGGACGGTGAAATACGCCTTCAATAATTATGAAATCTTATTATAATAATATAATAGTATAATTGCAGCATTTGGGTTCCAAAGAGTAAGTAAGAAGTTTGGATGCTACATAGTTATTTTTAATTATTTATTACAGCAAATATATGCAACATTTTTCATTCTTCGAGTTGAGGCGACGACCTCCATTATTTTTGTCGTCAACTCTCAATCCTTCCCGGCCTTTCCGCTCATGGAAGGTTAGGCTTAATGTAAAATAGAGAAATCATATTATTTATTTACACTAATCGTCTATCTGAATATTGTTATGAATCATGGAAATAACCATAGTCCAAGTAGTACACCCGAAAATGTCCATAGATAGGTATTCGATGTTACTTATGGAGTAATGCAAGTATTTACAGAACACTATACCAGATTTCAGTAATTTTTCCTTTCTAGTAGGTTAAACATCGATCCGTCGATTAGTAAAATGCCAAGCAGTCAATACATCAAAAGCTCATTTAACAATAAGTATTTCTCAAATTTATGTAAGTAGGTAAATTTAATTTAATGTACTCTTGTGAACAATAAATCGAATATTTTTTAATTTTATTATTCATTATAACCCACAACTGGCTCTATTAAGTTTAATGAAACAAAATTTTAGAGTTTCACTTTTTTTAGGCAACTAACTAGGTACCTATATTATGTTGCCAATAAACACGAAGAATAAAAGAGTCAATTTTGTTAAAAACTAATTTATTTTCCGACAGTCCCAGTCTTACCTTTGTCTTTTGGAGTGGGAGTGAAGTGACAACGATTAGATAGCTATAGATGGTAAGTAGATACCTACTGATTTTCTATGCCCTGAAGATAGATATTATGTAGGCACAACAAGGTACATAGATAGTAGTAAAGGTAGGTACCTAGGTAATATATTATTTTAAGCAGGTTCCTACTGCTTACACAATAACATAAATGTATGTAAGCACCTCTGTGTAGGCAAGTTTTGTTGATGATCATGGCTCGTGTGATAGTACAGCCCTCCTATTAGATCTCAACTTCACCTTGCTATTATTTTTGGTTTATTATTTCAGTAATGAACCTTTGGAATCGAGCATGGACAAAATTGTTTACCCCCCACCCCCCAAATTTGATAGTTTAAACGTCGTAGAATCTGAAAATAGAATTTTAAAAATTTCTATCCGCCCGCCGGGTTTAGCACTTTTTTTCCAATTTGCCATGAACGAAAATTAATGAAATTTGGTTTGTGGGTCCCATTTTGGGATCTAGTTTGTCCGCGATGCTTGGCGTTACTGTCAGTCATCTCTATAAAAATAGGGGTTGAACTGCCCTGGGCCCCGTTATATCGATTTTTTTCTTTACATTTCAAATTTATCTGGAACTTGGGAATTTTTTAAGACCATCTAGAGCTTTGTACGTCGAGCCGTTCGTTCACAGTAAGGCCCTGAAGTATGCACCGAAAAGCTTCGTCAACATGATCGTGAATGAAACGGTATAAATCTGGCCCAGATATTATATTATCATTGCTAGGGAACAGCTGATTGTAATGGCGCATGGTTGTATGAAATCGAGTTGGTTGTTTGGTGATATTATTTTATTTAAAAAATTATAGTTAACCTATTTTGGATTTTGTTTATAGATAATTTTGTAACGTCAACAAACGTTATGATTCATGAATAAAAACAAGTAATTATAATTAATGAAATAATGATTGAATCCACCGCATATTTATGAAAATGCAATCCCCCGGCCGGCTCCAGTACTCGATTTAGAGCTTTCCTAGGGGACCTTGAGGGTAGGTATTGACCACAAAAAACAGTGATCTACGCAGAAGGGGTATCTATACAGGCATCTATACAATAAACCGTTGTATAATAATTTTCAGCGTTCGGAAATGGCTAGGGAACAATAATATTTCGGCAGCCACACAACAAATAGGTAGTTGGTTACTCGGTGATTCATAGAACCCAAATAATCGAGTCGCGAAGGAAAGCCCCGTTCACGTCGAAAGAGGATGTCTCCGGAACTCGCTGACCACGTTGAGACCACCCTCAGCTGTTTCGTAATGACCTACATCAATCAATTATAGTTGGTAGAAAAACAACCCCTAACTCACCGATATGCGTAGCGACCCATTAGGTACCTAGGTAGGACCCATAGATACGCCTGGCGTTTCAAAGCAGAAAAGTTCAACTACCTATGTAGGAAGGTACATTTCAGTATTCCGGGAATAGGAAAATCAGTAGGTAGTTACCTACTTACCATTAAACAGACTGAACATCGAAATGCAGCAACCTTCACTCCGTCTCGTTACGTATTTTATGCAATTTGTAAGCACCTACTTGACTACCTCGGAATAGGCAGATACCTACATTAGTAGGTAATTATTACTTCTTTATCATAATAATTCAGTAATATAGGCCCTCAGTAATAAATAATTTTATGTAATTTGCCTGGAATGTACAAAATGTTCCTAGCAGACAACTTGGAAATCCGAAGGCTGCTTTGTTATTTTGAGAGCAATTTTCATTGTCTCACGAATTTCCCAGTTGGGAAGAAATGAAGTGCAATTTCACTTTATCTTTGGTAATGCTTGAAATTTGGAACGCAACAAGTTTTGTTACTTCCGACCGACATCTCGCACTGTTTTGGAAAAACAGCTTTGATAGCGTTCTACAATAATAACAGACGAAGTAGGTAAGTATCTCGTGAGTTTCTCGGTCGCCCGACGTCAGCGCTTGGGTGAATTCTCTTGTTATACACCACGTTGCATAAAGTTAGGTACTGTTTAAATAGGTACCTTTATACTGACTACCACGTGGTATAAAGTTATAGTTCAATTACCTTTATGTATACCTACAGCCATGTTGCACTCGTAAATTGAAATTGGAGAATAAATTGAAAATGGTCTGTTGCGCCATGATCTTAGCTAGATGATGATTAGCAGCTGTTTTGTAGCAGATCCATGGAAGAAAGAGAGTCCTCCTTTTCTTCCTTGGTAGCGGATCCTTATGAATGAGTTACGTAGTGAGAGGCCTCTGGACTTTGTGATCACTTTCTAGGACCAGAAGAGCCTTCGCGCGGCGTTCACGAACACTATCCACTGCTCTGTGGTTTTGACGACGTTCGCTAGGGGGCGTTTGAAGCTCATTAAATCAACAGCTGCGACCACTGGACAAAGTACCCTTTCTTTTCAAGAACCACGCCAAGCGCAAAGCTGTGGAGCTGGGTTGTTCCCAGTCCACTTTTCAATCCCACTGGATTAACGGAAAAGCGGCCCGCACACGATCAATATTATTGTCAATGTCAGTATTGTCAATAAAGCTATCAATACTCGAGTCAATCGTTTTCAACACAACCCCACCGCACACGATCAATAATATTGAAAATAATTTGGTCAATAAATGTTCTCAGTTCCTTTTTCTGCCACGAACGAGCAGGGTGATAGCTGCGTGGATTTTCTGGTTTTTTGGTGTTTACTGGTTTTAATTGTAATGGACATCCGTAAAAAAGCATGCATTGCCATAATTATGACAATGGGAATGGCAAACCATCGAACAACAAGAAAACGCTGTATGAGGGAGTGGCTCAAGACGAGAGAGGAGTACACTCATCTGGTTTTGTTAAAACAAAACAGCTCCACGGATGAAGATGACTACAAGAATTATTTCAGGATGGGCGAAGACAATTTCCAGTGGTGCTCGGGTTGGTTCTACCATTTGTAAAACGAAATGATACGAACATGAGAGATTGTATCTCTGCTGATTGACATTGACATTGAGATTGGCATTGACTCTCCGATATCTGGCTACCGGAAGGACTATTGAAGACCTGAAGTTCTCAGTTATCATGTCGCCGAGAACCATAGGTCGTCAAAACTTGTGAAGCGCTGATATATGTATTACAAGACTAAGTTTTTCATATGGTTATTTATTTGTTTAAAATTAAAATAAGGAGATTTGTTAACTTTAGCGAATTTCCATGATCATAGGGAGTAAATTAGGTACCTACGCACTGAATGTAAAATGTGGAACCGAAAAACAACCTGTTGCTCAGACCACCTTCATCGCGTATCGATTCGAGACGAACTGAGGGTTGATGAAAATATTTACGTTCACCCGCACACGGTCAATAATATTGACAATATCCCCTCCACTTTCCGATATTGACGACCGAAGAACAGAAAATCCGGATATCGTAAATATTCTTATCAATACCGACCTTCAATCCACTTTGCGCTCGCACACGGTCAATATTATTGACAATATCTTTTCATATTGACAATAATATTGATCGTGTGCGGGCCGCTAAAGGGTCGTCTAATCACAAGGATGTATTATTGTGGCTGCAGAAACAAGGGAGGGCACCACCCTTGATAATAAATTATGACCGCTTATGACCGCCGAGATTCAAAAAACGTCTGCCAGCTAGAGTAGGCACTATAGCTTCCTCACTTGAATCACATGAACGTATAGAATAGTTGGGTAGGTTCGTTTTGATACATGGACCTCTACTACTACTTTTCGCGTAGTTAGTAGCGGTTACTAGAAAACGGTCAACATTTCATGTTCGCGCATGCGCAGACAAAAGTTACATTACGATTCCGATTATTTTCATTTAGAACTATCAAACTACTATTCCTGGTCGACCCTCCAAGTTTGAACTCATTTCAACGATATTTAGGGTTGTTATGGGCGTTTCAAATATTTCACGTTTGCGCATGCGCAGATGAAAGTTACAGTACTTTTTTCAATGAATTTTGTATGGGACCATCTGTGACCCAACCCGCATCTCCCCTCCAAATTGCAGCCCATTTCGACCATTATTTCGGCTAGCTATGGGCGTTAGAAGGAATTACCACAGACAGACACGGAACCAAAAATGTTCCTTGATGTCTGAAACGCAAAATGGTTGTGGAAATTTTCATTTTGGAGGACAAAAATTTTTTTAAACTCAATCACGAATCCAAGGCTTCCCTACCTTCGGTGGCGTAGGTAGGATAGCGCGAATACTACCGTTTGGCTCATCTACATTTTTCTAGACCTCTAATCTACACACTTGATCACCAACAAATTTAACATGAAATCCAAGAACAAGAATGAAGTTTAGTAAAATATGAAAAAAAATGAGAATGAAATAAGCTTGGTAGTTTAAAAAAAAATTAGGTGTATGAATATAATGAACAGTATATTTGAACCAAAAGTGTTATTACTTATTAGAAATATATTTGAAACGACCTAAAGGGCGTTTCCAGTAAATTTTTCTATCGCTACAATTTCAAAAGTAGGTACATTGGTATTAACGAAAAGGAGGTCCTTTCTAAGGAAAAAGCTTTTCTTGGATTTGGAAAGGCGAAAGAAAAAATGTGATTTGAAAAAGCGCTGGGTGACATTCTAAGAGTATAAAAATCTATGAGAACACTCCTGTTCTAGCGAAGTTCGTGATAGGTTTCACGTCAGCAGTTCGGATAATTCACCCGGTTCAAACATCAAATTTTTTGTTTTGAATTTTGCTTCCTCACTGCCGAAGGTAGGGAAGCTCTGCATTCATGCGAGTAGAAAAAAAAATTAGTTTATCCAAAATGAAAATGTTTGCTTGCATTTTACGTGTCTGTCTGTGGTCAATTCCTTGTTCCGGGCAAAACGATACGAAATTATGGTCGCAATTGAAATGAGGAGGGTAGGTGTGGGTTTGCCCACAGATGGTACTATATCAAATTCATTAAACAATTTTGCGCATACGCAAACGAGAAATCCTCATAAAGCTCATAACTACCCTAGAAATTTTCAAAAAGAGCTGAAAGCTGGAGGGTAGATGCAGAATGGTAGCCTTATGGTTTCTTATCGATTTCATCAAATGCGGACTGTAACATTCGGATGCGCATTTGCTAACACGAAATGTTTGCCAATTACTTCTAACGCCCATAATACCCGAAAAATAGTCGTAGTGAGTTGAAATTTGGAGGGTAAGCGTGGGTTGGAGCAGAGATGGTCCTGTATCAAATTCATAGAAAAAGGACCTTCTAGAGCCCACAATTACCCTAAAAATCGTCGTGAAGCGATGAGATTTGGAGGGTAGATTGTTAGGTGGGGGTTGGGCCACAGATAGTCCCATATTAAAGACGTTGATAAAGTAAAGTAACGTTCGTCTGCGCATGCGCAAACGTGAAATCCTAGTAGAGCCCATAACTACTTTAAAAATTGTCGTAATGCACTGAGATTTGGAGAGTATGGTGGGAGGGGGGGGGGGGGTAGGTGACGAATGTTGTGGTAACAGGCAACACTCCAGAACCACTAGACCAGTTTTAGTGAAATTTCCAGGGATTGTGCGTGCAGGCCTCTTCTAGACGGCCTCCCTGACGGAAGAATCTACCATCGCAGCTCATGAATCCAGGCCCACTGGAGTTGCCCATCAGGGCATTTTAATAGAGAAGAAATCTAAAGATTCTACAAACGTATCACTATTGAGATCAGTGCGGTTAGAAGCTTATTCTAATGTTTAAATTCTGAATAACTACAAGAGATCGGACAGAGAGCTGATTTAAAAAAAAAATAAAAAAAAGTATTAATCAAGTAAAATGTCCGAACTTCACCTCCCCCCCCCCCCCCCCCCCCCCCGCCTCTAAACTCATCCCAGCTCAAATCCTGGCAACGGGCATGAAGGCGCGATTCAAGTAACTACGGCTACTAACAATCAATCCAGATAGTTCCATAACACGCCTATTATAGGTACCTACGTATGCTCCCAGCTATGGCCACATTCTCCACTCAACCTCCTATTTTCTGGGTTTCAACCCTTGGGTTTTTCTTCCTCAATTACAGCCTCCGAGCAATTGAACTGAATTCGCATCGTTGCGCCGAGAGCGAGCTGATTGTGTTTGGGAGGCAGCCTCTAACGCCTCTTCGTTCATGACGGTCATCTTACGTGGGTGCAATGCCGTTGCCCCTTGAGTATAGGCCCCTGACCAGTCCTAATGCCCATCACATAACTAGGAGCGCGTTATTCAACAGGGAGGCCTAGCATTGTGGGCCCTTCACACCTGGTTCATCATAATAAGGCGTTACTATCCCATTCTCACTTTCCCGCTCATCACCGATTGAGCCTTATTATATTATTTTGTCTTCTCGCACTATTTGTCAGAGTAACAGCAACGCTCTAGTATTCAGACACCTTCTCACACTGGTACTGGGCACATCATACACTCGTATTGTCAGCTGAGTACTGCAGTGCGATTCTGCAACTCGGTACATGGCATCATAGCGACGATGAAATACCGTTAGCATAAAGAAAAACGCTGCAAATTATTACACATAGGTTTATTATTTACCAGTATAGATGCCCCTTCTGCGTAGATCACTGTTTTCTGTGGTAAGTCGGTACCCTTCAGCTCCCCTCAGGAAAGCCCTAAATCGAGTACTGGAGCCGGCCCCGGAATAGAAGTTTCATACAAATGCGCGGGATTCAATAATTTAATAATTAATTATTATTTGTGTTTATTCATGAAGCATAAGGTAAAATTACAAACCGTTGTGTAATGAATTACCTATATAGATGCCCCTTCTCGAAGATAGTATAATAAACTGTTGCTTAATAATTTGCCGTTGTGTAATAATTTACCCAATAATACTTCAACGTTTTATTGGGTAAAGTACCTATCAACAAAATCCAAAAGATCCATCATTTTTCAAATGAAATAACGCCACAGAACAACAATTCGACTTCATACAGCCATCCGTGATTATAATCAGGTGGTCCATAGCGATGATATCTGGGCCGAATTTATACGGTTTGATTCACGATCGTGTTGACGAAGCTTTTCGGTGCAAACGAACGGCTGGTCGTACAATGCTCCGGGTGGTCTCAAAAAATTCTTTAGTTCAAGATCAATTTAAAAGCGTAAGAAAACCCATACCCTTCTATTGAAAGTTTTCGAGCTACGGCGTTCTGAAAATTCCAACCCCTATTTTTAACCCCTTAGAGATGACTGACAGTAACGCCTAGCTTCGAGGACCAACTTGGACCTATAGACCAAATTTCGTCAATTTTGGTTCATGGTAACTAAGAAAAGTGCTAAGTACGGCGTCGGCGTACGGCGGACGGACAGAAATTTTTTCTAGCATTTTCGGATTCTGCATACCTTGAAACGTAAACCATCAAATTTTGAGGGGGGGGGGGGGGTTAAAAACATTTTCCTCGCTCGATTCCAAAAGTATTGAAAACAATAAACCAAAATATCGATGTCACTAAATACGAAGGCTGGTATTCTGTAAGCGCTCAATACAGTCAGTTGTCGCTAAACCGTCGGTAACTTATCTTTCTGGGGTCTAGACCCCTCCCCCCCCCCCCCTCGCCCAGCCACCGTTATCCATACCGAAAAACTTGGCGTGGCGTTGCTTTTCGATGATAGGAAGAAAACAAATCGTTCAACGTTAACTTTTGTACACAATTTATTTGCGGGTTTTTATTTTAGACAATATTTTCACCATAAATTTGTATAATAACACAGGAGGTAGTATTAACAGATGAACCAAAACAGTTCAATGACACTTTCAATGATCGAAGATAATTTGTCAAAATAGGAACATAATTCGAGTTTTTGGGGGCTAGCTATTGAAATTATTACACATGAAAGAATAAATTAACAGTCAACATTTCTGCAGGTATGGCCAGTAGAATAATAAACCCCTGTGACAAGGACTGCAGTGTTTTTCCATTTATTTCTGGTCGGTACCTACATGTTTCAAACCTCATCGGGTTCTTCTTCAGCCTAGCGCCCAGTCTTTGGGGTCATAGAATACTGTTGCTAACTGCTTGAGGTTTGTGTCTGTCATGAGTTTCGTGTCTTATCGAACACTCGTCAATTTAAAAATGAAAGCCATAGTTATAAAATGTAAAAATAAAAAACAATGCGAAAATGCAAGATTTCTGAAATGCGTGCGGATGCTCAGTCGAGTGAAAAGAAACCCACGGATAGGAATTAGAGTGATGAGTTTATTACGAATGCGAGGTTCACGTTCACTTGGTAAGTAGGCGTAAACCTGTAAAAGGGGGAAAAAACACTGTAATCCTCTTCTTATTCACTTGTTTCCAACTAATGCCTTCGTGACATCAGTCTGAGGCAGATACAAGAAGAACCGCGCACACACATTGCTTATCTCCATGGAAAGGGTGACTTCCAATCGATTGCTCGCCCTAGACTCAGATTTCGTGAGACAAGCTAACGACGTCGGTATCTCATTCTGCAACAACAGTTATTCAAGTTCGGTATCGAAAGTTCCTGAATACCAATTTCGCTATCCGAAAGGGATAACGACACTGACTCCATACCGACAAAAAGGAAAGGAGTCGCAGAATCGCACTACCGGGGGCCTATACACTAGAAGAGACAGTGAAAAGAGATTATCTATTTGAAAATCTCCGGGAGACAGTCTCTTCTGATGTCTCGTCTGTTTTACTGAATAGCTCCCGTGACCTACCTCAACCCGTACTTACTTAGATGTATTTACTCATGAATTGATAATATGTATATATTTTTAATGAACTTTATGAGATGAAAAAACATGCACGATCAAAATGAACGATAAATGATCAAGATGACAGATGGGGTAGCGGGTGAACGACTATCAAACAAACGGGAAAGGAGAAATAAAGACTACTTATCTCTTTCAAGGAAAGATACCAAATTAGGTGTCTCTTCTGAAGAGATCGAAAATGCCATGGTGACCGCCAACTATCTCTTTTACAAGTTACTGAATAACCCTGCCATGGCTACTATAAAAATATCTGTGCTTAGTGAATAGCCCCCCCCCCCCCCCCCCCCAACGAACTATACCTGATGATACCCCTGATTACACTTAACGTCCCAGCAATCTACCCATACATAGTTTTATTAAATCGGAGTTGGTGGAGTATACGAAGGTCAGATGGCTTTTGAGTCTCAAATAGTTCCCTTTGTATTTCTCGGATTGCGGTGTCAATAAAGTAATAAATCGGGATAGTTAAACATACTGCCAAAACAAGCAAAGTTCAAAAAACTATTTTAAGAAGTTTTACACAAGATGCAAGTAGGTCCCCATAGATCCTATACACAGGTATGCTAAACAAAATTTTATTAACGTTATTAAAGGTCATAAACTATTAATAGCCCTAAATGCGGAAATTTAAAAAACGCTGCTTATTTCATACTGAACTTCTAGTGATTTTTCGGAGAAATCTATTTTGATTCAGTAGGTAGGTACTACTTGCATTTTTGAAATATTTTCCCATACAAATCTGAGAAAAAACATTTCGCCAAAATAAATGCTTTTAGTGTCACTAAAGCTTTAGTTCGAGAGCAATTTTCAAATAGGAGTTTTGTTGGTCAAATATTGGCGTGGAATTTGTAAAAACCTGCAAATTATTACACAAGGCTTTTTCATTTTTACCTGCTGTATCATGCCCCTTCTGCGTAGATCGAGAACCCGGAGACGGCCGGGCAATTAAAGTTGCAGTTACAGTAAATACAGTGGTTGCTGCTTAATCCATTCCAGTTGGGCTAGGCACAATATGACCAGACTAAGCAAAAATCGTATTAAACGAAAAAATGAAATTCGGCCGAAAATAAAAATTCACTCAAAGTTTAGAAATACTCAAAACTGTACTGCATAATTATTTCGTCAAAATAGTGTAATATATTGTAACGTAAAAGCTGGATGAGGTACAATAATGGTAAAACAACGGAAATGGAGAAAGTATTGTTTTACTTTGTCGAATCCGTTTTTCTGTCCTTAATATTTTTCCTCGCTGAGGCAAGGAAAAGTCCAGTCTCCTCGAAATTGTTCGTATTTTCAGGGGGAAATACGAAAAATTTCTTAGTCTATCAATTGCCTAATAGTTGTTTACAGATGCCAAAATAAAGCTATTTTCTCACCGAATCAAACGGAAATCCCTGCCGTATTATCAGGCGGTAAACACTTCTGCGTGGATACTGTTTTCTGTGGTCAATACCTACCCTCGTGTTCACCCTAGGAAAGCCCTAAATCGAGTACTGAGCCGGCCGGGAATGAGAGTGGCATAAAAATATGCGGTGGATTCAAGAATTCTGTCATTGAGTATTTATTGTTATTCATGAAGCATAACGTTTGTTCAAAAAGTTTCGACAAAATCCAAAATTACCATTATTCTTCAAATGAAATAATATCACGGAACAACCAAATCGATTTCACTCAGCCATGCGTGATTATAATCAGGTGTTCCCTAGCAATGGTATCTGGGATGGATACATATATCCTTTCGTTCACGATCATGCTGACGAAGCTTTTTGGGGCAATCAAACGGCTGGACGTACAATGCTCCGGGTGGTCCTAAAAAATTCCATAGGTCGAGATCAATTTAAAAACGTAAAATAACCCCAAGTATTGTTAGCCCTTCTACTGTAAGCTGTCGAGCTACGGCGTTCTGAAAATTTCAATCCCTGTTTTCACCATTTAGATATGACTGACAGTAATGCCGGGCTTCGTGGACCAACTGGACTCCAAATGGGACCTACAAACCGAATTTCATTAATTTTGGTTCATGTTAACTAAGGAAAGCGCGAAGTAGGGCGGACGGCGGACGGACGGAAATTTTCAATAATCTGTCACGCTCATAGCGGTCCAGGGCGGTGGACACGGTTGGAAAAATATTATTATTTTGATTCATACGAGATTGACCCGCCGGCTACGTCGTCTCCCTCTAAGAGGAAAGGCGGCAGTCCAAGTGAGTTCAGCCGAGTGAGTCCGCATTCTTTATACGTTTTAAACAGTGCATCCCGAAAGGAGGTATTTTTCCTCTCCATTGTTATTAATTGAAAACTGCAGCTAGGTGAGACGAACAATTTATTATTGAAAGGACTGGAGTGCCAGATCTACATGTGCAGATTATTATTTTAGGTTCACTAGAGGTCCGTTTTCCTTCTTTCGTTTTTTTTAATAGGTAGGAAAATTTTCCAAAAAAAGTATTTTTTTTAAATACACTATAACAAAGCCGCATGCCTGTTTTACACACCGAGGTTTGACGCATTTTTTCATATTTAGTCTTATATTGCGTACCTGAAATCCCCTCATTGTCTTTTCTCGATGACATCTCGAAAATATTACCAAATATAAGGGATTTTAGGTGCGACAAATCAGCGGAAAGTTTGTGTGGTAGTAGAATTCAGAACTGAATAAAAATCTCCTTCGTACGTGAATCCTCGGGTTTGTATAGAATTGGTGTAGAATAATGTCGGTTCCTTTAGAACAAGGGTTTGCTATCTCCGGCCGTGGGGAAGCAAAACATTAATCTGGTGTACAACGATGATGATAGGGTTTATGCCCTCACCTCTAATACACAAAGCAAATACCACTTCTGTAACTCGCCCAGTGGTTCGGTTCAAATAAACGAGATTATAACTATCAGAGACTCGCGAGCGTCTTCGAGCTAACTCCTCCTTCATACGTACATTTACTGGATTGAGATCAAGATCGCGGCATGTCCTATCCCAATCCTTTTAACTCGGATCTACGCGTTGCGTAAACGGCGACTGCCGTCATCTTTTACAATGGACAATACTGGATTAGTGTTGCGGCAACACCGAGAAGCGGCTTGAGTAGTTCTCTTGCTCAAGGTGCCGACAGCAGCGCCGATGCCCGCGCCTCTTGTATGAATGAAGGCTTCCCTTCGTTATTCATCCATAGGTTTAGGATCAGTTACAATTTACTTCTCAAAGTCGGGATCGCGTGGATATCCAGCGTGTCGCATATGTTCTCTGTATTGCGGGTTTTCTGTTGAAGATTTGAAGGGGCAAAAGCTACGTAATGTATAGGTAATAGTGATCTGACTATAATAATAGGGTTAATCGTTGACCGATAGTATCTAGTCTTTCATATTTTCTGTCTCTGAGATTTGTAATGTACCTAAACAAGACAGGTACATACCTTCCATGAAAGCAAAGTCAATCAGCAAGCAGCTTTTGTCAAAATCTCTCATAACCCCAAAACAAATTCGGTCTTGTTATCTGTGTGTTCTCAAATCTTCGTAACAGTAAGATGAAATGTTCTCAAGAGTGAAATTTAGAGTTTTGATTCCTGGATACACTATACACGGAGTCCTGTTCATCACCTAATGTCCATTCAGCAGGATTATACAGTGTGATCATAGCTACTATGACAGGGGACTAGGGAATCATGTACTTCTAAACCTTAGCACATGTTTTTGTTTATTTGTTTTATTCTTGTAGCCAGTATTAGTCGGACGAATTGGGTGTTCAGTAGTTACATTGTTTTTCTCTTAATCCCATATGCGTACAAAATTACCCAATAAAAATGCCATCATCTGTGTATGTAACTTAGTGCCTTTCTGGTTTATTAATTTCAATAACGAACCTTTGGAATCGACCATGAAAACAACAAATTGTACACCCCCCCCCCCCCCCAATTTTATGATTCACGTTTCAAGGGACGTAGAATACCAATATCGAATACAAATATTTCCGTCCGTCCGCCGTCCGCGGCTTTTCCCTTAGTTCCCATGAACCAAAATTCACGAAATTTGGTATATGGGTCCCGTTTGGGCTCTAGTTGATCCTCCAAGGTCGGCGTTAGTGTCACTCAACTCTAAGGGGTGAAAAATAGGGGTTGAAATATGCAGAGTATCCCTATCTCGGAAAACATTATTTTGAGGTGTGGGTTTTTTCGCATTTTTAAATACTAGGTAGTTTGATTTTTTTCTGAATTTTTGAGACCACCCGGAGTATTCTGCGATGTAGCCATAAAAGTTGCCCTAGAGAGCAGGGTGTATGTAGGCATCAAGGTGAGTTGAGAGCGCACGTCACTGACCTGTCCAGGTTGGCGCTACAGCACAGTGGTCTATGCGGCAGACTGGAACGAAAAATTTCCCCAGATCGAAACCCAACCGGGACTGAATCGTTTTCACTCCACATCAACAATTTCCCTTTGAGAACTTCATTTTGTTTCTTTTTGCCATTTTAGCTACTGTTTATCATATTGATAGAATAAATTATTTTAGCAACATTTAACACGTGATTCAGGTAGGTAGGTAACTAGTAACGAGTACGGGGTTAGGTGCTAACCTACGGAGGGTCTGCGAATATACAGGAGAGTTATCTATACAGAGAGCTGTGATCTGTAACAGTAGGGTATTCTATACAGAGAAGTGTGATCTGTAACAGAAGAATGTTCTATAAAAAATATAAACCGTTGTGTAGGGATTTGCATCGTTTTTGTAAAAGGTGTTGCGGTGGGGTGGTAATTGGTCGCACTTGGTTACATTTTCATAGAAAAGTGTTCCGCTAGAAAAGTTTATGAACCTCTAAAGAAAAGCTCCTAAATACGGGTTATTGAATTAATTTTGCCAGTTTCACTGTTGTACCTTACAAAAAATGTCATTCGGGACCAAACTCCTTTGAATTAATCATGCACTTATGTTTGTTCAGCATAAAAAGAAGTATTTTTTATTCTTATTTTAGTGCGATCAATAATTATTTAAAAAATTTTAGTTTCAAAAAGTTGTTTATGAATTATTTTGTAGCGCGTTTTTCGAAGTAGGTTTTTTTGTCAAAGAAATTTTTATTATTACCTGCCCTTTTCTATGCCAACGCCAATAGTGACTAATATACCTCATGCCATGCTCATTGATGAATACGCCAACGCTCATTAATATACCTCATCCATGAAATACTGGATGCCGTCATTACATGGGCATCCACAGTCTTTGGCAGGCTGGTGCCTGCCGTCAAATGGTACAATGTCTGTCAAAGCTCTAGAAATCGAAGAGTATACCTGGCCTAGTACAGGCCCACCACTACTTTTCTACTAGTATGGAACCACCAGGGGATGATCCTCTTTTATTCGGATAAAGATTCCTAGAAATCGGTCAAGTATTTTTGGATTAATCTCTGGACAAAATTAAAAAGAACAAAGAAGCAGGTCGGTTTTAAAAGTTAATAAGCTGGAGTTTCTTCCTTGTCCTTGAAAAAATAAAAATAAACAAAGAAACTCCTCAATAGGGAAAATAAGGGGAACACTTTTGGGACACCTTGCGTCATCCATAGAAGGAGAAAAAAAAGAGAATAAGATCACTAACCTCAAAGAAGTTACGAGAAAAGTAAATTCTTCAGTTAGCTCATCTTACTCCTACGCAGTTGTCGGGATGAAGACGCTAAGAGACTTATAAACGTATCTCCCTTTGTGCCGAAGGGGGAACCACATTGAGCAAGTGCACTTGTTTCATGACCCTTCAGAAAAGTTGGTCAACTCCTATAATTTCCACTCGAGCTCATTCTCGGCCACATAAAACGGCGGAAATCGGGGAGCCGTGACGAGCGCTCCCTCTGCCTCCTCTTGGCTCATCCTTTTGTTTCAAAGGATTGATCTAATTAAAGAGAGGAGGAGCCCGTTGTTGTTTAAACATTGGACATGAAGTTGCCCACAACAATTAGCGACTTTGTCCCAATTAGAGAACCCTCCTCCCTCCCGTACAACCTTCGGCGTTCCAAGTCCTAGGGAAGTTGCCTATTGTTACGTGAGCCCTTAGGCAGCTCCTTAAGGAAATGGAAGCAGATGAATGTAAAGCCCCCTCCCCCACCTAAAAAGCCCAATCCGTGATTATTATTGACGTGATTTCGATCTTGATGCATTCGCCCAACGATGGAAAACTCGCCGTTTCCACTGACATGTAAAAGTCGGAGCCGTAGGCGTTTTGTCAGGGCACAGTATTAATTTGCCCCCCTGTCACTTGCTGATTTATAAAAGCTGGAGGTTTTCCTTCACAATAATAATAAACTGTTGTGAAAGGATTCGCGGCGTTTAAAAAAAATATTAATGAGTGAATTAATCATGAAAATTCATGGAATTCATGGCAATAGTATTATCTCACCACAACACTATTATAGGTATGGTCCAGCAACCAGAACTGGGTTGAAAAAGTTCCAGAACCAGAACCCAAGTTTTTCTGAAGGGTGGAGATGAGTTTTAGAACTGTTTCAGTTCGGGAAATCATCGGCTAGAACACCTCGGAAACGCGCCAAACAGCCGTGATGACTTGAGGGCCGAAAAATAACTGAGGAGGTACCACAGAAAGATCCGTTTAACGTGAAGGTTAGAGGGGAATGAGATTTTGGGAAGGTTCGAGCGAGGTTACCTTCAGTTCCTTCGGAAAAACCCGTCTCCGATCGGGTGCGAAAAGTTGCAAAACTCAGAGTTCCCGCATCTGAAGGAGTTTATTGATAAATCTAAGTTTATGGATAAACCTTTTCAACACTCGGTGTGGTTGGAACACAGTTTTGTGCGCAGTGGCTTTTGCGCCGAACTCGTTCGAAAACTCGCGTCGGCTGGCACATGCTTTTTGATAGCTCACGATCGGTGTTGGAAAAATTTCCGCGAAGAATAAAACCTCAAATTCGATTGAACGACGGAACAAGAGAGCAAATGCTGTAATTGCGTAACACCAATTACTGACATATCATATCTCGAACAGGGATACAGTTTAATTCATATTATGAGCTAGTGGTGCAACAACGTAGTATATAACCCGGTGTGCTTCGGGAAGCTGTGAACGCTGCGGCAAATGGCCGTTTCGACTCAGTTGAAAACGCGAACGTTTCGGGCGCTAAACATAACCATCAGCGTAAATCCGATGCTGGACCTCGACGAGCTATGACGCTTTCTAAACTTTAATGACCGTCCTCGATCGGCTATCGGTCTGATGAAGTCGAGTTGACGGTCTTCCGTACTGTACGACGGACCACGAAGACAGACGAGGTTGTTCAACGACGCACTCTAACTGGTCCAAAAAGACACTGTATTTGTACCCTATTGATCCGAATTTCCAACACTGGGAATATCGATTCACATTCCAAAAAGGGGGTTTTCCTATTAAGGGATTGCTCTTACCCAAACTATTAGGAAATTTCGTGCTGATTCTGTACATATCCCAAACAACCCATGTTCCTGTTCCTCACACCGCGTATTGATCTGTTTCTCATGTCTTTGCCCATCAGCATTCAGGAGTTTCTTCAGAGGAGGGAGCGTCAGAGTCCTGTTAACCTTCCAAAGGAAGAGCAGGACACACTCCTGAATCGGACATGGAATAAAAGGTCATGAATGACGTTTCTTACCATGCGAGTTACCTTAATTTCGATTAAATTAATCAACCAAGATGAATTACTTATCAGCAGGTAGTCTGAAATTCTATCTGTAATAAGATATAATAACATAGATTAGTCTGTGACTGAATTATACCTCGTCTAACTACAGGTACTGCCGTGTGAAAGAAAAGCGCCTCAACTCCAATGTTTACGAAAATGGGATTACACGGACCGCCTTATTTTTGACCAGCACTTTTCGATGGTGAAGTTAAAACGTCATAATTCGATTCGGAAGCAGCGGTAATTCCGACCATAAACATCGGAAAATCGGTCGATGTTTAGGAGAAACGCCTCATTGACGCGCTCTGAAGGTGAAACGCCTCAACTTTTGGATTAAAACGAATCAAACCATTGATATCTGTGCATAATGTGACGGAGAAACTCCTCAACTCGTCAAAAAATGATTTCCGGTGTTGACCTTCACACAGTTGACCAGTATTGGCTTAAGATCTAGGTTGAGGCTTGAGACATTTAATCAAAATTCTTGAGGTTTTTCTCCTCCACATGTTTACACAGCTGATCGAGCGTGAGATCATTTTTCATGCAAAAAAAAGAGCATCTAGGGTCATCAAAATCATCTGCATAGGACAAAAACGCTGCAAATCCCTGCACAACGGTTTATTATTTTGTACAGAATACCCGTCTGTTACAGATCACAGCTCTCTGTATAGATAAACCGTCTATATAATATAATATGTAATATTCTACACATATTATGTAGATCGCGGACTCTCCATAGGATAGTATCTAACCCCGTACTCGTTACTAGGTACCTACCTAAACCGTTGTGTAATAATTTACCTGTATAGGTTCCCCTTCTACGGAGATAGGATAATGAACCGTTGTGTAATACTTTGCCCGTCAATAATATTTCAACGGTTGTTCAAGTTGCAAAAGTACCTATCAACAAAATCCAGCCCCTCCTTGGTAGATGAGCCGTTGTGTAATAATTTACCGTTGTGTAATAATTTACCGTGGTGTAATAATTTACCGTTGTGTAATAATTTACCTTTGTGTAATAATTTGTCGGTGTGTAATAATTTCCCATTGTGTAATAATTTGCCCATCAATAATACTTCAACGGTTGTTCAAGTTGCAAAAGTACCTATCCAGAAAATCCAGCCCCTTCTGGGTAGATGAGCCGTTGTGTAATAATTTACCGTTGTGTAATAATTTGCCATTGTGTAATAATTTGCCCATCAATAATACTTCAACGGTTGTTCAAGTTGCAAAAGTACCCATCAACAAAATCCAGCCCCTTCTGGGTAGTTGAGCCGTTGCGTAATTATTTACCGTTGTGTAATAATTTACCGTGGTGTCATAATTTACCGCTGTGTAATAATTCACCGATGTGTAATAATTTGCCGGTGTGTAATAATTTTCCATTTTTTAATAATTTACCCATCAATAATACTTCAACGTTTGTTTAAGTTTCAGAAGTACCTACCAACAAAATCCAATAGTCCATCACTTGCCAAATGAAATAATTAGGTAGGTATGTTAGAACAAACAACTCGACTTCATACAGCCATCCTTGATGACAATCAGGTGCTCCTTAGTGATGAAATCCCGGCCGGATTTATACCGTTTGATTCACGATCGTGTTGAAGAAGCTTTTTGGTGCACACGAACGGCTGGACGTACAGTGCTCCGGGTGATCTTAAAAAATTGTTTAGCTCAAGACAAATTTAATATCGTAAAAAGAACCATACCCTTCAATCTAAAGTTTTTGAGATACGGCGTTCTGAAAATTTCAACCCCTATTTTGAACCCCTTAGAGATGACTGACAGTAACGTCGAGCTTCGAGGACCAACTAGACCCCGAACGGAACCTATAACCCGAATTTCATCAATTTTCATTCATGGTAACTAAGAAAAGTGGCCCGTACGGCGTACGGCGTACGGCGGACAGACAGAAATATTTTTATTGCAGTTTCGGATTCTAGATACCTTGAAACGTACCTAAACCATCAAATTTTGAGGGGGGGGTAAGAATTTTTTTTTTCTTGCTCGATTCCAATGGTTCATTATTGAAAATAATAAACCAAAAATTCGATCGCAAATGCAGATGATTTTCATGTCCTATGGTGCTAATTTTTTGGTGAAAAATGATCTCATGCTCGATCAGCTTCTTCTTCTTCTTACTCTTGTTCTTTCTACTGTGCCAAGCCACAAAGAAGAAGAACTTGTCCAATCACCGTCGAGTCTATATCGATGATCCTCAGAAGAATGGGGTTGCTAGAATGTACTGCAGGGAACCTACAGTGGGGTTTCTATGAGAAAATATTAAGGGCGAATTTCTGAAATGTCTGGATTTTGGTTTGGTGTTGAGGCGTTCTTCCTTCACACGGCTGTGAATCGATAACTCGTTAGACTGGCAACAAAGCCCATTTCCTTGTCACCTGTCTATTCAACCCAATCTTTCATCCGACCCCTCTGCTTTTTTATTGCTCAACAGAGAAGACAGTTTGTAGCTGAAGGCGTGAAGGATTAGTGGAGTCTAATTAAATCTATGAATGCACTCTGAACTCGCTGATCGTTTTGTGATAAAAAAGTAGCGAACACAACAACACAGGAACAAACACGACAGTACAATATTAAACGGTAAATCAAGCATGAATAAACAGTTGAATTATATTACGTTTATTTGATTACAGGCGAGCAGTCATGGCCTTTGTGAATATTTTCCGAGCAAGTAGGGGAAGTGGGTTGGATGGAGTGGGATGTGTTGTGTGGACTTCCCTATAAAGGTCACTTCACACTATACCGCCATGAGACCGGCCCGTCACCGTCACGAGATTCCAGCGACCGAGATCGGTCGGTGACGGTCCGTGATTCCTATTCTCACCGGACCGAGTTTCATCCGTCATGAATCTGTGAAGAACAGTTGTAATACAAAGCATTAATCGTTTGGGAATTGAGAACTGAGCAAATAATAATGTAACATCTAATATCAAATATACACAAATTTCTTACCAGTAGTTTGACATTCCTCTCCAATTTTACTCCAGATGTTGTCCAAGCATTTTGGATTGGAGAGATCGTGGAGCGGGGGATATGTCCGCACTACCTCAGTCAGTTTTTTGTCACCCATCTTAAACAACAATCTTAAACCCCTAAGGTACAGGGACTTATACGAACTAAATCACTCGCGAAGAAATCGTGGAAACCCATTTCAAAGAAAAAGGAGTTATTGAAAAATAGTCTATTTCCAATAATGCAAGAAAAAACGCGAAAAATACACTGTTATACCGGTTTTGGGGGCGATCAAACCATCGTCAGTTAAAATCAATATGGAAATAGAATATTTTTCAGTAACTCCGTTTTCTTTGTACTGGGACTTGGTAGCGGAGGAAAATCTAAAGTGAACCAGTTCAGTCAGGTTTCTAACTCAACTGCTGGAGTCTCAGTAACCTCACTAAAATAATAATAAATTCTGCCAGCCAATAGGGCTAAGAATTGTGTTATAGGTAGGTATATTAATTCCCGCTGACATTCTTAATAGTGATTAAGGTTATCAGGTTTGAAAAATGAGAACAAGTATTTGAGATTTAACCAGGGAACTTGTATTTCTCCTATAAAGTTTAGGCTTTAAGTTCTAAAGGAGGGTTCTAAGATTTAGAATAGAAGGGTTGAACCGCAAGGGGTAAGGGACTATGGTTATTAGAATGGTATTCGAATGACTCACAGATGGAAAGGCTTCAGGGCAACTAACTTGCCCTAGGAGGTTTCAGAAGAGGTGGAAGCCGAGGAACTGTTCCTTTGAAATCCGTAGGCTCCAAGAAATAGTTCCCGTGACGACACTGCGCAGCTATCGTCACAAAACTGAGAACGAACCTCGAAACCTCATAGAAATCAAAAAACGCTGCAAAGTCCTTGTCACATGGGTTTATTATTCTACTGGACACACGTACATAAATTTTGGCTGTTCATTTATGGTTTCTTTCATGTAAAATAATTGAAATAGCTATTTCTGATGTTTTCCACCAATTTTGGCCCCTAAAACACGAATTTGGTACGCTCCTTTTTTTTCAAATTATCTTTGATCATTGCCGACAAATTAATCGTCTTGATCCACGTGTTAACACTTTTTCTAGTATCATTATACAAACTGATGGTGATTTCAGACAATTTCCCAGGTTTTTGACTCATAAAAAATCAATTTTGGGAGCTGAACATTTGGTAGAACCTCAATTTTCCACTCTTTGGTCAAAATCGACTTCATAATCGGTCTTCTCGTCCCAAAAACATGGAAAACGATTCCTCAAAAGCTCATGTTACTGACATGTTATCTAAACCACAAAAAGTACCTATTTGTATACACATTTTCACTCATAACACCCCTGGGTATATTCCGATCGGGCTGCAAAGTTTCGGGACACAACTAGGGCCCAAATGGAGCATGTGTGCGAAAGAACGAATTTTTTAAACCGAAAATGAAGCCGGTACACGTGATACGGCAGACGGCGTACGACGTACGGGCATTTTTGGAATCTACGCACATTGAAACGGAAAAGAAAAACATTTTGAGGGGGTGTTATACAAATTTTATGCTGAGCGAATACATAGGTGTATTATTCACAGAATAATAAACCAAAATGACGGCCGTCAAAACCAGCAGGGTATCGTCGCCAGAAACTTCGAAATGACGGCTCGGTAACGGCAAGCGAACTGTAGACGCCTGGTTACTGTCGTTGACGCGCCGGGTTAGT
This sequence comes from Leptopterna dolabrata, assembly GCA_954871275.1. Classification (NCBI taxonomy): domain Eukaryota; kingdom Metazoa; phylum Arthropoda; class Insecta; order Hemiptera; family Miridae; genus Leptopterna; species Leptopterna dolabrata. The sequence goes on from OX940975.1 coordinate 63,599,629, forward strand.
GGAAACACTTCCCTTCAAATACTGAGAAGAAGAATATATTTTACGTCACGCCGGCCGACGTTCCTGACGGTGACGGTCCGGCCTGGTGACGGTCTAGTGAGCTACCGGCGGCGCCTGTAGGGGGTTAAAAATGGTTTTGTAAAAAAAAAGTTTTATGTTTAAATTTATGATTTCTGCATTGACAATATGTATTACTTTGTTGTACAATCCAATGTAAATAAAAACATTTTTGCCGAATAAATAATATTATGTTTTATTTTATCAGTTTATCTTACCTTTGGTTACCTGTAACATTTAGTGCTTTGTTAAACTGACATTCAACTTTGTTTGTAAAGTCAAAGCTTACTTTTTCTTTTTCCGATCCCCCCCCCCCCCCCCCCACCCCCAATTCAACAATCCTGGCTGCGCCACCCACTTACCAACAGAATTTCAACTTTTTTTGTAAGACACAACATTCCTTTGGATATGAGTAAGGATAACGGTTGTTTGTGGGTGTGCAGAGTATTGAGAGCCTATGAAGTTTTCCTTGCAGTGAAAAATCTAACACGGTATCCTCCCGCCATATCTACCTCCTTACCCTAAAAATGTATGGGGAGGAAAAATGTAGCGGGATACTGTTGTATGGAGTTCGAGTTCAGTAATGGTCGGCAATCACTTCAGGCGATGCCTCATCGAATGAACATTCCATATTTTGACAAAGCTCGGCAACCCAGCGAGTCACTCGCGCAACAGATACTCGGACAATCGTTGAAACTCCGCCACACTTCCCACAGTTAAGCTATGGGGTCACCGAAATATTTCGAGTGCGTTCAAACAACGGCACTTATGAAACAATCCCAACGATCCCTTGAACCTCCTGGCTCTCCCCAAGTTCGTAACAAATGACTTAATTGGGATAATGAATGGAGGGCGGAAATACAAATGGTTATGCAACTTGCGGAGCGAAGTCTTGGAATGGACTTGTGATAATTACCATGTCGACTTGGTAGTTGCACTGCACATGCTGCCGAGTTTCGGAATGAGCCGTAGGACGCTGATTCATTCGTGATGGAGCGGAACGAGCACCGTCGTCGTTTTTAGTTCTTCCTACGAGCTCGTTCTGCATATTACAATACTATGTCCAGAACTGGATTTTAAATTTCGACAAAACTTAATTGGAATGATTATGACCTCACCTTTATTTAAACCTAAACAATTTTTGATCAGCAATATTATGATTAAAACAAAATGTGTAGGTAGATGTTCTTCGACAGATTTTGTCATTATGAACATTAGCCCATTGAACAATCCGATATGCAGGCAAAAAAAAAAAAAGCTGCAAATCATTACACAACGGTTTATTATTTACCTGCCTCTGTAGATGCCCCTTCTGCGTAGATCACTGTATTCTGTGGTCAATACCTACCATCCCCCCCAAGGAAAGCCGTAAATCGAGAACCGGAGCCGGCCGGGGAATGACAGTTTCATAAAAATATGCGGTGGATTCAAGAATTCTATCACTGACTATTTTTGTTGTAATTCGCGAAGCAAAATTTTGTTCAAGTTAAAAACGCTGCAAATTATTACACGGCGGATTCAATAATTCAATCATTAATTATATTTGAAGCATAAGGTAAATAATAAACCTTCGTGTAATAATTTACCTGAATAGGTACCCCTTCTGCGTAGACAGTATAATTAACCGTTTTGAAATAATTTACTGTTGTGTAATTGTGATGATTCGGGTTTTGAGGTAGGTAGAAGGTTTGGAAGAGAGATATAGAGAAGGAGGAGAGAGCGGAGCGCGAGGGATCGTATATTCGCGGTTTTCACCACGATCACTACCCGGTGGAAATACTCGTTCAGTTTTCACCACGCTGAGTATTTGAGAGGAAGTTCTCGTCCGGTTTTCACCACGTTGAGAACGTAGGGTTGAGGAAGAGGAGGTAAGGTGAAGGTGAGAGAGAGAGAAGGCACTTGCTAGAGAGAAGTTAGCTGAATGTCGAGCTGGGCAAGCCGGGCGCCTTATAAAGGCGCCTCTACCGTCCGCCTGTCCACCCAAGGCCATTGGGAGCTGTTGGAGGGAGAGCTACCTGGGCCTCGCCCCCGCACCGTGATTTTATAGGGAAAAATCTAAACTTATTTACAGGAGTGGTATATTATAGGAGTACCATGACAGTAATAATTTACTGTTGTGTAATAATTTACCCAATAATTCTTCAACTTTTGTTCAAGTTGCAAAAGTACCTATCAACAAAATCCAAAAGAGCCATCATTTTTCAAATGGAATAATATAACAGAACAACCAACTCGACTTCATACAGCCATCTGTGATTATAATCAGGTGCTCCCTAGCTGCTGATGATATCTGGGCCGGATTTATAACGTTTGATTCACGATCATGTTGACGAAGCTTTTCGGTGCAAACGAACGGCCGGTCGTACATTACTCCAGGTGGTCTAAAAAAAGTTCTTTAGTTCAAGATCAATTTAAAAACGTGAAAAAACCATACCCTTTTATTGAAAGTATTCGAGCTAAGGCGTTCTGAAAATTGCAACCCCTATTTTTCACCCCTTAGAGATGACCGACAGTAACGCCGAGCTTCGCATACCAACTAGACGCCAAACGGGACCTACAAACAAAGTTCATTAATTTCGGTTCATGGTAACTAAGAAAAGTGCGAAGTACGGGATAAGGCGGACAGACAGACTTTTTTATTGCATTTTCAGATTCTACGTACCTTGAAACGTAAAACACTAAATTTTGAGGGGGGGGGGGGGTTCATGCTCTATTCCAAAGGCTCATTACTGAAAATAATAAACCGAAAGTGCCTATCAACAAAACCCAAAAATACCACCATTCTTCTAATAATGAAATAATTAGGTAATGTTTTGTCAAGTACCTAATTTGCCTAACCATTCCTAGTACCATCTTTCGTATGAGATGGTTCATTGCTTTCCAAGTTTTGGTTTATTATTTTCAATAATGAACCATTGGAATCGAGCATGAAAAAAAAAATTCTTACCCCCCCTCAAAATTTGATGGTTTACGTTTCAAGGTATGTAGAATCCAAAACTGCAATAAAAATATGTCTGTCTGTCCGCCGTACGCCGTACGGGCCACTTTTCTTAGTTACCATGAAAGAAAATTGATGAAATTCGGGTTATAGGTTCCGTTCGGCGTCTAGTTGGTCCTCGAAGCTCGACGTTACTGTGAGTCATCTCTAAGGGGTTCAAAATAGGGGTTGAAATTTTCAAAACGCCTATACCATTTTTTTACGTAAATATTTTTACGGTTTTAAATAGTTCTTGAACTTGCGAGTTTTTTAAGACCATCCGGAGCATCGTACGTCCAGCCGTTCGTTCACAGTAAGGCCCCGAAGTTTGTACCGACAGGCATTTTCGACTCCAGTGTGAATGAAATTGTATACAATTCAAACCAAATCTCGTAACCAGAGACGCGCCCACAATAGGAATTTGTGAATACGGCCAATCATTGGTAGGGATCACCTGATTATATTGGCGGAGTATGAAGTCGAGTTGGTTGTTCTGTGATATTATTTCGCTTGAAAAATGATGGCTCTTTTGGAGTTTGTTGGTAGGTAGTGAAACTTGAACAAACGTTGAAGTATTATTGATGGGTAAATTATTACTACGGTAAATCATTACTCAACGGTAAATTATTACACAACGGTTCATTATACCATCTACGTAGAAGGGGCTGGAGTTTGTTGGTAGGTACTTTTGCAACTTTTTTCACTCCTCATCAACAATTTCTTTTCAGAACTTCATTATGTGTGTTTCTTTTTGTTATGTACTGTTTGTCATCGGCAGAATTATTTTAGCAACATTTAACTCGTGATTTAGGTAGGTACCTAGTAACGAGTACGGGGTTAGGTACTAACCTACGGAGGGTCTGCGATCTACATAATATGTACATAATAGAATAGTACATATCATATTATATAGAAGGGTTATCTATACATAGAGCTGTGATCTGTAACAGGAGGGTATTCTATACAAAATAATAAACCGTTGTGCAGGGATTTGCAGCGTTTTTAATTACAAATGCCAAGAATTATTTGGTATTTGCTGTAGTAGGTACCTTGTTCATGTTGTTACAACCTAAACTTCCGAAAAATATAGTAATGAAATAGAACTTGGGAACTAAGTTGAACAAATCTTTCTATTAAACAAGTAAATTGTCCTTTTAAACCTACTTGAAAGAGAGAAATTGAGTAAATATTAACCGATGAAATGCCGTTATCCCGAGATCTTGATAGCACTGGTATCGCCGCTCCGGCTGGTTTTAGCTTCGGGAAATTGAATAATTATTTGAGAAGAGGTTTCCCCATTATTGAATGCGGACCCCCAGCACCCTCGTCCAAGATTGAACCACGATCAGAGGTTCCTTTCACAGGACCAATAAATTAGTTCGCACGGGGCCTCCCGAGCTCAGGACCTTCTTCCCGGAGCTCCGATCTCATGGCCATTAGCGATTTTCCACTCCCATTACTCCGGCAGACCCTTTCAAATATTAGCTCGGACAATGTGCCATTCGTGACCTTGGGAGGTTGGGAAATGTCCGAAGCATGAAAGAACATCTACTGAGGGAGCTTAATGATCGTTGTTAGCCGGTGATGGTTGTTTAACGGCCGCTTCGTTTTGAATGAATAATGAATTGTGATTGAGGAGAGGTGCTCCGCACTAAACTTGTTTTCCTCTTGATTTGACAGAGAAATGTCAGGACTAATGGATTTAAATCAGAGAATATTAGTTTCTCGTTATTACAGTAGCATCTCATGGAATACGATCGCCGATTTTTGCATGCTGCAAATAATATTTTTATGAAATCTTAAATGATCCAGTTTATGTAGGTAGGTACGATGTAGATGAAAGTCGGTCACCTGAATCGAGTGTTTTGTTTTATTGTTTTCAATAATGAACATTTGAAATGAAGCATGAAACAATTTTGTTTTAGGGTACTCCTCAAAATTTGATTTTTCACGTTTCAAGGCACCTACGTAGAATCCGGAAATTGAAGTAGATTTATTTTCTATACCTTATCGTACCTCGTTATTGAATACCTATTCAGATTCCTTTGAGATAACTACCTATATACATGTACAGCCACTTTCTTTCACATTCATTTTGCTGATTATGATGGCCAAATTCCACCAAACCCGATTTTATTCACTACCTAAAACCATTTCTTCGACCTTCGTTCTAACAGACCAAGAAAACATAAAGAACAATAACATCAACCTCCAAAACGTAATTTTTTTGGTATTTTACGTTCAAGGTATAGTGACAGCGAAAGACAAATTCTTAACAACCCTTGAAGGAAAGTGACTAAGACGTGACACCGCCCGCCATGTCCACCTATAGCATAAACCCGCGTGGAAACTCGTCATACAGGTAACAGCGTGGAACTAATTTAGCCTTGGATTGGAACTCCTTTACTGTTTTACTCGAAAATTGCCCATGCAAACAATCACCCATTTCCATAGGCGCGTCATTTACACGTTTTCCAGTTTTCCATGGTCATGAAGTGCCCGACTATAATCGTGTTTTGGTATGCGAGGGAAACGGATATTTTGTTGAGGTTTGAGCATAGAAGACCATGTGGTTGATGGTCATGCAATATAATAAGTTCTGATCAAATTGCCTGTTTACCTACGTAGTAACAACAGCAAAAAATGCCTAAAGCCAGGCGGTTTTATAAATATAATTTTGTTGTTTTGAGATTCTCTTTGGATCTTAGCAGATTTTGGATAATTTTTGATAGGTACCAGTACTCCTTGGCCAAAATTGATGAGGTACGTAGGTTGTTGAGAGGGTGTTCAATGCCAAGGAAATTCTTTCGGGCTCCTGCAGTCCATGAATAGTCTGAATTTTATGTGGAACCAACCTGCACCTCCCCTCAACGTCTGAACACAATCATGAACATCTTTTCATGAATACTTTTCTTCTGTGCGGTGATAGGTGTATCAAGGGTATTACTACCGAACAATGACCTATACTGAAGTGTTATCTATAAAGAAAATAATAAATCATCGCAGAAGAATACATTTGCAGGGGTTTTGCCTATAAGCATTGTACCAAGCTATCAAAATTATTCGGGTTTCTTCTGTTTTGACTCTTCAGTACTCAACAATATTGTACCGACTGAGCAACGTCAAAGCAAACTGTTTCTGTACCAGGATGGTCCCGTTTTCGTGAAACGCTTGCACCTAATTTGCATCTTGGTGAATGGGATCGTCGTATCCTTGTAAGAAAAATAACATGAATCACAACACGAGGATGACTGTCCAAGTTCCCTTCGCACTATGTGACAACTGCTTCGCTTCCTTGAGGCCAAGAAACTCGGTCATCATCCAGTCCCAGGTCAAGAGGGCCTTCGAGCATTTTAGAAACATCGGTAAGTTGGTACGTAGTGTCTCGTCCAGGCCGGAGTACCTGTCAGGAGCCAAGGCGTAATAGCACAGAGCTAGAGGGGTCGCCTGAAATCTACCGCATTCGTAGAAAAATAATTATATCCGTCACGGGTGTAACGGAATGACAGCTAACCAATGGATACTCGATATCAACGTCATTCGCCCCAATTTGTCATGCCACCTCGCGTCGTGCAATGGTCACTTTACAGTCGATTGAAATATCAAGTGGTTGAAACCGTCCTACCTCCGTGTTGGTACAACAGCACTCACTTTGCAGAGGGATTATATGCAATTCCCCACCAACTGCCTGTTGACTTTATCTTGAGCAAACAACGAAATATGTAAGTAGAAAGAAATCTATCAGCAAACACTCGATAGTTACAGTAAATTACGGTTTTCTATTTTCAATATTAAACTATTAAAATCGAGCATGAAAAATGTTTAGATCTTGCACAAAATTTGTTGGTTTACTTACATTTCAAAGTAGGGTCAGGCGGGGTAATAGTGAAAACGGGATTTGTGAACAAGGGATGTCCGAGCTCTAGGTGACGGTAATAAATACTACAAAGGATGTTACACGCGAAACTGAGACTCTTCCAAGGTTCTAAAACCTTTCCCGCCATTTCTTCCTTCCTCTTTGCTATCAAAGCTGACAATAGATAAGGTCACAAAAAGAACTGTGAGTTTCATATTTTCATAGTTTGCTGTTTCTGCTCATCCTCCTCGCCCGAGTGAAAGCTAAGCGGTTTTATCTTGTCAATATTATTAGTTTTTATTCCCAGCTGTCAGAAACCCCAAATTTTTGCCTGTATAATGTTTTGTGGGAATCACAATGGCTTGTTCACAGTTGCCCCAGAATACATGGGGCCATTTTGAGCATAGAATTGCTGTCCATTTCATCGGTAATAATACCCTAATAAAGTAGAAGAGTAGACGAAGACAGCGATGAAGAGGAAGACCTGGAAAATAAAATAGAACAATCACGTCAGGAAGAATATGTTGCAGCAGAATTAGAAGATTTTTTTACAGGAAATGGAGTCTGAAGAGTACAACGAGGTCGCTTACATGGCAACCTCTTCAACCGATGTCATCCCTAACAATAATTATGTGCTAGTTGAAATTTTGGGAGACACCAGGAACACAACTCATTTTTCATATATGCCTGTAAAGTAGACAAAATCGTTGACTATGGTTTGGTGGTCACTGGTCTCGAGAGTATCGACGCAACAAAAACGAAATTCGTTTTAGTGGAAAATTACTGCTTTTCCGTCGGAATAGATCACACGAATTCTTCCCACCCCATCAGTGGAAAAAGAGGGAAAGAGGATCCCGCTCAAGTTTCCGGGTAACGTTCACGCAAAAGAAAAATGATGATCGATCAATCTATTCGGTTCCCTATTTAGATGAAAGTTAAATTTTTATTATTCAATTCATATTTTTAAAACGGATAATGTACTTGCCTAACTTATTGGAGATTATTATTTTTGGACAATACAGTGTTTGAAGAACTTGTGTGTACCTACTGATTTACCAACCTGCTTTACTTTTGCTTCACTTGAAATGTTCAACCGACTCTCTCTAGAATAATACATTTTCAACAGAATGACGCACGGGGTAATTGTGAACAGCTAATTTTTGGACCATCATAACAGCTCCATTTGTGTTAAGCATCCATAATCTTTTTTTTTTTTTTGCTTGCTTGTAAGACTAAAGTGTATGTTCACAATTACCCCATTTTTCAGGAGGAACTGTGAACACAAGGGGCAATTGTGAACAACCCCGTTGCGTAGAAAAAAACATTAAATATTCTGAAATTATGGGGGGAAACATAAAGAGTACAAACAGGATTAAAAACTGACTTGGAGTTTTAGTTTTTTTTTAGACAAATTCACCTACTTTATGCAACATTTAAGTCAGCATTTTAAAGAAATCTGTTCAGAATTACACCGCCTGACCCTAGATATAATCCAAATATTAAATTAAATTTTAAAAAATCGTCTGCCCCCTGTATGCACGTTGTCCGCCGTACTTTGTTCCGTTAAAATGATTGTACTTACCTAGAACGTTGAAATCGGCGTGCGGGCTCCGATTGAACCTAGGATGATCTTAGAAACTTGACATAAACCCTTGCAATAGGAAACGGGAAAACCAAAATCAAAATAACCATCTTTCTTCAGATGAAATATCACGGGACAACAAACTCGATTTCATAAAGACAATATGGATTATAATCAGCTGTTCCCTAGTAATGATATCTGGGCTGAAGTTATTTATACTGACGTTACTGTGAACGAACGGCTGGACGTACAATGCTTGAAACGCAAACCAACAATTTTGAGAGGGGGTTTAAACATTTTTCTTGCATGCCCGATTTCAAAGGTTCATAATAGTTGAAAATAATAATGAGGAATGGACATGGGTCGAAATTTGCTTCTTTTGACCTCAGAATCGGATTCAGCACCCTCAAAAATCCCTGTATCCTAATTTTCAGCTCCGAAATCCGAGTAGTGGGAATAAGCTAAAGCAAAAAAATGCGTGACGTCATCTGCTATCACTCGGTTTCCACGTTCGGAAGTGAGAGGGCTGTACATACCAGATGACGTCGCACGCTTTTACCTTCCCCTTTTTCGCCCACTTCCGTTCAGTTCCTACCCACCATATAGCACCTTTTTGGACTCTCCGTTAGACCTACAATTTGAAACAATACAAAAAATGGATGTCTATTCCTCATTAATGACTTCTGAGCAGGCGTCGTCGAAGAAACTATACCACCTATACCATACGTAAATCACTGATTTTAGGAAGGATTCGAATATTTGGTCGTAGCTATGAATTTTGTATTCCGATAGTCATTGCGATCAAATTATTATAAATAATAGTGGTTGCGAGGAAGCGTTCGTACCTCGCCATACCTTTTATTTGTTTTCCCATACATTCCGGAGATATCCGTCGTCACTAGCTGTTTGAGTATTGGAGCCAAGCGGTTTCGATGTAAGGACATCATCATCAGGCCGTCGAAAGAATACTCCGGAGTATTCTCTAGAGTATCACCTCTCGAGTATTACTCTGGAGTATTCTCTCGACGGCCTGAAGATGATGTCCTTACATCGGAAGCGCTCGCCTCCAGTATCAACCAGCTAATGACGACGGAATCCTCCGGAAGGTATGGTAATATTACCTCTTACACTAGCGGAAATAACCCTTTAGATTTTATTTCCTTGTTTTTTCAAGATTCAAGATAACTTATTTTTCAAACTTCTAAGATCCAAGTGCATATTTTCAAGTAGGAAAGCCTCCACGTGAAAAATAGGTCATAGGGCCTACATAAACAATAGGCAATCCATTCTACACAATACCCCCAACACACCACGGTCGTTACACACCAATAAAACGATGATAACACCTCTCTTGAAAAAAGCTAGCCGATATTTTTTGCGGTCCCACAATGCAGAAAATCTGCATCACTGGACGTCCATCGAAACAGTTTAGTTAAAACTACCTCACTCGGAGTACAAAACTGACACATCACATTTTCACGGTTCAAATGTTCCCAGCGATTGTCGTCTAATGGCTGTTCAAACGCTGTTTTCAAGTAAATAGCAGCTCACACATTAAACCATAATAAATTTACTTGAAGAATAATTTCTCGCAACGTTACGGTTCACCGATCGTTAGAAGCTTCAGACCAATAGAGCGTGAGATAACTCTTTGGCCAACTCCGAGGATTAACTGCCTCAGCGTTTGTTTTTGCAAGGGAAGGGCCTCCTGTGGAAGTGCGGCGAGCTCTTAAATTATCAAGACGTGCCCCTTTCAATGCTCGGCGGGGGCTAAGGGGGAAAAAAACATCGAATCACGTCGGCCCATTGTGGAAAAATTGTTCGAGTTTGCAAATAGATTTCGCTAGTGTTGCACTGGGAATATTGAGGGAGGGATAGTGATTTTCTTTTCTCCATTCAATGAATGAGAGGTGTCGAAGACGGGGAGAGCCCCAACATCCCCAACGCGGAGGCCCGGCCAGACAGGGAACGAACGGTCTTTCGCGGCGGCGGTGGTTGTCGCGACGTTGTGCGGGAGGATGTCAGGCAGGATGCGATATTCTTTGAATGGATGACCCAGAACTTCTATATCATACAGTTACAGGGTGGTTCCTGATGTCCGAAAAAAAATTTTTTTTAAAGTAAAACTTCACATCAATCGGGAAAGAATTCCGAAAAACGGGGTGCGAAACACCGTAAATTAATTGAGAAATATATTTCGTACATTTTTTCGTCAAAGAACACAAGTACTTGATTTTCTCCTCTATTTACTCACGTTTTTTTCTATTTTTGACCTCATTTTTGAAAACAACGTGAAATTTTACATTACATCCGACCATCAGCATTTTCTAGAGCTCACTTGAGGGATTTCTTAGGGTGGTCGTCCACTGGAAGCGTATTTACGCAGCGCGGCGCTACACGCGACACAAGCGGCAACCACAGGCGGCTACGACCGACAGAGGTCGTCCACTGCAAGCGCCTTCGCGCGTCGGGCTTCAGTTTTTTTTTCAAGTGTATTAAAGAAAAGTGGGGGCAGTTCCTTTCTATTCGTCCTGTAACCAGAGGAATTTTGTTCCCTGGAAAGCAGCAACCATTTGCGAAGACCGATGTTGAATCACAGAGCATAAATGGGGCGGATCCATTCCTTTCCAAAACGGAATCTTTCGGGGAGTTTCACCACCTTCACCATTAACTTGAGGCTGACCCTAACAAATTTATCGATTATTATCGTTTTATTAGTGTTATGATCCATTTTCTGCCCACAGGGTAATTTTCACCTGCTCAAAACGGGGCCTGCGCGTGAACTGACTCGAAATGACCAGGGATACGAGAGAAATGGTAGGTAGGTGTTCCGAAGAACCGTCCGTTAGCGATTCCAATGTTTATTTACGTGGAATTCCTACCAAAACTGTAGGAAAGTGATACTGACAACGATGGCACTGAGCGAGCTACGAGCAGGTACGAGCGGCAGATCCAACTTTTTTTTGGATTTGACGCTCGTAGCGCGTTGCCGCTCGTGTACGCCCTTAGCCGCCCGCTCGAACACGCTTCCAGTGGAAGATACCACTTAGAGTCACAATCACTTCACCTGACATATAAACAACTATTCTACATTTGCTCGGAGAGTCGTATTGTGCAAAACAGGCGTAGCAAAGGCAGAGGCCGCACTCCACGAATTTCGACACGCAATTATCAACCAGATTGTTTCTTTAAAAAACCCCCGAAACCCCAAGACCCTTCTTCCTTTTCACGAAATGGGCCTTTTAAAACCCAACCTTCCAAATTGAGAACCCTGACGTTATTAGCGGAGTAGGGTTTGCCCCCTGACTTCCATTAGATTCCATTGAACATTTCAGCCTCATAATAGGAAGCGAAGACGATTAATCACGGCGGTCCCAGCTATTAGGCCGAGGAGCTCTGATTCCTTCAGACACCAAGGTGAGGTCATTCGGGGTCATTCTCTTCCTCGGCCCAGAGTAATTATTTCGCCTGAAATCCCGGAGGGCCGTCCCCTTCCAGCCAATTGATTCCCCTTATCAGGACCCACGACTGATATCACTCAGACGCCTCATTACATCTTTTCAACCGTGTAATTATGTCCTTACACGGATCCGCCAGTGACGCCCGAAGTTATTGATGACTCGGGGGCTCTTCACGTTTTCGGAAGGATTTGCATGAGGCATTTCAACTGGAAATGTGTTGGTAACTACGCTCTGATGGTGTAGCACATCGTCAATAAAGTTGCGTTCTTCCGCCTTCGACGTTTTTGCGTGAATGATGCCCTTACTCCTAATTGATGATCCCAACCATTAGGCACATCGCTACAGTAGTGTCATCAATTCTGTTGGAATAGTTCAAACGAGTTGAATCAAAGTTTTAATGCTTTGGCTCTTATAATCTAAGAAACGACAAAAATAGTCACCTGATTTTCTCAGATTTGTGGTACTTATCAATACAAACATGATACTTACGTACCCCATCATTCATTGCCCATTCATTCCCCTTACTTACTTACGAGTACAAGTTACCTATTTATCCTCCAACACATAACCACAGATCAGTAGTCTGGAAGCTCACTGGCGCTCTCATATCAAAAATAACAAAACATTCCCCCGATAAATCCTTTAAAAAAATTAAGGCACAGTTGGACAAATTGATTGGGACTGATTGGGCAATGACAAAAAAGAAAAATTTGATAAATGAATACCTAGTTGAAAAAAAAGAAGGCAAGTCACACCATTTCCTCAGAGCTCATAAGTTCTATAATATTATTGCCAACAGTAGTTCACTGGTGGTGGAGGAAATAATGGCAGGTTTCCCATCGTCAGTGGATGGCACACTGTCGTATCGATTGATAAGTATCAATAATCTGATCAGTAATCACATGATTATTTGCTGGCTTTTGATCTCTTAATTATTCATTGTGACATGGCCCAACGATGAGTACGACCCAACGGTGGACATAATAATAAACAACATTTTTATTCAGTTTTCGGTTTGTACCTTGAATGCGCAAACCATCAAACTTTGAGGGGGGTTAAAAAAAATTGTCATGCTCAATTTCACAGGTTTATAATTGAAAATTATAAACCAATAAGTTGAAGAAAAAAAACCCGACTTCAAAAAATCTATGTAAAACTAAAAATCCTGTAGAGTAATGGTGGTGGTGGTCCTGTATAGTTGACGTCCCTGTGGTGGTGTATAGATTACTCTAACTCATTGCAGGTCGTCTGAAAGTACATATGAGTAACTGATCTATGATGACGATGAATTCATTGCGTAATTTAATTACCTAAATTCGGATATTCATGGGGCGCGATATGAACAGCTTACATGTTTGACTATCTATATTATAGAGTAGGTGATCTTTACAATCATAACAATGCCCCAAGAATACTGTGAATAAACTGATCGATTGATATAAGATTAGGTTGGTACTATTGTTTCTTATATACCTATGTCGTAAAGCAGCTTCAAAAGTTGAGAATACAGGCAGCGGACACAAGATTTGGAGATTTGAACATTTGCAGAAAATCCCGCGTTCTCTCCCTCTTCCCTCCGCCTCTGTAGAAATCACTACTAGACTGAATTCTGCGTCGAACCAAAAAGAAACACGTGAATCAGTTGAGAATTAAACCCTGGGCAGCGCACACTAAGGGTGGGTAGTTCCTGACTGAACTTCTCTTGAAGAACTAACTCCGCCAACTGAACTACTCCTCGGCTTTGTTCATTTCAGTGAACGTTCGTTCACTAGGACCATAAAAGAATCAAGGACCCAGTGTCTAGAGAAAGATGACTCTGGGATGTGGGAAGGGGAAACTAAAGAACTATCGTTCTGTGCATTATGAACTAAGAACTAATGAACTAGTAACTCAACTCGCAAGGCGACTGAGTTAGTTCCTGTAGTTCATAGGAACGGTGGATACCACATGAGGAGTTGATAGTATCCACTGAACGGTAGTTCCTTTAGTTCATTAGGAGTCATTCAGACGGGGTGAATTAATACTACTTGAGGAATTTATAGTATCCACAGAACGATATAGTTCCTTTACTACACACGAGGAGTTTATAGCATCCACTGAATGATTTTTTCTTAGTTCATTAGGAGTTATTTAGATAGGCGTTAGTTCAGATGGGGTGGATACTACCAGAATTTATAGTATCTCGGAACGACGGTTCAAAAGAATAAGTAAGTATGTTGGGATCCTTCAGGAACTAAGTTGGTATCGTATATCTTCGTTCTAGTTCAGTGTTTGTGTGATGTGATTGGAAACAAACAGGAACTAGAGTGAACTATTGAACTAACTCAAAAGAACTACTCGTTTCAAGGAGTGAACTAACTGAACTTGAGTCCCTCATATGAACTACTACCATATGGTTTCATGTTAAAATTTGACGTCGACTTGAAAACTTGTGTTGTATCGGTTTAGAATAAATTCCTCTTTTGTACTGAATAAACCCCTCTTCTGTATTATTTATAGATGTAATATGCGCAAATTAGAACCGTTTGATTGACCTTTGCACATCAGTGTCAAGTTACAGAAGGATGGTCAGCTTTCAGGAATCCATATACTAGAGAGAACGCAAAACTAATATTGGCGCAGGAAAAAAAAGGTTTGGTCTTGTGATTGCGGTCAGAAATAACAAAGATAATCCCCGATAATATATGGACTATTTGCGTATCGGTGGCGTAATTGAGGAAGCGATCAAGAAAATACCGCAGTTGACGCAGAGGTTTCGAGCAATCGTGTCACTTGAATCACGTGTTACCCGAACAGAACTTGGGTTGATGCGTTGCGCGGAAGATAATTTGAGCTCTATCCGCGGGAGCATCGATATATGGAAGTTAGCGGCCGTCCTGGACAACCCTTTCTCCCACAAGCGTACTGCAGACCGCGGTCCATTATAGTCTGTAGCAGTGCGGTATTGTAGGTACCCAGAGCGAACGTTGATCACAAACACGTAACAAGTCGACTGCTTGTGTACATCTAGGGGGCCTTGGTGGGCTAACAAAGGTGGGGAAAGGCGTAATTATGTCTGACAACGTTTAGGTGTATTAGATGGAGTTTACTATTATTGTTATGGCTCCTACTAATTAATGAGGTACTTACTGCGCACATCGCTGGCCAACAATACCATCATCCATCGGTAACCGTTAGTGACTGTCATGGTAGGTAACGGACATGAAGTTCGTAGGATATCAGATATCCTCTATAGCTAGTCCTGGCAGACGTCTGTATTTGTATTTCAGTCCTTGCTCCTGATTTCCTTACGTTTGTAGTAGAGACCGGTAAAACCGGCAGTATTAGACCAGACCGCTTACTGGAAATACTCCCCTTGGTTACCTAGTTTTACGACAGTATGATGGGGTACGCGCATGCATTTATTCATTTATTTTTGTTTTTAATGAAAGCAGATTCCATCCTGAGAATTTGGACGCCAAACGCACTGTCCTTCGCTAAGTAGTTCTTTTGGTTTATTATTTTCAATAATGAACCTTTGGAATCGAGCACGAAAAAAAACAATCGTTAACACCTTCCCCCCCCCCCTCAAAATGGGATGGTTTCCGTTTCAAGGTATGTAGAATCCAAAAATGCAATTAAAAAATTCTGTCCGTCCGCCGTACACCGTACTTCGCACTTTTCTTAGTTACCATGAACCAAAATTGACGAAATTCGGTTTATAGGTCCATTTGGGGTCTAGTTGGTCCTCGGAGCTCGGCGTTAATGTCAGTCATCCCTAAGGGGGGGAAAATAGGGTTTGAAATCTCCAGGACGCCGTTACCTCGACTTTTTTTAACGTTTTTAAATATTTCTCGAACTAGGGAGTTTTTTAAGACCACCCGGAGCATTGTACGTCCAGCCGTTCGTTCACAGTAAGGCCCAGAATTTTGCACCGACAGGCCTTTTTCAACAGGAGGGTGAATCAGATTGTATACATTCAGTCCAGACATCATCGCTAGGGACGCGGCAACAATCGGGAAATGGCCCGAGATAATCATTGCAAGGGAGCACCTGATTATATTCACGGAGTATGAAGTCGATTTGGTTGCTCTATGATATTATTTCATTTGACAAATGATGGCTCTTTTGGAGTTTGTTGATAGGTAGTGAAACTTGAACAAACGTTGAAGTATTATTTATGGGTAAATTATTACACAACGGTAAACAATTACACAACGATAAATTATTACCCAAAAGTTCATTATACCATTTACGTAGAAGGGGCTGGAGTTTGTTGGTAGGTACTTTTGCAACTTGAACAACCGTTGAAGTATTATTGATGGGCAAATTATTACACAACGGTAAATTATTACTCAAAGGTAAATCAATACTATCCGGTTCATATACTATCCAAGCAGAAGGGGCACCTATATAGGTAAATTAATACACAACTTCAAAATAATTAATGAATGACTACAAAATAATTAATGATTGAATTATTGAATCCCGCATTTGTAGGAAACTTTAATTCCGAGGGCGGCTCCAGTACTCGATTTAGGGCTTTCCTGGGGGGAGCTCGAGGGTACTGACCACAGAAAACAGTGATCTACGCAGGAGGGGCACCTATACAGGTAAATAATAAACCTTTGTGTAATAATTTGCAGCGTTTTTATATGATTTTTCAAATTTTCAACCAGCTGACGTCATTGCATCCTCCTCGCCTGGGCGGGTATCTTTTGCCCTCTGTGACGTCAGTGTTGGGCTTTTGTGACCCAATTGTGCGCATACCCCATTATGTAAAGATGAGGATAGGGCTGATGGGATAAGATAAGGTTGTTAAACGCAAGTTCTGGCGAGGGTAAAATGATGTCAGGACAGTTGGAGCAGATCTGAAATTAGTAAAAAGAAAAGAAACTGGGAGGAGGTGCGTAAAATATATTCCTATCAAGAAGGTGCACCGATATACTTACCATCTCTATCAAACAATGAGTTTGGATGTCCACACCTTACAAGCCCATTTTGTTTGAATTTGAACAAAGAAGTGTAATGAGGTCGAATGGGGGTGGGGATAGTAAGTGGTCCTTCTGAGTCCTAATTTTACCCAATAAAACATGGGAGGTATGGTTTGGAAAATTAATTCAACAACTGGGGAATTAGTATCTGCGTATTATTCGGGTTGCTGACGTCAAAAACATTATCATATGCCATTTATACCTGTGACTTTTCATTTCCCGTTGTAAACTTAATTTATTTAGCTTGGCAGTAACGACTCTGTGAATGACAGCAAACAACTGTAATAATCATCAGGAACTCTTGATGCTTCCTTTTTTCTTGTTTGTGTTGCGAACTGTTTTTCTTGTTTCTGTTGCGAATGAGATCCATTCGCTGAGAGAAGCTCCACATGAATTTTAGGAGGCAAAAGAAATCATGTGTTTTGAATTCCACAGTTCTCTAGTAAACGATATATCCAGGCGGGACGCAAGGTTTCAGTATTACTGAGTTCATTTCCACTGTCATTTCTGACGTGGTGACACGTGAATCGCGTCAGACCTTCCCGCGGTCTACAACTCCACCCGAACCAAGAAGTTCAAGTTCGCCAAACAAAAATCCTCAAGCAATCCAAGGTCGGTAGGTCATCTTTTCCTCGTCTAGTTTTCCCTTTCGTTTTTGACAAAACACTGTAATACCGTTTGCGTAACGATGATTCGTATCAAGGCTCTAACGTGGTTAACTACAGTGTATAACAGGGCCTATAAATGACCTATAAATTATAATTCGATAATACACTTCATTTATTCGTATAGTCCCCTCCTCCCCTCCCATCATTTGGTTTTCATCACTTCCGACTGATGTATATCTCGTTTAGCTCTTAATCAATCTAGGTACTAATTTTGGTTACAACAACTGGCTATTTCGCAACCGGTCAGAGGCATCGCTAGCCGCTCAGTGTATACGTATGCGAGTAGACATGCGAGGCGGTGTTGAAACGTCTTTACCATAACCCTATGTGATGAATGATCCTCAGTACAATCGCGATAACAGTTGTGTTTGTAATTAATATTAATCAAAATCCTTCCTGTCATTATGCTTGTTACACTTAATTAAGTCACTGACAATCAATATGGATGTAGGTGCTGAATGATTGTATATTAATTCTAGAGTATTACCTCTCCGAAGTTACCTAATTTACCCAGTGACGTGCATCAGGAATACAGAAGGTGGTAATGGAATTGCAGATGTAACAGCTTGAGAGGACTTCATATTGTTAGTTTGTTACTTACATATTTGTTAAAATAATAAGTCTGGCTTTTACTCGGATCAGTGAAATGGTGAAGTACAAATATTCTAGGAAGATCGAAGATCCAAAGTAAGCACCCTCATTAATACATAGAACCATAGAATTCAATCATCATGGCTGTACAATCGTGGAAGAATGCTGGAGAATGTATAACTGAATCAGGTACACTAGCTAAAAAATCCTATCATATCCTAAAACCTATGCCAGCGCCGTTCTAAATCCAACACAAAAGATGCAGCGCTACCCTAAAGAACCAACTCTCTAACTTTTCCAATATGTCAGCAATCACTCAAGTATACTTACTACTGTTCAATGACCCATACCACGGCCGGCTTCAGAGAAGGCCGCGGCAGTAGAGAATTGGCAACGTCGCACTTCAGGCCGGCCCCGACACCACCCACCAATAAACCTAGGTTTAACAATAATATTGTTAACAAAAGTTATTGTTTTTAATGATAATAAAATGCCGGAAAACTGTGTCGTGCCAGAGTGCAAAAGTAATTACGAAAGTACAAAAGAATATTATGTGACTTCGTTTGAATGATGAAGAGAAGAATTGGATTCGTGCGATTCCCCGTACTAATTGGGAACCAAAATCAAGGTCAGTGGTTTGCATACATTTTTCCGAAAATGATTTAGGTACATAGTATATGAGTAGGTACCTTCAACAGGGAGAATACAAAGAATGTTGCAAAACCTAACGATACGTACTTACCTACAGTGCTATCCCCCATTCAACTACAGGGATGGTATGAGAATAGAATATTCTATGACATTCATCACTGAATAATATGAACAAGGATAAGTTTTTGAAGGCTCCTAACCAGAAAGACATCGTAACATTTGTCTCAGAGAGATCGCATTCCACATTAGATGATAGGATTGCGTGCGGTCAATGTGGTTGCGAACCATTTTTCCAAGAATGTTTGTGATCCAAAATCAAAAAACGCTGATAAATCCTTGTCGCATGGGTTTGTTAAGTAGGTATTCTATTGGACATCAAAAAAGGTGGCTGTTCATTTACCGGTTATTTCATGTGTAATAATATTTATATACCTAGCTATTTTTGACAGTTTTCACCAATTTTGGCCCCCAAAACTCGTATTAGGCCCCTATTTTTGACAAATTATCTTCGATCATTGAACTTGACACTGAACTGTCCTGATACTACCTTCTGGTGATTACAGCCATTTTCACAGGTTTTTGAGAGTTAAAACTTAGAACTTCAGTACTTCACTGAGCGGTCGAAATCAACTTCATATTTTGCCTCCTCCCCTAAAAAAAAAGTAAAACGACACCTCACAATCCCAAGTTCACTAAATACCTACCTAATTTTTTACCCATTTTTCACCCATAACACCCCTGGATCTTTTCCGATCGGACTGCCGAGTTAGGGGACACAACTAGGGCCCAGATGGAGCCTGTGTGCTAAAGAACGGTTTTTTCAGACCGAAAATTAAGGTAGATATCGATGACACGGCGGAGACATTGCATTTTTGGAATCTAAACACCTTGAAACGTGAAAGAAACCAATTTTGAGGGGGTGTTCCAAAAAATTTTCCGAACTGAATACATAGGTTTAGGTATTATTCAGAGAATAAACAAAATGAAAGTCGCTTGGTAGTTGAAGAAGTTCCAGAAGTAGAAGACTACGAGCAAACTATAATTAATTCTTGTTCCATTTCCTTTTCTCCAAGTCATCTTGTTTTTTTCTCTCTGTTTTCTAGGTATTAGTTCAATTCCTTTCTAAATACAGCATTATTCAGAAGACGTTTGTTTTCATTACTTATGTCTACTCCAAATATATAATAATAAAATAACTGAAGGATTCATTCATGGAGCTAAAAGAACGCAGTGGTTATGAGAGCGGCCTGAACCAAGAAGCTATTACAGCGTTGCCAAATCTTGCGCCGTTGCCTTCTCTGAAGCCGGCCATGCCCATACTCACCATGGACTGGACTACAACTGCTGGGAGAACTCATAGGAAACGAACTCAGAGGAAAAATTTTACTATAGCAACTGCAGGATTTATTGAACATGTACCTTGGAACATAGGTACCTTGCAACTTACTTGACTCATCCAAACTCCATTGAATCAAATTACCTGCAAAATATGTAGTCGGGGATATCATAATATAAAATAGGTACCCTGTTCCGGTGACATATATATATGTTGATATACCTCTTAATGTATGGTAACCTATGGTAAAGCGGAACGTTGCGGGTTCAAGTTCCGCTTGAGATAAAATTACACACTGTCTCAGATTCACCGTGGGTACTGTTCTTTATTTATTTATTAAAAGCACAATGTACAAAAAGCATAATGCGTTATTCAAAGGTACATGATAAATAACAAATTACAATATTTTATAATACATAGGTGGGCTGACAACAAATTACTTATAAAAGAAGAAAAAAAAGGGTAATACATCATAAAGAAACACAAAAAAGACAAACGATTACGGGCTCCTGAAGGGAGAGTGCTGGATAACTTAATCTCTCTGTAAGTTATGAGATGATATACTCCTCATCCATAATATTTGGTGAGTATTGTTGTGGTTATTGTGTGTGCAACACCCAAGGATCATGTACAGTACCTAAACATACCTAGACATTGTTTCATAGGTGGGAGATGTATATAAGTAAATTAAGTAAATAGGTAACAAGAAAATTGTGAAATTTCATAGGTACTTGACCCAAGAAAGTACAATGCCATGGGATTCTCGGTATATTCATAATGATCATAATGATGGTTCATAATGATGGTGGTCGGTGTCATAAAAAAATGTGAAACTCGGCACCCGAGGACCGCTTCGCTCTTATGAAAATTTTTTTTTACAAAAAACAAAACCGAATTCAAAAAAGGCTGTATACAACTAAAAAGTAAAGAATAATTTTTATGCTGAACAAAATACACAACAAAATTGTTGATGCCAGCGCCAAATTTCAACTAAAATGTATAAAAACCAAGGGATACGATATGAAGGCTGTGAGTGCGGTTTTTAGTTAAGATTTGGCGCCGACTTAAAAAAATGTGTTGTATGTATAATTAGCTTTGAATAAATTATATTATGTACTTTTGTTCAGCATAAAAATTATTGTTTACTTTTTAGCTTTACACCGCCTTTTTTGACGTCAGTTTTGTTTTTTGTTCAAAATGCTTTTATTTTTTGCATGTTGATGCGATATTTTTAGTCATGTACCTCACGCTATCAAGTACTGATACCATCATTACTGTGGCGTCCACAGTCTTTGGCGGACTATTTTCAGTCGTCTGTCAAAGCAGTAGAAATCGAAAAAGTATAACTGACCTAGTAGGTACAGGCCCAGTACTATTTTTGGTTTATTATTTTCAATAATGAACCATTGGAATCCAGCATGAAAAAAAAATTCTTACCCCCCCTCAAAATTTGATGGTTTACGTTTCAAGGTATGTAGAATCCAAAACTGCAATAAAAATATTTCTGTCTGTCCGCCGTACGCCGTACGGGCCACTTTTCTTAGTTACCATGAAAAACAATTGATGAAATTCGGGTTATAGGTTCCGTTCGGGGTCTAGTTGGTCCTCGAAGCTCGACGTTACGGTGAGTCATCTCTAAGGGGTTCAAAATAGGGGTTGAAATTTTCAAAACGCCTATACCATTTTTTTACGTGAATATTTTTACGGTTTTAAATAGTTCTTGAACTTACGAGTTTTTTAGGACCCCCGGAGCATTTTACGTCCCTCCGTTCGTTCACAGTAAGGCCCCGAAGTTTGCACCGATAGGCATTTTCGACTCCAGTGTGAATGAAATTGTATACATTCAAACCAAATCTCGTTACCAGGGACGCCCCGACAATAGGAAATTAGCCGGAGATAAAATCATTGCTAGGGGCCACCTGATTATATTGGCGGAGTATGAAGTCGAGTTGGTTGTTCTGTGATATTATTTCATTTGAAAAATGATGGCTGTTTTGGAGTTTGTTGATAGGTAGTGAAACTTGAACAAACGTTGAAGTATTATTGATGGGTAAATTATTACTACACGATGGTAAATCATTACTCAACGGTAAATTATTACACAACGGTTCATTATACCATCTACGTAGAAGGGGCTGGAGTTTGTTGGTAGGTACTTTTGCAACTTTTTTCACTCCTCTTTTATTTACTTAGAAAACTATTATCGGACCCATCTTTCACTTGAAAAAAGATTCATCAAAATCGGTCCAGGTGTTTCGGAACAACCGCTTATCATAATCGTTATTCCTGTTGGCTATATACTCTGCCGATCTTTACAAAAATAAAATGGGACCACCGGAGGATAATCCTCTTTTATTTTAAAAAAGATTCGTCGAAATCGGTCCAGTAGTTTCGGAATAATACTGGACAAACATTTAGTTTTTTTTTTAAATTCATGTCGAATAAATTGAGAACTTCCTCATTTTTTTAAAGTCAGTTAAAAAGTAGTTTACCGTCTAGAAACACTTCGTATAATATAACAAACAATTAATTTTCAATTACGTCATCGCGTACCTTTGGAATTCATAGCTCAAAATACAATAGTATCGTTGACCAGTAAAAAATATCGCCTAACCTCAATATCGCCATAATGGTATGATACACCTTATAATGATTGATGGTGTTCTCACGTGAGCATCAGTACTGAAAAAAGGCGAGTTGTCATCTTCCCGCAACATCTCAATCAAAGACAAAGACATTCACATAACTGATGACACCTGACACGCCAAGAACGCTCACCGTCACGATATTTTGAGCTGACATTAAGAAGTAACCTCCGATCCACTGTCCTTGACGCTAGTACTCGCATTATTAGCAGATACCTAGTAATAATAGTCCACCTTCTGGCGAGTAATATTTATCATGGAGGAAACGGGTATCGGAAAATCTTGGAAGTGTTGTGGTGTCGACGTTGTTTAAGATGTCTATTCCTAGATGAACGTTCAGTATCAATAAGAAACATCCCGTCAACACGTTGATTCATACCTTCCTAAACAGCTAAGCCACGCATAGCGCTGTCGCGTTTTTACTACGTGACAGCAAAAGCATAATTCAAGGAAATAGGTAATTCATCAACCAGCATAACAATATCTACCCACCAATTCCATGAAATTGAACCTTTTCTAGGTTGGAGAAGTGACATAAATTTTGATTCATAGGAAACAATAATTAAAGAAATTGCCAACGAAAAATTACGTCTAATGCACGTCTGAAAACAAACCACTACTGGGTATGTCGAGCACTGATATTTCGACTGTCAATATCTCTAACTGCTTTCCATGTTCCGAGGGTTCGAAATTTCAAGTTGTGGCTGCATAGAGTTTTGACTATCGACAACTTCAATATACGAAACTCGATCTAGTCTGCCCACAATAACTAAATGTATCGGATATCGCTAACTATAGAAAATTAGCTAAGAACAAATTATCAGCATTCACTTAAAATGTGCGTTTTTACAAGAAATAGCGGTTGAAATCAGAATTATTTATGCAAGAGAAAATGTTCAAGATATCTTTTTATACTTACAATAATAGAGAAATTCGGTAGGATCAGTTAATACAATTAATGACTAAGTTTTATGGTAGCGTTATGGGGGAGGGGGCAATTAGAGTAAAACACCCATCTCGAAGGGCAATAAAGGTACCTACGTCCAAGAATATTATTGAACACTCGACAGCAGTGGAGCCACTGGAACCGCAGAAATGAGGCCATAAATCACGGAGTCTTCAATATTTTAATGCACTCGTTTCTAGTATTTGAGATGAGAAGTCCCCTATAAAAAACACACTGACGTGTCTGGGCATGGCATAATAATTATGGGTGGAACAACCTCCATATGTGGTTCAATTGCTCCAAGAAAACCTTCAAGTCATATATATATGACACAAAAGTCGGTCAACTCACGTTTCGCGATTCCATCAGCGCCTATGAATGATCCTCGTTGTGAATTAAAAATCTGAACGTCATCCTGGGAATCTCCGAAAATGCCGTCAGCACTGCCTGACCCAAACTTTTCACAGGTTCGGACCAATTAGCAATGCATGAACATTAGGCAGCAACATGATGGTCAAACTCCATAATTATATTATTATGTTGGAAGCAGAGATCAAATTATTCGGATTTAACGCCTGTTACACTGAGTGAATGATTTTCGATATTATTTCAACTGAATGATAGATCTTACAGAGAACTTTCCAAAAAGGTAAAACATGAGTTTGGGATCTCAGAGTGTAGAGAATAGGTGTCAATGGTTTAACAACAAAGTGATATAGAATACAAAGTGATACATTAGGTGGGTAGGTAGGTCGTATTTCTGTATCACTTTGGTTTTAAATACACAATCATCCAGGGACCAAGCCACACCTAACGTCCAATTTGCAGCTCATTACAACAACCATTCTTTCGTACAGTTTGTTATAATAGTAGGTATTATAGTATTATTATCATCAGTATTATTTCTTATTTCGTATAGTTGTTATTTTTCGTACTGTGGCACGGGACATTTGCGTCGGTACTTACAAAATTTGTAATCCGATTTTGATGAAATTGATGGATACCTGCACCTAACCTCCAAATTTCAGCTCTTACCAACTCAATTATTACCAGTTCTAAATTCTCAACTTAAAAGTAGGCAACTAGAATTAAAACAAAATCTTGCGGTATTCAGTCGTGACCGTGGCATTCAAAGGATTATACTGATCAACTAATAACTAGTTCAAGAGGTCTAACCACGTATAGTTAAAAGGGATGTGGATGGTCGCAAGATACCTATTGTGTAACTCGGGAGATCCACTGAGGCAGCGAAGCATCCTTGGCAAAGAGGCTCTCACAAGTGGTGCAAGGCCTCTGGTTGGAGTGCGATACAGGACGCTGATAATCTTACTTCGCCGGCCTGGTCCCCAACAAACCTTCAGATTCTCGCATTATTACGGGGTCCGCTCGCGTTTTGATCAGACTCCGGTCCTGCTTGTTATACTACAAATATAGCTTCCCGACTCTCACCACCTACAGTAGGTGTTTCGTGTAACTCATCTCCGATGAATTATACATCAACGAGTCCCCTTCAACTGCAAACGTTTAGATAGCCATGTTGAAGGAAACTGAGAACTACCAGCCGCGATCCATGCAAGTTGGGTTTGGTACCTACTGTACATAGTATTTCGTATGTGAGACTTGATTCTTGAAGAAATGATTGAGAATAATAACATGATATTTGCTTTATGATTTTACGATACTTAAGCATTATAAGTCTCCTGCCCTCTCTAACACTCACAAACCACCACATTGCTAGTTCATTCATTCACTTGGTTTACTTAGGTCCTTATGCATTTCATTTCGATTGGAATGACAGTAGCGTCTGCGTATGCGCGAGCAACATAAACCTTGTGACCCTCACAGCACCGGTTCAATTTGTTCAGTTTAGCTGAAATTGACAAGAATCCTATAAGTGTCTTATCTTGACACATAAAACTCCTAGATGCCTCATCCGAATTTTTAAATATTATGTGTGATTAGGGGATTGTTTCATAACAAGCTAGTAATGTACTATATATATGTACTGGTACAGATAGTACCAGGCCTTGGTGTATGCATGTGGTGGTGGTGTTATAGTACTATATTATGTATATAGTACCTAGAAAAGGTAGGTAATTTTCATTGGAGTGCATAATAATGAGGCAGTACTATAATTTCTCCCTATCTGTATTATTTCACTCCATTTTATGAGAAGTACCTACTGTTTCAGAATCAAATGGTTTCTATGTATACGCAAAGGTATGTTGACGGCAAGTGCAAATCTTGATCAATGGTGTCGAAAAGTTAAGTAGGTTCTTGATAATCTTCCCGATCGTACTAACTCCTCATTGGATATCCAATAGATAGGCTCTTGTCTCACATGGTAATCCCTATCCTGGTAATTCAGAGGGCAAAACATGATGTGAACTCTGATGGCGATGCTATTCCCCTTCGCTATCTCGTCGTCAGAAATATCTAGTTATGTAATCTGATGATCCCCAAAACCAACGCAAGTTCGCCAAGCATTTTAGTGCTGCCCAACTTTATACGACAGTTTGTCAAGTAGTTCGGCCCCGATTTGAGGAGGGTCCCAAAGCACGGCGTTCGATATAAATAATTATTATCGGCACAACGGAGCCCGACTTACGCAACTGGGCTTCAGTCGATGTTGCCCATTCACCGTTAATTCGATAATTTCGGGGTCGGGTGCCTCGAGAAACATCTAAACTTTGAAAGGAAAACCAGGCTAAAGCGCAACGTTGTCGTGGGTCGGCTGCAATTTCTTCCTCCGGACCGGCGTTGCCAAGTGTACGATAATTCAGGGGTCTCATGTGTAGGACAATCTGAGATGTGAGATTTGTGTCTACGCTGGATTGTTTTGTCGAGATGAGATTTCCAGATATTTCAGTTCTGTAAACTAAATAAATATGCAGTACCTACTTCCTATATTACCTTCTATGTTGATTGATGCGTGATTCCAATAGTATGTGCACTTACCAGAATCATGGAATTTCATGGTTGCTTTCTCCTAAATACCTATTCTAACTGAAGACGGTTGGCACTAATATCTATCTCAATTTCCGTCTGTATGTACGTGCCAAAGTTTAGGGTCTTTCTGTGAACGAACTGCTAAACAGTACAATGCTCCGGGTGGTCTCAAAAACTCCTCAAGTTCGGAATCAATTTTAAAACGTAACGAAAACCATGCTTAACCTTATTTTAGAAGTTTCCGAACTACGGCGTTTTGAAAATGTCAACCCCAGTTTTTCAGAGATGACTGACAGTAACGCTGAGCCTCGCGGATCAACTAGACCC
The DNA here is from genome assembly GCA_954871275.1 of Leptopterna dolabrata. Taxonomy (NCBI): domain Eukaryota; kingdom Metazoa; phylum Arthropoda; class Insecta; order Hemiptera; family Miridae; genus Leptopterna; species Leptopterna dolabrata. The sequence continues at coordinate 63,626,648 of OX940975.1, forward strand.
CAAACGGGACGTCTACGTACCAAATTCCATTGATTTTGATTCCTGGTAACTACGGCGTACAGCGGAATGACAGAAATGTTTGTATTCCATTTTCTAATTCTACGTAGGTAGGTACCTATATACATTGAAACATAAATTCAAAATTTGATGAGGGGGGGGGGGGGTGAATTTTTTATTTTTTAAAATAATAAACCAAAATCCAAAGGGATAGTCTGATTTGTGTACAGCTTGTCTAGGGCAGATCGACTTGGAATGAATGATCATGAACCATTGTTCACATTGCACTTAGCGTATTTTATGTTTCATATTAACAGGACATTACGCTTTTGCCTTGGGGATCTGACCGAATTTAGCGACACGAAAGATTTTGTTTTAGTCATATTTCTAATGATTTTCTCGAACTGGAACTCCCTGAACATTATCATCCCACGTAAATCATTAACCACTCGCAAAGCTCTTAATTTATCGTAAAATCTCCCACTGCCAAAATCCTCCTGCAGCCGAAAATCTAGCCTCAAAACGTATTCATGGTTCCAGTTTTTCGGTGAAGCGGAATGTCAATTTTTCTTCTCTTAAATTGTACCAGAAATTAACAAAATGGGCGAATGTTTATTCGACAATTTACCCAAAATGCGATCATTTTCATCGCTGCACTATCGCTCGAGCTAGGGGCAAGGCGGCCCTGCAAGGACCTCTCCTTCGGCGTCGATCTGCATCCGGTATTAATCGCATGGCAAGTTGATCGCATGATGAAAATGAATTTCCCCTTCATCGAGGTTTTGAGTGAGAACAACACTGTACACGGTTTTTTCCCCCCTTGTCTTCTATCCGCTGGGAAACGCGAACCCTTTTGACACATCTCCCCAAGGCTCATCCTTCCATTAGTCATCTTCCAGGACACGAAGGACGCGCTTTCATAATGGTAAATGGACAACTAACCACTGACGGTCCTTGGAACTTTCGTTTTCAAAGTGAAGATGAGCGACGGAAAAATTATTGGACGAAAATATGACACTAAACTTGTTTTGCTCTTAATCACACTCCGAGAAAAAAAAGCGCCAGTAAAATCGGCATTATGAAGATCGACATGAGGATACCAGTGAGGGGCTGGGAAGATCTCCTGTTGGGGCGGAATTTTTTATTTTTGAAAATAAACCAAAATCTAAAGGGATAGTCTGATTTGTATACATTCATTCCCAACCTAGATACCTATACATTCAAAGGAACGAATAGAAATATTTTGCATATTTCAGGACTATTCGTTGATGGTTAGGAGAAAAAAACTGCAAATTGTTTCACTTACGTTTATTATTTTCAGTATAGGGTAACCCTTCTTGAGGGTTATTGAGATCACTGGTAGTACGCGATAACTTTGAAACAAAAATGCCTACCTTTTTCTTATAATTTATTTTTCTGTGTTACAACTGTATAACTACATCTAGCAACTTTTCTTTAATACCTTTGAGCGTTTTTCGGTCTATCGATCACAACCAACATCTAGTTACACGTCACACCACACTATTGGTGAGTCGTGCCGAGGTTCGCCAGCATGGCCCTCTTCAGTCGCCGTACGTCGCGTAGGTTCAATACTTGAACGTTTTGGTGTCTGTGGAGCCGAAATTCGTGCTCCGTCGCATGTGTTTGATACTTTCGCCAACAGTTCCCATCTGTACGCCACGATGGGAACCAGCCGTTCGCACTCGTATGTACCTACCTACAAAGGTACATCGACGATGAACCGAAGGACTTTATTCGGAAACCTTTGTACGGGTTTCATATTACTTTTGTTTGTGCGCAACGACCTAACTGTCAAAATCACGTCTTAAATGAGCTGAATTATTGAAGGTATATAGGTTAGGGTCGGTCCTCAGTTGGTGCAGTCATACTCAAAATCATGAGTGCACACGCCGACATGAAAATGAGGACCACTCGAACTGAAAATTCATAGGGCACAATATATATAACTACGTACGCGCGTGCGCAAATACTTGTTTTTTCCTCTCACTCTTTCAAAGATCTATCCTTTGTTCCCGTCAAATTGGGAGAAGTGATTGTAATGGCTCGGAGAGGGAGGGGAGGGGGGGGAACAACCACTCAGTATTTACCTACTAATCATGGGATATTACAGTGATAGTGAAACTTGAAATTTCAGATAAGCAAAATCGCAAATCTGCGAGTGGCAGGAACCTCACCTTTCAAATCGTGAAGGTGTTACGGTAGCTGCGGAGAGGGGGGTGGGCTATTCTTCAGTAGCTGAGACGTTTTTCGTTCATATGGTTCCGAATTGACGTCCCTTCAAGAGTGAAAACAACACCAAAGACTACAAAGACTACATGGCTGCACACCTGGCGGCAGCGTCTGAACTAAACGTCCGGGCCTTGACTCCCTCACAGGCAGCTGAAACCACCTGTCTTCCTTGTCACTTCGGGCATAGCACCGGACGTTACCTTGACCGTTACCACAAATAATCCCAAAACATGATGCAAATAGGAATTACTAAGCAACGACCATGACACATGTTTTAGTTGAAGGAATCTCTTATTCGCCATATTTTCCGAGTGAAACCAAAATGAAATTCCAGACGTGACGCTGAGCAAAGTGTGACGTGAGGTTACATCAAGCGGATGAATTGAGACGGCGCGTGACTGAACAAACCCTTGTTATGTTGGAGGCCCATTCAACGATCCGCACACTTTCTTGTCGACTGAATACTGTCAAGACGATGGATATCGGATTCCTCTTGTTTACAAACATTCTGAAGAGATCACGCTTTGCAAGGAGTAGCTACCTACGGATGGATTATAATTAAGTGAGAGCAGTTCATATTCAAGGTGGTTCATCAATCGCCTAAATAAACGGGGGGAAAGTTGCTATACAATGCATTTAACTGCTAACTGCCTTATAGTGAGTAAAATCAATTATTCAATGAACTGATGAAAAAAATCTGCCAATTCGAGTAGAATCACATGAACGTATAGAATAGGAGCACTGAGGTTCGTTCGGTGGACAGATGGAGATATCCATGCATGGGTTAATAACTAAACGACTCAGGTCACATGGACTGTTAGTTGGGTAAGACTATTTTTCGCGTAGTTAGAAGCGTTACAAGGACATCAACATTAACAGGGTCAACATTTCATGTTCGCGCATGCGCAGACGAAAGTTACACTACGATTCCAATGGAATTCACGTGGCACTATCAAAGTATTATTCCTGATCGACCCTCCAAGCTATGGGCGTTTCAAGTATTTCACGTTTGCGCATGCGCAGACGAAAGTTACTGTACTTTTTCAATGGTTTTGGTATGGGACCACCTGTGACCCAACCCGCACCTACCCTCCGAATTTCAGCCCATTCCGACCATTATTTCGGGTAGTTATGGGCGCTACAAGGACTTGACCACAGAAAGACATGCAAACAGACAGACAGACAGACATGGAAACAAAAATGTTCCTTGAGGTCTGAAACGCAAAATAGTAGTGACAGTTTTCATATTGGAGGATATAATTTTTTTTGTTTAACTCAATCACGAATTTAAGGCTTCCCCACCTTCCGGTAGTGAGGAAACAAAATAACATGTAACCGACCGAGAGCTGCTTTAAAAACCTCAGTTATTATAGAATTTTCACAGAATTGGCTGGGTACGTTGTATGCTGTAAGAAATTGTTAAAGTTCTGTTGAAGAACGAGCGCTGGTACAATAATAAAACTAGGCACGTATTTATAAGAATAAAAATAAAAATAATCATAAAACCTCCAATACTCAGCTGACGCTAAATAAATTTGAGAGGTAGGTAGATATTGACTCAAACAACGATCTTAAGTGATTATGACAGAGCATCAGCAGATCTGAGATTCATCTCAGTTTGAAAATCGATCACTATATTACCACAGACCACTGAGGATCACTATATTGATAAAATCATAATTCCCATTGTATTCATTTATTTATTTATGGTATTCGTAGTATTTATTTCCATTTATTTATTTATTTTTATTAATGTATTTCCCGTTGTATACCAAGTGGGCGATCGGTATCACTAGCTCAGATTTCTGAAATGACTTGTGCCTGGCTTACTTAGCTAGAGTGACCAGAACCTAGTAATAGTCAGAAAGAAATATTGATTGATGATTCGTTCGTCCATTGTGATACTGTGCGATCACTACCTATGCTGTCTATAGAGACATGCAGGCTGTTTACGTAGTTGTACCTATGAGCTGTACAGCTACCACTTAGTTATGTACGTGTATTGCAAGAAAATGTGGGTGATTTTCAATTATTGTTTAACTTTATAGAAAAAAAATTTTGTACGGATTCGAGTTTAAACATGGGTAGGTGCAGTAGAATTATAGGGGACTTAATATGTAATAAGTAGTACTTAGGTTCATAAATAAGCTCGTGAATTATTCGTAATACTTGTACTTATAGCTGCATGCACTAAACCATGCCAATTATTATTTTTTAAACTGCAAATTATTACACAACGGTTTATTACAAATGGTATGCACTAAACCATGCCAATTATTTTTTTTTTTAAACTGCAAGTTATTACGCAACGGTTTATTACAAACCTGTATAGATCTCTACGTAGGTCACTGTTTTCCGTGGTCAATACCTGCCTCGAGCTCTCATCCCCCCCCCCCCCTCCCCACCGGAAGGTCCTAAATCGAGTACTAGAGCCGGCCGGTTTGCAGTTTCATAAATATGCAGTGAAATCAATAATCCTATCATTAATAATTACTTGTTGTTATTCATGAAGCATAACGTTTATTATTAAAGTTACAAAAGTAGGTACCTCTCAATCAAATCTAAAATAACCATAATTCTTCAAATGAAATGTATCACTGAACAACAATCTCGATTTCTTACAGCCATGCGTGATTATAATCAGGTGCTCCCAAGCAATGAAATTATCCGGACTGGATTTACACCGTTTCATTCGCATTCATGTTGACTAAGGTTTTAGGAGCAAACTTTAGGGCCTTACTGGGAACGAATGGCTGGGCATACGAGTACAAAGCTCCGAGTGGTTTCAAAAATTCCCACGTTGAAGTTCGATATAAAAACGTAAAAAAATCCGAGGTAACGGGGCCCTCGAATATCTACTCCTATTTTTCACACCTAGTAACAGGTACGCCAGCAGACAGGTAACAATAAACAGGTAGACAGTAACGTCGACCTTCGCGGACCCACTCCCACTACACCCCAAATGAGGCCCTTACGGACCTAGCTCGATTCTAAAGGTTTATTATTGAAAATAATAAACCAAAAGGATCTTCAAGGCGGTGATACTTTTTTTTTTAATATATAGAAACAAGTACATCATTTCTTTATCATTTGTAAAAAGTAATTCGTTCCCCTACCTTATTTTAAATGGATTACCCTGGATATTTTTTAATTTTCTAGCGCAATTTGAATTTTTCCCTATTTCAGAACAATCATTAGGGATCCACTCTAAAATCCGGGAATTCAAGCCACACCGTTCTGTAGGTATACAACGAAAACTAAGTTACTGCTGAAGTTATTTTCATGATCCTGGGAAGCTGGAAAATTACGGCAAACCCTTAAGGTCAATCACAGCTTTCGTTTTTTTTTTGTTTTTTTTGAGAACCGGTTGTATGCAGATAATGCGATAATAATTACCAACTACTCGTTGTTTACCGTCCTATCTCACACCATTACGTTGCTTACGTTTTGAGTTTTAAGGACATCGGATTAATGAGGAAAATTGCGACGTGCGCCAACATCTGTTCACTGACCATGGGGCGGGGTGAACTAAACCCTCGATAGAGGTAACGAAGCCAGCACTAGATCAATCCCCGAGGGTGGGAACTATTAACAGAGAGCATGGGAAACCAAAATGATGTTTGGCCGTTTGGGAAGAAGAGTTTGGTCATTACAGGCCAAACAATCGCAATTAGGCTTCAGCTAGATTGAGCAAACAGTCTGAAAAGGAGGGGGTGCTGAGAAATTGGAGGAACACGTAATCTTGAAATTAGAGGAACTGTTGCAAAGCTACGGGCCTTCCACCAAGTTCATCGAGTGAGAGGTCCCCCCCACAACGACTCTTCCTTTCCGCCTTCACCTCACTCGATGAAGGATCCTCGAACTAGTTCGGATTTCTGACGGAATAAGAAGAAAATAATTGTGGCCTGACCTTATTGTTGACTGTTACCGTCGAAAAGGGCAATGGGAACATTATCTACGGAAAAACAAAATTAAATGCTCGCGTTTTAAAGTTAAACTTGACTCGAAATAAAGTGAAAAATGATTCTACGAAAGTTCAGGAGGTTATTACGAGCAAAACGTTCGTACTTGCGTCACCCTAATTGGATAGAAATACAGAACAAATTTAACCCACCCTGGGCTTCGTGTATCCACGGCCAACCCTAAATTGCCGCCGGGGAAATACAACATTGATGTTGTTATCATTATTCATAACCCTTCCAGTCAATGAGCTTAGAAAGATGGATATCATAGCAATGCTTCAAAGGCTCCCACAGAACATGGAATTCTATGTTCTGTTTCAATTTTCTGTATTCTGTGGAACCGCCCGACCGCCATGGTATCCTAATGTCAATGACTGGCTACGGATATTTAACAACTGGCACCTTCGTATTGATGAATTGAATCGAGCTCTCAGCTTTTTGGTATTTTTTTGTTTTTCAAAGTAATTTATTTTTCAATGAATTGGTACTTCAGCCAGTGGAACGCTATTTTTTAGATAAATGAAAATTTTTAAGTCGCTGAAAATTATTACACAGGTGTTTACTATTTACCTGTAAGGACGCCCCTTCTGCGTAGATCACTGTTTTCTGTGGTCAATGCCTACCCTCGAGCTCCCCCGAGGAAATCCCTAAATCGCGTACTGGAGCCGGCCGGGGAATTAAAGTTTCATCAAAATGGGCGGGATTCAATAATTAATTAATTGTTGTTATTCATGAAGCATAAGGAAAATAATAAACCGTTGTGTAATAATTTACCTGTATAGATGCCCCTTCTGCGTAGATAACTGTTCTAAATCGAGTACTAGAGCCGGCCCGGGAATTATAGTTTCATAAAAATACACGGGATTCAATCATTCAACAATTAATTAATTGTTGTTATTCAGGTAGCGTAAGGAGAATAATAAACCGTTATGTAAGAAACCGCTGTGTAATAATTTACCTGTATAGACGCCCTTCTGCGTAGATCACTGTTTTCTGCGATCAATTCCTAAACAAAAATTCTTTAAACAATAAACAATACCCTTCTATTGAAAGTTTTCGAGAAATGGCGTTCTGAAAATGTCAACCCCTATTTTTCACCCATTAGAGATGATTGACAGTAACGCCGAGCTTCGCGGACCAACTAGACCCCAGATGGGACCTACAGACCAAATTTCATTAATTTTGGTTCATGGAAACTAAGAAAAGTGCGAAGTACGGCGGACGGAGAGAAATTTTTTGATTCCATTTTCGGATTCTAACATACCTTGAAACGAAAACCATCTAATTTTGAGGGGGGTCAAATTTGGGGGGGGGGGATTTTTTTTTTTTTTTTTTTTTTTTTTTCATGCTCGAATCCGAGGGTTCATTATTGAAAATAATAAACCAAAATAATAATAAAGCAAGATTGCACTGCATGTTGGCTACTTTCTTGTATGGATTACATTCACTGTATAATTATGATCCATGGAGAAATCCGTTAATTTCATGTTTTCGAGGTTCGAAATTTGGCTGTCTAACTGAAAATCTCAAGTCATTAAATATCTCGTAAATCAACGAAAAATGTAAAACAAAACCTTGAGCAGCAGGAAAAAACTGTTGCATCACACACCTCCGCGTCTTGATGGGTATGTTGTAGTGTAGAGGCTTTGCAGAGAAAAACAGCCCCACAACAAAAAGAAACCACTTAGCTGGGGGCCTGTTCTATCTTTCCTACCAGAGGCATTACGTTCAGGTTGCTTCTGATGGTTGGTTCGTCCTGAATGTTGACATCCAATGCCTCCTGTATCCTATCGCTCTCTTTGCCTCGAAGTAGTTAACAGTGATAACACTCGATTACATCCAATGCACAATTCATCCCATGACCATTTTATTTTATTTCTAGAAAAAAATTCTATTCCAAATTGCACGAAATTTTAATTTTGATGAAATTTATTGCCGTTATGATTCTTCGGGTGTATTGAGTACAATGCCGTTTTCCGATCAAAAGTCGTAGAGCCGTCCGAGCACTGCTGAGGAAGGGTTTGGCCCGTTTTGAAGCCCAGTGGTATGGCTTTTGGTTTATTATCCTGTGAATAATACACCTGTGTAATCGCTCAGCAAAAAATTTGTATAACACCCCCTCAAAAACTTTTCTTTTACGTTTCAAGGTGCGTAGATTCCAAAAATGCAATGTTCGCCCGCCGTATCATGCATACCAGCTTCATTTTCGGTCTTTCGCACCCATGTATTTAGGCCCTAGTTGTGTCCCGAAACTGCAGCCCGATCGGAATATACCGAGGGGTATTATGAGTGAAAAATGGGTATAAAAATAGGTATTTTTTGTGTTTTAGTAACATGAGCTTTTGAGGTACCTACCGTTTTCCATGTTTTTTGGGACGAGAAGACCGAATATGAAGTCGATGTTGACCAAAGAGTGGAAAATTGAGGTTCTAACGAAGTTTCAGCCTTAAATTTTGGTTAAATTTTGGTCTAAAATCGTCTTTCTTCCGCGCAAAGTTTGGGTCCCCATTTGGGAACACATTTGGGTCTTAGTTGTACTCCAAAGCTCGGCAGCCCGATCGGAATACACCCAGGCGTGTCGTGGGGAAAAAAATGTGTGTAAAAATAGGGCTTTTCGAGGTATTTTTGAGGTTTTAGTGAACTCGAGCTTGTGAGATTTCACTTTCAATGTTTTTTTAGGGCGAGAAGACCGAATATGGTAGCCGATTTTGATCAAAGAATGAAGAATTTAGGTTGTAACGAAGGTACAGCTCCCAAAATTCGTTTTTTGTGGGTCAAAAACCTGGGAAATTGTCTGAAATCACCATCAATTTGTATAATAACACTTGACGTAGTATCAGCAGGTGAATCAAGACAATTCAATGACGATTTCACTGATCGAAAATAATTTTTTCAGAAATAGGAACCTAATATTCGTCTTAAAAGCCGTCAAATATATCTTTTTGGGTCTCTTCAGTGAGGTCCCAATCGTGCTATATTCATTCGAAAATAATAAATCCATGTGACAAGGACGTTGCAGCGTTTTTAATTTGTGACTGTACTAACGAGTAACACCCCGATATTTAGTGTCCAAGTGAAGGGGGAAGTGGGTAGCATGTTCACAGATGAGTTCTTCCCTTAAGTTCACCCGTTCCTTCCCAACCAACGCATCACTTCCCATCCGCCTCCAATCCGCTCATTAATGGATCCCTGATCTAATTCGGATTTCTAACAGAATGAGATAGGAAGACGATGCTGACGTCGAAAAGGCCAATGCGAACGGTTCAAAATATGGAATGCTTGCGTTTTAAAGTTGAAACATTACCAAACCCATTGAAACCACTTTACCAATGAGTTTCTAGAAGTTATTGCTAGGGAAAAGTTCCAACTTGCACCTCAATGAAATGAGAATAATATCACTTATACAGGGTATCCCAGTTCCTTCTGGAGAAACTCAGGGAATCGATTCCACTCTGCATTTGGAACAAAAAAGCTCAGTAGAAATTTTTCGAAAAGTTCTTCGTTTTAAAGATATCCGACAATTTGTGTTTTTCCAACTTTTCATTACCTTACCACATAAAAACGCTACTAAATTCGAAAATATTGAGACTACAACAAATCCAATTACACCGTTTGAAAGAACTTTCAATTTCTTGTAATATTCTTCTGCTTTCAATGGTCAGACTTAGGTACTTAAAATGTTGGCCAGTATCAATTGGAACATTTGAAAATTTGAAAATTTAAAATTGTGAAAAAGTAAGTACGTTCTACTGAGGTTACAAAAAATACCTACAACTTGTCAAATTTCACAAAAACTTCTTCATCTAATAGGTTTTACAAGTATTGTACTGCTGCAGTTACAGTATCCATACACAAGCAGCATATCTCGGTACTCCTGATTTGAAAAATAAAGCGGCATAACAACTACCTTTCCGCGAGACACATTAAACTGAACTGGTGGAAGAGAAGCGCTCTGTTGCAGTTTGATAAGATGGTTAACCGAGGTTCATAATTTATTATTTAGAAATACTTCTGCAAACAAAATCACGTTCTAGTGACACCTCCCTGTCCATTCTCTGTTGGAACTAATCATTCGTTGTTGTTTGAACTTCGATGTGTCCCCTTCATATTCCAGCTTTATTTTTATTCAACCAGTCAAGGAATCTTTAGTTTTCTTTTACGAGGTCTAATTAATCCCCCCCCATTCACCTCTGCTCATGTTTTCAAACGTTCAATAATCATTTTTGAAATCTTCTACAACGTATTTTTAAATCTAAGTGTGTCAAATTAACGCCTATTAGATGAAGAAGTTTTTGTGAAATTTGAAAGTTGTAGGTATTTTTTTGTAACCTCAGTAGACCGTACAATCCAAGTGATATTGGCCAACATTTTAAGTAACTCTGACCATTGAAAACAGAAGAATCTTGCAGGAAATTTAACGTTCTTTCAAAAGGTGTATAATTATTGGATTTGTTGTAGCCTCAATGTTTTCGAATTTATTAGCGTTTTTATGTGGTAAGGTAATGAAAAGTTGGAAAAACACGAATTGCCGGATATCTTTAAAACGAAGGACTTTTCGAAAAATGTCTACTGAGCATTTTTTGTTCCAAATGAAGAGTAGAATCGATTCCCTGAGTTTCTCCAGAAGGAACTGGGACAACCTGTATATAACCTACTCAACAATTTCAGCTAGAATTGTCGGGTGTTGCACAGAACTGTGTTTTATCAAAAAGTTCCATTTATGCAGCATGACTACATGAACGAATTTTCGAAGTTTGTATCTTGGTTGTTATCTAACTAACTTGGTACATTGATCGATTTGCAGTGTTTCTGAGCGATTTTTGACTTCGAATTTGACAAACTTTTTTGAGGAAACATATTTATGCCTATAGAAACAGCAGGTATTTTTTATACCGACCATTACACCACACGTTTGGTAAATTATTTATTAATTGTTGCAAATTCACGAATTTCACCTATTTTTGACGCTCTAAAACTCGAATATGAACCACTGTTTAAGGAGCAACATTGTTGACTATTGAAAATTCTTTGCAATAGGATCAATGACATTTGTTTGTTTCTTTTCCGTTTCAAATTTCTAAATCCTCTCCTGGGTTTCAACAATTTTCATATTTACCTAGGTATGTAAATAACTGATCCTATAATTGGAATCCGTACATATCACAACATTGCTGCATCTTGAAATAGCAACACTGTGTATTGTTATCGTCTATATCGTGGTTTGTCACACCAACAACACCTAGGACAGTGAGGTGATTTCATTTAAATAAGTAGAATTTCGTGTGCAACGGATCTGTTCCAGAGAACAAGGGACAGGGACCGATTTGGTGAAGTGGTCGCCAACCTTCGCTGAAGGAGATGGCACTACAAGAAGAAGAAGAATTTCATGACGTTGTCATTATGGCATCCGACCGTCTCCATATTATCATCGAGGGGGTCTAGTAAATATTTCAATTCCACCATAATTTCGGCACTCATCAAATAAGTATAAACCTATAAGTATAAACGCTGTGGCACCATCCGCTGTTGCCGAAGGCCAATCCTGATTTAGTTGGGGGCTCAACTAAGAAACGCGGATCCAGAAAATCTTGACAGTCAAATTGTAAATTGTTGTAAACGAAAAATTGTTTATCACATCCCTGTGAATCAACCGTAATTATGCAGGTACCATTTTTAACATACTAACCCTTCGAGACATCTGGAGCCATGTTACAATCCAATTATAGATGTTTTAAATTCGAATGGAAACGCATGGTACCCTCCCCCCTCAGACGAATGAAATAACACAAAAATTTCTATTTCAATGCACATTTTGTATTTTGGTGTCTTTTTGACCGCTTCAGGGTATTTCCATAGGCCTGATATATGTGTAACTGGATATCCTTTTTACTAACATGAAGAGTTAGTTCTCAATCGCATAAGGTATAAATACATGAAAATTAGTTAAAATATAGGAACGGATTCAGAACGCTACGTTATTGTACTAGTAGCCTGCAGTATTTAGTAATTGCTGCATTATTTCACCGTCTGGTCTTTTAGTAATACCAAACATGCTTTCCTCAAGGGCACACAATACGCTGGAGATGGCGAGTAAAAACGAAGAACGAAATATAATGGAGGAGGCGCGAATGCTAGAGTAGTCAGACAAGTTGGACTTATGGTTCAACAAACGTACAAATCATGTAGATAGAGATGTCTGATGATCAGGCGTAGATAGGAACCTACTTCAAATCAAAACGTTTTCTGTGAAGACCATTTCTGCCAATTTTCCCCATCATTGTCACTTCTCTCTTCATATTGTTGGAACCAGCAACTATACTCTTCATTATAGTATAAGCAACTGAAAAAAGAAAAAACTGCAATTATTACACAACGGTTTATTATTTTCACGTAGGGATGCCCCTTCTGCATAAATCAATGTTTTCTGTGGTTCCCCCAGGAAAGCCCGAAATCGAGTACTGGAACCAGCCGGGCAATTACAGGTTCATAAGTGTGGGTCCAAGAATTATATTATTACTTATTTGTTGTTATTCATGGAGCATGCCAGTGTAGTTTCTAAGAAGTTGAACGAAAATTCCTCCGGGTAGTTTGAAGAAACGTTCCTGGAAATGTCATGAAAATCGAGCCATAGGTTCATGAGAAATTGATTACCTACCTATCAACCTCAGATTTAGCGTTTGTGCATGCGCAGTAGTCGTACTAATGATCCGAAAGATCTGTCATAGGGGATCATCCTGGAGCGACACCCCAACTACCCACCGAATTTGAGCAAAATCGGGCCATTTTTGCACAACGGATTAGCGTTTGTGCATGCGCAGTCACCATTTGGGGCCCAACAAAATTTAAGCACATTTGGATTCGAATAAGGGAAGTAATGCTTTTGGCGAGGAGCCATGCGTTGTTATCATCGGGTGTTTCCTAGCAATGATACCTGGGATGGATTCGTACCGTTTCATTCACACTCATGTTGACGATGCCAAACTTCAGGGCTGGACGTGATTTTTCGTCCGAGCGATCTATGTCTTCCAGATGTGTGGTACAAGCAATTTACAGGATGATCCAGATGTAAGGTAGGTACAAGCAATTTGAGGGATGATCTTTGTGTTTATGTTACAACGGATCTCGCGGGTGGCACGAGCGATGTTCCAGATGTGTGGCACAAGTGATCTGAGTGATGTTCCAGATGTGTGTTACAGGCAAACTTAGGGATGAATCGGAGGGAAACACGGCTCGGGGGATGATCTCGAGGCCCCCGCCCTGGTGGCGGTCCCCGTTCAGCCCGTTCGCGCTCCCTCCAACCTCCAACTATAAAAGAAAAAGTCGAAGGGGTGCGAGCGGCAAACCCAACAAGACACGAAAGGCCTCCGCACGAACATGACCAACATCAAGGTACGTTACGGGCAACTTCCCCATCTCAACTTTATCTTGTCCGCCCAGAAAGTGTTTTTTTCACGTTTTACCATCAGTGTCGGGAGTGTGTGACGGTCGGCATAGAATTTCACGATCCGTTGTCGGTATAAAGTCGGTGAGTAGCATCTCCTTGGACGGCGGACGCTTCGAATTGACGTCGTAAAGTCGAATCGCGGTCTCAAGTTATTGTACATATCAGCAGGTATTTCAGCGTTCGCCTCAAGTTGTTGAACGCCTGGAGGTCTATCAGTACCTACGCGCCCAGATACTGCGAAGCTGCCAAATAATTTATTTATATATTCACATTGCTTAGTGTCTGACTAATTTTTGGACTGACTCAAAATTTCTCTATTCAAATCGTTTGAATATGCTTGGTACCAACACACTTTTAGATAAATTTTAAAGTTAATTAGATGTCGTTAGTTAGATAAATTGTAATTGTAAAGATAGAGTTTGATAAATTATCCAACTGTGGATTTCAAAAATTATCAAGGTATTTATAAATGCAAATACATGAAAGCACTTGTCCTTTAACACGATAACTGAGCGTTAGCTACGGGGCAGCAAATTCTAAATTCAAAAAATGCCAACCAACTTCAAGATGCCAATAGAGAAACGACTTCCAATACCAACTTTTCGTTATCAAAGAGTTACCAAAAAATGCGAATTTGAGTTTTTCGTGGGTTACAAATCTCTGATAATCATTTGAAAATGAACCAAAATCCATTATAATAATGGTCAGTTTATACAACAAAACAATAATATTACTTTTATATCATCAACAACAAAAAGTCGCATCTTCTCAAAAATTACTAAAAACTAGAATCAAAATTTGCCTAAAATCACAGGTAAAACCTTATAACGGCAACAATCACAATACTATATATAAATCTTTTACTCCCAATAACATTGTTATTATTACATTTTATATAAATCTTTAAATTTATATAAAACCCCATGCTCGATTTCACCAAAAGGAAGTTTTACTACACTCAAATTTCTATTATTGTATTTCAAATAATATCATCTAATAGTTGAGTGATAAATGTACTACAGGAGGGGTGATGATATCCGTATTTTAGTTACTCAGACTTGTGTTCAAATTTTGATGTTTATGTTTTATAAACCGTGAAAATTTTTAGTTACGATCATGAATACCTAGACTCGAGTAGTTGAATGGGGACGTTTGGATACCCTTGTTAATTCGAAAATTATTTGCTTTATTTGACTTCATACTCTCGATGAATTCAGGAACTGTAACAATATAATTTGATTCAATGATTTCCATAGTCCTTGATCCCCCAGGATATACCTAACGTGGAAGAATCCAGGGCGGAAAAAATCCAAGAAATGAAAAAAATAAAATAAATAATTTCATAGTCCGTTTTTTGGATGGGTCATGGTTTAAACTGAAAGGGTTAATAATATCATGATGCAACATACACATTTTAGGTCATGTTGAGAAGAGAGCCATTATGCTAGGATTGATATGAATTTTAGTCTGGCGTTTGCTTTTCATGGCAGGAGGTTTCTGACAACCCCTAAATCAAACATCGCTCCGTAACAGAAGTCCAAAAATCTGAAAACTCTCTTATAAACTTCCTTAATGGCTCGCATGCATTTCGTTACCAATTTTCACAATTGCATGACTAGGGTAAAAATCTTAGGCAGAAACGTCGCACAGTAAACAATATTACGACTGAATACTGGTACCTCATTTCATCCGTTATATAATTTTTACATTTCATAACTTGACGTTCTCCTATAACATATCAAATCTTATAAACTAACTCTTATACCTCATATGTACCTATTTTATAACTAAAACTGGAGTCTCATTGTCAATAAACTTTAATAAATGTCATACGTTATCATTATTTCGTTGCATTTTAACGTATTAGTAGTTATACTGTTTAATTTAATTATTTATAATTCAGTTGAATACCTACGTTAATAGGCACATATCATTCAATTGACACATATATCAGGGATTTTTACAATTGAAATAGATCTCTCTGCTGTTTCGGAAAGTGTATTTAGGAGATCGCGGTTTCGAGCCTCGTATGCCTACCTTCAGTCCTATGAGGTGACATTTCTTAACGGGAGCAGAATTACTTAATAATTAAATACATTTAATTATGATAGCACCTAATAATCATTTTGAATGAGGTAAAGCTAAATATTCAGGTTAGGTGTATCATTAGGTAAACGCTGTGAACGCGATAAAATATAAACAAACAACTAACAAGTGCTATGGTGGTAACTCTGGAACAGCAGGAGTGTTACAGAGTTCCATCAATTCGCTGCTTTAAACATTGAAATCTTGAAGTATTTAACTGTCTATCTTGCTCCAATCCACTCCACGTTAACATCTCAATTTAATATATATAATCTATATTATAGGTCAAATTTTGCTAAAAGTAGTCATAAATGGAAATATTTTGTTTGATAGTAAGTAGTGCCCACGTTACTTCGAAAATTCAGCCATAATATGGTCATATTTTGTAATGCTGCGTGTCTGGAACTTTACTTAATAACGTTTACCTATTTACCGTTATTATTGTAGCTAAATGCATAACATTTTAGCACCAGGAGAGAAATTCTCACTTGTGCTTCAAAATCAATTTTTTTTAAAATCCCGTTTTGCAGCATGACCAAATGAACGAATTTTCGAAATGAATCAGTTCGCTAGAAAGTTTTCATTTCCTTTAATGGAACATGACATCGGAACGGACCTGAAAAATGGCTTCACATCGCATTTCTATGAAGGAAAGCCCATCCATCCCCACCCACTACTAAAATTGAATGGTACAACCGATGCCTCCATTACAATCGATTTCATCTTCAGCGATGTTTTTCATTCGTATTTGTAAAGTCTCAACTTCGAAAACCCGTCTTTACAGCCGGTTTGTCTTTATAAACGATTATCAACTTGATGATCTTGTTAAAAAATATGTAGAGTGTCAAGATAATCCCCCTAATACAATTATCATTTTGTTACTGTTGATTAGAAGAAATAATGTCTTTCATTACAGTTTTCTATCTAATTTATATCTTCCAGAAACATTTAAACTCTCAACACCAATGCAATTTAGCCGCCGTGTGGGTGGAAACTCAGAAGGAGTAAATAAATTCACATTCCGCTCCGCCCCTCACAAATAATGTTCTCCAACTTAGCTCTGGGAAAGAGCGAATTCCCAAGTAAACTCGCGACGAGACAAAGGTTCAGCCCACTTGAGCATACATCAGGCGAGCCCGTTATTTAGAATTCATTTAAATTTTGTTGCCAGTTTCCGGTGAAGTGCTGGAAAACGCGAGACGCTTTTTACGAATGCCGAGCGCGTTCGACGAACGTGAACTGGAGGACTGGACGGAATGGCGGCGTTGCGTGCATGTTTTCTTTGTGTTTTGCTGAGTTACGGGTCCGTACAGGGAATGAACGGCGTAGGTACAAAGCTCGAAATGCCTTGCGCCCAAGTGATCAGCCTACAACCAGGCAAAAACCAGCAAATAAATAAACCGGCAAATATTTATGACCTTTTTGAATCCTGCTGGGTTTTGGCTTAACTCAACTACATTTGAGACTCTGTCCCTCGGCCTGGTGTTCGATTTGTTATTTTATACAAACTACAAAATGTTGATACTTACCAAACATTGTTTCATTTCCACCTTGAACGTCAATCTGAACAGTTGAGTTATAAATAAAGTACTCAGAGTAGGTACTTTGACAGCTCCTTCTACACTTTTGAATAGAATGACTGACGTTGGAGAAGTTTTATAGCTCATTTGAAAGGGTTGAAACCTAGAAACTCTGAAAAACTCGCAAGGATCAACAGAAAAGAGATTCGATTGATTTGAACCCAAACTCCAGATCAAATATGCCCCGAGACCCAAAAATTGGCACAAAGATTCATAAGTCCCAAGAGAAAAATGCTGCTCGAGCTAAGAAAATGGCTCTTATGAAATTTGCAGTTAATCTTGAAAAAAAGCCAGACGCCAACATTTCAGCTAGGTATCTGTATAGGAAGAAGGGTGCTAGTATGGCTAGCACTGATTTTGATGAGGAATACAAATGACTTATACAGTAAACCCATTTGGTTGTATAAGCAGGTATGTAGGACATCTATGAGAACAAAATTAGACCAACCCAATATTATAGAATGATATAAGTATTAGCGATCATGTTATGGATACCTGCGATGAATTTACGAGCCACACGTTGACAGACTCTAAACTAGGCCTTCAGGCCCACCAACAAATTACTCATTCTTTACTGTCTGTCCAAATCCAGCAGCTATTAGGTACCCTAAAAATCTGGAAGTCAATAATAAATTATCAGTATTGAACTATCTATACTGAAAATTATCAACAGTTTACTATTTTTTTTTTTTTTTTAATTCATTCTAGAACCATTTTCATAGAGAAAAAAATCCCTCTCTCTGTCTTTTGCAAAAATAGATTTCCTATTTAACTACATAGTTAGCCAACATCTGTAATATGAGAGTCAAATCCTACAACGTATAATGCGCGTGGCAACCGCTTGATAAGTACACAGGTTGGATTGTTACCCAATCCCCGATATTCTCTAGTGAGACTGCTGATTGGTCACAAACTTCAACTCATATCGTAACTCTATAATTGAGAAATCGCTAAGCACCCGAAAATCTCCGTTTTTGAGGAATTGGGCCGTCAGGAAACCAGTTCGGGGCCCACTGATTTCCTTCAAATTAGAGCCTACGGTTATTTGCTCGAAGTCACAATTGCCCGAGTGTGAGTTTTTTTTCTTATTTTTGACATGGATACGTTTATCTCTTGGGGGACAGACAAATCTTGCGTCATGACAGATTTTCCCGATGGCTTTCGCCTACAACTACTTCGTTGCTCTTTCTCTAAAACTTCCCTTGTTTTCTTCTCCCAAAAATCGTTCATCAACCATTGGAAAGCTCTCAGTAGCTGATCTCAAAACTGCAAGCTTTCGAAATTCTCCTTTCACTATTCACTATTCCATAAAATACGACGTAAATGTAGCATTTTGTTACCCTCTTGATTAATTATGGATGTTTGTAGAGTGCACGAGCGAGGTGATGAACATTTTATTTTTAGTACCAACATTGTATGTGATGACATACTAATCAAAGGCTCCCAAATCATCTGAGTTGGACAATGACGTCCCAAATCAGCTGAAGGACAAATTGAGCTTCCCCCCAATCTGCTGAGATGGAAATGAGGAATGAACGTTCTTTTTTCTTTCCAATAGTATGTCTAACGGGGAGCTTTCCGAAATAACGTGCTGTGTGATGGTCGAAATTCACCGGTAGTGGGTGAAAAAGGGGAAGGAAAAAGCATGCGACGTCATCTGGTATGTACATATTGCCCTCTCACTTCCGCAGGTGGGGAACCGAGTGAAAGGGAGACACATACCAGATGACGTCACACGTTTTTCTTTACTTATTCCCGCCAAACCACTTGGATTTCGGAGCTGAAATTGGGATACAGGGGTTTTCGAGGGTGCGGAATCCGATTCTGAGGCCGAAAGCAGCAAATTTTGACCCACGTCCATGCCTCATTGAGATTCTAAATCGTCCGAGTGGAAAATTGAGCTGCCAAATCAGCTAAGGAGAGTATTTGGATCCAAAATCAGGTGAATGAAAACTTGAGCTTCAAAACCAACTGAATGAAAAATGGGCTCTCAACTGAGATCTGATATAGAAATTGAGCTCCCAAGTCAGCTGTGGAAAAATTGAGCTTTCATCCATATCAGCTTAGATGGAAATTGAACTATCAAATCAGCTGAGTGGGTAAGTGAGCTTCCAAATCGGCTGAGATGAAAAATTGAGCTTCCAAATCAGCTGAGTAAGAAACTGAGCTCCATTATAAGCTGTGGAAAACACAGCGTCCACCCAAATCGACTGAGTAAGTATTAGCTCCCAAATCAGGGAACGAAAAATTTGGCTCCCAAATTAGTTGATTGTAAATTATTGTGGTGCAGCCGAGCGATTTTTAAACCCAAAAACAAATCCACGATTCAGGGTTTTCCCACATTTATCTACGAGGTCGGAGCTATGGAATACGGTCAAGTGGATCGTCACCAGACCCTTCATTTTAGGGGAGGCGGAGCGTGCTCACAACTCTTCGCCGTCTTCGCTCTCACGCGGACCCCTGGCGAGCTAATTAGATGAAAAATGCTGTTAAATCGGGTCATCTCGTCGGCTTCCTCTGCTCCCTTTCGGAAATAGGTCTCGGGGGATTTGTTCGTTTTTAACACCTTCGGCAGGTCGAAATGGGGAAGGCGTCAGGTTTATCCGTTACCTCATAACCCGCGAAGTGAGCGGCCCCGACAGGGCTGACGCGAGACGGTTTTACATCAGGAGCATTTAAAACACATATCGTTTTCATCAGCTGCTTCGAGAGGTTACGTTGACATTTTTTATGAACGATTAACTAACAGGTAACTGAACATAAACCTTCGTCCTCGATAACTCATAGCATTGAGGAAAATTTGAGAGAACCTTCTCATATTCATTTCCAACTCCTCAAAATTAATAATGGTTTTGACTTAATATTTTCATGAATACAGAGTTTTGAATTCTCATTTCGCACAACCGAAGCGTACGTGAACACAACTGAACACTTCATCCTCGCCCATGTGTTATTGTCAAATTGTGGTTCCAGACACTGTGAAACAGAAATGTACTGGAAATCCTGAGTTTGATTACAACCTCAGAAAAAAGAAACATTATTATAGGTACAACCGTGGCCATTACCTATACACATGCTTTAGTCCATTATTTTCAATAATGAACCTTTGAAAACACGCCTGAGGGAAAAAACTGAAAATTTGATGGTTTCCGTTTCAAGGTACTTATAGATAGAATTCGAAAATATAATTTTAAAAAAAATTCTGTCTGTCCGTCTTACTTCACACTTTTCTTAGTTACCATGAACCAAAATTAATGTGCATTAATTAACTGGCGTGACTATCGGTCATCGGTCGGTGAACAATAAGGGATGAAATTTTCAGGATGCCGTAGCTCTAAAGTGCTTGATGAAAGGGAATGTTTTTCTGAGCATTTTCAAATTTATGTCGAACTTGTGGATTTTTTAAGGCCACCCCGAGCATTGCACGTCCAGCCGTTCGTTCACAGTAAGGCCTTGAATTTTGCTTCGTTAACATGAGTGCGAGTGAAATGGTACACATCCAGCCAAGATATTGTTGCCAGGGAACAGCTGATTATAATCACGTAAGGCTGCATGAAGTCGAGTTGGTTGTTTCGTGATATTATTTCATGTGAATAAAGATGGTTATTTTGCAAACTCGTTTGGGTGGCGAAAACGGGCAAAAATTTGATCTTAGAGCTTGTCAGTGAATGTGGAGCTAACGGTATTTTAGCTATAGAGTATGGGGTATGTTCAGAATCCGCGGATAATATGATCCTCAAGTACCATCCATTTGCTCATTCTCGGGTTCATAAGCCACGAACGTAATGTTCATATATTATGAACGTAATATGAACGGTTCATATATTATGAACGTAATGTGAATATATTATGAACGTAATATAAATATATTATGAACGTAGTAATGTTCATAATATATTAATCGAGATGTGCGGACAATCGATTTAACTCATCCAACCGATACATAATTATAAAACACTGTCTGCCAACTAACTACAGATTACACAATTGGGAATAGATCTTGCAAGACCTTTCAATATCGATGTTGACCTCCTCGGCACCCAAACAATGGCCACCTCGATTCTCAATGTTCTCAATAAAGGGCGATTGTTTTCTGAGAGGTCCTACAGGGAACTGATTCAACATCTATACAATGACCACTTGATGAATCGTTTCCACCTTTTGCTCAAGATCTTTTTCTTCTTATCTACGTGACTCGAGCTGTAAACATGAGAACTATTTTGTTCATTCTTTTCCCCCAGAGGAAACCTTAATTATCTCGGTTCATTGCATTGTCCAATGCCCACGTAGTACAAGCTCGTAAACTTGCGGGAAACGGGTTCTGTTTATGTGAACAGCACATAAGTCACGCTGAAAATCCCCATGTTAAAATATTTAATTATTTTTACATAATATTTGTAAATATCAAATAATTTATCTGTTATTTATGAAGTATTCCCCAAATTTCAATCAAGCAGGTGTAATGTGGTATTTTACTACAGGTTGATTGTAAAATCAACCCCCCCCCCCCCCCGCCCAAATACTCGCTCCTCTCGGTCAAATTTCCACATTAGTTGATCCAGTCAGATTCAGTAGAACTTTACTCCCTACACCAACGCAAATATGCATATTGTAGTTCGCAACGCGATAAGACCTCGCATTAATCGATACCTCCGATTTCCCAGGGCGTTTTCTAAACCAGTAAAACTAAATCCACATGAAAATCCACGTTTAAATTTCATCGATCTCGAAAAAATAAGTACCTAAATTACATACGCCTTATCATTACTCCCATCCTCAAAATACCAATCAATTTTCACTTCAAAGTCATTTACAGATCTTTGGATTCTCACTAAAGGGTCATTGAAACCACAGACGGTACCTACGTTTTAAAATCAGGGAAAAATACAATACGGTAAGAAGGGGCTTTGAAATGAATACAGGAATTCAAGTAGTTTGGGAGGATCAGTAGAACCATCAATGAGCTTATGAACAAAAACAACATCGAGTACTTTTCTACGATCAGACAATGAGCCAAGTTGCAACATTATTGATTTGTCACTGAACTCCACAGTCATTTGCATTTTGATAATAAGCATATTTCAAAATAAAATATTTTTCAACCATTTATAACTATCGAGTTACAACTGTATTCTATTATGATTAATAACGTTCTATTAGTCAGAACATTCGGACTAATGCACTTCCTCCAGTTCTAATTGACGGGGCTGTTGTCCAGTTTTCGAATAAAGTAAAGAATTTAGGCCTTTATCTAGATAAGACCTTAAGTTGGGAGTCCAAGTCTCACACATCTGCCAAAGGGTGTACGGATCGTTGAATTCCTTGAATAGATTGTCAAAATTTACTCCCTCATATCTCAAGCATCGACTGGTCACTGCCCTGGTATTACACCACCTCTCCTATTCCTTATATGCAGCTCTATCTAATCGATTGCATGTTGAATACAATGCTTGCATACGTTATGCGTTTAACATAAGACCTCGCAGTTCGGTCAGTGGCTACAACGTGTTATGCCTACCCCTTGCTAAATATGTATTACATCAATCTGTAGACAATTAAAATCTGTATACTTAATTGCGAAGGGGCTACCGCCTCCCTCTCTCCACTATTTGGTCACCCCAGCCTCATCTTTGCGATCGAACGCCCTAATCGTAATGCGCCACTCAAGCAGAACCCTCTCTAAATCTTTTCTCATTACTGGGGCAAGATTCTGGAATTCTCTTCCGTTGACCGTCCGGGCGTTGCCTTCCTTGGGTGGCTTCGTGGAGTCCTGCATCAAGCATTTACGCGATGACAACTAGGTTATTTTTGATTATTTCATGCATCCCCCCATATATGCAAATGTTTTCATTTCTTTACTTTTTTTATTCCATTATACTACTGAATGATTATAACCTGTTGTTCATGTGTGCATTTATAGATACTATGTTTGTCTGAAGCACAATAAAGGTTTATTATTAGTATTATTAGTATTATTATTATTATTATTACTATTACTTCGTGTCAACAGCTAGCGGTTTTGGGACTTTTGGCGGCTGCAGTATCAGCGGAACCACCGGTCTACCACCAGAACGACGTGAGCACATCGTACGGTGTCCCTCCAGCTGACTACAGCGGGTACGAGGGAGGCGGTTACTCGACCGGCGGGTACTCGACCGGCGGTTACTCGGCAGGCGGCTACGACAGCGGCTATGCGGCTGGCAATGGCGTCGGCTACGGAGGCGGCCATGATGACTACAGCCACCACCACGAAGAGCACCACGAGGTACGTCACCCCTCGGTGTCCCCGACTTATAATCAACTGCTCTCCCCAAACTACCAAGAAAATTTCAGCGACACGTAAAATCCGCTGAGAAAATTCGCTCATATTGCCATATTGAATTCGCTCAAACTGCCATGCTGCATGACTTGAACTTTGTATGTTGCCACTGTTTGCAAAACGCAACTGACTTGAGCCTCCGGCGAGAAGCTTTTCACTTGTACACAAACACACATCAAACACTGTGTTATTATAATTACGTACAGGCAGGTTGGAGGCTCAGTCATTAATTTACCATTATCGGAAGGTGATAGGAAAACAGACTCAACATTCAGCGAACGTCGGTTGCAATCCCAACAAACACGTTTGTTATCGTAGAGGTTATCGCTTACAAACTTCAAACGGATTTCGATGCTGTGTTCGACTCAAGCCGCGATTAATAGTAAATAACAATTCTTCGTAGAGTAAAACGTGTTATTTTATCGTTCGACCCCTTCAAAAGAATAAATTGTGATTGATGTTGGATTCTAATGAATAAAAAAGTCGTCGGTGTTTTTTCTGGACACTGAGCCGAACGTAACGCTGGCTCATGAAAACCTGCCTGTGATTCGTTGGTGATGATTGGACTAGTGTTGATTACAATCTGAATACAAATAGGTACCTAAATCAATACTGCAGGTCCTAAAACGCACTAAAAAGTATAAAATATCTCATAAACAGCTTTTAGAAAATTATTTATTTTTTTAAATTATCTAGGTATTGAAAGCAAAAGATAAAAAATAAAATAAAATAATTTTAACAAAAAAATATCAATTACAAAAAACTGTACTTATATAAAACTAATAAATAAAAAATGTTAACAAAAATTCGACTTCAAAAAAAGCTGTATAAAAAAATAAGTAAAGAATAATTTGTATGCTGAACAAAAGTAAGCTTATCCAAAGTCAATAAGTATGACAAAATTTTTGAAATCGGCGCCAAATTTTAACTTAAAACCCCACACACAGCCTTCATATTGCATTCCTTGGTTTTTATACATTTCATTTGGAGGTACAGTGTATAGGTTTTGGTAATATGACGGCGCCAGTCGTCGCCGGCAATGGCAACGCAAAATACAAAAATTCCAGTCGATTGTAAGTTACCCTCCCCTCTGATCCGTCCCTCCATTCGACATTTTCGAGGTCCTTAAGAAACAGCAGCAAAAGCTGCTGCTGCGTTATTTGCAAAAAGGACAACTAAAATCGGGTGTAAATCGCGACCTGAACATCAACGAAAACCAACTTGAAAAAACGGTTTCGACGTCTAGGCTAATGGTGAAACCAAAGGCAAAATAATTTTGGTATCAGGCTATTTCACCCCCCCCTCCACACACACACAAACATACACACACACAAACACACACACAGACGCAAGCACACAAACCCGACTCCCGGAATGAATTTCTGCATTGGGTAAAGGAAGACGAGGAATCATCTTCTAAGTTTTTCAAAGAGAGATTCACTGCAAAACATTCCCGCTACCCCATTTTCAGGTTAGACAATCGATTGATCTTCAATTATATTATTACGATGGGCTATGAAAAATCCCTTGAACAACTGGATTTTCAATCGATATAGGTAACATAATAGCACTCGTAGTACTTGATGCGGGTCATACTGATTTTCCGAATTTTAGTGGAATAGACACACCTTAACGTGAAAATCCAATTTTCGACAATTTTGGAGTAGGGGCTTTTCGCCAACTACTTAACAAGGCAGTGTAGTCACATACGTGAATCATTATCAATATCTGATTGCTATCGATCACACGCCTATTTAAGAGAGATCTTTGGGGTGCAAATCTTTCAAATCGCAATCCAAAGTGGCAGGCATCGGTACCATAATTTTGAAATGACCCTGCAACCATCGAAACTGTCACCTCTTTATTTCAAATAATGCGGAGTGTAAACGTTAACTGCCCTCACACTAACTGGATAACGCGTTTCCCAAAGCCTCGTGAATTTTTACTGCATTCACGACCACAAGTTCGAGAAGCGAGGACAAGCTGGACCCGTCAAATAAATTAATTCTGAGGGAAAGCGGCGGCATACGGTTCCGGTTCCACGCTCGGCTGTGCGAGTTAAAAGCTTTTATTAATAAGTGACCCAGCATAAAAATGTAACAGCTGACACAAGCAAATGCAAAAGTGCTCTAGACCAATATTTTGGAGCCGAAAAGCTTGTCAGCATTCTTGGCTATGGATACCGGCGGGTTAATGACGGGAGTTAAATTAAGAAGTTTATTTAAATACCCGTGGCGCTCAAGCTGTATAAAAGAAGCAAATAAACATTCCATTTCGATTAACTGGGCGTAGCGAGTAAAAGTAGGTTACGTCATTTATGTACAGCATTTTATTTTACATTTAAATTAAACTAATTTTTCCTATATTAGCTCCATTTTAACCGAAATTGTCATTTTTTACATCACAGGACATGAAATTTAGCTCAAATTACTGTTTATGCAGTAGGGACTCCGTCAATGGCAGAAAATAATAAATAATATATTATTTTGGATTTAGTGATTTCTCATTAGCCTTCCGACTGCTGTGTCCAAACTCACTCCCACCAGATTTACAGTAACGGTTGCAAAATATTATTTGTTAACTATTTTTTTTTAATGTAAATTCATTATTTTATTGAAAAAAATTAAAAAGGTAATCATTGCGGTACTAAATATTAAGCCCCTACACTGCAAATATATTAAGCCCCTGCTAATATTAATGCCCTACACTGCAGCTTGCGAATGCTACTCCCTCATATGAGGAAACCCTCGTGCTTGGGGGAGGAGTCACACTTCTTTATTGTAGGCACACGTCGATCAATGATTAATATTAATTACATACGACTTCGAGTGGTCTTATATCATGCTTTATAATGGCAAGTTATGGTTCGGTATCATTAAATAACTTTTTCACCAGTCGTTTAAAAGTATCCAAGGTCGGAGCATCCCTATTATTCATGGGCAGACTATTATAAAGTTTCGCATCACGGTACAGACATGACGGCTGACCCGCCGTATTGATACCTAATTTACCACGTTTTCAAACTGAAGATATAAAGAACATAATGAGCTGAAATTTCGATAACGTAGGTACCAACCCTTATTGGTCCCACAGACATCAGCTGTGACAGCTTTCATTTGCGTACGTTCAAAGTTTCCTAAACAACGCGGTGCATAACAGTGATTCGGACAGAAGGGTTACAGATGAGAAAATGTATCACGGAATTATTATTTGCAACGTAAAGTAAAGTTAAGTACAGTTTGCAACGTATATATCGATTGTAGGATTCTACGCAGGATGGGTGATTTTTCCGTCTCGTGCAACTGCAAATTAATTTACTGATATCAATCAGAAGTAATCGCTGAATAGTTTGTGTAATGTAAACCCTATATAGCTAAGGAGTAGAAACAATTCGAGTGAGCCCTCACGTATTTTACTTTAGGCCGTGGCATCATTGGTGCCCCTGAGGCGGGTGCTCAAGCTCTTGTACAATAATTATGAGCATAGCGATGAATGCTGGTTCCATTAGGACAAGGAGGAATGTAGAAACACTTTAAAATGAACCGTTCACGAATAATTTTCATGTTGGCCGAACCGCACCTGCAGAACGGATGCAGTCATTTGGGAGAAAGCCGACAACCTCAGGTGGCCATATAAAATCCAGTACCTTCATCTAGTTCTAAAACTCGAGCTCGTTGCGAGGTGCAGCTTACTTTCGTTTTCGACGTTATCCTCAGACAAAGGAGTAACACGTATCTTTCTAACACGATTAGTGGCATGAAATATTGTCAAGTGTTATAAGTTGGCCGTGCCCAAGCTCCTTGACGCTCAGCCGTAGTAGACTGAAGAGGAAAAACGTTCCAGTCATTTAGTGTTTTAGCCATTTATGCCGATTTTTAGCTATTTTTTGCCCCCAAATTTGAACCACGTTTTTCGAGAAAAAATGACATTTTCATACAATTTCAGCAGTCTCTATTTATCGTTCAGTACCTCCATTTGTGTTTTTTAAAGCAATTTTAACCTACTTCCAGCGAGTTTTGGCCAACGTAAAATTAAATTTGACCCCTTTCTGTAGTCGAAAACTGCTCATTTTCGAACTATCCAATCGCTTGCCATTACAAACATTTTGGGGAAAATTTGGTATTATTCGTTTCGGAGCCACTGTCAGATAGTTGAGATTTTTCGCTGAGTTTCTTTTTTCTTTATAACGTTGAATGAGAAGGGGTTTTTCCCCTCTTCAATTGGCATTAGTCAGCAGCCATAGCTATGTATAGTAAATATAAGGTGGTATATATAGGGATATATGTATATACTATATATACCTTAAGTACCTATATTGACATGTAATTACTTCCTGTGAAAAGAAACGACTTATTATTCTTCTATTCTATTTATTAAATGTATTAAAATCAAGTCTTAAAGTTTCTGAATAAATGGACATAACTGGTAATGATCTTGAATGAATTATGCAGTTGACAAAATTACTTGATGGACTGTCCACGTATTTAACTACTGTATAAAGTATTCTGCTTCTCGTTTGGCCGTATTTGGGGCAAACCAAGAATATTATGTGCTTGAGAGCTTTTTTCAGGGTCGTGGGAAGAATCGTACTCAGCAGTGCTGGAAGCTCACAAACCGAGATTAGGTTCTTATTTCTGACCTACCCACTTCAAATAGGTAAAACCATAGTTTTGTTAGGATTCGCGGGTTCAATATCCGATATCCATTACCCACTGCGGCATCGTTATAGAGTTGCCAACGGACTTTCAACTTTTTTTAGATAGGTACCTGTATATAAACATAGATATCGGTGTATGGTACTCGCAAATATTATACTGTTCAATTTTGGCAAACTGAGTTGGACGTTGGATGGCTGTTTCATTTTTGCTTACTCCAATATGAGCCCTTGTCTATACAAAGTAGGAGTTATGCGTTCCCATGTGGCTTCCGACAAGACTTTCCAGGTATCGGTAAAACCGCGCTCTCGAAACACATAGTTCATTGGGAAATGAGAGTTGTTCCGCCTGAGGCGCCTTTTCCGCTACGCCCACGCATTCTTTCACACGGACCTTCCAGCTGGAGGATCCTCCGAGTGAAACTGAAAGAGTGGTATTCAACAAAGTTAGCCACAGCATCAATCTGGGGCTCGATGTGGTTATCGCGAGGCTAAAAACTGATGCTCACAGCCATCTTCATCCTTCACCGCCAGATTGTTGACTATTCCATGCAAATCAAAGCCAGTCAGATAACATGAAGATTTTCTTTTCACGCAATCGCAAGCGGAACAGATACGAGTTGATAGATCTCGTATAAAGTGAAAAGAGCTTTGCATCATACGTGTTAACCTGAAAGGTTACCTTCTCTTTCGGCGTGAATTCCACGACAGTATTGTTTGTAACATAGGAATTTAATTTCTGATTATAGCAATCCATCATACATATACTAGATACCTAGCATTGGACATCATAAACCAGAGTTCTATTATTTAAAAAAAAATTACCTTTGGAATTGGCAAAACTGTGAAACAAATGTTTCAATGCTAGGTATCTAGTATATGTATGATGGATTGCTATAATCAGAAATTAAATTCCTGTGTTACAAACAATACTGTCATGGAATTCACCCCGAAAGAGAAGGTAACCTTTAAGGTTAACACGTATGATGCAAAGCAGTAAGGAAATTACAAACCCAAATTGTCTCCTTGCAATTTTCTCATAACGCCTTCAATTCCCTACTTTTTGTCGAATCATAATAATTGTTTTCTTGTTTTCGACCTTAGTCACTAAAATGGCCGTAAATCCCTCTTTTACAAACTACAGTAAGAGTGAAGAATATCATTAGAAGGAAGATAAAGTTGAATAAAGTTTTCTATAACAATAAAATTTTAGTTTATATTCAAAGGTCGAAAAATCAGCTTGGAAAGTAAATTCGTTCAAATTTTTGAAATCTCAGTTTTTTTAACGGCTGTAAGTCAAACACCCTTGAAGTGTGGGCCTATAGTTTACTTACACCCTGCATAAAAAATTCTGCCACTATATTGCCCATAGCTCCCTCATAACCGTTTACGATCGCCATGACTCTGATATTAGGAAGCGTTTCATGTGAATTATGGCAATGATCCTCATCTGCGCATGCGCTATCGTGGAAACTCGATAGCCCATTTAAACAAGGATAAGTTCGATATAACCTAAGCAGGAGATTCTCCCAACGCACCTCATTCGCCAGTTTATTCCTCGATATCTGTTAGAAGAATTCATTCTTGAATACGCTGACGCTTCTACAGGCTGTCAACCCCGAATCCCGCGGTTGGCTGTGACGACGTTGTTTTGAAAACTGAAACCGAAAAATCGAAAAACAACTGGAAGTGAAATCCGCGTTGTGAGTGAGATTACAGAAACGCGACGGCGGTGTTCATCCCACTAACCCTATTCCAGGCGTGGATGGCGTGAGTCATTTCTGCCGCAAAGGAGCAGGAAGACTTGGCGGAGACTAGCTCTAATACGTAGCACCACAAAATTTGACGTTGCGCAATCATTTTTCAGCGTCAACGGCAAAGCCCGAGCCGACGCCAGGGGTTTCCAATTAAACTCCTAAGCCCCCACAACAAGTTTCCGCTCCAGATCGACTTTGGGGTCCCATTCGTGGATAATGACGTGATCTCGATATTATTTGACATAACACATCGTATGACTCTACGATGTGGGCCATTGTAAATGGGTCGGTCTTGAGAAATATTTGAGGGAGGTCAGGTATTTCCCCCATATCCTATTCCTCGTCGTAAAAACTCGCTCTGCGTCTACTTTTCGGCTATCAACAGAAACATTTTTGGTCTAATGCACTCCATAGAGATGGTTACAGTAGGAATTTGATAATAAACTAATCCCTCATTTTCCCCCAAATTTTAGCTGTTTTCGACCATTTGTTCAGTGAGCGCTTCAAAGAAAACGTTTTGGCACGCCCCGATGAAAGTTACAGTTCGATTCTGGTGAAACTCATACGGGGACACCAAGGTATCAATCCGTATAGTCTCCGCACTCAAAATTACAACTTGTTTCCACCATTTTGTTCGTGTAGTTATAGGTGTTGCGCTCATACACAGACACAAATATATATCAACTAAATGTGTGCCCAGGATGGTAAAAAATTAGTGGAGGGGGGGAGGGATAAACGTTCTTCATTGCTCAAAATATTGACGTTTGCCCAACAATAATTAACAAACCTGAAGAGCCAAGACTGAAAAGTTGGAAGGGTGATCTAGATTTAGAAGATGCAATTGCGGATCCTCCCTACAACTCAGAAGTGTGTATAATATATGTAATACCTACGAAGAATAAGCACCGACAGGTAGTGAGGAGTCAACGTATTTCTATTGTTATTATTATCATCATCATCAGCATCATTATTTTTATGTATTATTCTTTTTTTAAATAATAGAGATGAGTTAGTTCACCTATTTAGGGTTTTTACCAGTCGTTCTACTTATTTTAATGAAAGTTCCTGAGGATTTGATGACTTCGCTTGACCCCACCGGTGGGTACCTACTTGGCATATTTTTATGACCCGGTTGAGCCTGGAGCACATCCGGGAGTATCTATGGTCGTTTAGCTTATCCATTCCAGTTTATTACCAAAAATAAAAATGTCATTCACACCATTGTAACAGGGTGGATATAAATTAAAATCAATTTCAACAAATTTTAAATGGAGAAAATGCCGCGAAAAACCAATTGAAACTCCTGGTTCGAGTGTAACTTCACTAAATGCCAGTAGGTAATTTTGGGAACCAAGTGAAAAATTGTCCAGGCAATTTGGCATTTATCGGTGAACAGCGTACAAAACGATTCGAGATGAGAATCAGCCAAGTTCAGATCCATGGGCGCCAAATTTGTGCGTTGCGCCTACAAACATGGCTGCTGTGCTCAAAGACACACACATGTACATAGGTACATCGCATTCAACTCTTTTTAGGTCTGACTGTTGAAAAAATGCCAAATGGATCAAAATAAATAATTTAGTAAAATTTGAACTAAACTGTGAATAAAACTTAAAATTGAATAAGTTTATTAAATAGCCCAGAATCTGTAGTATTTGGATTCATAATTTATATTTTTTTTGTTCATTATAGTCTTACTATAGTCATGTAACTCTCAGCTCAACAGACGTCTTCCTGCTCTCAGATGTACACCTACCTAGATATTACGTTAATAAGGAGTAGGGCCCACATACTACTCCATAAGCGATGTAGAAGATGGAAAAGTTAACCAAATCACGATCAGATCGTTTATTGCCGCACTTTCGTTGCTGTGGGTGTAAATCACAAACCTATATTTTGATAACCGCCCTATTACCGCTGGCCACACACGAAATCACGGTGGACAGGATCAAATGAGAGGGAAACATTGAAAAAAAAAAAACCTCATAAATATAGTAAAATACGCCGAGACAGTTATGAAACGGTCGGGAGCAGTTGATTATCTCAGAGCATGAAGCGGCTCTCAGTAAGAGGAGATGCGAGCGGTTGAACGCTTCCTCCTTTCCCGATTGTGCTCTAATTTATGCGTCTTCTTTCTTGTAGACAATAAACGCTTGTTGTTATGGTCTTATCTAGAAATGACTACCTATCTTCCGCCCTTCAAACGGTAATTACCCCTCGCCGATTGAGAGTACAGTTCTCGCGATAAGTACTTTCATCATCCATCACACGTGAACCGAAGCATTGATTTTTCACGGAATCTTCTCGTTCTTATATTCGCTTCCGTTCATTTCACAGAGACGTGGCTACAAGACGTAGTCCTTTCAAAAGACTTGGTCTCAAGTTACGCATGGATAAATTGGTTCGGCTCAGAATGGGCCCTGAAAATAACAAACCTTGAAATGTAAAACAAAAAAAGAATTGAATAGGAGAAAAACTCTTTCTGAGAATCGAGATTTTACGCCACCCCTCAACTTCCAGCTTTTTACTATTATTTTTTCGACTGAATTAGAAAACGATATCATCAATATTAGCGTGAATCAAACAATAAAACTGCATCCACGACGTACTCATCTGTAACGCCCGACTTAAATCACTCATGGTGTGTAAATTCTTGTTCTAAGAGACGTTGTTCGTTATTACGAATAGAAGGTAATTTAAAATGTTAATTTATTTGTTTTCGTAAATACCGACTTCTTTGGAGAGACTGATGATAATTTAAGTAGGTGAAACAGATTAGTAAACAATAGTAATGGTAAAACGATGTGGCTAAATGAACGATGTGTTTTTGCTTCATTTCAGAGCTTTTGATGCTGGTTTGCAATAGGTCAAGCGTCATTCTGATTTATAACGAACAAATTTATAACAAAAAAACGCTGCAAATCCCTGCACAACGGTTTATTATTTTGTACAGAATACCCTTCTTTTACTTATCACAGCTCTCCGTATAGATAACCGTTCTATACAGTTATGGCTGGACGTACAATGCTCTTACGTACAACGTAAAAAAAACCATCCCCTTCTATCGAAAGTTTTCGAGATACGGCGTTCTGAAAATTGCAACCCCTATTTTGAACCCCTTAGAGATGACTGACAGTAACGCCGAGCTTCGAGGACCAACTAGACCCCGAACGGAACCTATAACCCGAATTTCATCAATTTTGTTTCATGGTAACCAAGAAAAGTGGCCAGTACGGCGTACGGCGGACAGACAGAATTATTTTTATTGCATTTTCGGATTCTACATACCATGACACGTAAACCATCAAATTTTGAGGGGGGTTAGATTTTTTTTTTTTTTTTTTTCATGCTCGATTCCAATGGTTCATTGTTGAAAATAATAAACCAATATTATCTTCGAGACTCGAGCACTAAATTATCTGCTACATTGTGTTGTACAGGCGAAACCCTACGAGTTCGGTTACGCCGTCAAAGACCACCACCACGGAACAGACTTCGGTCAGCAGGAGACGAGCGACGGCCACAACGTGAAGGGCTCCTATCGCGTTCTCCTCCCTGACGGACGCGTCCAGATCGTCACTTACCACGCCGACTGGAAGACCGGATTCCACGCTGATGTCAAATATGAAGGTAAAGCATCGATTAGTCCCGAAACCATCGCCCAAGTGCGATGATTATCAGGTGAAATGAGCCAACCGAAGACTTCTCACGAAGTTGTTCCAAAATTTTAGTTCAGTCGGGAAATCCTAGCGAGTTGGCGTATTCGAAATCGAGTTTGGCATTGGGGATTAGTGCCCATCACATAACACTGGGCAACATTAAAACCAGATCAGTTGAAGTAGGAACCTTATAGGCCCAT
The DNA here is from genome assembly GCA_954871275.1 of Leptopterna dolabrata. Lineage (NCBI taxonomy): Eukaryota > Metazoa > Arthropoda > Insecta > Hemiptera > Miridae > Leptopterna > Leptopterna dolabrata. Next base: position 63,660,555 of record OX940975.1, read on the forward strand.
CGAATTAAAACGTAGTAATGTAAAATTCAAGTAGTTTTTTCGATGAATAGGCCTAAGCAAGCAATCAACATTTGGCAAATAATCAAATTTTTTGTATATTGCTTATTTCTTATTGCATCACTTATTACTTATTGCATTAAACACTTGCTGTGCTATTAAACACTTATTTCATTAATTATCCTGGAATATAAGATACCAGTACATTGGAAGCAAGCCGCTGTAATTTCCCATTAGAAAAGCTTATACCAAATAATATTCAGCTTTTATAGTTGGTAAGCCAGTATCGTATAATTGTGCTCGCTGCACAATCCTAGAGGCCTAATATAGTTGAAGGACGGTGAAGGTATAAAGGAAAAGTTTTCACGAAACAGCTTTCACTATGAAATGACAGAAAACGTGTTTCCCCCCTACTTTATGGTACTTTATGGTAAAGCAAATGGGGAGGTGGCGGAGATTTGTAAAGCCTGGTTTCTAGGATACAGAGTAGGCAAATTGATGACGATGACGATGCTGTATGCAGTGATGGGCAAAAACCAGTTGCAACTAACAACTACAACTAAATTATTCGAAGTCATCCTCAACTACAACTAAAACGTTAGTTGTTAGTTGTAGGGTGCAACTAAATTTGTCAACTAAATTAGTTGTAGTTGCACTTACAACTAACAACTAATTTAGTTGCTAAAACTTTAATTGTTATTCGTAGTTGCACAAATAACAACTAAATGTTTCTCAACGTACCACAAACAATTATGCCTATCTACTATGCCATTCTGTATAAATATATAAAAGTGAATTTCTATGTGAAACTACTTGACTGATCGGGATGAAACTTTGGGAATATGTTGTGGGAATATTGGGAAAGGCTTCTGACCATTTGAGGGTAACTTTCGTCTGCGCATGCGCAAAAATGTGAAATATTTAAAATGCTCATGACTTACGTAAAAGTGGTCAACAGAAGATATTTGGAGTGGATTTGGTTTTGCGCATACCCAGTAGAATATTGGGTACTGATTTTGCCAAAACTCATACAGATTCTGCATAATGACATTTCTGATCTCTCATGGAAATTTGGAAACATTTTGACGACTTTTACGGAAGTTACGAGCGTTTTGAGTATTTTACATTTGCGCATGCGCAGGCGAAAGTTACCATACGATTTCGATATGAGATCATCTGTGGCCCAAACCGCACCTACCTTCAAATTTGGACCACATTCGACCATTTTTACGATAGTTATGGGCGTTACTACCCGTTCAACGGTTTTCAGAATTGTTTGATTTATTCATTTTTGGGAAAATCAAAAATTACCCCCCCCCCCCCCCTCTGGACTACCCATATTGAAATTCTGATTTCACCATCATGTTCAGGGTGAACATGCCTTCAAAATGATATGTCACAGTATGGGAAAATTTTTCCCTTGGACTCCCCCTTAGGTGGTCCGATTGGCACCAAAAACTATACACAAAATTCCGGATACCTAAGGAGTCTACCCTCCAAATTTCAAGTCGATTGGTCCAAAATTGCGCCCTCTATCGGTGAACAAACTCACAAACGGAAAATGCAGCTCGACTCACTTACGTTCGGCAATCAGTTGTTATTTTTGTGCAACTACGAATAACAACTAAAGTTTTAGTTGTGGGGTGCAACTAAATTCTTCAACTAAATTAGTTGTAGTTGCACTTACAACTAGCAACTAATTTAGTTGTAGTTGTAAGTGCAGTTACAACCAAGTTAGTTGAATAATTTAGTTGCACCATACAACTAACAACTAAAGTTTTAGTTGTTAGTTGGAAATTTAGTTGAACTAAATTTTTAGTTAACTACGCCCATCTCTGGCTGTATGTATGTGTTGCTAGCACCGCCCCTGATTGTCAATCATGCTACGTCAATCCGTCGAGTTCTGGATTTGGTGGGCATTATATTATTTGTGACCTGTTTTATTAATTTGCCCCATTGTCTGGAAATTAGGCTTCTAGGTAAGGGGTTCCCTTGTTGTTTTCAATTTTTGTTAACAATTATTGTTGAATTCCCTTACCTATATTATTCTCATGAGTGTTGTTGCAATATATTTCACACGTTAAAATATCTAATTTGGCGTAAACGAGCTTATTTTACACTAATTCCATCTGTTTCTAAGATGCAATTTATTACCAACCTACTGACTCCACCAAATGTGTCTTAGTCAGGTACACAGCCTGCTCATATTTGTGTAATATTTGACCTGTAGGAGAGGCCCACTACCCCGAACCGCAGCAGCAGGGGCACCAAGCAGGAGGCTACCAGTACCCCGCCCCAGCTCACTCAGACTACTCCGGTGGTGAACTCGGTGGACAGGGTGGATACAGCCACGGCGGATACAAAAGATAGCCACACTGACCTCAGCACAAACTCATCACTCGGACCCCCTCGCTACCTATGTAATTAACTAGGCTAATGTGTTTTGTTATTTTTAAAAAATAAATTATGTTGTAAATAGTTTTTTATAATAAAAAGAAAAATGTCACGAATCATTTGATTTTTTTTCCCAATTCCAAAACTGATGACAATAATGAGATTTTTTACAGAGTCAGAAGATGCCAATTTTTATTTCGTCTAAGTATTGTCTGAGATGCCATTGTGGGTATTATCGACGAGGTACCTACCGACAAGTTCCTTATGGTTTTGTTAGGTGACCATGAATTACCCTGTCAGGTTCTACTAATTCATAATAATTTAAAGAAAAAATATGGCACAAACGCATATACAGCTAAGGTAAAAAACACAGCTGCACATAATATGCAGCGTGCAGAATTTCAAAGAAATGATTTTATTCATAAAGTTCAGCAATAACCAAAACAGTGAGTTAAATGTACCAGACAGCAGAAACCGATGAGGTTGATTCAGTATGATGATTGAAAGACTTGATCCTAGTTGAAGAAGGGTAATAGTGAAGAAGGCGAATAAGAGTTAGTCCGAAAGTAGAAAAATTTCGAAAATGGAATCTTTAAAAGCAATTTTTGTCCGTCCGCCGCTCGCGCCACTTTTCTTAGTGACCATGAACCAAAATTAATGAAATTTGGTTTGTATGTCCCATTTGGGTTGTAATTTGGTTTGTATGTCCCATTCGGGTTGAAATTTGGTTGTATGTCCCATTTGGTCCACGATGCTCGGCGTTACTGTGAGTCATCTCCTAGGGGGGTGAAATATAGGGGTTGACATTTTCAGAACACCGTAACTCGCAACAGTAGCCTTACATTCGTGCAAGAAGTCAAAAATAAATGAATAAATAAATAAACTGTCCTCCAAAAACAAAATTTCTACTCGCTTTTTCAAAGTTTTATGAATAATTTGTTTCCGTGTCTGCCTGTCTGTATGTGGTCAATTCCTTTTCCCAGGCAAAACTGTACGAAATTATGGTCCGATTTTGATGAAATTTCCGGGATTGTGCGCGTAGGCCCTTAGGCGGTCCTCTATGAATTTCATCGCCGTCGGACCAATGTAACTTGTGCGCATGCGCACAAACGTGGATTTCATTAAATAATTTCTCGTTCCTAATGGTCCGACTTCGCTGAAATTCTCAGGGTAGTTGGGGATGGTTCCAAGATGATTGACTGCCTATGAATTTCTTCGCAATTGGATCACTACTAACCACTGCGCCTGCGCAAACTTGTATATCATGAAACAATGGTTTCTGAGTCCCTAACGGGCCGACTTCGTTCAAATTCGGAGGGTAGTTAGGGAGGCTTCAAGACGATTGCCTATGAATTTCGGCGTGATAATTTTCTCGTTACTAATTGCCTATGAATTGTGCCATCGAAGGCTTCAACCCGGATTCTACTAATATTTTCGGAGCGACATAAATGCCTGCACTGCCGTCATAGCACGTGAGGGTCCGAATGTTTCAAGTGGACATTACACGGCCACCGGCATAGGTGTCATGATGGCAGGTGGGCCCTCTGCAACGACACGACAATTTGGCCAACTTCATTCGACAACTCACTCCATACTGCTTACTCATAACACTCCTACGAAATATGTAACCTATTGGTTTATTATTTTCAATAATGGACCTTTGGAATCGAACGGGGAAAAAAAAATTAACCCCTCAGAATTTGATGGCTTACGTTTCAAGATAATATGTAGAATCCGAAAATGCAATAAAAAAATGTCTGTCTGTCCGCCGTAAGCCGTAATTATAATATTAGCACTTTTCTTAGTTGCCATGAACCAAAATTATTGAAATTTGGCTTGCAGGTCCCATTTGGGATCTAGCTGGCCTGCGAAGCTCGGCGTCAGTCATCTCTAAGGGGTGAAAAATAGGAGTTGAAATTTTCAGAACGCCGTAGCTCGAAATCTTTCAATAGAAGGGTATGGTTTTTTTAACGTTTTTAAATTTATCGTATGAACTAAAGAATTTGTTGAGACCACTCGGAGCATTGTACGACCTGCTTTTCGTTTGCACAAAAAAATCTTCGTCAACATGATCGTAAATGAAACGGTATAATCCGGCTCAGATATCATTACTAGGGAGCACCTGATTATAATCACGGATGGCTGAATGAAGTCGAGTTGGTGGTGCTGTGATATTATTTCATTTGAAAAATGATGGATCTTTTTGATTTTGTTGATAGGTACTTTTGCAACTTGAACAAACGTTGAAGTATTATTGGGTAAACTATTACACAACGTTAAATTATTACACAGTGGTTTATTATTACACAACGGTAAATTATTACACAGCGGTTTTTATACTATCTACGTAGAAGGGGAATCTATACAGGTAAATTATTACACAACGGTTTATTATATACCTTATGCTTCATGAATAACTACAAATAATTAATGGTTGAATTGTTGAATCCCGCGCATTTGCTTGAAACTTTAATTCCGGGGCCGGCTCCAGTACTCGATTTAGGCTTTCTTAGGAGCTCGAGGGTATTGACCACAGAAAACAGTGATCTACGCAGAAGGGGCATTTTTACAGGTAAATAATAAACCGCTGTGTAATAATTTGCAGCGTTTTTTGCGATATCAGTGGGTATTTACTTGGTTTTATTATTGTTTCAGCACCTACCTACACAGTCTTGTAATTCATTCACATTGTAACTGTATTTATAATTTATAAATACTCGCTTTTCGTTTGATTCTTTCAGCGGTTTATACCCTAACTAGTCTTTATACTACTAATATTTATACTACTAATTTATAATACTACTATTAATTCCTATAATCCTATTACGCATAGGTATTAGGTGGGTAGTTTATTACTACTCTGTTTATTGCTATAAATTCATTTTGACTCATCATTCTTTTTACCAGCTGAATCTATAGTACACGTCCATGTTACAATAGGTGAGGAAGCTATACTGCCCACCCAACTTGGCAGAGGTTGAGAATGGCCGAAAAGCTTCGTCAACATGAGAGTGGATCATACGGTCCAGATAATAATTGCTAGGGAACAGTTCATTATAATCACGAATGGCTTTATGAAATCAAGTTGGTTGTTCCGTGATACTATTTCAATTGAAGAAAGGTGTTTGTCGTGGTATCCTCCCAGAACCACTCCCTGTAAACTTAAGATCTCGCAAATAAACTCAGAAGTGGGGACGAGAGACGCAGGAGAGCTGAGGGACAACCTGGGGATCCCCACCATCCTCCACTAGGTGGAGGATGGAGGGAGACGGCTTCCAAGCCTATAAATACTCGCCTCCTTCGCCTTTCTAGCCATTCTGTGCTCTCCTTAAGTCGCTGACTTATCTCTCTCTCTCCTCACCTAATCTCTCTCCTTACCTAAAAGATCTCGAGCATGGTGGAGGATCGCCCTTAACCAAATCAAGCAAATTCTCCCAAAAGATCTCGAGCATGGTGGAGGATCGCCCTTAACCAAATCAAGCGAATTCTCCCAAAAGATCTCGAGCATGGTGGAGGTCCGCCCTTAACCAAACCAGGCAACAAGCCCTAAAAGATCTCGGGCATGGTGGAGGTCCGCCCTTAACCAAATCGAGCAAAACCATCCTAAAAGAACCCGGGCATGGTGGAGGTCCGCCCTTAACCAGAGCCGGGCACATCCCCCCTCGACACCGCTCTCAGTGGATGTGCGCCAAAATTTACATTCACTACAGTGTTTATTTTGGATTTTTTTTATAGGTAGGTAGATACCTACCCACTCTTGCAACTTGAACAAATTTGATTGGGTATCTGTCTGACCGCCATTTTTTCCGCAAATCCTTGCCACACCCATAACTTCCTCAGCCCAACACATTTTGCTGACATTTTCAGGGGTCATGCGAGTGAGGCTCTACATGATCCCCTATAAATCGCAGTACAATCAGATCGTTGGTATGGCCACAGCGTATGCGCAAACGCGAATACGAGGTAAGGTAGGTAGGTAGGCACACAAATTTCTCATGAATAAATGCCGGATTTTGCTATAATTCGGACAGTAGCTGGGGTGTAGCTCCTCGATGGTCCCGTATGAATTTCAGAACTAACAGATCATTGGTGATTAACTCAAGTAAGGTCTTTCCTGGGACAATCACGAGGGTAGGTATTGACCACAGAAAACAGAGATATAGGTACCAGAAGGGGTATCTATTTTTTTTATTTTTTTCCAACGGAACGAAAACTTTTTGTATAATTTAAATGCATTGCAGTTAGGAACACAATATATTTTTTTTTTTAACTCACAATACATAGTATTGGGAATGGGACATGCATAGGGTGCTATCCATTGATAGTCCTACGTAAAGTTATTCAGGGAGTATCCATACAAGAAAATAATGGACATTTGCCTAATAATTAGCAACGTTTTAGATAAAGTAAGTTTGAGGATTAAGTGAAATTCAAGTGTAAGAAAGTACAGTAGGTGTTCGAGGGATGTTGAGACCAGATATCATAATATGTATTACCTACATGAGATAATAGAGATTTAAAATAACCTGTAATCAAGATTTAAATATTCCCCAACTCAACAATTTAATATCCATTCGGTGAAGCGCGGCGTAAACACTTTTTAGGATCAAGAAAGAGTCATTAGGTATCACAGATGACGAAGCATGAAATTGGATGATCCCAACTTGGGATCCTCCTATCATGTAGAATGTAGAACATTAGCAGACTGATCTGAGTGACTAATATTCCGATGGCTAGATTCCGCTAATTTGATGGACACGTAGGTACCTCCACAACACAATTAGAATATTACATGTAACTGAGTATGTATGAAAAAGGATTGCACAAGCCAAACCACTGTGCACGATGACGTCACACGAGGGATTTCAAGGAGATGCCCTGGAGATCCTGGCTGATAAAACGTTCTAAAACGTCTAGTACCTGAAGGTACTTGATTGGATAAAACGTTCTAAATGGTGCTGGTTTATTAAACAGTTCCAAATCCCCTGTGTGGATTGGGTTAAGCCCCTCTCCCGACCACAACAGTCGTCTACAGGTATAATCACTCGGTCTTGCCCTCGTTTCTTTAACCCCCCCCCCCCCCCCACCTTGTGACGTCATTGAGCACTGTTGTGCTAGTACATCCTTTTCATACTTTATACTCATATTGTATGGAACCCATTCGTCGAATTTCTTCAACAAAAAAAGACATGCTCCACCTGTCAGTTATACTCAATTACCCTCGTAGTACCATTGAGCCTTCACAGGTTTGGCCACCTATTCAAGAGATCTGTTTGCTCGAGAAAATCATCCAATCCTCACAAAGGCTGAGATAGAATCGGGAAAATGTTATCGCGGTCTCTTTCCAGCGACGAGTGTCGCGTATTGCTTCATCTTCCCTCGACTTTCTATTCAGCTGGGGATCCGTACGCGTCAACAAGGTAACACCCAGTTGGTTTTGATGATTAGTCTCGTATGCAGATGGTATAGATTGGTGAAACCTTCTGGAATACTCGTAGTTACGGACAACTTTCATGATCCTCCTGTGTGGACTCGCTCAACATAATGTTCCAAGCATCTCTAACGTAGTATTGATTACTACATTTCAGAGGCATATATGTGAGGGGTCGTCCAAAGAGAAAAGAGGAAGCACAGATAGTAGGAAGTACCTCCTACTAAAAGTAAGCAATAAGTGAAACATCTAGTCAAATGTAACCAATGAATTTCATGGCTCAACCTGACATTTACTGAGATACTATTAATATAAACAAATTAATTACGTGTTAAGTTTCTTGAGGTTTAGTGAAATAAGTGGTTTATAGAACTTACGTTAATGCATAGAACTTCCATGGATCTAGCAGTGCTCAACGTTCTGTTACGGATGAACTGCGAATTCTTCTACAGCAATGTATCATTTTCTGTGTAGATGACCCTTCTGTTTCGATCGTTGTTCTTTGCGTTGACCCTTGGAACGTACGTGACCGTGCGGAATGTCTTCGCGGAGCTGGAAATTAGTTACTATGTGGAGTTTATTCTCCAAAAGGTCCAGCATCTACCTTTCAAAAGCTGACTAGAAATTTCATCTGGATATTTTTGCTAAAAAGCAAAAAAAAAGTATACTTAAGAACTATACCTATACTTATACAGGTATTTATATACTGATCTACCTATGGCTTCACAAACTCACATATACCTACATTATGTTGTGGACATTATACTAAAATATTTGATTTAAACATAAGACGCTTGCTAAGTCCGCAACCCAGCGAGACATTTTCATGTTGTATCACAAGCTTTATCTTGACAGTAGGTAGGTAACTATGAATCATTATCGCTTGTTTGGTCATCAGAAAAGAAATTGTAACGCTGTTTGGTGTGATTTCTACATTTTGCGCTCTTTCACACAACTTGGGCTGTTTCTTGCGAGCATGACATTCTCGTTGTCTTTCGACTTGCAGTTTCCTTTTCCTCTCGGATGACGATCGCGTTTCGTAGGAATCGTTTATATTTTTCTTTGTCGGTGGTGCCTGGCGAGAAAGGAGTATGATGGACGGAATATAATGAACTGAATGGAGGAGTATAATTCCTCCTCCTTCCGAATCCATCGTACACTACGTAATCGCTATTTACAAAGAAACCTGTTTACACACAAAACGGGTAATCGCAATTAACAAGGAACCTCTTCTTAATCTTGATTCAGGACTTGAAAAGAAATACAACAATTTAGGGATAATTCACGGAATCATTTACGGGTTACAAGGTTACCACGATCCGGGTTACACAGTGGTGCAAGGTTACCACATTCGATTCTAGTAAACTTTCTTCATTACCTATGTAGGCTAAATAGTACCTTGTTTACCCACCTTTTTTTCATCATGCTCAGCTCAGCTACCGCGCAAGGTACGGGGTTACGGTTAGCAAGAGAATATTCAATAAAATCACACGATTTCAACGAGTGGTGAACGATATTTGTGCGATGAAAAATGGCAAACATGAAGTTCGGTAGAAACGAATCGGTTCTAAGCGAAAATCAACAGAAATTGTGCAGAACGCTTTTTCCTGTCGGTTTTTGGTAACGCTTTTCGAGTTCGTGTGCCAAAGTAAAGACATGAACATGAAAATTTCAACAACAAAAAACTGTTATCTAAGCCGAAAGTGTTGCCATCACCAAAATACTGTAAGTGAAGGATTATTTACTAATACAGAGGAGTGTAGGCGTTATCTGTGAATTTAAATAAAGAGTATGCAGGGATCCGACTCCATTCCTTAACATAAAATCCTGCCAGTTATCTCTATGGTTTAAAAATGCTTTTTTGCATGAGGATGAATTGAGGAAAAAGTTTACGAATTTGCGAGCACAAACCTCCATGATATGCTTTTCGTTGATAATATTTTTCAAACAGGCTTTCGGCTAGGAATGGAGTCCCCACGAAGGTAATCAATCTTGTCTTGCTTAGTTATTGCAAACTGTTTGAGTTCCTGATCTTTCTCGAACAATAGATACCTTGCTCATAACCCATCCAATCGTATTCCTCCTCATGCTGAGGCCCTAAAAATCTTACTTCGAGTAGATAGTTATGTGTGTGCGTGTGTGTGTCGAATAGTGGATAGATTTGCGTAGAGGAGTAGAGACGGAGGCAAAGGGAGTCCCACCTAACAGTGTTCTAGAACCACTAATGTACGAGTAGATTGCATGACACGTCACACGACTCCTACAGACTATCCTATATTCACGAGGATATCGTTTGGAGTTTCGCCTTCAAGTCTAACAAAGTTTTAGTAACCACTCCTAACAACTGAAACTTGTTCCTTCCTCACTATCGAATATAGAGCATGCGCAAGCAACAAAAATCTGTTTAAGCTTTTTTCAGGTGTCAGATAAATAGGCTCTCCCTGTAAATTCCAAAGAGATCAGAGCAATAGCACTTGGGCAAACTTGAACTCCTATCTGAGAACTTGATTAGGTAACTGTTTGAAATTACCTCATCCAATCGCCAAAATTTGATAGGCTTGCCAAGGGGGTGTTTAATGCCGAGCAGAAATTTGCATACACCAGCTAATTAAATATGAACCATAAAAACGACGTGAGAAGGCTATATTGCCCACCGACTTGGCAGATGTTTTTTCAAAGGACGCGTTTTTATTGTAGTCAATTTCTCAATAAATACTTAATAGGAAAAATAATTATTTTATTTTGCATGAAAACGCATATTTTATGATTAGTGGCATTGTTAGAGTTGAACGCTTAGAACTTCATATTTTTTGTTGTCTGGGGGTCTAATCGCGAAGAGAAGAAGAAGGAGAAAGAGTATATTAGTAGATCTAAAAATTCGCACCTTAGAAATGATCTAGAATGGAGTCGTTCATCTTTACCTACTTCACGACTGAAGGAGGTGAGGTTTGGAAAGGCGAGAGTGAGATGGAGAGCGCGGGTGCGAGGTAGCTAGTATCCAGAAAGGTTACACCACATTGGCTAGGCCAGAAAGATTGCCACCACATTGGATACAAGAGGATATGCCCAGTAAGGTTACACCACATTGGCCAGGCCAGAAAGATTGCCACCGCATTGGGATCTTGGGCCTTATAAAGGCGCCTCTACCCTCCCTCGGTCCTCCGACGGCGGTTGAAAGCCGTTGGAGGATCGATGGAGGGAGACTACCGGGTTACGTCCCTCTTGTCACGTAGCTCGCCTATTGGAAACAATTGTAAATGTACATTGAGTGGTGGTATATTGTAAAGGGGTACCACGACAACATGAAAATATCAAATTTAATAGACTGAAGGTAGCTTGAGTACACTCAAGCCCTATAAAAATTCGATCATTAAGTAGGCAGGTACCTATCGTGCAGCACGACTGCAACTTTCTTAATGAACTTGAATTAATTTATTGTTCAAAATAATTAAACGTTGCTGTTGAAAAGAATATTTTGCGATTGGTAAATTTTCTAACATAAAGGAACACTATGAGTAAATACGAAGTAAGTGCATATTTTCGAAGTTATAACACAATATTTTCGTGTATAGAACTCTTTTTGTAGTGACCCAAAAATGTATTTCCCAGTAATAATAATTCAACGTGCCTTATTTCATTGCTCATAATTCATCCACTCCGACGAATCAAATAAGTGCCAAGAGTGCATTGCATTTGCATGACGGCTGCTCTGCAAACATCATTGAGCTGCGACAAAGTTGTCGAAACCCATTCGAAATGAGAAAACCGAGTTATGCTCAACTTCGTTGCATCACGAATATTGGCACTTGCGGCGACGCTCGGCTGCAAAGTTACCTTTTTCTACCTGATGGGAGTTACCCGATAGGTAATCGCATTTTTCTCAATATATTATGTCGACGTGGCGAAACATCGGCACGAAGAACTCTTTGTCGATAGTATCGTCATGAACCTACTGGATAAGTTTTGTCGATTAGATATAACCGCCAAGACGATCTTTTTATCGTACGGAAGTTGCCCTGCAAATATAAAGAGGAACGAAGCTGAGTTGTGAGCTATACATAAGCGGCCAACAAAAGTTCCGTCAAGAACCTTTACTTTGTGTGAGTATCTGTATCGTTTCAACTTTAAGTATTTTTAAAGTGAAAGCGAAAAATTAAAATACAATACACAGACAATGACTTACTATGACCGAGATCCTATACGGAAGCTAAACTAACCTAAGTTACTTGAGTTGTGCAAAGTCCTAGGTATTTCCAACAACAAAAATTCTGCTTCACGAAGGTCTGTAACTAATATTTTAATGTGCAAATTACATTGTTACACACTCTCATTTTAATTAAGACCGCACGAAGCTTTTCGCATTTGTTTCGTCATCACGTGACTCAGCACGGGGTTCCTTTTGGTTTATTTTCAGTAATAAACCTTTGGAATCGAGCATGAAAAAACAATTGCACCCCCCCCCCTCCCCCCCAATTTGATGGTTTTCGTTTCAAGGTCCGTAGAATCCGAAAATGAATTTAAATTTGGTTTCTATGTCCTATTTTGAGTCTAGTTGGACCGCGAAGCTCGGCTTTACTGTCAGTCTGAGGGTCAGACTCTAAGGGGTGAAAAATAGGGACTGATATTTCAAGGACGCCATTATCCCGAGTATTTTAACATTTTTAAATAGTTCTCGAACTTGGGAGTTTTTTGAGACCACCCGGAGAACTACACGTCCAGCCGTTCGTTCACAGTAAGGCCCTGCATTTTGCAGCGGCAGGCTTCGTCAACAGGAGGGTGAATCAGGGGGCCTATTCACTAAGCCAAAGAGACATCTCTTTCAGGCCCGACTCTCTCTTTTGGCAGAAGAGATTTTTATAGTATCCATGACAGGGTTATTCAGTAACTTTTAAAAGAGAGAGTTGGCGGCCATCTTGGGATTCTCGATCTCTTTCAGAGAGACAGCTAATTAGGTGTCTTTCCTCGAAAGAGATTTCTCGTTTGTTTCACAGTGATCGTGTAAAATCCTCGTTCATCCGCAACCACATCGGTAATTTTGATCGCATATTTTTTTCATTTCATAAAGTTTTTCATCATAAAGTTTTTCATTTCATAAAGATTAAATTTTTCATTTCAATTTTAATTAAAAATATATACATAATTATTTATTCATGAGTAAAAAAACGTCCAAGTACGGGTTGAGGTAGGTACCTACCTACCTAAGAGTGGCCGTTCATTAAGTGTAGATATAATACAAGCATTAAGCCCCCTAATTCGACTTTTTCTGTTTATAATTGACTTTTTTAAATTTCATTTAAACTTTTATCCGATTCGTGAGTAAAAACGTCCAAGTATGGATTGAGGTAGGTAGGTACCCTTTGAATAGGTATTACTAAGAAATGTGTTCATTATTAAGGAATTGAACTCCCGGGGGCACAAACATCTCGCACTTCATGGATACTATGGCATTTTCGTGTATTAGGATCCATATCTCTTTCTCAAGGTCTCTGGAGCTATTCAGTAAAATAGACGAACCCAGGAGACATTGGAAGAGACTGTCTCCCAGGGGAGACTATCTCTCGCGGGAGATTTTCAAAATAGATAATCTCTTTCCATTATCTTTTTTAGTGAATAGGCCCCCAGATGGTATACATTCAGCCCAGATACCATTGCTAAGGACGCCGCAACAATAATAGTCCACAATATAGGGAAGGGGACGGGGGTTCAATGGGCCATATAATGCCACAGATGAGGCCCCGAATTATAGAGGTTATTTGGAATTTGCCCTAGATTCATAAGCTATACGTTGCCAATATGTTTTATGGGCGAATGGCTCAATGATGCGGGTAATTAGCTACCTACTCTTTGGGTCACCGGAAATAGATGGGTTTGAATAAATTGCATAAGATCACTGGAAGATGGTCAGCAATGAATTTCAAAACGCTTGAATCATTGTATGACTATGCGCCTCAGCAAACTTGAAATTTTGATTGCCCTTCCTAATAACTCTGGTTCCGCATTGAGGTGCCGGCTTTTTTTCTCAGCGGGGCGTTTCTTGTATCCAATTCCCAACCTCATCCGCCATTACACTGTACGGCTCCATTTTCTAAGTGGTTACTCGATTTTAGGGCTTTCCTGGAGGGGGGGGGGGGGGGGGGGGAGCACGAGGGTAGGTATTGACCACAGAAAACAGTGATCTACGCAGAAAATAATAAACCCTTCTGAAATAATTTGCAGCATTTGAGCCCTGAATAAGATTTTTTTCCGATCCGGAAAATTTGATGATATCATCAGGTAGGTACCTACATACCTGAGGCCCTATGCTCCTCCTAGGAGTTACAGAACAACCTGCCTACTGATTAACTAAACCTACGTACCTACCTAATGACGATGAAAATATCATTGTGAGGGACTAACGACCTTTAGCAGGTATGCACCCGTAGCGCCTTCGCCGGACTGGGATACTATATGAGTGTTTCAACGTGTGACTTTTTGTATCATCCCGACTCGCAGGCGTCAGAGTCCTGACTATGCAGCAAAAGAATACGGTACCTTATTGAAGGTCAGTAAACAAAAAACGCTGTAAATTATTACACAGCGGTTTATTATTATCCTGATGTACGTAGATCACTGTTTTCTCCGGGATTAAAGTTTCCTACAAATGCTTGGTTCAATAATTCAGTCATTAATTATTTGTAGTTATTCATGAATCATAAGGCAAATAATATACCGTTGTGTAAAAATGTACCTGTATAGGTGCCCTTTCTACGTAGATAGTATAATGAATCGTTGTGTAATAATTTACCGTTGTGTAACAATTTGCCCATTAATAATACTTCAACGGTTGTTCAAGTTGCAAAAGTACCTATCAACAAAATCCAAAAGAGCCATCATTTTTCAAATGAAATAATATCACTGAACAACCAACTCGACTTCATACAGCCATCCTTGATTATAATCAGGTGCTCCCTAGCGATGATATCTGGGCCGGATTTATACCGTTTGATTCACGATCGTGTTGACGAAGCTTTTCGGTGCAAACGAACGGCTGGTCGTACAGTGCTCCGAGTGGTCTCAAAAAATTCTTTAGTTCAAGATAAATTTGAAAACGTAAAAAATCACACCGTTCCATTGAAAGTTTTCAAGCTACGGCGTTCTTAAAATTCCCCTTAGAGATGACTGACAGCAACGCCGAGCTTCGAGGACCAACTAGACCCTGAACGGGACATATAAACCAAATTTGATCAATTTTTTTTCATGGTAACTAAGAGAAGTGCTAAGTACGGCGTACGGCGGACGGACAGAATTTTTTTTATTGCATTTTCGGAATCTACATAGGTACCTTGAAACGTAAACCGTCAAATTTTGGGAGGGGGGGGGGGGGGGTTAAAAATTTCCGCGCTCGAATCCAAAGGTTCATTATTGAAAATAATAAACCAAAATTATGATTTATTTCCAGCCACATCTACTTCAGATTGGCCATATTTCGCCCAACAAGCTCATCAAAATCTAGCTTTAGGTATAAAAATTATTTGAATAAGTATTCGGTTTCTCTCTCAACTTAGATGGTTTTCAACGTTTTAAAGACGATTTTCCACCGTTTTTTATCTCTAGTTTCTTGGCGGAGGGGTGGCGTAACTTGAAGCTGTTAGCGTTCAAAACGTGTTTTTCTATATATCTGGGACTATTTATGATTTCAGACTCTGGACCAACATGAGGTTTAAGCAAAGAAAATATATTCCAAACGAATAATAAGGTAATATAGGGGCCATCTCTCGGACACCTTGTATAATATTAAGGAAAGGACAGTCCAACGGCCTCAAAATAACGCGTATCCTCAGGGGCCAACAATTACTTCAATAAAAATCTGGCATTTAACGACGGTAAAAAATGAGCCATCTACATCTCCTGCTTAGAACTTCATGGACATTCCTTCATTTATACCACGGAATTTATGTAAGCAGTTATGTTAAGTTTAAAGAGTTTTGTAATAGAAATCCCGAACTCTATAGCAAAATAAGTTTACTAAAAGAAAGTGTGGTGCCCTGCACCAGAGGGTTTTCTTTCCGAACAATTAAAAAATTAGGCTTCTCCCAGGAATTAGGCTCCTGTTTTTTTTTGTTTTTTTTTCAAATTATCTTCGATTACTGATAGTGCCATTTAGCTGTCTTGATTCACCTGTTGATTCTACAGTGTTATTATACAAATACATGGTGATTTCAGATAATTTCCCAGGTCTCTGACTCACAAAAAATTTTGGGAGCTGAACCTTCGTTACAACCTCAATTTTTCGGTTTGGTCAAGGTCATCTATATGTTAGGTCTTCTCGCCCTAAAAAAAAATATGGAAAATGATACCTCAAAAGCTCTGTTCACTAAAACCTCGAAGAACCCTATTTTTACACCATTCCCGATCGGGCTGCCGAGCTTCGGAGCACAGCTATGACCCAAATGTGTTCCCAAATGGAGTCCCAAGCTGTGTCCGGAAGAGCGACGATTTTAGACAAAAACTTAGCGTAAATTAATTCTGAAACTTCGTTAGAACCTCAATTTTTTCCACTCTTTGGTCAAAATCGAAACTGGCTTCATATTCCGTCTCCTCGTCATAAAAAAACGTGGAAAACGATACCAAGCTCATGTTACTAAAACACACAAAAACCCTAATTTTACACCAATTTTTCACCCATACCACCCTTGGGTATATTCTGATCGGGCTGCAAAGTTTCGGGACACAACTAGGGCCCAAAAGGAGCCTGTGTGCGAAAGAACGAATTTTTTTAGACGGAAAATAAAGTTGATACGGATGATACGGCGGACGGCGTATGGCAGACGGCGGGCGGACATTTCGTTTGTGTTATCTACGCACCTTGAAACGTAAAAGAAAAAAATTTTGAGGGGTGTTATAAAAATTTGTTGTTGAGCGAATACATTGGTGTATTATTTACAGAATAATAAACCAAAAGTTGAACAGAGGGGTTTCCCTACACATTATAATATGTATTATTATTTAACCTTACATAACTAACCTCGCACCTTATTTCAACTAGGTACGTCGTAATATAATTATAGCTTATGACTGGAAAAAATGCAGCTATATGACACAGGTCACCCTGAATTTTTCTATTTCACGGGAAGCCTCGAATCCTTGTTGTCTGGGCGCATAGAAGTTGTTGTGCATACAGCCAAGTTTAAGTATACCGGATTTCTTTGCTTCTTCGAATCGTTGAAGTACTTCCCAGGCTCTTTTTCACGTGATTAATTGTTGTGAAGACTAGCCTGAGGGGTTATTCTGACATAAAGTACATGGGCTACTTCAGAATTATTTATGAGCGTATGAATCCTGTGGATTATAGTTTGCAATTATTACAGGTACCTGTCATATATTGAAGGGCGTTATTCTGTATTACAGGTAGTAAACTTGCCTGTTTACTTAAGGCGGTTGCTGTCTCTACGACCTCGTACAGTGCATATAACATTATCAATGCTTTGATAATATGGAACAACTGGATCTCCAACACATTTACAGCATGAGCTGAGAAAGTCATTACCGCGCTCTACAAAATTTTCGAATTCTTTACTGGAGGCTCCCCTTAACCACCGGCATCATGGTGGAGTCAAAAGTAAATAACAGCGAAAAAGGTTTCACAAAACGTACACTAGAATCAGCTTCCACCAGATACATACTGCTGGTATTTTAAAACAGTGAACAACAACTACCTACATTATGAAAAGGGCAAAAATAATGATAGCAATAAACAAAAATACAAATTTAAAAAACTTTAAATCCAGTACAACAGTAATGAATTAATTTTAAAATTAATGGAATTTGGAATTTCCCTTGGTAATTCGGTAAAATTAATCCATATCAATGTTCATTATATGTGCTGTGCTTTCACAAGTGATCCAAAAGCTTTCACTGCCCTATGGTGTTCCATAGAAAATTTTAGACGACAACTTCTTACTGGGTTGGAAGCATCCTTCATTTCATGATCAAGGACGAAATAGGGTAAACAGGCTTATTTTGTATTTGATCAAGCCTCTGGTATGCCTCTTCCTGCATATATCAATGGTATCATATCATAGTAAGTAGTTTATAGGTCAAATACTGAGATGAGGCAGCCGTATGAAACATGACTTATTGATCACCTTAGTTGGGATTCATCGACCTGAAGTGCAATAATTGAAACGCGTAACAAGGATGAGCAAGGCAGACAACTTTCAACAGGTCGGGTCGCCGAGGATTCCTCTCGATCTCGGCGGTCCGAGATTTATAGGTCGTTTAATGCCATGCGACCTCGATGTTTTGATTGCCGTTCTAAATATCATTTCCTTAGCGATAACCCTGAAGCATAATGATTATAATGAAGCGCAATGAAGCATAATGAAGTATAATGATGATAAAAACGCTGCAAAGTCCTTGTCACATGGGTTTATTATTCTATTGGAGTTCTAGAGATTCTTGTTGGCTGTTAAATTTATTGTTTCTTTCATGTGCAATGATTGAAATAGCTATTTCTGATGATTTCCACCAATTTTGGCCCCCAAAACATGAAATAGGTACGCTTTTTTTTCCAGATCATCTTTGATCATTGGTAGTGCCATTTTTAATGGTCTTGATTCACCTGTTTACACTTTTTCCAATGTTATTATACACATTGATGGTGATTTCAGACAGTTTTCCAGGTTTTTGACTCATATAAAACCAATTTTGGGAGCGAACCTTTGGTAAAATCTCAATTTCCGCGTCTTTGGTCAAAATCGACTTCATATTCGGTCTTCTCGTCCCCAATACCATGGAAAAAGATACCTCAAAAGCTCATGTTACTAACATGTTGCTAAAACGCAAAAAGTACCTATTTTTACACCCCTGGGTATATTCCGATCGGGCTGAAAAGTTTTGGGACACAACTAGGGCCCAAATGGAGCATGTGTGCCTTTTTTAGACCGAAAATGAAGCCGGTACACGTGATACGGCGGACGGCGTACGGCGGACGGCGGACGAACATTGCATTTTTGGAATCTACGCAACTCGAAACGGAAAAGAAAAAAGTTTGAGGGGGTGTTATAAAAATTTTTTGCTGAGCGAATACATAGGTGTATTATTCACAGAATAATAAACCAAAATGGTCTAAGCCTGTAGGCAGTACATCGAAGTATACAGTATCAAGTTGAATATTACGAATGAACGTAGGGCTATTCCCATTGATGGTGTTACCTTACCTAGTGATTTCTAGTAGCTGCTCGATGCATTTTCTTCTGTCAATCATCAAGCGTAACACTTTTCTGGTGTGCACTGATCTGAGTGATCAGTGAACGCGTTCACGGGCTACTGGGAATAGCCTGCCTACTCAGAGTTCATTCATAATGTACAGCGTGATACTGCATAATTTGATACTAGGACTAATGGAGCAGGTACATCAGAGGCTTGATGAAATTCAACATCAACTTATCTTATCCTTCATCGTAAGATGAACGAAGCACAGTACTACGTTAATTCAGGGTTACCTACCATAGAGAAAGATGACAACATATTTAAAGTTGTTACCAAACAAATGAACTTGTGCAGATTTTGTAAAATAGTGCCAAGAAAAATGTTGACATTTGAGTTTACTACTCAACCAAACAAAAATGCTAAACTATCACTTAATTATCGGTATTCATAGCAATCATTATGATATTCGTTGGTCGTCTTCCCTATATCTATCGATGCTAGCTGTACCAAATTTTAGAACAATCTACCATTCCTGTAACATAATGGGTACATATACATAAATCCCATATATTTGTGTCCAAACAATGTACGGCACAATCGGAATCACAGCACAACATTTTCTATCTAATGATATCACACTAGATAATCAGTATTTATCATTCTGATCAGATTTTACGAGTAAAAAATTGCTGATAGAATAGTTAAGATTTGCAAAAAATTTCTGGTAGGTAGGTAGGTATGGCCATATTTTGCCATATTTAGCTTTAGGTAGGTACAACGATTCCTTCAAATATTTCATTCATAAATATTCATACTGGCATAGAATAATCAAGTAGGTAAATGCACCAGCAATCATCTGAAAACAAATAAATTTCAGTAGTTAATTTAGGTAAACAGAATTCATTATTAGTATAACATAAACATTACAAAATATTGAAATACCGTCGTACGAATATTACATAATAATTTTTCAGATACATGATAAACTAGCTGTGCATTGACCGGACTCAACAAAAATGAAATAGGCACCGATATTCTTAGGTTAACGAATTGTCTTACCATGTTGATCAGCTTCAAATCGAGGTAATAGAAGTTGCAAATAGAAATTTGGAGAGGCTCCCAGTAAGCTAGGTGTATCTTCACGTAAGGCTACGATAAATTTTAATTTTTTATTAGATCGAAAAACCAGCGAAGTGCGTACATAAGCGTGTATACTTCAACAACATGAGCTCACGTCATTTTCGTATCTCCCCGTGACGTCGTTCATACACGCGGTGTAAACATTCCTGTGGAATAACTCTGCCTGAAAGGAGCACAGAAATTATTACTAGTTCATGATTTCATAACGTACGGTATAAATGAGCAAATCAGTCCATGGCTGTACGTAAGACATAGAAATAGGTTTAGATAGTTTTAGCTTAGATATTATCTTAAATAGCTTTAGATAGTTTTATAGATAATTAGAAAATCAAAATTAGAATGCTACCCGTTTTTCAGCCAGAAATCAACGGACGTGGCCTAAAACACCAGTGTATTAAAAATAGGCACTAAGCTAAGCTAAGTTCAAAGGCGCCTCTAAAATCCCGAAAAGCGCCTATGTATGTGTACAAAAACGCCTTTAGGTTAGTACTTACCAATTACATGTTTTTAGCGAATTTCCGAGGAATATAATATTGTAATGGGTCCGAAATAGTATGTTGTAAATTAATGTTTGAAATTCTTTTGTTGCAAACCCGTTTCTGGCCATTGTGAATCCATCCCTAGAGTTTGCCATATTTTTATATGTATCTATATGTCACTCCAGACGATATCTGACTTAACTGACTTTTATTGACTTAAATCCAAACCTTGATGGGAAATTCTAAAGGAATTTCGGGATGCAAACAATTGGTAGAATATTTGAGTCTTTCTGGATCGAAAATCGTTAAAGTCGAAAATCGTTAGGTCGTTAAAACTGCAATCAAATCACCAAAAATAGTACGTACATCAAGTATAATGTGGAGAAATTTTGGGTTAAAAATGATGAGACTTCGGATCACAATTAATAACTCCTCTTTATTTAGCTTGTTTTTGGGGAATGTGGTAAGTATAGGTGGATCTGAAGGATGATAGGTAATTGCCCGGCCGGCTCCATTACTCGATTTAGGGGTTTCCTGGGGCGAGACCAAGGGTAGGTAACCTCAGAAAGCAGTAATCTACGCAGAAGGGGCATCTATACAGGTAAATTATGAACCGCTTGTAATAATTTGCGACGTTTTAAGCTTTGTTGCCGCGAAATTTCAAATGACAACTATACTCACGGACCTATTTTAATCAAGCCCCCTCGCTAATTTTGGATTATTCAATTTGTGGCTACTAATTTGATAGGCAAGTAGTTGTCCGAATTATAAAACTGCAATAATATGATTTGGTTGGTTTAATTCACTTGCCTCATTACTGAAAGAATTCGCCATTTTGGTGAGGTCGTACAATCCATGTAACATCACCAATGATTTACTGATCGGTATAACAGCCGCAAACACATTCCATACAGAAATCGTTGTACCATAAAGCTGAATCATCTTGAACGCACAGGATGCCAGTAGAATCGTGCAAACGCAAACGTAGAGGAATAAAGGCAAGTTATAAAACGAATTCAAATTATGAACCTGTTGCTTGATTAAGCAAAATAACTTCAGCCGCAGTGGTAGCTTTACTGAGTTGAGCCTCATCAGGTGTGTTTTAACTCTCTCCAGAAACCGTTTCAGTTCTATGACGATTATAGCAAACCCTAACTGGGAAAACTGAAGGATTAACAAACAGAAAATTACGGTAGGAGGGATCTCATTTTCCCCATATACTAGTAAAGGGCCAACTTGCAGTAAGCAGGTGATAATGAAGACCAATATGTATGTAAAAAGTTGAGCTGATCGGGAATGCTTTGTCCTTATGAGAGGAAAACCGTATGCTGAGAATTTTAGTTCATTTAAATAGTAAATGGACAATGATTTGCGATGAACTATGAAATATAAACAAGATGCGCTGAATAGATAGTTCATCACTCCGTGTACCAAATCACTCATATCACTGGGTATGATTTGTTCACCCCAGCAGTTAGTAAATAATGTGAATGAAACGTCTAAGTAAATAACGTACGTCGATGCACCAACTAATAAAGAATGGATACAAATGAAATATAAGCTGCTCCGCCAATTCGGTTTTAACTCAGGCCAGAATGGGTGAAGGCCGCAATAAAATGAGAGAGTAAGAACTTCAAATACCATTTTGAAGAGTTGAGGAGTTACTGACACGCAATATCTCTGATACGCGGAAACTTATCTATCTAACTCATCTCCAACGAAGAGCTAGCAATTAATTTCCTACTTATTCTTGGCAACTGTCATTCTACGTTATGTCACATCGATATTACTCTCGATATTACTTTTGGTTAAACTCGAAAAAACGCTGCAAATCCCTGCACAACGGTTTATTATTTTGTATAGAATACCCTTCTGTTACAGATCACAGCTCTATGTATAGATAACCCGTCTATATAATATGATATGTACTATTCTATACATATTATGTGGATCGCAGACCCTCCTTAGGTTAGTGCCTAACCCCGTACTCGTTACTAGGTACCTACCTAAATCACGAGTTAAATGTTGCTAAAATAATTCTGCCGATGACAAACAGTACCTAACAAAAAGAAACACACATAATGAAGTTCTGAAAAGAAATTGTTGATTAGGAGTGAAAAAAGTTTCGAAAGTACCTACCAACAAACTCCAGTCCCTTCTACGTAGATGGTATAATGAACCGTTGTGTAATAATTTACCGTTGAGTAATGATTTACCGTAGTAATAATTTACCCATCAATAATACTTCAACGTTTGTTCGTTTCACTACCTACCAACAAACTCCAAAAGAGCCATCAATTTTCAAATGAAATAATATCACAGAACAACCAACTCGACTTCATACTCGCCAATATAATCAGGTGATCCCTAGCAATGATTTCATCTCCGCCAAATTTCCTATTCATATTGTGGGCGCGTCTCTGGTTACGAGAATTGGTTTGAATTGTATACAATTTCATTCACACTGGAGTCGAAAATGCCTGTCGGTGCAAACTTCGGGGCCTTACTGTGAACGAACGGCTGGACGTACGACGCTCCGGATGGTCTTAAAAAACTCGCAAGTTCAAGAACTATTTAAAACCGTAAAAATATTCACGTAAAAAAATGGTATAGGCGTTTTGAAAATTTCAACCCCTATTTTGAACCCCTTAGAGATGACTGACAGTAACGTCGAGCTTCGAGGACCAACTAGACAGCGAACGGAACCTATAACCCGAATTTCATCAATTTTCTTTCATGGTAACTAAGAAAAGTGGCCCGTACGGCGTACGGCGTACGGCGGACAGACAGAAATATTTTTATTGCTGTTTTGGATTCTACATACCTTGAAACGTAAACCATCAAATTTGGGGGGGGGGGGGGGGGGGTAAGAATTTTTTTTTTCATGCTCGATTCCAATGGTTCATTATTGAAAATAATAAACCAAAATCTAAATTCAACTAGGGAACAAATAAAAACTATCCGCCAAGAAACCGAAAATCTCCGTACCTACCTGCCTACCTACCTACTCAGCGACCAGACACTGTTTATACGAAAGTAGACGTATGCAGGGTTTTTAACCCCCCCTCCCCCACCCTCCCCTTACCGCCGTAACTCGGCCCCCTGGGTGTCTCCGGTATTGAATTTTCGTTCACACATTCGCGAGAGGCCCCTGAGGACGTGTACCAAATTTCAGCCTTCGGGACCATCAGGCGCCGGAGTTATGGAAGTTTGAATATCTCTGTTTCAAGTGTTTCTGCTTGTTCTTGCTCTGTCGTTTACAGCCTACAGACATAACGGATCGAGCTGCAATTTTGCACACACACTCGTTAAAATACTCCAGGGATAAAATAATCCACTTTTGTGAATCCCCCCCCCCCCCCCCTCCATCCATTTTGAAATTTTTAAGTATAAGAGGTACCAACTAAGAAAATATTTAGGTACTGAGAAAAAATGTTTACTTCATCAAAGCAATAAGATGTGATACCCCCCCCCCCCCCCCCCCCACTAAGGATTATCCTGTTGATTGACTAGTGAGTATCCTATTCGGAGGGTATTAACCCGAAAAAGCAAAAATTCCCTTCGCGAAAATTCCATATTTGTTGAAATTACTCAACTTGGAATGGCATAACATGGACTGGTATCTATGCTCTTTGGTTTTCAAGTGATAAAAGGACGATGAGATTCGTAACCTCGCTCATCATATTAACTCGGTACTCGGTAATTATTATAGGATTTGCCTTTTTCGTTAAACCTTTACCAGATGAATAAAACCTTTTACCAAATGGATTAAGCATTTTGCCACTTGAATTAAACCTTTTACCTTTTCAAGTAAACCTCGTGCGAAAAAAATGGATGTGGAAAGAAACTGGCCACTTTTCTTAGTTACCATGAGAAACATTATAAAACACAAACGGTGGGTACAGCTTCCGTACAAGTACGCAACCACGAGGGACATTTTATGTCTTAGCGCCCCCTCCCGCACCCACACCAAGTACTTCGTACTTAATTGTTTTGGTCAAGATTTCCAACGAATGGTACCTAGTCCGAACAGCCTTCAGTCCCAATTAGTTCGGATTAGCCGGACTCCACTGTATTATGTACGTAAACATTCATTTAAACAATCACGCTCATACCGCAGCTTGTTGGCCACGCAGTCCGCAGTGGTTAACGTAGTATGGATAGGTAAATCGAGAGCTATCCAACGAGTGGTGAACGATTTTCGTACGATGATAACTGGCGAAGATAAAGTTCCGTAGCAACGAATCGGTTGTAAGCGAAAATCATCAGAAATTTTCGTGACGATTTCGTGTAACGTTTTTCGAGTTATGTGCCAGAGTAAAGACATAAAATGTCAAAAGCACTTCATGAACTGGTAGAAATAATTTGTTACGAGTTGTAGCGGCACTAAAGTCATTGTTTTCCAAATTCCCAATGTGATCACAACTATGCTACCAAAATTCAGTTTTCGTGTCTTCGGAGACGTGACTTGCTTGGTAGTTTTCCTTCGTTCAAAAAAAAAAATGTTTACAAAAAGTTCCTACCAAAATTGCGCATGAGGTTCGTTTTATTCGTTGAGCCAAAAATTAAAGTTCCATTCTTCTCAAACGTCTTCTGGAGTCATATTCTTTGTTTATTTCTAGTAACTATCTGCATTGTCAATAACTTCTGAGAGATAATGCAATCGACCAAATTTGTCCATTTCATTATCTCTCAGAAGGTAACAAATAAGTTACCCAACGATTTATACCAGTTTAAATCGTGGTAACAACACAAACGGGGTTTGTGGGGTAACAAAAGAGGAACATGATACTAATCTTGCAAAATTCGTTCATGCGGTCAAGAAATACAGATTTACCATTAACGAAAACAAGAGCCAATATGCTTCTTGGTTACAAAATTGCGTATAATACCGTCCCCCCGGATCCTGAACGTTTAAGGCCTCTATCAACATCCATTTTTTCGCAAGAGGTTTAATTGAAAAGTTAAAAAGGTTTAAATCATTTGGCAAAAGGTAGAATAAATTCATCTGGTAAAAGTTTTGATTCAACTGCCAAAAGCAGGGAGCGATAAACAAATATCAATCTTGGTGGAAGAATATAAAATTATTTAAAGATCATCGATTCGCGTTCGGGAATGCGACCGAGTGATGACCCGGAGGAGAGGGTTGCGCACAACATTGAGCGAGCGGAAGGTTTGGGCATATGCTCCGCCCCAGAATTCTGTACCATATATTAGGATAATGTATACATATGCATAATACACCATCTTTAAGTTACTTTTGGCGAGCCATTTTCGTAGTGTACAGAAAGAAAAAAAAACGATTTCCTTATTCTCATTGCTAGGGTCTCTATGTGCATCCTCCATTTTAGGTGCTGGTCTAGCTGGAGTCCTAGGTATTTAATGCTACTGACTTGCTCAAGCTTAGTACAATTACATGTTTCATAATTTAAACATAATGCTTCGTGGATTTCTAAACTGGTGGAATCAGGTTGACCTGCGAAGGTTATAGAAAAAGTGACGTAGTTGGTCTTAGAAATGTTCACTGTTATGCTATTAATGCAGAACCATTGGTGTATTTGAGTAAGAGTTTTACTTGCATCCTGGTTACGTCATCAGCAAAGGCGACGAACTTGCCACATGTTTGTAAATTGAAGAGGTCATTTATGTACAGTAAAAATAGTACAGGACCTAGAACAGATCCTTGGGGTACTCCAAATCTGATAGGCAAGGAATTACTGCGTACTTCATTAAATTAAACACTGACTTCTTTTGGAAAGATATGACCAGAACCACTGAACTGCCACTCCATCTAATCCAAGCCTATCTAGTTTATTTATCAACCTGCTTGTCTCAATGGAGTCGAATGCTTTCGCTACATCAATGAAAACACTATGCACCTTATCCCCATCACTTAGTGCATTTGAAATTTCGTTAAATACTTCAGCAAGAGCGTCTTGAGTACTCCGATTCGGCCGAAAACCATACTGTGCAGGTGATAGTAAATTGTTAATTTCAAGGTAATTCACAAGTTGCGATTTGACTATTTCTCACAGATTTTGGCAAAGTTTGAGAGCAATGAGACTGGTCCTTTTGGTTTATTATTCTGTGAATAATACACCTATGTATTCGCTCAGGAAAAAATTTTTATAACACCCCCTCAAAATTTTTTCTTTTCCGTTTCAAGGTGCGTAGATTCAAAAAACGCTGCAAAGTCCTTGTCACATGGGTTTATTATTCTATTGGACATACCTACAGAAACGTTGGCTGTTTATTTATTGTTTCTTTCATATAAAATAATTTAAATAGCTATTTCTGGTGGTTTCCACCAATTTTGGCCCCCAAAACGCGAATTAGGTATGTACGCTCCTTTTTTTTTTTTTTTTCAAATTATCTTTGATCATTGATAGTACCATTTAATCGTCTTGATCCACCTCTTGATACTTTTTCTAGTGTTATTCTACAAATTGATGGTGATTTCAGACGATTTTCCAGGTTTTTGACTTATAAAAAATCAATTTTGGGAGCTCAATTTTCCACTCTTTGGTCAAAATCGCCTTCATATTCGGTCTTCTCGTCCCCAAAAACATGAAAAACGATACCTCAAAAGCTCATTTTGCTAACATGTTGCTAAAACGCAAAAAGTACCTATTTTTACACACATTTTCACTCATAACACCCCTGGGTATATTCCGATCGGGCTGAAAAGTTTCGGGACACAACTAGGGCCCAAGAGGAGCATGTGTGCGAAAGAACGAATTTTTTAGACCAAAAATGAAGCCTGTACACGTGATACGGCGGACGGCGTACGGCGGACGGACATTGCATTTTTTGAATCTACGCACCTTGAAACGGAAAAGAAAAAATTTTGAGGGGGTGTTATAAAAATTTTTTGCTGACCGAATACATAGGTGTATTATTCACAGAATAATAAACCAAAATGCAATGTCCGTCCGCCGTACGCCGTATCACGTGTACAGGCTTCATTTTTGGTCTAAAAAATTCGTTATTTCGCACACATGCTCCTTTTGGGCCCTAGTTGTGTCCCGAAACTTTTCAGCCCGATCGGAATATACCCAGGGGTGTTATGAGTGAAAATGTGTGTAAAAATAGGTACTTTTTGCGTTTTAGCAACATGTTAGTAAAATGAGCTTTTGAGAGGTATCGTTTTTCATGTTATTGGGGACGATAAGACCGAATATGAAGGTGATTTTGACCAAAGAGTGGAAAATTGAGGTTGTACCACATGTTCAGCTCCCAAAATTGATTTTTTATAAGTCAAAAACCTGGAAAATCGTCTGAAATCACCATCAATTTGTAGAATAACACTAGAAAAAGTATCAAGAGGTGGATCAAGACGATTAAATGGTACTATCAATGATCAAAGATAATTTGAAAAAAAAAAAAAAAAAGGAGCGTACCTAATTCGCGTTTTGGGGGCCAAAATTGGTGGAAACCACCAGAAATAGCTATTTAAATTATTTTATATGAAAGAAACAATAAATAAACAGCCAACGTTTCTGTAGGTATGTCCAATAGAATAATAAACCCATGTGACAAGGACTTTGCAGCGTTTTTTGTAAAGAGGTCGAACTACTGCGATTTTTAGTGAATCTGGAAAACAACCATTAAGTATGCTGAGGTTAATTATATGGGTCAATGGAGCACTAATATATACTCCTATACTGTTTTGATCAAGTTAAATGATATACTATCCCAGCCAGGGCTGGAGCCACCTCTGATTGACTGAATAGTTCTGAAAACTTCTTCAGTGCTGGTTAATTGTAGGCTCATCTTGCCATTAGTTCTAGGGGGGAGGTTATGCATAGGATTGTAATTGAGTAATCTTTCGTTCAGTTGCTGGCCAACTGATGTGAAAAATTCATTGAGTCCATCGGCTATTTGACTGGGATTTATAGTTTCGGATCCATTGATACAAAGTTTTCTATTTTGATAGATTCTACGCCCTTTCCTAGTGCCGTGTTAATAGTTTTCCAGAACTTGGCAGGATTCTCTGCTTTTTCAATTTCCTTTTTAAAATAGGAATTTTTCGTTCTTTCTATAATGGTTTTGAGTTTGTTCCTATATTTAATATAAGTTTTTCGCAGCGATTCATCATTAGGGTGATTTTTGCTAAGCTTTGCCAATTTATCGCGCTTATTGATAGAAGGCAAAAGGTTTCATTCATCTGATAAAAGGTTTAATTAAAAAGTCAAACCCTATCTGTTTTATGGTTGGAAAAAAATGTTAAAAAATTTAGGCACCTAAAATGAAGGCCAAAATTATCACAATATAAAACGTGCCAAACTGGAAATCCTTTTTCGAAGTGCCACTGAAGGCCAATCCTTGAGCCAAAAAGTTTAATTCATTCGTATTGTAAGCAATCAAGGGTTTGTGAAGCATAAGAAAGTCGAGACAAGAAACAGTGAACAGATAGCTAGTCGTGCCAACTAGCAAAGGACCTCCACTGACTGTCAACATATCAACAGTGAAGCCTGGAATGTTACATTGAATTCGATACGCCGATGCAGCAGTTAGGTAATAATAAATGGAGCTGCGGCACCAATTTGGTTTGAATGTAGGTCCGCATGGATGAAGGCCACACCAAAATGGGATGGTAAGAACCATACCGCATAGTGCAAACAAAATTGACGAGCTTTCAAGATCTATAATCTCTGACACTTTTCATTCACCCCATTATCAAAAACTGAACATCCTGTGGCAAACCTTTTCTGATAATATCATTCAAATCGACATTATAATATTCACTGTTTGATTATAAATATCTAGTCCTTCATCGGATTCTTCTAGATCCATTAGCATTCTTATAGTACCTGTCACGTAGTAAGAATCAATAGAAACCGATAACAATGATTCCTGACAATGGAATTTTCTCCGCTCTTCAACCAACAAATTTGATACCTACACTTTCACCTGTCTTGTTTTATTTGCTCAAGTAAAATATCTCGGTGAGCGTTTTCCGAAAAGGTGCTATGAGGGGTATCCGATGATCGAAAGTGGGCGAAAAACTAGTGGAAAAAAGCGAAATGAGGTCATAGGTAAAGGCCCTCACCCCGGCGTCCGCCTGTGGGAACCCTCAGCACCATCAACTTATGAAGTTATTTCGTTTTCTTTCTATCCGTTTGCTGTCCAAGCTATACGGAGTTTTGAGAAGAAAATTAGCAGTGGGGGGGGGGGTTCAAGGGTGCTACATCCGATTCTGAGATCAAAAATAAAAAAATTCCTACGCGCGGAAATTGCCCACCTGCATATTCCCTAAAGCTTCTCATTAGCATTATATAGAAATAAAATAATGACCTAAAATTTTAAGGAACGATGGAGATTTCTTCAGCAAAAACTGTATTGATGTATCTAGAGGGTAATTGGAAATTGGCTCACTTGTGAGTCCATGAAATTCTCAAGTTGCGGGATTCATGCATTATAGTTGACCTCCAAAGTGCCACCCAACATCGTCAACTTATATTTTTAACGATCACTTTTTCTAGGTAGTGTAGTAGGCTCATAATGACATAACATGAACCTGGTAGGTTCATAATAACATTGCTCTGTTCAATCATGAATCGCTGTTTAGAGCCTCACAATCCTGGGTGATTTCGCCTTCTCGTCTAAACATCGGATGAGGGTGTCGTGCCCCGGCCTTTTGTAGAACCCATTGGCTTAAAAGATATGTTGTTCCTGAAAAGGGCCGTTGATATCTTCTTGTTTGATGTGATGTTTATATTTTGTACGACAGTTCAGTCGAGATAAGGTTCTCACCTAACAGCAACGGGTCGAGTCCAGTCAGTCTGTCCGTGGATTTCTTAATACACGTTGTCCTCAGTAACTTGCAATTTTATTCATCCAGCAACCCCTCGTCTAATATATAACATATTGGCGACGTGGTAAATAACTGAGTGTGTATGAACAGTACTAGTGTTTTTGTCAGTCGTTTGAGCTTCCTAGTGCCTCGCAATGTGATTCTTATGTTAGGTCTCGTGGTTGTAGGTACCAACCAACCGTCATCCGTCGTGTCTTTCGCCTACTACAGTGATTTTATCTAAAACACGTCCCGTCATCAGTCTTCGTCAACAAACTTAAGTCATTGCGAAACCAGTAGCACTGTCCTATAATTCCGGTCGCACGTGGCTCAGTAGAACATTTCTCTATGACCAGCAAGTCAGCGTCCAAGTCGTTGGACACAGAACCCGAACTCGGAATGTCGCAGTCATTAAATTTAATTCCGTTCGATCCTGTGAGTGAACAGATTGAGAATTTTTTGGAACGATTGAGTTCCTATTTCGCTCTCAGAAAAATCGCTGAGTCCAAGCAGCAAGTTCATCATTTAGTCGTCCTGTTGAAACCAGAACATTACACCATTCTAAAAACAAAGGTTGCTCCAAGGAAGGTCACTGATTTTACGTTTGAGGAATGTAGAGGAGTCTCATCCAGCACTTCGCACCGTCAATAAGAGTTATCAACCTTCAAGTTTCATTCACGAAAACAGTCGCCTGATGAATCGGTCAGTGTTTTTATCGCGGAGTTGAAATCCTTATCAATAAGGTGCAAGTTCGGAGCTTATTTAGATCGC
The DNA here is from genome assembly GCA_954871275.1 of Leptopterna dolabrata. Lineage (NCBI taxonomy): Eukaryota > Metazoa > Arthropoda > Insecta > Hemiptera > Miridae > Leptopterna > Leptopterna dolabrata. Next base: position 63,691,753 of record OX940975.1, read on the forward strand.
GCCTTACGAGATCAGTTGGTGGTAGGTCTGCATGACAAACGAATGATAAACCGTTTACTTCTGGAAGATGACGATTTGACATTTGAGAGGGCATGTGAAATAGCTGTGGATTTTGAAAGTGCGCAGAAATCAGCTAACTGTATTGCCTCAAATAACACAAATATGTCAAGTGAAGTTTTGTCACTGCACCAGTCACCGTCACGTCGTATGTCAAGAGAACGTCAGAGTCATAGTCGTCATTCAAGCCGTAGCCCAAGTCCTGGTATTCGTAGTTATAGTCCCCATCGTCGTCGTCAGCAGTCAAGAGTGTCAAGTCCTGACCATCGTTCAAGATATTCGAGTCCTTGTCAACAGCGTCAGTCAACGAAGTCAGACAGCAAACATCGTCGCAATTACTCGCCGTCACGTCAAAAGAGATGTGCTCAATGTTATAAGAAACATGATCCAGACGCTTTGGAGCCGAAGTTTCTCAGTGCTGCCAACAACCAAACATCAGAAATGGCAAATCTTCGTGGCAAATTTGTAGAACCTTTCCCGTGGCCTTCCCCTTGGTCTGATTTTGAGGACGTGTATTTTTAAATTATTTATAAATTTGCAGTAAATGGATTTGCGTTGGACTACTCAGCAGTTTACTTGATACGTAATTTCAAGCGGGAACTCGGAAATTCAAATTTCTCACTCGTTTTCTGCCTAAACTTTCCGGCATAAACAACTCATTAGCTGGTCAATAAGCGTTTATTTCCGTTATTTCGGCCAAAAAAAGGAGAGTTTGTAACCCACGAAAATTGCCCATTTTGAAAACGCGGTTAATAAGGTTAAATAGGGCATAAATATGGTACAATAAGCTATGAGGCTTTCATTGCTGACAGATCAATGAATTTTAGTCTATTTTCACATACCTACATTGAAATCGGAACTTGTGCGTCTGCTCTCGAAGAACCTTGTGCAACAGACGCTGATTGAGGAGAGGAGTGGGTGAACCTCAAGCATTCAGGGGTCAAGTGAGAGGATTCCCTCACAATGCCACCCATCAACCCGTTCGGCGCGTCCTCAACTACCTGTAAATACGCCATTGATCGATTTGTTTGTTCAACTGGAAGATGTTTGCAGCATTCGGTGTTTTAAGAGATCCCCCCTTGCGAATCCACTCGTCAAGGTGTTAATCCCTTACATCACGCCGATGGACAAGGCACGATTTTGTTTCTGGGAAATGCAAAGTCATTTACAACTTATGAAATAGCCGTTTGATCCGTTTTAAGAATCGAGATGACCGATTTTTGGATGTTGAATTTAGCTGGGTAATGTTTTGGTGATTTTCCTCCAACGTATCCGGCACCAATCTTGAACCAACAGATCGTGTTCCTCAGGTTTTTCGCCCACATTGCCTGGGAGATATGATGTTCATTGTAGAATCTCAATGAAATAAGGCTTTTCAAAGAACATTCGCGAGAAGTGCTGGGTTTCAGGCTTTTGGACGTGTGCGGTAACTGGTAGAATGGGCGCACAATAAGTCGGCCTAAATTAACGAGGTTCGTTTGGAGATTCTCCTCTAAATACTCGTTCGTTTAGGCCAACTTCTTCTGCGTCAACTTCACTATAGTCATGAAATTCCTATGAGAGCATCAGGCCAAGGCAATCAGGACTTACGACTGGATGTCGATGAAATTCATAGGGGACCAAAGATGGGTCCCAATACATCCTCCAAATTTCAGCTTGGTATATCGTGGCTGTTGGATGAACGAAGGCAATTTCAAGTAAACTAATCCTAGCAGTTTAGTGGTAAATAAGGCAAAAAAGCGGTTTCAGTCAGGCTCATCTCATAATTTTTATGGACTGGAGAGACCACTCGGCAGATATGGGCGATTTGGTGCTACTGACAAAGCTTTGAACTTTCATAATTTATACATTAGGTGACTGAGAGTGGAAAACATGAAAGGAAAACATTGCCCTGACGAATTTTGTCCGAAGTGTGGCTCATATCCTCCTCGTAGTCATATTTTTTGATCGGAATGACAACCTAAAGATAAAATGCGTAGCTACTGCGAGTGCCGAGCGCATTGATTATTATAAAACGAATCATATGTATATTAGCAAACTTCATTCCAGGTTGCTTCACTGCAATTGTACGTTACTCGAGGTCTACCTTACCCAAACGAATCTACCCACATAATTTTCTTTAGGTAGGTAATTTTCATCTCATAAAACGAATTGCCTAACTCTAGATATTGTTTTTAGTTGGATGATTGCTATCATAGTTGAGCCATAGGTTTGAATAGTCAGAATACCTAACCTTAGGGCTCCAGTAATATGCCGAAGCGATTCACACTCATGTTATTGATTATAAATTATATTTATAATCAACGCATCGTCACAACGACCTCCAAACAACGGGAACATGGATTTCATAATGATGAATCAAAGTAATGACCAACATAATAATATTGGTTGTGTAGCAATGAATAAATTGCCAAAATTGAGCCACAGCATAATGAAGAATGTGGTCGCGAATACAATAATATTGGTTGCGTAGCCATGAATAAATTGCCAAAACTGTGCCAGAACATAATGATGAATGTGGTGGCGACGATAATAATATTGATTGTGTAGCCATGAATAAATGGCCAAAATTGTGAGCTGGTGAGAGGCTGGAATTATTTTACGCAGGATTTACAAATTTTCGTTCAATTCTAGAACTTTTCTTTGATAGAAATGAAAATAATACCATTTTCATGTTATCAGCTGCAGCTCATTCATTTCAAGTCACTTGAATAAAACCGCAGGTTCTCTAGTTCCCCGAAAGAGTACCTGTCTACATGAATAATGAAATATTATAACAAAAACAGGAGGGAATAAAATCGAAACTTCGACTTGCAAAATTCTTTTCTCTTTGAGTTTATGCTTCATCCTAGATGTCATAACAGGTTTTCCCGATTTGTTATTCTCGTAGGTGGGGGAGTTGCCCATGCAACAATTTTTATCATACTTTCTTGGTTGTTTTCAAACCGCACAGCTTTGGATCTAGTTGTTTGTGAAATAACATCGGGAATTTCTGTATTCATTTATACAGTAAATGTACCATTTCATTGGTTTTGGCCAAGAACTAGAACACATTCGTTCGAAATTCTTTCTTGTGACCAATTTATTTTAAATATTGTAGAACCTCTTCCCAGTAAGTTATTTCAGCTTTCTTTACGGAGCGTACCGAGCTGAGTTGCGTAAAAACTGTATTAATTCAGCGTCGGCGGCTAAGGGGTTTTGCGGTCCGGGGAAGAAGCTCTGTGGAATCCGAGACACCGCAACTCACGTAAGCGCTAACCGCCAAATAAGGAATGATGAGGTGGAGATTAAAATAATATAATTTGCCGACAATTGAATTCAGGTTAGGAAATAAAAGGAAAATGTTGACAAAGAACACTTCAGAGCTTCGCCGTGATCACCTTGGCAGAGCACTGATAGAACAACAATGAGCTTACCTTGTTACTCCTTCAAGTTTCCCTAGATCCTTAGACGGCTCTTTAACCTTTGGAAAATACTTATTCCACCATTATATGTAATTGGGCGCTTCTCTGCCAAAAGACCTATATCCGGTTCGACGCACAATGTGAGGAGATAATCTATTTTCAGTATTCACTAACAACGATTCCAGTCTATGAAGGGTGCACCCTGCCCGAAGTACACGTTCGATGTCCCGTGGAACACGCGGGTGATCCAGCAAGCATAGATTACACGTATTTATAACAGAATAATGACAAACTCATTAGGTGTATGGAAATTCAACATTGTATTGAACAATAGCTTATGCTATTGTTGAGCAATTATCCTAAAATCCCTCACCGTCTATCGACTTCATTCGCCACAAGAAAAGGGTCTGTGGGATTTTAAAATATCCTTCCCGCCCATCATGCTATGCTAATGCATTAAGTTATGTATGCTATTGTAGCCCTCCGTTCATCCTGAGCAAGATGTTCCTCCGCGGTGAATGGTTCCTCGTTGTAAACACAACGTGCTCATCAATAGCTCGCCTTTCATAATGGCCGAGTGTGGGCTGGAGGTTGTTTTTAGGCGATATTTGTCACGATCTTGACGTTCTCACCCTCTCCGTCTGTTATCGGGTCGGTCACCGGATCAATCTGCAAAGCTGGCGGGTCGTGGCTGTGGTGTGCTAATTTAACAAGGTTGGCTGTTCACGGATTAAGGAGATGCGATGTTTTCTCCGCCACATCGTCTGCTACCAACTAACAGTAGGTAGTCAAACTTGTGATCAAGCTTATTATTTATTTATTTTTATTTTTTTTTTAAATGTTCGTAATGTATAAAGAATATTGTACGAGATGTTAACACATTCCCGTTCAATACCTCTGCATAAATAACATTTTTATTTTTACATACATTCAAATGGCTGAAGTAAGTAGATAATAAAAATCAGGTTGGAAGGTACCTATTAGGTAGGCATATTTGGACGCGAACGGCCATGACGCAGACTGTCGAGTAAGTAGGTAGCTACCATTTCGAAAAACCAGGTTAAGCCTGATATCAGCATTTTCCCCACAGTTCTGCCCGTATTCACAACATATTTACCATTTCTTGAAGATTAATAAACAATTTTAGACACGTACCTTTTGTGTTATAGGGATTTCGTTATCAAAACATCGCGTGCCTGAAACATCGAAAAGCTGCAAACGCTTGGTAATGACTTGATTACTGCGGTAAGTAGATACCTACATACATGCACATCATTCCCAATTATTAAACCCCTTCGTCTATATTCAGTAGAATATTTTGATGATTTTGATATATCCATATTATATTATAAAATATGTATGTACGAATACATGCAATTATTGTACGTGTATGATTAGTGTATAATAGATATATATATATGTGCATAACCAAAATGGTTTTCATATTTCTATTATACAGGACAATTTTGAGAGTCATCACAAGTGATCACAAAGTATTCACTGCCCTATGGTATTCTAGAAAGAATGTTACACGACAACTTCCGGAGTTGGAAGCGTCCTTCATTTCATGATCAAGGACGAAATAGGGTAAACAGGCTGAGTTGTGTTTCATCAGCAAGCCCCTGATATACCTCCTCCAGCATATATCCAAGTCGGTCTCTACATACCTACTGCGACTTATGGAGTAGGTATATCAGAGAAGTTAAACCAAATACAAAATAACAATCCTTTATCGTGATATGAAGGATTCACAGTTACTACGTAAGTTCAGGGTTACCCACGGCAAGGAAAGATGAAATCCTTTAAAGTTATTACCAAACAAATGAACTTGTGCAGGTGTTGTCAACTAGTGCCAAAAAAAGTGAAATTATCACTTAATTATGGATATTTATAGCAACGTTTTTTGTTTTTCTTGGTCGTCTTCCCTATATCTATCGGCGCTAGTTCTACAAAATTTTAGAACTCTCTCCATTCCTGTAAAATTATGAGTAAACATAAATTCAATACTTTTGCCTAACAAAACGGTATAATCGGAATAAGCGCAAAATTTTCTACTTGATGATAAAATCCCACCAAATTAACGGTACCTAGTTTTCATTCTGATCAGATTTTATAAGTCAACAATCGCTGATAAATTAGTTGAAACTGCTACAAAAAAATTGGTAGGTATGACCAATTTCGCCAAACAACCTCATAAATCTGGCTTTTGGTATAACAATTCCGCCAAATATTGCATTCATAAATATTGATACTGGTATAGTATAATCAAGTAGGTAAATGCACCAGCAATCATCTGAAAACCAATAATTTTCAGTAGTTAATTTAGGTAAATAGGATTCATTATTAGTACATCATGAACATGAAAAATATTGAGATACCGTAATATGAGTATTACATATTAATCTGTCGAATACATGATGTACTAGCTGTGCAATGACCGCATTAAAAATGAAATACTTTACTAAAATAGGCACCGATATTCTTAGGTTGACGAATTTGCTTACCATGTTGATCAGCTTCAAATCGAGGTGATAGAAGTTGCAAACTGAAATTTGGAGAGGCTCCCAGTAAGCTAGATGTATCCTCACGTAAGGCTATGATAAATGTTAATTCTTTATTAGATCGAAAAAACAGCGAAGTGTGTATAATTCAACAACATGAACTCACGTCATTTTCGTATCTTCCTGTGACGTCGTTCATACACGCGGTGTAAACATTTCTGTGAAATAACTGTGCCTGAAAAAAAAAATTCTCGTTCATAATTTCATAACATGCCAAGTCATAAAGGGGTATATCTCACGAGTCAGACATAGCTGCATATAAGACATAGAAATATGCCTGATCCCTCATTTATTAACTGTCTATATTTATTTATTTAGGTAGTTTTATATTCAGAAAATTAAAATTAGAATGTTCTAATTCTCTTTTTGTAGCCAGAAACAAACGGGCCATAATAGGGACGCGGCCTAATACGGCAAAACGCCAGTGTATTGTAAATTGGCCAGCTCCAAGATCAAAGGCGCCTCTAAAATCCCGAGAAGCACCTTGCATGTGTACAAAAACGCCTGTATGTAGGAACCAATAACATGTCGTTAGCGAATTTTCGAGGAATAAAAGTTATTGCAATGGTTCCGAAAGTTAGTAACTGAATTTTTGACAAGTTTTTCGTTCATTTTTGGGCACTGTGAATCCATACCTAAAGTCAACATGTTTTCATATTATATGCTTATGTGTATAACATGTGTCACTCGACGATATAATAAAATGCAAAAGGAAATTCGGAATACAAACAATTTGGTCTAATCTGACTTTTTATGGGTCGGAAATCGTTGAAGGTGTAAAAAATTGTTATTGTCACCTAAAATGGTAAGTAGGCCTTGGGCAGTAAATCGAAAGGTCGCTCGTTACATGAATGGAACTTCCCTTTGATCTAGAGTATTCTGTGATCATCGAGATTCTAGAACATCTAGGTATGTAGATACATATTTCCTTCCTCTCCAAAGACTCGTATTCCATGGTCGGAGGTTTCAAGTTGGAGTAGGTACCCTTGAAATATTCCACCTTGATGTGCAAGCAAACATGCAGACCCACAGAAAAAGAAAAAAAATTGAGACCGATGCCTGTCATCCTCACTTGCTATACAACACACAAAATAAACCGTAAGTTTCTTGATTCTAACGATGTGCAGGCATAATAAATTAAGGTTCCATCACTGTATCATTTTTAGTTTTGTTGGTAGAAAATTTCAAATAAAAACAATTCGCGCGTACCATTTTTAATCTAGTCCCCTCGCTAATTTTATCCAACTGGCAAAGGATAAAAATTTAAAAAATTAGATTATTCAATTTATGGCTATTAATTTTACAGAATCCAAATTGTAAAACTGCAGTAACATAATTTAGACTGGTTGGTGTCATTTACTTGCCTCATTACTGAAAGAATTCGCCATTTTGGTGAGGTCGTACAATCCATGTAACATCACCAATGCTTTACTAATCGGTATAACAGCCACAAACACAATCCATACAGAAGTCTTTCTACCATAAAGCTGAATTATCACAAACGCATAGGATGCCAGTAGAATCGTGCAAACGCAAACGTAGAGGAATAAAGGCAAGTTATAAAACGAATTCAAATTATGAACCTGTTGCTTGATTAAGCAAAATAACTTCAGCCGCAGTGGTAGCTTTACTGAGTTGAGCCTCATCAGGTGTGTTTTAACTTTTTCCAGAAACAATTTCAGTTCTATGACGATTAGAGCAAACCCTAACTGCGAAAATTGAAGGATTACGAAACAGAAAATTACGGTAGGAGGGATCTCAATTTCCTCATATGTGAGGAAAGAGCCGATCTGCAGTAAGCAGGTGATAATGAAGACCAAGACGTATGTAAAAAGTTGAGCTGACCGGGAATGCTTTGTCGATTTCCTTATGAGAGGAAAACCGTATGCTGAGAATTTTAGTTCATTTAAATAGTAAATGGACAATGATTTGCGATGAACTATGAAGTATAAGCAAGATACGCTGAATAGATAGTTCATCACTCCGTGTACCGCATCACTTAATCCTGTGTCTACGGCGTTATGTAAATCCCAGCAGTTAGTAAATAATGTGAATGAAACGTATAAGTAAATAACGTACGTCGATGCACCAACTAATAAAGAATGGATACAAATGAAATATAAGCTGCTCCGCCAATTCGGTTTTAATTCAGGCCCGAATGGGTGAAGGCCGCAATAAAATGAGAGAGTAAGAACTTCAAATACCATTTTGAAGAGTTGAGGAGTTACTGACATATCTCTGATACGCGGAAACTTATCTATCTAACTCATCTCCAACGAAGAGCTAGCAACTAGTTACCCACTCATTCTTGGCAACTGACATTCTACGTTATTTCACTTCGATATTATTGTCTGACATATCCCCCACCCCCTATCGTGTACTTTCAGATCCATTAGTATTCCCAGGCCAGCCACACTGTTATAGTGGAAAAACGCTGCAAATTATTACAGAACGGTTTATTATTTACTGTATAGATGCCCCTTCTGTGTAGATCGCTGTTTTATTGTGAACCTACACTCGAGCTTCCCTCAAGAAAGCCCTAAATCGAGTACTGGAGCCGGTACTCCAGTTTTTCATAGAAATGCGCGGGATTCAATAATTCAATAATTAATTATTATCAGTACCTAATTAATTAATTATTTTTTCATGAAATATAACGTAGGTTCAAGTTGCAAAAGTAGATAGCTGTCAACAAAATCCAAAACAGCTATCGTCTTCAAATGGAATAATATCACAGAACAACAGCTCGACCGTACAGCCATCCATGATCATAATCAGGGTGTTCCCTAGCAATGATATCTGAGCCGGATTTATACCGTTACATTCACGATCGTGTTGACGAAGCTTTTTGGTACAATTCGACTCTCCCCAGACATGCCATTCCAAAGTTGAATATTTTGAACAAATTCTACCACAAACAACAAATACCTCCTTAGAGATTTTCAACACGAGTGTTTTGCCGTTCGTTCACAAAAATTCGAAGTTCATCATCATCGTCATCTCTCTGTGCTCCATCTCGTTCGTAACTGCGCAAGTACATTCCTGCCAGATCTGATGGCTTCCGTCAGAAAACCTCAATGTTTCTCTTCAATTTTTTTTTCTCAATAATGGTCATTATTTGTTTTTTCTGTAGATTTCCTTGTTGTAATGATGAAATAAATCATCGGAACGTCGGAATAAATAATTTTTCATTTCATCAGACCCAGCGTCGATATCACAGCAACACAAGTTGCTGTTTTCAATAGGTAATTCATATAGGTACCTAGGTACTTAAAATTACTACTTAACCTCTTGCAATAAAGTTTTTTCGATAAAATTCGCTCAATATGGTTATGTGGCTGACTGACGTTTTTTCTTTACTCTACAATTTTGTCGGTATGAATGTTGCTTACCTGATGAATCGGAAGATGATGAAGCTGTGCAAAAGTGAAGCAGTTTAACTGCTGTAGTAGGTATACCTACCTAATTTATAGTTCCTATCTCTCTCATGAGATCAGCACTAAAAGGAAACCGTAGGTTAGTACCTAACCCCGTACTCGTTACTAGGTACCTACCTAAATCACGAGTTAAATGTTGCTAAAATAATTCTGTCGATGACAAACAGAACTAAAATGGCAAAAAGAAACGCAAATAATGAAGTTCTGAAGGGAAATTGTTGATGTGGAGTGAAAAAAGTTGCAAAAGTACCTACCAACAAACTCCAGCCCCTTCTACGTAGATGGTATAATGAACCGCTGTGTAATAATTTACAGATGTGTAATAATTTACCCATCAATAATAATTCAACGTTTGTTCAAGTTTCACTACCTATCAGCAAACTCCAAAAGAGCCATCATTTTTCAAATAAAACAATATCACAGAACAACTAACTCGACTTCATACTCCGTGAATATAATCAGGTGCTTCCTAGCAATGATGATCTCGGGCCAATTCCCGATTGCTAGCTTGTCCCTAGTGATGATATTTGGGCTAAACGTATACAATATCATTTACCCTGCTGTTGAAAAATCCTGCAGGTGCAAATTTCTGGGCCTTACTGTGAACGAACGGCTGGACTTACAATGCTCCGGGTGGTCTTAAAAAACTCCCAAGTTCGAGAACTATTTAAAAACCTGGAGACTTCAAACCCTATTTTTCACCCCTTAGGGATGACTGACGTTAACGCCGAGCTTCGAGGACCAACTAGACCCCAAATGGGACCTATAAACCGAATTTCGTCAAATTTGGTTCATGGTAACTAAGAAAAGTGCTCAGTACGGCGTACAGTACGGCGGATGGACAGAAATTTTTTGTGTTGCATTTTCGGATTCTACATACCTTGAAACGGAAACCATCAAATTTTGAGGGGGGGGTTAAAAATTTTTTTTTTTTTTTCTTGCTCGATTCCAATGGTTCATTATTGAAAATAATAAACCAAAATAGGAACTCGCTGTAGTATGCTGACGTAGCATTGGCAGGTGAAAATGAAAATGTTCTATGTCAGGGACAAAGGTACCTCCAGTTGCGAGTTGGGCTAGTGACCTGGTGAACATCTCCGATGGCCTCGCGAGTGTACTCTTAAAATTTCAATACAAGACCAATGGGGAATACCCATGGCTTTGGAATTGCTGATTTTTTTCCACATTTGCTTTTTATGTGGTTTGCTGATTAGAAATTAACGACTTATGTCTCGTCCAAACGAGACACATTATACCTATGTACCATGTCTTCTCAATTCACTTTTCAAATAAAATTAAAAAAATACGTGGGTATTCCCCATTCTGAGGGTATTCTTAGCAGTGCAGACATGCAAATAGAATTTTCCAACGTTCGTCACCAAAAAGAGCCATTCTCGCACCGACATTCTCACTTGTGACCCACTGGAATTCCACAACATTCCAGATCATGTGACACAGGTGGTCTTCCGCGTCACTCGATCAGTTTTACATAACGTTGGTACGGCAGATAGCGTAGCTGTTGTAAAATGGATGCATTCAAGACGTTCCGAAGGGCGAAGGAATGAAGCGTGCCCTATTAGCGACGGATCCAGACTCTGTTTTTCAACACGAGGGGGTGGAAAGAGGAGCATCTTGAGGGAGCCGGGCTACCGTTGTGAAAGTCGTTGACTCTCTGGTCGTGGTGTCACGAAGCTCCCCCTTCGCTGGCTCGTTGGAAGGGTTTGCCATCGTCCTTGCACCGCCTTTTTACCTCGGGGTTACCTTACCAGCTCAAACCCTTCCACAAGTCCACTATATATAATCCAGGGTGACATCTTCTCACCACACAGTATTGTCCTACCTCCACAACAGCCATGTTACCAAAGGTAAGAAATCATCCCTCGACAAAAAAAAATACATCGGAAAGAATTCCATTCGAATATTAGGAAATACAAATTTGATGGGCTTCGAATTTTGGGTTGTAAATTTAATGACGGCATGAATCACATCCGTTATAGATAGGTACATCTCGTGTATGGTAGGTATATAGGAGTGAATAAATAGTACCTACCTATACATTTAAATGAAAATTCACAATTTAAATATTCATTCATTTCACCATCAAATTGATTCACTAGTTATCACCATCCCACATTGATAGTTAACTAGCTTTGATACACCAATATAGGTAACCTACTGGGAACTTCAACTCGCCTAATTTACAATTTATTAGAACCACACTCCATACATAAGTATATACTATAAAATTTAATTTGAATTGAAATCACCCTCCATACACAAATACTACTAAAATTAAATTTTTATCTAAATCACAATCCATGTATGAATACTAAAATATGCATGAGCACACACAATACATAGGTAACAACTCTAAAAATGGTATTTGAATTAATATTACTAATATATTTCAAGATCCAGTTTATTCATAACCATTTACCACCCATCAGGTAGGTAGAACGTACATAAATAATAATTATTAACGTAACCTATTGGGAACTTCAAATCATCTAATTCACAATTTAGAACAATTAGCCATTAACAAATCCAGGGCCATGAGTAGAGCACTGGGGAGAGGGTAGTTGCAGTGCCACCTATGTAGATAAAACATATATATTAAACTTGAAAGAAACCTAGGGAGTTATAATCTGCTACAGCATTGGCAGTACCGGCAAAATTCCAATAAAACATCCTGGTAATTCATCGTGAAATTTGATAGTAGAGGGAGTACGACAAAAAAATTATCTAATTTGAAGTCCAAATGATCGAATAATTCAAAATGAATCGCCATTTTTTCAAAAACTAACTTTTAATGCGGCTCCATCGGCTAGCAAACCCAGTGTGTCAGTTATGTCGGGTTGCAACATTCACTAGTCACTAGAAAAAGTCAGTAGCCCATATTGAATGTATAACTCATTTATTTGTCTCGCTTCCTCCCATCGATATAATATATTGAAGTAATGTGCAAAGAGATAGTTAACTCGTTTCAGTATTATCCTATGAGCTGATCGTTTAGATTTTGAACACTTCCTCAGGGAGCCCCAGTGATCAAGTGTGCCAAATTTCAGCTCGTAAAACCCTCCCGAACCCACTCTTAGCAACTCTCCCCCCCCCCCCCCCCCATGGCGGTGGAAAGGGGGGGGGGAATATGCACACAAGGCATTTTCTTTGTAGCATAACGAATGTGTGGGAAAAATTTCAAGTCGATCCGTTATGTCTGTGGGGCTGTAGCCCTGTCAACGGACAACGAGAACAAGAACAAAAACTAGAAAAATTTGAAAAATATCGATTTTCAAACTTCCATAACACCGGCACCTGATGGTCCCGTGGGTTGAAATTCGGTACTCGTCCTCAAGAGCTCCTCAAGGATGGGTGTACGAAAAATCAACACCGGAGACCCCCAGGGGGCCGTGTTTTTTTTGGGGGGGGGGGGGGCTAATAGTAATGTAGTGTAGTAGTTAGTAGTGTAAACAGTTTTCTTGGTCGCTTTCTTGTTTTTTGCGGCCAGGACGCTCCCGCATCTCTAAATAGGCATTTCTCCGGTGTATATTTAGGAACTGATCACTCGCTGAATATGTGAAATGAATTCTGATGGTCCTAATAGTCGTTGCAGGGGAAAAGGAATAGTATTACACAATAAGAGGAAATGTGGTTCAGTTTCAAGCTGGTCTACAACACCTCTATTACAGTAAGACTTCGCAATCTATGGTCATTTTCAAAATCGGCAGGCTCAAAGTAATGGACCAATCAACTCAATCAATCGTCTATCGTTCCTAAAAAGTCGCTTTGATATTTACACTCTGCCTCAACGTTACTCAATCCTCTCAAAGTGGCAATCCCGGAGCGAGATCAACATGTGCATTTCATTTCTTTTATCCTTTTTCAAAAGTCGCGGAATCCGCAATGAAAGTTTTACTCGTTTAGACGGTTATTGCTAACCGATTTTTTCTTTTTTTTTCTTTAATGACCACGTGAAGCAATATCCAGCAAAAAATAATACACGAATCTGTGGGTTATGTCACCTTCGAACGGATGTGATGTGCTATCGACCCATTGTTCCATCTTCTGTACCCATCCCTTCACTGCAACCTCAAGCTGACCCCCATCCCCATTCCTCCTTCTAATCTAATAATATATGGTATAAAACGAAGGGGTGATCCCTAGCCTCCTCATAGTTTCGCTACACTTCTCTCCCCAAAGACATGTTCATCCAGGTAGGAAATATACAGTAGAAGATGATACGAGTATTCGTATCGCTGGAAGTGAATGGTAAATTCGAACAGTTGCTACTCATCATCTGATCTGAACACGCGTAAATTGTATTGTATGGTTTGCTGTATATCGAAAAGGCCCCGTACCTACATAATTATTAACATTTCCTCAACATTAAAGTTAGCGAAACTTAATCACAACAATAAACATTTGAGCGATAAAATGTAGGCTTAAGGTCATAATATTATGATATATTCATCTTGGTAGGTGCTTACACTGCTTGTAATTCCTTCCCACTCACGTCTAAATAGCTTCCTTATCAGTCTAATTAACCATATCTCTTCTGCATGGGTATGTATTTGTAATGCTAGGGGAGAATTGTTATAATATGAACTTGAAAAGTAATCTTGATACTCACCATCACATTTCAATTTTAGTGATCTGCTTTATACTATCTAAGATTTCCATAACCTGGAACTTGAGATACACTCAAAGTCGCCAGAAGTTACGATTCGGGGGTATTTTGTTCTGTGTTGGTTTTTCCTCCAATAGAAAGCAGCCAACATACTCGTATAAATTAGTGCACATATATGAATATTTCTTCAATATTAAAGTTAGGGATGACGTATATACATATACGAGTACATCGAGCGTAGAAATATGCGATATAGTCATGAGAGGTAGGTATTCACTTTGGTATTCACCGAGATGAATGCCTACCATAATGGCATTCAGACCCTTCAGGTGATCTCTTTGATCTCTTGGTCTTGTTTGGGTGTAAAGGTAGTAAGTACCTGTGCCTAATCGAGCGTATGATATCTCCAGCGTGGGTGCCCGAGTATTAGCTTTGGTAGTCAAAAGACAGTACCAAAAATTATCAATTCAGACTACTGATCTACCATTTTAAACTAGTTGGATGACCCTTGTGCTTCACGGAAAACAACATACGCCAAAAAATTGAGGCGTAGCTTTCGTAAGTTGTGGAACGATAAACAGTAAAATAGCCCGAAAGACAGCAACTTCTTGCACGGAATGTGATATTTTTACTCATCAAACACATGCCCCAACAAGACAAACTCAAAATTCCAAGGAATTTGAGATTTGCGAATTTCGGATCGCAAATTGGTTGGGCAAATTGTTGCTCTACGAAGTTTCCGACGAGAACCGTTGGGCGAACTCCAGTTCACCTCTAGTTTGTGCAAACAATGACAGAACCAGTACCTTTGCACCTTCGACGGTTAATTACTACTTACGTTTCCACAACATCAAGGGCGATTGAGTGCTTTTCCTCATCTGGAGATGTGGTCTGGGGATCGACCAGTCAGTTTGAACACAACTAATAACACCAGAAGCCTACCGTGACAACTGTAATCAGATTTATAGTACAAATCATAATAATTACCTACTTAATACGTAATAGGGTCATATTTGAAGGTTCAAACTAGATTTCTAGTTTCGAAAAAGGGAGAGGCAGTGATTGAAATTTATCGTGCTGCTGAATTTTTTGGGTGATTGCCAACATGACAAAGAGCCCACTGAGAAACAAGTATCCACATACCACCAAGTACCCAAGGTGTCAGCTTAACGCTTGTGTAATCACATTTTTGCACAATTTACACATAATTGAACCAATATTTTCGCGATTTTAAGATGGCTAGTTTAACTTTTTGTATTTTACATTTCGGAACATTTTACATGACGACCACAGTGGGTATAAAATTTGTGTGTATGTGCGTTATTTTATGCCAGCTACTCTCACAAGACTTGCTACTGTTTGGTGATGAGACTCCAACCAACATTTATGTTGAAGTTATTATTTTATTTCATCAGTCATTAGCCCACAACTCTCATGTAAATAATACATACGTAAACTAATAAACAAATTATAAATGAATAAAAACAAATAAATTAACGATAAATGTCAACAGGTACTCGTAATAGCAGCGTTGGCGTGCAGCGCAGTGGTCGGGGACGCTCCATCAGCCCAGTACCTTCCGCCAAATGGTGCCGGTGGAGGCGGTAACGGCTACGGTGGTAACAACCTCGGAGGAGTTGGAGGCGGCAGCGGTTACGGGGGTTCCGGCTCCGGCGGCGGCGGCAGCGGGTTCGGGGGAACCGGAGGTGGCGGTTCCGGTCCGGGCGAGGAAGGCGGAAAGGTATGTGAAACGGATCTCAAGACAAAACAAGGTTTGCATTCCAAGGGATCTTGCCCAGAAGATATTACGAGATTATGAAAAGCGCGAACTAAATAAATTAAGTAAAATACATAAAGACAGTAAATGAATAAATTACATACTATCTCGTGTCTCCCAATTTTAAATAACCTTGTTGGACTGCACAAAATTGAAAAATACTTGAATTTGATCAATAATGTACGAGTAAATGGTTGAAGTTCTCTCTCCTAGGGATAGTGGACTTTTTATGCCTAGTACGAGAGTACTCTTATTTAGGTCCCACCTTCTTCAATATCAGTCCCGAAGGTGCTCTTTCTCCAATCTGAAGAACTTATATCAGAAAACGCTGCAAATCCCTGCACAACGGTTTATTATTTTGTATAGAATACCCTTCTGTTACAGATCACAGCTCTATGTATAGATAACCCGTCTATATTATATAATATGTACTATTCTATGCATATTATGTAGATCGCAGACCCTCCGTAGGTTAGTACCTAACCCCGTACTCGTTACTAGGTACCTACCTAAATCACGAGTTAAATGTTGCTAAAATAATTCTGCCGATGACAAACAGTACCTAACAAAAAGAAACACACATAATGAAGTTCTGAAAAGAAATTGTTGATGAGGAGTGAAAAAAGTTGCAAAAGTACCTACCAACAAACTCCAGCTCCTTCTACGTAGATGGTATAATGAACCGTTGAGTAATGATTTACCGTAGTAATAATTTACCCATCAATAATACTTCAACGTTTGTTCAAGTTTCACTACCTACCATCAACAAACTCCAAAAGAGCCATCATTTTTCAAATTAAATAATATCACAGAACAACCAACTCGACTTCATACTCCGCCAATATAATCAGGTGATCCCTACCAATGATTGGCCGTATTCACAAATTCCTATTGTGGGCGCGTCTCTGGTTACGAGATTTGGTTTGAATTGTATACAATTTCATTCACACTGGAGTCGAAAATGCCTGTCGGTGCAAACTTCGGGGCCTTACTGTGAACGAACGGCTGGACGTACGATGCTCCGGATGGTCTTAAAAAACTCGCAAGTTCAAGAACTATTTAAAACCGTAAAAATATTTACGTAAAAAAATGGTATAGGCGTTTTGAAAATTTCAACCCCTATTTTGGACCCCTTAGAGATGACTCACAGTAACGTCGAGCTTCGAGGACCAACTAGACGCCGAACGGAACCTATAACCCGAATTTCATCAATTTTTTTTCATGGTAACTAAGAAAAGTGGCCCGTACGGCGTACGGCGTACGGCGTACGGCGGACAGACAGAAATATTTTTATTGCAGTTTTGGATTCTACATACCTTGAAACGTAAACCATCAAATTTTGAGGGGGGGTAAGAATTTTTTTTTTCATGCTCGATTCCAATGGTTCATTATTGAAAATAATAAACCAAAAGTGTCAATCTCACTGGTTAAATTCCTTGAGCCTGACGTGAAAACAGATACAATTGACACCAACCCCTCTATAACAAGACTAGTTTTCTATGATTTTTCCAAACTACCTACCTACTGATGGTTGGTTTTGAGTGTGAGGAACGCGATCGTCAGTTCTGCTAGTTTTTTTTCCATACTCCCAAGCACTTTCGCCAGTCTCCGTCTCTTCCGGGTATGTAACAGAACTGGCGATTATGTTCCTCATCTTCAAAACCAATCAGCACTAAGAACACAAAATGTAAAATTACTTACGTAAATTTCCCACGTTGTCTTATGCTGATTGGTACATAAATGTCCCGTCCATACTTGCTGCCACCAACCTGTTCCAACTTGTTCCATCAACCTTGTTTTTCGATTGCCACTCGTTATAATTTTTTATATTTGCAATCGCCTAACATCTCAGTAACATTACTGAGTACTCAGCAATATCAGGTCAGATTTTCACAGAATTTTATTCCTAACTAAAATAACATTTAATATGTAGCTTCATTATATGCTTCGAAAATATAGAGGGTGGAGACAGCCCATGTACCGCCCCGGACACCGGGCACTTCCTCATATTTTCCCTTCCTATTCATCTTCTGTTATTTGTCAAGCTAATCGAACGTTTAACTGAAACTTCGCACAGTTTTCAATGGGATTTAATGAGAGTAAAGTGTTCTCAACGAACATAGTTTGGGGTTTAGAATAGGTTTTGATGATCCAGCTATGGAGTAGAAGTTATCATAAAAGAAGAAGGTACGTAAGTTTTATCATTTATCCAAAACGGTTTCGGCTTATTAGGCCGTCTTCAGTGGTTCGTCTCACTGGCTTGAGTTCCAGATGTGAAATGTTCCAGGATTACTTCAGTACTGTGCATATTACTGTAACATTCATAGGAATCAGTACTGTTTTTTTAATTTCAGCCTGAACCCTTCAGCTTCTCCTACGAAGTCAAAGATGCCGAAAGTGGAAACGACTACTCCCACAAGGCCGAAAGTGACGGTAACACGGTGAGAGGCGAATACAAGGTGCTGCTTCCTGATGGCAGACGGCAAACGGTGACGTACACGGCTGATAGTCAGGGATACAACGCCGACGTACAGTACGACGGAGAAGCATCTACTGGTGCAGGAGGTGCCGGAGGCGCAGGATCTGCAGGTATGACAGTCGCTAACTAGGGATACGTTTTATTAATCCGTACTTTGGATGTCAACATTCATGAGGCGTGTGGTGAATCCCCTCAGTATTTCAAAACGAGAATAGGGCTTAAAAAGCAAGGCCTGGTAGATGCACCTTATTAACCGACTGGAGCATTTAAAGCACTTGTGGCGGTGAGCGTTGGAGCTTTACTCAACGAACTATCCCGATCACTCAAGAGGCTTGGAAATCGATTTTCATCACCTAGATTCATTCGGGTGGCAAAATTTTCCCTATAACCGTTGTGTTACATTTATCAAGTCTCCATGGTTGTTACAACTGACTGAACATTACTCTCTGTCAACCACGATCCATAGGAACTATATCACTCCATGACCCATAATCTTTGGCTAAGGATCTAAGGGCTGGCAAGGAGAGAGAAGTACTGACATCCCAGTCCACATCATCTTTGTTCAGCCTTCCTCTTCTTCAGTGCAATTACCAAACCATCCAACTCTCGGGCCATTGAAGAGCATACCACATCATCCTTGCCCTGTCTTCGATCCCCGGTACTAGACCAGTCAATACATAGTTAGCAGATGATCTATACCAAACATTTTGATTTTTCATTCCGCACTTTTCAGTCTGAACGGGACAGTTTTAACACCTTGATTAATTTCCCTGAAAAATATCTAGTAAGATCTATAAACATTTAAAACTGGGTATATGGTTGTTGGTAAACGATAGCTCGAGAGGTAGATCTATCAAATCTCGCAGAGCTCTTCTCGGCAAGTGAAGATCCCTCATCGCTGACCATTGCTGGACCAGTGACGTACCATACTTCATGCCATTGACCAAAGGCGGAAACCTCTGAAGTTCCCGTTAGAAAATCACAAGTTTCCATGTATCGTGTAATGCTTGTTTGTTCTTAATTACGATAGCGATATCTAGAACATTCCAAACTGAGATGGACTGAAATTGTGCCTGAGAATTCCTATCAAATTCAAAATCCCATCGAGAAAAATTATAAACCCTTACCTTGAGCGACGTAGCATACGAATGGTCATTTGACATTACTTCAATGACTCACCCGATAGGAGCCGCCGACTTTCTTAAATTTCATGACTTCTTACAGTTTTGAACTTCTGCAATATTGTGTGCTCTGCCTCAAGAGCGTTCATGGTGGAACCGATCTTGGCTCAAAAGCACCGCAGTCAGCGCTGTTTCTCAGTAGGATCATTATACGTTTGATATCCTGAGATAACTCATGCTCTGCACATGTTCATTCCGATATTGGATCGTATGCTTCGGAGGAAGAGCTTTTTGAAATGAAGCCGCAAAAAACCAACCTTGTTGGTCGACCAGAGCAGACGATGAGGGATTAAATACACAATTGGCCCTTTCGTGAAAATATTGGTTTTCCGAGCATGCTTTTGAAGATAGGGCGGATGAGTAATATTCACTCCCCTCTAATAGCTATGCCTCCCGGCCTCATTCGGAATTCGCATTGCATGGTGTTTGAATCGTGCCTTATCATTCTCTCGCATCGACGGCAGAGTATTTTTGTTTGTTATAGCTAACTTCTCTTTGTAATACATAACCGGAGCGATCTCATGCTGTTTTCACTGTATTACTGGGAGCACGAACTCCGTTTATGAGTCTGTTAATGCATGTTTTTGAAGTCTTTAAAAAGCGTTCCTCCAGCTTTTATTTTCGCCTCGTTGCGTTTTCATTTCGTTTCTCTTTGTGCACTCAGTCAGAGCCTGGAAGTGGCCGTTATGTGATTTGGTTATGGGAGGATGACTGTGTTTTCATCAGTCGTAGATTTATTAATCCTACCACATGAACCTCGTCGAACGTAAAATTGAATTGCATTGAATGTGACTTTCATCATTCAAAAATGAGGGTCTGGTCGTCAAAACATCTTGTGACAAACCTGGAAAGTAATGCGGCACAAAATCCATTAAACTGGAGAAACTGACTCATTACGTGATATGTAGCCACTCAAAAACACAAAACATTACCTACCTATCTATCGTAACAATAATATTATTATCTCAACTACTTTAGCTGGACCATCAGGCTTCATAAAATATTGTAATTATTATGTTTGAACTTGAAATTTTCACGACTTTGTCACCATGTCCATATAGTATAATAATAGGAGTAGTATATAATAACAGGTATAATAATAGGTCCAATATAGTATTATGATATACCTGCATTATTACTACTCAGGAGGAGGGTGGTATACATATAGCAATATAAAATATTTATGTCCTCCAAAATCAAATTGCAATCCAAACGAGCTGACATGTTTAATATGTTTGATTAGTAGCATCTGCGCATGCGCAAACAACAATACCTACCCATACCCCAACCCTTTGTGATGGAATTGCATTTTTGTTTGAAAATGGCGTTAATATGTTTTTATTTCATAATTTCTCATCCTTTAAAAAGAAATTGAGTGTTTATTTGTAAGCCTGATTTTGTTTTTCTTGTTCTATTGTTGCGTTTATTCATATACCTAACTTCGTCTTTGTTTGTAGTTTCATGATTTATTTCGTTTCTTCATATTTATTGGCACTTTGTTCAGATTTTCATATTATTTTGTGATTATTTAGAACTCCACCGAAGAGCACAAGTTCTTCCGAACTTATTCTTTGGTGGGCAATTTCTCTAATTAAAATGTCTCCCAAATTCGGCTTATTTTTTTAGTATTTTTACTTATTTTGTATATTTCTCTCCATTATGTGTTTATGATATATTGCCAATAAATGAAAAATGAAATGAATGAATGAATTTCAGAACAATATAGTTTGGTTCCCTGCAGATCCCCTATATTTCACCACGTGTATAAGACAAACCCCAACATCTTCATTTCTAGGCGGAGCAGGAGGTTACCCATCTGGACGGCCGAGCGGAGCCAGTGGATTCGGAAGCACAGGCGGCGGAGCTGGCGGGTACCCGAGCGGCGGTCCAGGAGGTTTCCCTAGCGGCAATGGAGGAGCAGGACGTCCTACTGGTGCCGGCGGCTACCCGTCCGCAGGCGGTAACGGCGGTGGCAACGGTAATTTTTATAGTAAATTTACTCTAAGCACTGCTGTATACGCGGGAATCCAAATTCTCCTAATCGCAATTTTAGTGATTATGCGTACTTGCAGCCCCTGGAGAAAAAAAAAACCCTTCAGCTCCGGAATTTCTAAACCTACTTTGATGAAATATCCGGGGTCTTGTCGGGGTCCGTGGGTTTTGAATTCGAACCATAAGGGACTGCAAATCTACACAGCTCAGCTAAGCACATAATTCCTATTCTATTACCACCCATTCAACAGACGTTTTAAATATTATCACCTAAAACATACCTTTCTACAAAAATCACTCGCGATGAAAACGTGAATACCTACCCATTTCAAACTGAACAAAAAACGGAGTTGTTGGAACGTGGAATATTTCCACCAAGAACAAAATAAGCTGTTGAACCGTTTTCAGCGATCAAACCATCGTCGGTAAAACACATTAACTATTATCAAGTATTTAATCAAATCAAATCAAAAAACATTTGTTGCGAAAAGGTCATTAGGACTTTAGTTAAGTTTAGTTATGAATAAGTTAAGGCCTTTATTTAGTTAAGTATAAATTATTGTTTGTTGCTGACATGGTTTGATCACCGAAACCGGTATACCTAACAGTGTACTTTGTTCTTGGCGGAAACAGACAACGATTCAATAACTCCGCGTTTTTTTGTGTTTTTTTTTGGATCAACGAGTATTTCCAACCTGGAAAAACCTATCTAATTAGTCAGGTTTCTACTGCGAGTCATAACGAACAGAAGAAAATTTTGAACATGCCTCATTACCATCTCTTACTGGACAGCACATTGAAGCGTCTGCAGTATTGATAATAATTACCTGAATTGGGTAGGTATCTAACACTGAAATGGGTTTATTGTTTACTGTAATACGCGCTGCTCTTGCTTAGGAAGCTACTAACTACAATTCAATTTCTATTACTGTCCATAAATCCAGATACCTGTACTGGACGATAGTGTGCAGCATGGGGTAACCGACACAAACTAAATTTTACACTACCTAGGTACGTCTTGGGGGGGGGGGATCCCCTCAAAGCGGTAAGTAAATTTAAATGCCTAATTATTGTTTTTTATGGTTGATACGTGTATTCTAGTCGAATATAGATAACTGTGCAAAATTACAGCTTAGTTGGACGTCGGGAAGGGGGCTAAAAATCAATTACATGATTTTACCGCAGCAGAAAGAGCAAGTTAAATAAAAGCCTGTGAAAATATCTCGATTTATTTAGCTAAAAATGGTTCGAGGCGAATCTAACGGCACCAATAACTTGATTTTGGAAATACGTCAGTTATCCCTTCACTGAATACCGTCCAATTTAGACTGCACTTTCAAGTGAGAAAATTCTTATGTGTCTTCGTTTCCATCTCTATTTCACTATTTACTTTCAGGTTATCCCTCAGGGAGGCCGAACTCAAACTATCTACCACCCGGCAAATGAACGAAGGCTGACCACCTATATTCCCGAAAATGAATTCTCGTCGCCATAATATTACGATAGACCCCGCGCAAATGCGCACATGACGCGTACCGAATTGTGGCTCTCTAAGTGTAAATCGTTGTTACCATTTCTAATTTATTGTGACTTTTTGTAGACTTAGTACCTAGGTTTTATACAAATTTAAATACACGATTTTTTTTACTTGATCTAAGTACTTCCGTCTGTAATTTACAAAACCTTCATATACAGATACAAATTCGATGTAGCTCTACAAGTGACATGACTACAACAGCACGTCTAAACTTCCTTGCTTTCTCTCCAATCGGTTGGAGTATAATTCTTCATCTTTCTGTTTCAACGCTATACCACTAACAAAATGCCGGTCAGATGAGTCACAAAATGGGAGCTAGCTATTTCTAACTTAAACGGAATCAGGTAGCACATTATTTCTGCATCATTCCCAGCTGTCTTCGGTTTTTATCAATATTAATTCGTGCTATTTTGTGATCTTTTCAAATGGATAATTTGAGGGACTCATATTTTTGTCAGAAACCACACAGAATACACAGAAGGAACACAATATATCGGGGGCACCTACGCTCATTTGAAGAAATACAATGATATTAAGTAATCCTATTTATCGTACGTTCAGGCTCAATGATTCGTCATTACTGAACCCTGTGCAGTCACTTTATATAAGATCAAATCGATTCGAATCTCGGAACTAACACTTTTAGAACCTCACATGATTTTGTAGGTAGGTACATACCTTATTTAACTTTCTTTGGCGCCAGCATGACTAGGATGGTCGAAGAGATCCAAAAAGGCACTATCGGATCAGTTTAAATTGTCACATGGAAATAAGTCCTCCAAAAACTATGTATTGAATAATTTTTTCTTTAAGCGAATTTTTAAAGAAAATGAAGCTAGGTATTTCAATGGGTCCAAAATTTTCAGAACATGAATTTTTGAAAATTATTTAAATTATTTACAGGCAAATCCGTTTCAGAGCATCCTGAATTTATCCCTAGATTTTAATAAAATTTATATATATCCCTAGATTTTAGTAAACCTTTATATATCGGGGTTGGAACCGCCTCAGAGGAGCAATCACCTCCACTCACCCCCGGACGACGATGGATCGCTCCCCTCCACTCTGACGAAGACCCCAAAGCTCTAAAAGGACAAGGGCACAAAGGAGAAGGGGGATTCAGCTACCTACCGGCGTCAGAAGAGGTTTTCCATCTGAGTACACAGTGGGAGTTTGGACTATTAATATTTTCATTTCAATAAACAAATAAAATAAAGTGTGTCGTCATGAGTTCTTCCTTTGAAGAGGGTGAGTTGGGCAACAGCCCATCACCAAGCGTCTCTCCGATATCAGAAGTGGGATACAACCAAGGTGAGCCCGTTCCAACTACTAATACCATGCAACTTGATTTTCTACAGAGGATGATAGACAATCAGAATCGGTTTTTCGCTCAGCTCCTTGATATCCCACTTCTATAATATCGGAGAGACGCTTGGTGATGGGCTGTTGCCCAACTCACCCTCTTCAAAAGAAGAACTCATGACGACACAATTTATTTTATTTGTTTATTGAAATGAAAATATTAATAGTCCAAACTCCCACTGTGTACTCAGATGGAAAACCTCTTCTGAGCCGGTAGGTAGCTGAATCCCCCTTCTCCTTTGTGCCCTTGTCCTTTTAGAGCTTTGGGGTCTTCGTCAGAGTGGAGGGGAGCGATCCATCGTCGTCCGGGGGTGAGTGGAGGTGATTGCTCCTCTGAGGGGGTTCCAACCCCGATATATATTTATTTATTTATTTATTTATGTGTCACTCCAGACGATATCTGTCCTTGAGTACATGATTAAAATTCCAAATTTCGCCAAAACTTTCGTATTGCCAAACAAAAGGATATTTTCGAAGATGAGCATTTTTCAAAAATTCTATGGGGGTCAAATTTGAGTTTTTAGGGAATTAGGGGTCAAAATAGGTAAAAACGGCTAAAACCACGAACAGTTGATGTAAAATCACTGGAAGTGGTATGGAAGGGTGAGTAAAGACTTGACTTTATAAGGGTCAAAAATCTGTAACAAATGGTTAAAATCATGAAAAAATTATATAGTTTTACGAAAAGTGGTATGGTTTCACACTATCATCTTTTTACACAATAATATGAATATTTCTTTGAAAATTCGCTCGTATAGTCATGCTGCATGAAAGGAAATCTAACCCCCCCCCCCCCCTTCTTCTTCTTCTTCTTCTTCTTCTTCTTCTTAAAAAGATGATAATTTATCATCTCATGAACTCTTCAGCTTTATAAGAGCGTGTAGAAGCAGCCCTCGC